>CM075977.1:167540805-167824905 GCA_038087875.1 Malacoraja senta | reverse complement strand
GACTGTAATATGCTGAGAGAATGGAATGGCTGGGCTTGTATACTCTGGAGTTTAGAAGGATGAGAGGGAATCTTATTGAAACATATAAGATTATTAAGGGTTTGGACATGCTAGAGGCAGGAAACATGTTCCCGACGTTGGGGGAACCCAGAACCAGGGGCCACTGTTTAAGAATAAGGGGTAAGCCATTTAAAACGGAGATGAGGAAACACTTTTTCACACAGAGTTGTGAGTCTGTGGAATTCTTTGCCTCGGAAGGCGGTGGACGCCGGTTCTCTGGATGCTTTCAAGTGAGAGCTAGATTGGGCTCTTAAAGATAGCATTGTCAGGGGATATGAGGAGAAGGAAGGAACGGGGTACTGATTGGGGATGATCAGCTATGATCACATTGAATGGCGGTGCTGGCTCAAAGGGCCGAATGATCTACTCCTACACTACTCCTGTCTATTGTCTATTGAGTCCAGGTGGGGCACAGGGATGAGTGCTGGGTTTCTCTCATCTCCTACTTAATGACTTCAAGTAAAGGTCTAGCCATTGGCACTCGCATGGGCCCCTGCCTTTCTGTTGGTTACCTCAAATAGTCCTTGTATCAAGTGTTTGCTGGCACCATCCCCGAACATTTTTCCTGCTGTATCGATTACTATAATGGAGCTGCCTCCTGCACCCATGCAGTATTCATTGATTTCATTAACTTCTGACGCCCCTTTCTGCTATCTTGATATCTGTCTCATTCTCTCAATTTCTCCGTCTCTGCCTTGTCTGCTTCCAAGATGAGACTTTCCATTCAAGGAGATCCAAGATGTCCACTTTCTTTAGTAAATGTGGTTTCCCTCCTGTTGTCATAAATGGATCCCTCAACCGTAGTTCTGCTCTCGCTCCACCTCCTTCCAGATGGAGCAGAATAAAGTTCCCTTGGTCCGCAACTTTCACCCCACCAGCCTCCGCATTCAACACATGGTTCTCCAACATTTCCGTCACCTCCAACATGATCTCGCCACCAGTCGCATCTTCCCACCTCCACCCCTTTCCGCCTTCAGCATTGACCACTCCCACTGCTACTCCTTGGTTCACTTATCCCATTCCCCCAAACCACCCCCTCCCCAGGTACTTTTCCCTGCAACCGCAGGAAATGTAGCACCTCTCCCTACACCTCTTTCCTCCATCTATCCAGGAACACAGCAGTCCTTTCAGGCGAGACACAAGTTCACATGCAGCCTCTCTAACCTCATCCACTGCATCCAGTGTTCCAGATGTAACCTCCTGTATATCGGCAAGACCAAGCGCAGACTCAGCGACTGTTACTCCAAACACTTGCGCTCAGTCCACCAAGGCCTTCTCGATCTCCCAGTTGCTAATCATTTTAACTCCCCTTCCCAATCCCACCCTGACCTTTTTGTCCTGGGCCTCCTCCGTGGCCAGTGTCAGGTCACACGCAAACTCCAGGAACAACACCTCATGTTCCACAATGGTTTGAACATTGAAGTCTCCAATTTCTGGTTATCTACCAACAATGGTTATCCCCCCCCCCCCCCGTCTTATCTCCCTACCTCCTTTCCCTGTCCCCCATCTGGACTCACAGCTATTTCTCGCCCCCCCCCCCCCCCCCCCGCCTATATTTGTTTCTCTGGTTTCACAATTTGCAATTCTTCTATCCTCATGTCACACCTTTTGTCTTTTCATCTCTTGTCTTTATCCAACCATTTGCCTTTCTACAACCCTCGTCACCTGTATCCACCTATCACTTTCCTGACTTTGGCCTGCCCATCTTCCCTTCCAGCCTTCCTCCCTCCACCCCACAATGTCTAAAGAAGGGTCCCAACCCAAAATGTCACCTATCCATGTTCAACAGGGATGCTGCCTGACCCACTGAATTACTCCAGCACTTTGTGTCTTTTTTGTAAACCAGCGTCTGCTGTTCTTTGTTTCCCTATACCCTGAACAAGGATAGTTCTAGAGAGTACACATCGAAGGGTGCACTCATGTCAAACTATAATCGGGACACAAGGAAGACAAAAATACAAAGTGCTGGAATAACTCGGCGGGTCAAGCTGGAGGCAACCTTTCGAGTCTGAAGAAGGCTCCCTATCTGAAGCGTGTCTGTCTTTTCTCTACAGAGATGCTGCCTGGCCCATTGAATTAATCCAGCACTTTGTGTCCAGCTCCAATCAGCTGTTTGAAATAGAGTCTATCTCGCAGATGAGCACCAGGCCATAATCTCACAGACCAGTTCCTTCCTACACTCTCTTTACCTCAACCAGCCCAGTAATTCCATTACACAACAATAAATGGAGATGTTCTTCATACACAGCATCAAATTTCTACAAAAAAAAAACACACGATCCTTGTGGTTAAAAGTTTGGGGAGTTGGAGATTAAAGTAATAACTGATACAATATTACCAAATGCCTTGGAGAACTGATAACGTTGTGTGCTTCATCTTCATCAGGTTGGTGACAGCATTGTGGTGAATTTTTACGACTTTATAGTTCACTGCCACTTGGCTGCTTGCAAAAATAACACGATCATTTGAGATAAAACAGTGTGAATGAGAATCAATGTTGCTCCCAGTACCATTTTTACTTTGATGAGCTACAATACATTGTTTTTGTCTTTACTTTCAGCTTTTCCTGCACGTTGCGCCTGAAAATGAAGAGGCGCAGTGAGTTTGCCCAGTGGGCATTGTTTAACAGAAAAATATCAGCTGCAGGGAAAAATACAAAGCCACATCCAGACTGGAAGTGGTTTCAGTGTGATGTCTATGCACTAGTAATTCTTATGTTGCTGTCACAATTAATAAAACATTGTAGTTTCAATCTACGATTGTATAATGTTCCTCTGAGGTTTGGCACCGATAAAACAGTAAATGTTTCTCTCCCATCTCTCCACCCTCATTCTAGTCTAATTAATCAACTTTCAAGGATCCCTTCTGTCTGAACATTGCCAATAAATTAAAATCCTGCAAAAAATTATATTTATTCAGATGAATGTTTAAAGTGAATCGTAACAACTACAGATTCAATCTTCTCCAAATTGTGATAAAGGATGAGCATTTCATATATTGGTCGACATTCCTCCCTCTCATCTTCTGCTGGTACTGATTTCAATAAATTACTTTTATGTCTGAAATGAAGTGGGCAGCAGCCTACTCCTGCACCTATTGTCTATTGTCTATTGTCTATTAGTGACGGCAGATCCAAAGTACCTGTTCAACTCGTCTGCTATTTGCTTGTCCTCCATAATAAATTCACTTGTTTCTGTCTTCAAGGGACCCACATTTGTCTTTACTATTTTTTTTCCTCTTAACATACCCAAAGAAGCTTTTGTAGATCAGTGCATGTTCCTTTAACATAATGACCTCACCACTACTAACCACTCCCCATTATCTTCAGTATAATTGTAACCTTCCCACCCCCAACTAGCTCTCTAGCTCCGGTAACGGACCACGAACAGCTAGGGCAATATGTGTGTATATGACTACAATGTATGCAATAAACTAAGAGTGAAGACATTATGTGTTTGACAAGTCTTTACATGGTGTCAGAAGTGGGATTCAAACCCATGCCTCCATTTGGAGACCAGGTGGGCCATGTTTTTACGGCTGAGGGTCTGAAACCAGACCCACAAAAGACTGCCTGTTGTCATCGATTTTGCAGACTCTCCACGCTCTTACCTAGTTGACTACGAGGGCACCATCTACCGACTGTCCCGCCAGCATTTGCTGCCGGTTAACGAGCCCACTCCGCCTCCCGCAGCCCCTTTTGCTCCCCCGGTTGCTACCTCTTTGCCTACCGCTCCTCCCATGCCCAGGACTCTGCCCTCTCAACCCTTGGTGCCCCGTTCTCCCACTGCTCCTCCTGGCCCCCCCCCCCATCATACCTCTCCCGCTCGCGTGCCCGCTGCGGTGCCCATTTCTCCTCCCCGGTCTCCTCGTCCTCCCTCTCCTGCTCATTCTCCTGTCAGCTCCCCTATCACCCCTCCTGCTCCTGTACCTGCTCTTCCTTCGGAGGGGGGGGTAGGCGGGCTGCGTACCCGCTCCGGGCATCTGGTCAAGCCGCCTGAGCGTTACGGGGAGTTTGCTTGAATGTTTCAAGTTTTTTCCTGACGATGTACGCGTGGGTTTGTGTCTAGCATATGAGTCGTGGTCTCACTGTCATCATTGTAATGTTTCCCTTTCCAAGGGGAAGGATGTAGATCAGTGCATGTTCCTTTAACATAATGACCTCACCACTACTAACCACTCCCCATTATCTTCAGTATAATTGTAACCTTCCCACCCCCAGATCGCTCTCTAGCTCCGGTAACGGACCACGAACAGCTAGGGCAATATGTGTGTATACGACTACAATGTATGCAATAAACTAAGAGTGAAGACATTACGTGTTTGACAAGTCTTTACAGCTTTTACTATACTCCTTTATATTCTTGGCTAGCTTACCTTCGTACCTCATCCCTTCTCCCGTCTTGCCTTTTTAGTTATCTTCTGTTGCTCTTTAAAAGTTTCCTAATCCTCTGGCTTCCTACTCATAGAAACATAGAAACATAGAAAGTAGGTGCGAGAGCAGACCACCAGGCCCATCGAGCCCGCACCGCCATTCGCTCATGGCTGAACACTAAACAGACACCCTTACCCACAAACAGTAGACACAAGACACAGAACACAAGACACTACCCTCCCCTTTATACCGCTATCACCCCTCTCCACCCCAAGAACCGCGTGATCTCCTGGGGGAGGCAAAAAAACGGATAAAAACCCAGGTCCAATTCGGGAAAAAAAATCCGGGAAATTCCTCTCCGACCCCAATCCAGGCGATCGACACTTGTCCAGGAGATCACTCAGGGCTTACTATACTAACCATACCTAGGTCCATATCCCTGCCTTCTCCCCGTAGCCCCTTATCCCCTTGGCAGCTAAAAAACATCTATTTTAGACTTAAATATATTTAATGTTTCTGCTTCCACTGCTCCCTGGGGCAGTGAATTCCATAAATTAACCACCCTCTGGGTGAAGAAGTTCTTCCTCATCTCAGTTTTAAAAGAGCCCCCCCTTATTCTACAACTATGTCCCCTAGTTCTAGTTTCCCCGATCATTGGGAACATCCTCGGTGCATCCACCCGATCAAGGCCCCTCACGATCTTATATGTTTCAATGAGATCGCCTCTCATTCTTCTAAACTCCAAAGAGTAGAGTTCCAGCCTACTTAACCTTTCCTCATATGTCAATCCCCTCATTGCAGGAATTAATCTTGTAAACCTTCGCTGCACTGCCTCCAGGGCCAGTACATCCTTTCTTAAGTATGGACCCCAGAACTGTACACAGTATTCCAAATGTGGTCTCACTAATACTGTGTACAGCTGCAGCAAGACCTCCGTGTTTTTATACTCAATCCCCCTTGCAATAAAGGCCAAAACTCCATTGGCCTTCCTGATTGCTTGCTGCACCTGCATACTAACTTTTAGTGATTCATGTACTACTACCCCTAGATCCCTTTGCGTTGCATTACAACGCAGCTCCACCTCATTTAGAAAATAACTTGCCCTATCATTTTTTTTCCCAAAGTGAATGACTTCACATTTATTAGTATTAAATTTCATCTGCCAAGTTGTTGCCCACTCACCTAGCTTATCTATATCCTTTTGCAGACTCTTCCTATCCTCCTCATCCCCTACTTTTCCTCCCATTTTTGTATCGTCCGCAAATTTTGATATATTACACTTGGTTCCCTCCTCCAAATCATTTATATAAATTGTGAACAACTGGGGTCCCAGCACCGACCCTTGCGGAACCCCGCTAGTTACCGGTTGCCATCCCGAGTATGAACCATTTATCCCCACTCTCTGCTTCCTATTTGTTAGCCAATCCTCTACCCATGCTAATATATTACCCCCAATCCCATAATTTTTTATTTTTAGCAATAGTCTCTTATGTGGCACCTTGTCAAAAGCCTTTTGGAAGTCCAAGTATACCACATCCACCGGTTCCCCTTTATCCACCCGGGTTGTTACTTCCTCAAAGAATTCGAGCAGATTCGTCAAACAGGACTTCCCCTTCACAAAACCATGCTGGTTCTGTCCGATGAAGTCATGTTTATCCAAGTGCCCCGTTAGTGTTTCTTTAATAATTGTCTCTAACATTTTACCCACCACCGATGTTAGACTAACTGGTCTATAGTTACCCGCCTTCTGTTTACTTCCTTTTTTAAATATAGGTGTTACATTGGCCATTTTCCAATCCACTGGGACCGTTCCTGCCTCCAGGGAGTTTTGGAAAATTATCACCAATGCATCCACAATCCCCACCGCTATCTCCCTCAAGACCCTTGGATGTAATCCATCAGGCCCAGGGGATTTATCCTCCTTCAGTCTCATTAATTTCCCTAATACCACCTCCTTGGTGATTTTAATAGTATTTAGCTCCTCCATTCCTACCGCCCCCTGTTTATCCAGCGTTGGAATATTTTTTGTGTCTTCTATGGTGAAGACTGATACAAAATACTCGTTTAATGCCTTTGCCATTTCCATGTTCCCCACCAACAACTCTCCAGTCTCACCCTCCAATGGACCAACGTTCACCTTAGCCACCCTTTTTCTTTTTATATAGCTATAAAAACTCTTACTATTAGTTTTTATGTTGTTCGCTAAATTCCTTTCATAGTCTATTTTCCCCGTCTTAATTAATCTCTTAGTTATTTTTTGCTGACCTTTAAATGCTTCCCAATCCTCTACCCTCCCACTATCTCTGGCTACCTTATATGCCCTTGCCTTCAGCCGAATACTATCCTTTATAGTTTTACTGAGCCATGGCTGACTGTTCTTTCCCTTACCCTTTTTTTTCTTCATAGGAATAAATTTTTCTTGAAGGTTATACAGTAGATCCTTAAACGTACACCACTGCTCATGTACCGTCTTATTCTTGAGTCTGCTATCCCAGTCAACTTTGATCAGCTCAGTCCTCATACCTTCATAATCCCCCTTATTTAGACTAAGTACCCTAGCCTGAGTTTCAACCTGCTCCCCTTCTATTTGAATATGGAATTCGACCATATTGTGGTCACTTGTTCCCAACGAGTCCCTAACTATGACATTTTTAATTAATCCTGCTTCATTACACAGGACCAGATCCAAGATTGCCTCCCCCCTTGTCGGTTCTGTGACATACTGTTCTAGGAACCCGTCTCTAATACATTCTATAAACTCTTCCTCTAGTCTACCCTGCCCAGTTTGGTTTGCCCAATTAATATGAAAATTGAAGTCCCCCATGATTACAGCACTTCCCTTTTTACATGCGTCAACTATTTGCAGATTTATGTTCTGACTAACAGCGTCACAGCTATTTGGAGGTCTATAAATTACACCCACTAGTGTTTTTTACCCCTTGTTATTATCTATCTGTACCCAGGCTGTTTCACTATCCTGATCTTTCAACGCAATATCCTTCCTCTCTATTGCCGTTATTCCCTCCCTTATTAAAAGGGCCACCCCTCCTCCCTTTCTTTCCTGTCTATCTATTCTAATTGTCGAGTACCCCTCTATATTTAACTCCCAATCCTGATCCCCTTGCAGCCATGTCTCCGTAATGGCCACGATATCATAACTATATATACTTAATTGCACCGTTAATTCATTTATCTTATTTCGAATACTCCGTGCATTTAGATACAGCACTTTCAGATGATTTTTACTACCCTTCCTTTCTGTTTTTGCCCCTTTTACATCTAGAGCTTTATCTTCACACATTCTGGATCCTCCTGTCACATTTTGATTTTCCGTTTCCCCACTGATACCCTGCTCTATTTCCTCTACCCCTGCCGTTATTACCCCCCTTGATACCTCCCCCCCGCTACTTAGTTTAAAGACCTCTCTACTGCCCTAGTTATATGATTTGCCAGGACCCCAGTCCCAGCACCGTTCAGGTGAAGTCCGTCCTTACAGAACAGATCCCCCCTGTCCCAGTACTGGTGCCAGTGGCCCAAGAAACCAAACCCATTTTTCCCACACCAGTCTTTGAGCCACGCATTCAGCTTTTTAATTTTACGTACCCTCGCCGATTTGGCCCGTGGCTCAGGTAGCAATCCAGAGATCAGTACCCTCGAGGTTCTGCTTTTTAATTTATTCCCTAACTGCTCAAACTCCTTCAGCAGATCCTCCTTCCTCGTCCTTCCTATGTCATTGGTCCCCACATGGACCACGACCACTGGATCCTCCCCCTCACTCTGCAAATTTCTCTCCAGCATCGCAGAGATATCCTTAACCCTAGCACCGGGTAGGCAACACAGCCTTCGGGACATGTTCTGCTGGCCGCAGAGAACCTTATCTACCCCCCGAATAATACTATCCCCTATCACTACGGCATTTCTTCTAACTCCCCCCTCTTGAATGGCCCCCTGATCCACGGTGCTGCAGCCAGGTTGCTCATCCCTCCCACAGCCCCTGATCCCGTCCTCACATTGAGTAAGAGCCTCGGTCATGCTCGTCAGGGACAAGGGCTGTGGCTCCTGCCGCATCTCCTCCTGGTTCCCCCTACCTGCCTCGCTTATGACCACACCTTCCTTTCCCTGCTCACTAACTACTGAATTAATTAAACTGGTCGGTGTGACCATCCCCTGGCACAAAACATCCAGGTAATACTCCCCCTCCCTGATGCACCGCAGCGTATGAAGTTGGGTCTCCAGCTCATCAATGCGGAGCTCGAGTTCCGCTAGCCTCAAACACTTACTGCAGCTGTAGGGATCATCTACATCAATGGTGTCGACAAATTCCCACATCTCACAGTATTGGCACATCTCCTGGCCGCCCATCTTATATAAGTAATTAACTGGTCCTATTAAGAATCCCCTACCCGGATTACTGTATTAAAACACCCCTTATTTATATAATCCTACCTCCTATAAATGGGAAAGTACTTACCTCAGCCGTAAATTACCTACTGGTTTGGCTGTCTAGTGGTAATTCCGTCCGCTCTTCCTGTCTGGTCCACTGCTCCCTTGCAGTGCGTGGCCTACCTCTTAGTCGTATCTCTTGCTAATCTCCTGCTGCTGTTGCTCCCAAATCTACAGCAGTTCTGCAATGTTATACTTCTTCCCTTTTATTTTATACTATCCTTGACTTCCCTTGGCAGCCACGGTCGCTTCTTACTCCCCTTGGAATCTTGCAACCAAAGTTCCACTTAGGCACTTGCCCTTAACTCCTGCTGTCTCTGTCCCATACATCTTGGTAGCAGAAGTTAGTTGCCATGGAGGTTAATTGTCGAATAGAGTCCGACCTGTATGGAGTCCCTGTGCAGTAATCAACAGGCCAGAGTCTTTGCCCACATCTTCACGCCTCACTTCAACAGTCTACTGTCCCCATTTGCTTCCGGGAAAAGTAAAGTGACCTGTCTCAAATCCTAATGACACAATATCTCTTGCATTACATTCAGCTGTGGATCACCTTGACAATAAGAACACATAGGGTATGTCAGAATACCATTTATTGACCAGATAACAGCCTAAATACCATAATAAAACTCCATAATACTGAATAAGCGCAACCTTATCAGGCAACTAAATCATCCTACATCCTACTGCAACCAGAGAGCAGTGCTGAATCTACCTCTTTGGTGATCCTTGGACTATCCTTGATCAGACTTTGCTGGCTTTACCTGGCACTAAATGTTATTCCCTTATCATGTATCTATACACTGTAAATGGATCTATCGTAAACATGTATTGTCTTTCTGCCGACTGGTTAGCACGCAACAAACACTTTTCACTGTACCTTGGCACATGTGACAATAAACTAAACTGAACTGAAATTAATCTTGCCCGTGGGGCGTCCAACAGCAACTGGCTTCTGAACATCCTGACCAGCATACCTTGGTCGGTTATAATTATTCATTGCATTTCCTCCACCCTTACACTCAACACTGGCACCTCTCAGGGTTGTCTGTTCAATCCCTTGTTCTACTCCATGTTCAGCTATGGCCAAGCATAGCGCCAACTCGATCTTTAAGTTTCGTTGATGAAAACACTGTTGACAAATTAGTTGATTGTTGACCTAAGGAAGTGAGAGGGTGAACATCAATCACTCTGTCTTCATCAACAAAGCTGCAGTAGAGATGGTCAAGACCTATGTAGTCCTAGATATCCATATCAACAGCAATCTAACCTGCACTTGGATACGATGATCAATGAAGTGCATCAGCATATTGTAGCGGCGCCACCTAGCGCACGCAGATATCAAACCCGGCGTTCGGAAGCCGCGGTCACGTGATCCGGGAGGGACCGTTGTTTTCACGCGGTTTTCCCTTGGCGCGGGTTCGTTCAGTGCTGACCACCGATGTGGTCAGACGTGTTTGACAAACCTGTGTACTGCAACTTACTTTCGAATAAAGTTTTTGGTTGAAACTCCAGTAGTCGTTTCTCAAACCGCTAAATTGGTGACCCCGACCTGTCTAGCCGTCGTTAGACAGAAGAATTGTGCAGGAAGAAGGTCCTTCTGCAGAATCAGCCAGCACGAGGCAAGGCTCATCGGCTTTCAAACTGCCAGCCTTTTGGACTGATCAACCTCAAGTGTGGTTCGCCCATGTGGAAGCGCAATTCCACCTTCATTGTATCGACCATGATGAGACCATGTATTTCCATGTAGAAGGAGCGTTACCGCAGGACTGTGCCTCGAGGCTGTTGCCCTTTATCAGAGACCCTCCGTCCAGCGGCAAGTACGAAGGGTTGAAGGCCCTGTTGTTTCATGCTTACGGTCTGACCCATAGACACAGGGCGGCAAGACTGCTGCATATGGACTGCATCGGCGACCGAAGGCCATCGACGATCATGGCCAAGATGTTGGCCCTGATGGACGGGCATCGACCCTGCTTGCTTTTCCAACAGACGTTCTTGGAGCAGATGCCTGACGAAGTGCAGCTGATGTTAGCAGGAGCTGATTTCAGCGACCCGCAGCGGCTCGCGGAAAGAGCAGACGAGCTCTGGTCGCTCAGACGGCGGGACGTACACGCCGTCGCCTGCCCCATGGTCACGCAATGGGTGCAGCCACTCCGACAACGAGAGGAAGAGACTCAGCCCAGCGTCAAAGACGAAGCGCCGCGGACAGCGATCTACAGCCAACGGAGATGGTGCTACTACCACCAGCGATACGGGCTCGGAGCCCAAAGATGCTGAAGCCCTTGCTCGTTTCCGGGAAACGCCTCCGCCGATCGTCCGTAGAGGCGAACGCGATTGGCCCCAACACACGCCTCTTCGTCCGTGATCGCCATTCCGGCCACCCTGGTAGATTCAGGTGCCCATGTCAGTATCCTGCCTCCAAACACCCGGGACCTCCATGCGGGTAAGGTGGGACCTGTCCTCTCGGCCGTAAACGGGAGCGATATTCGCACCTACGGTACGCGGACCACGAAACTAAATTTCGACTCCCACCAGTACAGGTGGAAGTTTATCGTTGCTGACGTCACCCAACCAATCCTAGGCGCCGATTTCTTATGCGCGTTCTCCCTGTTAGTTGATGTACGGGGTGGTCGAATGATCCCTGCGTCGGGCCCACGCCCTGACACACCGCGCAACCCGTCAATGCCCTCGCAGCAACTATCCGAGGTAGCTGAGATCCAGAAACCTTTCACGACCCTGCTCGCCGATTTTCCAGGGTTGCCCCGTCATGGCGTGGTCCATCACATTCCCACCGAGTGTCCGCCAGTGCACGCCCGCACGCGCCGTCTCCCGCCCGATAAACTGCGCATCGCACGAGACGAGTTCCAGCTCATGTAGGACATGGGAATTGTCTGGTGGTCAGATAGCCCCTGGGCTTCCCCGTTACACATGGTACCTAAAGCGTCCGGGGGTTAGAGGCCTAGCGGCGACTATCGACGTTTAATCGCAATAACCACGGCCGACCAGTATCCGGTCCCAAACATTCAGGATTTCTCGGCCCATTTGGAAGGGGCGACCGTCTTCTCGAAGGTCGACCTCATCCGCGGGTATAACCAAATCCCGGTCCACCCTGACGACATCCCTAAGACGGCCACCATTACCCTGTTCGGCCTTTTCGAGTGGCTCAGAATGCCTTTTGGCCTGAAGAACGCAGCCCAGGTGTTACAAAGGTTAATAGATCAGGTCGGCCGGGGTTTGCTGTTCGTTTTCATCTACCTGGATGACATCCTGGTGGCCAGCCGCTCGGAGGCAGAACATACCAAACACCTCCGCTTACTTTTCGAACGGCTGCACGAACACGGGTTGGTAATCAACCCCGAGAAGTGCCAGTTCGGGCTGCGCTCTATCTCGTTCTTAGGGCATAGTATCACCTCCCAGGGAGCGCAACCCCTGCCCGAGAAAGTCAACGCCATTTGGCAATTCCCCAGGCCATTGTCGATTAAGGGTCTCCAGGAGTTTATCGGGATGGTTAACTTCTATCACCGTTTCGTCCCGGCAGCAGCCGCCATCATGTGGCCGCTATTCCAATGCCTGGCCGGTAAGCCCAAGGACCTAGTTTGGTCTAAGGAGGCACAGAAAGCTTTTGAAGGGGCCAAGACGACATTGGCCAACGCCACTATGCTAGTACACCCCAGGGCTTCGGCCCAAATGGCACTAACCGTAGACGCCTCCGATGTCGCGGTGGGGGCCATCCTTGAGCAGCGGGTAGGCAGTCGCTGGGTGCCGCTGCCGTTTTTCAGCAGGCAACTGCGAGCCCCGGAAATTAAATGCAGCGCTTTCGACAAGGAGCTCCTTGCGCTTTACCTAGCAATCTGCCATTTCCGCTATTTCCTTGAAGGGCGAGCTTTCACCACGTTCACCGATCACGAGCCACTAATGTTCGCTTTGACCAAGGTTTCTGACCCATGGTCTGCTAGGCAGCAACGGCACCTCGCCTACATTTCAGAATTCACGTCTGACATTCGACATGTGGCAGGAAAGCTGAATGTCGTGGCCGACGCATTATCCCGTCCAGCGCTGCCCGAGGTCTCCGCGCTTAGTCTAGGTATCGATTACCGGGAGTTGGCAGCTGCCCAATGGGCAGACACCGGTATGAGGATTTACCACAACACTGAATCAGGGCTGAAGCTGGTTGAAGTGCCTTGCGGCGCCTCCGGCGCACGAGTCCTTTGTGATGTTTCCACCGGTAAAGCCCGACCAATTGTCCCGGTCGCTTGGCGATGACGGATCTTCGACATCATCCATAGTTTAGCGCACCCGTCAATTCGCGCTACCTCTGCCCTTGTCGCAGCGAAGTTCGTCTGGCACGGCTTGAGGAAGCAAGTCGCTGCATGGGCTCGTTCCAGTATCCCATGTCAGACCTCCAAAGTGCAGAGAAATGTACACCAGCCGGTCCAGGATTTCGATGTCCCGGACGGCCGGTTCCTGCACATCCATGTAGACCTGGTAGGTCCATTACCTTGTTCGCGTGGGGCTACCCACTTACTGACTATCGTGGACAGGTTTACCAGGTGGGTGGAGGCCATCCCGTTAGCGGATACCTCCGCCGAGGCATGCGCGAGGGCCATTGTCTCAAATTGGGTCGCTCGTTTCGGGGTCCCCTCAGATATAATGACAGACCGCGGGGCCCAGTTCACATCTTCCCTATGGGGCGGTATGGCGCAGATGTACGGCGCTAAGTTACATCAAACTACGGCTTACCACCCCGAGTCTGACGGGCTGGTCGAGCTATTCCACAGACATCTTAAGTCGGCGTTAAAGGCACGACTCACTGGCCCTGATTGGGTCGACCAGTTACCTTTGGTCCTCCTGGGCATCAGGACAACACCCAAGGAAGACCTCAAAGCCTCCTCGGCCGAGTTAGTTTATGGCTTGGTTTTGCGGGTTCCTGGGGATTTCTTGCCTGCCCCCCGGGATCAGGAGATTTCTACCTCGCAGGTGTTGGAGGACCTTCGCGAGCGGGCACGCGCTTTGGTCCCAGTTCCAACTTCCCGGCATGGTTCGTCTTCGGTTCATGTGCGTTCTGTGTTACGCGATTGTGCTTATGTTTTTCTCCGTAGAGACGCTCATCGCTCGCCGTTACAGCGGGTGTATGAGGGTCCGTACAAGGTGCTAAATGCGGGGGTTTCAACATTCACTTTGGACATGGGTGGCAGAGAGGAGTTTGTTTCTGTGAGCCGCCTCAAGCCTGCACATGTCGACGAGGATAGCCCCGTGACAGTGGCTACTCCACGGCGTAGAGGACATCCACCTGCCGTTTTGATACCATCTACACCTGTTCTCTCTGGTTGCGTTTCTCCGGTCCCCTTTGTTACGCCCGTCCCTCGTTTGTGTTTTTCGCATCCCTCCGGTCCTGTTGTGCCGGTCCCAAATGTTACGCTCGCCCCGCGACCGCGGACTACACGTTCCGGTTGCACCGTCCATTTGCCTGCGCGTTTCCGTACCGCGGATTCTGGGAGGGGCCATGTAGCGGCACCACCTAGCGCACGCAGATATCGAACCCGGCGTTCGGAAGCCGCGGTCACGTGATCCGGGAGGGGCCGTTGTTTTCGCGCGGTTTTCCCTTGGCGCGAGTTAGTTCAGTGCTGACCACCGATGTGGTCAGACGTGTTTGACAAACCTGTGTACTGCAACTTACTTTCGAATAAAGTTTTTGGTTGAAACTCCAGTAGTCGTTTCTCAAACCACTAAAGTATTTACTTTCTGAGACACCTGAGAAGATTCTACATGTCCATGAGGATTTTCTCAAATCCCCACATATGCGCTGTGGAGAATATTCTGGTGAAATGCATCTCAGCCTGGTATGGCAACTGTTCTGAGCCTGCAGAGTAGTGAACGCAGCCCGTCCATTTGCAGCTTCCTTCCATCCAGTCCGTCTTCATGGTGCATTGCATCAGGAATGCTTAAAGCTTCATCAAGGATGCATTTCCACCCTGGCATTGCCTATTCTCTCTTCCATCTTCTGGGAGAAGATGCAGGAACTTGACATCTCAAACATGCAGGATTAAGAACAGCTTCTTTACCAACCACCTCATTCCCAGAGGTACTATTAATCTTGGCTGAAACCGAGCAGCCAAGGTACCAAAATTTAGTAAGGACCCATGTATTGGTAGGCCATTTTGGTCAAGTCTGGTGTGCTCTGCAGAAATAAGACAAGCTCCTAAATGGTGCCAGTAAGTCTAGGGCCCAGATCAGTGTTGCATATTCAATTGACAGAAGGATGGAATTTCTGCAGAGGACATCCAAGGAAATGTAAAATGCACGAAATTAATTGGATAAATGCAAACTAAGTGTATATATTGTAAATAATGTTACGAGACAGTTACCCTGGTAATTGTTGATTGGTTGAAATGTTAAGCCCTGCCTGGTTTGTTTGAATCCCAGGATAAATTTTGCATTATTCAAGTTCTGTTAGCTTCTTCTGGAAACTTCTCCTGCAACAATGTAAGGGAAATTCTGTTATTGGTCTAACTGTCAATAATGTATTGTTGTAATTTGTTATGTTTGATTGGATTGTAAACAGACCACCCTTCTATAGTTCGGCCCCTCAAAGTTTGGGGACCTATAAAAGTCAGCTCCCACGAGGTCCTTTGTCGATCTTCTGGAAGAGTGCTTGGGACTGTGTGATCTTTTGGAGTGTTTCTGCTTGCACGAGGCTGAAGGGCTTGGCCCGGCAGATAATAGGATCGAACCTGCAGTGGTTTAGGTATTGTATAGGGTAATTTGTTGTGCTATCCAAAATTAAAGTCGCGAGTTCAGAAATCGGTGCCACGGTGCAGTTTTCGCATCGATTTTCATCACTTTGCTAGTCAGAGCAGATCGTTCATTTCCAGGCTTGGGAAAGGGTCCCAACGAGATTGTAGAACAGAGTCTAGCAAGCACTGAGGGCATTAGTGCCTTCGGGGTTAGAGGCCCTACTAGAACTGGGTTAAAGGCCCATAATATAACATCAGGGTTGGGTTTAAGGCCCTCTCCGCTGGGTTTAAGGCCCATAAAACTTGGTCGCAGTTGGTAGCTGCAGCTGCTGGCGAAAACCAAATAACGATTCCGTTTTAAAAAACTAGAGGTTCGAGCCCTATCAAGACCGGGTATCCAATTGAGTGGGTATTTCAAGATGGTTTGGGTGTAACAGTGCTAAGCGGCTAAGTACTGCGTCGTTGCTGGGGGTGCAGATTGGAAGTGCGCTCCAAAAATCAGCATCGACTGCCAGCGTGAAGAGACTACACGCTGACACCCGGTGCCAAGCAGGTGGAAAGGAAGAAGTCTTTTTGACAGGGTGAGCCTATGTTGGTTAAAGTCCACGCCTGTTTGAGATATCTGGATCTCTGAAAAGACGGGGAGGACTCTTGTAAAGGCATCGGGCACTCGGTGGTTAGAATATAGATTGGTTGAGAATATTCTAATCATTCAAGAAGTCTATCCGAACTAAATTTGAATTTTAATATTGCGTACGTTGAGTTACGTGCCAAAAAGCTATTGGTCCGATCAGAGCGAACTGAAATTTTTCGAATTAAAGTATCTAAATACAGAATCTCATACTGAGGTTATAGCACCTACTTCAGAATTCTGTGTATTATAAAACTTCAAAGTTTGCATAGTGTGTTTGAAATCGATTCCGAATAGCGGCTGATCAACTAGGAGTAGTACCCCTCTGATCGATTGTTGATTAGTACCTGATGGCGAAGAGTAACTGATAGAAGGGAAACTGATTTTTTAGTGAAAAGTAACCGGACGGGAAAAAGTACCCCTAAGTCTGAGAACATAGAGTGGAGGGAAGGGTCCCCCAATGGAAGTCTGAGCACTTAGTGAGAGGAAAGGTATTTGAAGGGGAAAAGTAGCTAACTAAGAAGTAGTACCCCTCAGTAAAGAGTACCCTAGGAAGGGGAAAGTCTTCTGTATCTGAGGGAGAGGTTCACTGGTTGATAGCGGCGCGACGCGGAATTGAAATCAAGTGTGATTTGTTTTTGGAATTGTACATTAAAGATACTGTGTTTATCAGGTATTGTATTCCTGTGATAGAGTCTAGTAAATTTTCAGTGTATATATTTCTTTTGGATCTGAACTGTATATAAATACTTTGTTGCGTGTAAGATACTTTTGGAAAGTGTTAAGGTTGTGAATTGTTATTGTGTATTGTTTAAGAGTTTGAGTGTTTAGAAAACTGGGGTAATAGTGGGTTCGAGAGAACATTAAAAATTCTGGTTTGGTTGGGATTGTGTTAGTATTGAAGTCCGATCCGTGGTTGTTCGATCGGGGGTTCATATCCTTCCGATCAATTGTTTCGGGGGGAGGGATTCTTCCATTGACCGATCACACCACGAGGAGGAATTAGAATAAGAGGTGATTTAATAGTGATAAGAAATGAATGCTTGTAGTTTATATTTTTGTGTGTTTTTGTCTGCTTGTAATAGGTGGTATAGTTTCTGGCTTGGGTATAGTTTTGCTTGCAGTTTTGAATTCATTTATCTCTGTTAAATTGAAATATTTGGAGTGGGAGAGACTGCTGCTATTTGAATATTAAGCACCGTAGTCTGGGAGCCAGAACTGTTTACAGATTGGAAGTTGAATGGGTGATTGTGAATGAGAGATGAGATTGATAAGAGAGTTGAGTGCACGATTGAATAGAGATTGAACAGATCGATTGAACAGAGCGAGTGAATAGCGATGGAACATAGCGATCGAATAGCAATTTAATAGTAGATTGGGAAGATTAACTGTGCAATTGTTTGAGAAATGTGTTAGTCTGTTAGTGCTTTGGGAGACGTGAGCTATTATTCAAGAGTGATCCAGATAGCCTTGGAGACTGAAAGGGAGGAACAAATTATTGAAGAGGTGTTAGTGAGTCAGAAACTTATCTGTATTGTATTGGTGAGTCAGAAAATTATCTGTAGCTGTATTGTTTCCATTGTACAAAAACCATGGGAAATAATCTGGAGAAGGACCTAACAACATCTTCTGAAAACCCAATCCAATTAATCTGTGATGAATTTCCTCTGAGAATTGAGATGGTATGGAAATTTTCAGGAAAATTGAATTAAGAGCTAGGAAGTGAATTATGGCTGATAGGTGGTTTGAAGTCAGTGACTGGGATAACGTATATGAGAAAATTGTGAGGAAGTATGGGAATAGCGAGAGAGGAAACGAGTTTATAGGATTATGGAAAATGTATTTCACGAAGAGGAAAGTGACTAAATAAATTGTTAGTTTAACGAAGTGGAGGACGGTAGCTTCAAGGCTGGGAATAGAGCTAGAAGAGGTGGGAGCTAATCCTTCTCTGGATATTTCTGAAAGAAAAGAGAGAGATATCAAAGATCGAGAGCAGGAGCAGAGAAGAGCAGAAACTTAAAGGGGAGTTGACTCCAGTGGCTCTTAAAGGGGAAGTGGCCCCGACAAAAATTAAATTGATTAAATTTAGCAAGAATGCAGTGGTTACTGTGGACCTTAAAGGGAAGGACGCCCAGTATTTAGCAGGATGGGCAGATCTTTTTGGTACAGAATCACAGCATTCCTCTCAGCCCTCTCACCTTCCTAACCCTAAGGCACCGTGTGCAGCCTGTGAACAGGGCACTCGAGTGGAGTCAATGGCATCCTCGACTCCACCCATTAAATTTAAACTTGAGACGGGGACATTGGGAAGGGATTCTCTGGCACCAATTGTTTCATTGGCAATGGATAGTGAATTGAGTCGGGGAGCAAGGAGTAAGGTTCCTTATAAGTCGGTGCCAGAACAATTGAAACAAACAGTAGGAGAAGTAAAGGAATCATTCCTAAAATATAGAGATTCTTTTAGCAGAGGAAGCGGTATTTCTGAGGGTGAGATAATAATGGGCTATGGGATAGCTGATCCTGATATCGCTAATATCATGGAAGCAGAACAAATTCCTGATATCATGGAAATAGAACAAATTCCCCATAGGTAATTCTCTACCAGGAAGGTGCCAACTCCCACTTTAGATTTGTATATTGTAGTAGGTGCAGATTATCCCCGGACTACAGATGCCCCCACTCTAGTGAAACCCAGTTCAACAACAACTATGACTTAAGACCCAGATGGAAAGGATTTATCTACCTCATTTGGGGAATATTTAAACTTAATTTGTATGGACAGTACCCTGACTCTCGAGGTTTATGGGAGGCAGTGCAGCAACTGCTTACCCCAAAGGAATATATTAAATTTTTGACAATTCTGGGATACCCTACTCCTGAAGCCTTAGTGGAGGGGGTAACAAGAGAAAGTAATAGGGAAGAGACCATCTTTGCCGCTCTTATTAAATCCTTCCAGGAACCCGTGAAATTAATACAGAAACTTGAAATTAGATCAAAAGAAGAGGAAGAGTTTAAGGCTTGGATCCCTCCAGACTACCTTAGGGACATGCCTATTTGAGAGCCTGGTTTTCCTCAATTCTATGGGAAAGAGTTCAAAACTGTTGGGCCAGACCAGTGTTATGTCTGCGGAGAGAGGGGGCATTTGGAGCAGAGCTTGCCCCGTAAGAGATCAAAGAGGAGGAATGGGTCAAAGAAAAGGGTCACGAGGCCCCAGAAGTCGGTGGATCCTTAGGGGATATAGTGATACTTGATAAGGAATGACCTTTACTTGTGTCAAATCGTGATCGAGAACAACCCATTGAATTGATAGAAAGGAGCAAAATTAATAAAGAAATCAAGAAAGAGACAAAGTAGCTGGTGTCGGAAGATAATGAACAAATTCAAAGGAACTTAGATTGGCACTAGGGAAAAGAAAGAAAAGAGTCTGGTGTAGGAGTGAGGAATAGGAGCAATTGTAAACTCGTTTAATAACTTTTTGTTCAGTTGTTGTGCCTTCAGGACAGTATTACCTATGAAATGCCGTTATCTGGGTGGTGAGGTAAAAATAGTATGTGGACCCTCAAGAACGGGCAGAAGACACAGCTCAGGTAGGATGTGTAATCATCATTCCATCCAGGTAGCTCCCCAGAGACAGAAACAAACAGAACGGAAGAAGTGATACTGTCCTGTCCCTTTAACGTCTACCATCTGGGAAAGGCTGCTTCTCGGTATTCCTATTCCTACACATTTAAAAGAAGATCTCACACATACCCTAATGCCCAACTGTACCAACATAACATAATAATTGACACCAGTGAAAAGGAAGAACAAGTCTCAAGAAGTTAAAGAAACATAGACAGCCTGGAGAGACCATTGAGGCAAGCTCCAACTTAAAAGAATTAAAGAAGAAAACCTGGGAATGAACACGCCTCTGTGGTTCAGGGACACCTACTTTGCGCCTAAATTTAGCTGTTAGGAATAAATTGACAACATTCTGAATTAGATCTCTAAAATTGTGTGGTGATGCATTGGAAGGACTTTGAAATTTGAGATTTGGAAATGGGTTATGGGATATGGCTTAGGAGTATTTGAAATTTGAAGATTAACCTGGTATTTTTATTGTCTCACCCCCAGACAGACAGCCAGAGTTGGGAAGGATTGGTAACAGTATGGAGGAAAGAACAGAACTTGACAGAGGTCCTGTATTGTAGAACATGAATGAAATTTCAGAGAACATGAGAGATGGTGTAAAGAGAATAGGGAATGGGGAAGTGCAAGGACAAAGCTTCCCTTCAAGAAGTCAAGGCTAACCGCCTAGAGAAGAGTTACTGGAGAAGAAATGGGTGACGGGATGAGAAGAGGTACCAGGTGAGTGGGTACTTGTTGTCAGTGTCGATGTATTTGACCGGTGGATCGAAATGTATCCAACCCTTGAATATAAAGCGGCTACTATTATCAAGGGGTAGAGAAAATTGTTACTAGATTTGGTACTCTTAATTGGCTTGATTTGAAATAATGGTCCACAACATATGGAAATTTGTTCCCCCCAGAAATTTAAAATAGTAAGTTAAAGGCTGAGTCTGAATTTGACTGAATTGAAGCATTCCCCATGGTTGTTTAGAATAAGAGTCATGCCTGTAAGGAAATCTGGATTGAACCCAGCTGAAATTTATATGAGAAACCTTCATTAGAAGTACATGGGAAACCACCATGTGACTGCGGAGACAACTGGCTACATGTTAGTGTTGATCATAGTATGGGAAAGATTATATCACAGAATAGTAGTAGTATACAAAATAAAGGCTTTTGGTTAATAATGGATTACAGGAATGGATGGGAAAGCATCAGTGAAAGTATGGAGTGTAACTTACTTCATCCCAAGTTCTCTTAGGAATTATAGGTTCAACTATGAATCAAATACAGAGGGATTGACAACACAGATGGAGGGGATTCACGCCCACGGAAACTTGGGAGGTGAAGACTCATCAGACGGGAATCATGAAGCTACACCCACGAAAACTCGGGAAGCTTGATGAGATTCTGAGAAGAAACATCATCATCTTGTTGTTAATTTGTTTGATAATGTACCAGTCACCAATGTATCTTTGCTTATCAGAAATGATGGTTTTCATAATTGATAAAAGGGAGGAATGTTTATCCTGGCTGAACCCGAGCAGCCATGGTACCAAAATGGTACTCAAGATTGGCCATGAGTATACTCGGGGGTGGCACTGAACACATTGAGGATAGAGGTGAACAAAATCATGAGAGGAATAGATCAGGTAGACGCAAAGAGTCACTTGCTCAGAGTAGGGGAATCGAGAAGATGGCGGAGTCAGGGGATATGAGAAGGCAGGAATGGGGTACTGAATTTGGATGATCAGCCATGATCACAGTGAATGGCGGTGCTGGCTCGAAGGGCCGAATGGCCTACTCCTGCACCTATTGTCTATTGTCTATTATAAAATTTAGTAAGGACTCGTGTATTGCTAGGCCATTTTGGTCAAGTCTGGTGTGATCTGCACAAATAAGACAAGCTTCTGAATGGTGCCAGTAAGTCTAGGGCCCAGATCAGTGTTGCATATTCAATTGACAGATGGATGGGATTTCTGCAGAGGACATCCAAGGAAATGTAAAATGCATGGTTAATTGGTTAAATGCAAACTAAGTGTATATATTGTAAATAATGTTATGAGACAGTTACCCTGTTAATTGTTGATTGGTTGAAATGTTAAGCCCTGTCTTGTTTGTTTGAATCCCAGGATAAATATTGCATTATTCAAGTTCTGTTAGCTTCTTCTGGAAGCTTCTCCTGCAACAATGTAAGGGGAATTCTGTTATTGGTCTGTGTAACTGTCAATCATGTATTGTTGTAATTTGTTATGTTTGATTGGATTGTAATCAGACCACCCTTCTGTAGTTCGGCCCCTCAAGGTTCAGGGACTTATAAAAAGCAACCCCCACGAGGTCCTTTGTCGATCTTCTGGAAGAGCGCTTGGGACTGCGTGATCTTTTGGAGTGTTTCTGCTTGCACAAGGCTGAAGGGCTTGGCCAGGCAGATACAAGGATCGAACCTGCAGTGATTTAGGTATCGTATAGGGTAATTTGTTGTGCTATCCAAAAATAACGTTTAGTTGTTCCAGTGCTTGAATCAGTGTTTTATTGACTGAACTAAACTGGGGGGAAGCTTAGAAAGAGCTTATTTACAGTACTACCATGTACTCATATGCTTAACTCTACCTCATTCGCATTCCATTATTGTACATTAATATTCTTTTCCACTACTTCATTTTGCATTACAATCTTTCACTATTCTGCACTTTTTCACCTATTATTGTATTTATTGTTATAGTTATAATTAATTGTATGTTTATTATTTACTCTATGAGCTTCATATGAACAACGAGTTTAATTGCACACTGGTGTATATGACAATCAACTGAGCTAACCAATCTTTGTTTAATTTCCAGGTCATTTTTTTAGAAGGACTTCATGTAGAAATGTTAAAATGGGCACTTAAATAGGTTTACAGAGGAGATGTGAACTAGCTAATTGCTCAGTAATGTGCATTAATTGGTTCTATTCACAACATCTTCTCATGGGATGACCATAGTTGGGATTGTCTAATCATAATCCTAATCATACTTTATTAGCCAAGTATGTTTTGCAACATATGAGGAATTTGATTTGTCATACAGTCATACCAATAAAAAGCAACAGAACATACAAAATACATTTTAACATGAACATCCACCACAGTGACTCCTCTGCATTCCTCACTGTGATGGAAGGCGAAAAAAAGTTCAATCTCTCCCTTCTTTGCCCTCCAGCAGTCAGGAGCCTCTGACCTTCCGTTGATGGCGGCGGACCTCCTCGTCGGGGCGATCAATCTCCTGCATCGGGGGGAATCTCAGCTCCCCCGCACTGGGCGATCTACCCCGGGTCGGGGCTAGTCGAATGTCGTGTGGCTTCCCGACGTCGGTCTCAACCTGAGACTGCGAGCTCCTTGATGTTAAAGTCTGCAGGCCGCGGTTGGAGTGTCGATCCCAGGCAAGGAATCGGCTCCGATGGTAAGTCCATGCCCCGCGGTGGGGCTCAAAGTCAGTCCCGAGCAAGGCCTCCAGCTCCACAATGTTAGGTCGCAGAGTGACCGGAGATACGATCCAGGATACAGTCGCATCTCCGGCAAGGTAAGAAAAAAGTTTGATTGAAAAAAGTTTGATTGAAAAAAGTTTTCATAAAACAAACCAGAGAACATTAACACATACTTTTTAAACACACTAAAAATAACAAACAAAAAAACAAAAAGGTCGGACAGACTGTAGGTGAGGCTGCCATAGAAGCGCCACCTGGTGGTCTAAGAGTAGAGAATTCCAAGACTTCTGAAACAGATGGCTGCACAAATATTCCGATTCCACCAGCTGCATCTACCAGAGGGGAGGTCACCTAAGGGAAGCCTTCTGTCTATTGTTTGTTAATTACAACTGGAAGTGACAGATTCGACATGATCTTATTTAGCACACAAATGTGAAGACGGTTCAGTACATTCAATACATGGCGGGACTGTCATATGCTGAGAGAATGGAGCAGCTGGGCTTGTGTACTCTGGAGTTTAGAAGGATGAGAGGGCATCTTATTGAAACATATAAGATTATTAAGGGTTTGGACACGCTAGAGGCAGGAAACATGTTCCCGATGTTGGCGAATTCCAGAACCAGGGGCCACAGTTTAAGAATAAGGGGTAAGCCATTCAGAACGGAGATGAGGAAACACTTTTTCTCACAGGGAGTTGTGAGTCTGTGGAATTCTCTGCCTCAGAGGGCATTGGAGGCCAGTTCTCTGGATACTTTCAAGAGAGAGCTAGATAAGGCTCTTAAAGATAGCGGAGTCAGGTGATAAGGGGAGAAGGCAGGAATGGGGTTCTGATTGGGAATGTTCAGCCACGATCAGCCTACTCCTGCACCTATTGCCTATTGTCTATTGTCTATTGACTGTCATATGTTGAAAGAATGGAGTGACTGGGCTTGTATACACTGGATTTTGGATGAGAGGGGATCTTATTGAAACATATAAGATTACTAAGGAATTGGACAAGCTGGAGGCGGGAAACATGTTCCCAATGTTGGGGGAGTGCAGAGCCAGGGGCCACAGTTTAAGTATAAGGGGTATGCCATTTAGAATGTAGATGAGGAAAACAAATTTCACCCAGAGAGTTGTGAATCTGTGGAATTCTCTGCCTCAGAAGGCAGTGGAGGCCAATTCTCTGGATGCTTTCAAGAGAGAATTAGATAGAGCTCTTAAAGATAGTGGAGTCAAGGGATATGGGGAGAAGGCAGAAATGGGGTACTGATTGTGGATGATCAGTCATGATCACATTGAATGGCGGTGCTGGCTTGAAGTGCCGAATGGACTACTCCTGCACCTATTGTGGACATCCGGAGGGGCGCCGTCAAGTATGGCTGCCCAGCCTGCAGCTGTTCATCTTTTCACACTTTTTTTATTTTTAGTGTGTCAAAAGTTTTTGTTTTTGGAGGTCTAGTCTTTTGATGCGGGGGAGGGGAAAACTGTATTCCTCGGTCCCTACATGGTCGAAGATGCGGCTATACTCTGAGCCGCATCTTCGCCCCTTCCTCACGGCCTAACAGCAGGATTGGAGCGGCGTTTCCTGCAGGGAGCGGCCAGAACCTCAGCTTCGGCAGTGGCACAGCGTTGAAGCACCATCACAGAGCGGGCGATGCCTTACCCGGGTCGCCGTGTTGTAAGCTCCAGAGTGCTGAGACCGCCGACTCCAACATCGCGGAGCTGTGGTCGGGAAGCGTCCAGCTGCGGGCGGCACTGAACTTTAAACACCGCGGAGCCTGGGATCTCTCGCCGAGATCGCCAGTGTTGGAGCTCCGACCAGCGTGGCCTGTGGACTACGGGAGCCGCGGTCTCTGGCAGCAAGCGGCCGTTCCAGACACTCCAGGCCACTGAGAGTGTTCCTCCTGTAACATCGGGCCGCCGTCACGGCGACTGCGGAGGCCTCAATAGGCCCCGACCACAGGTGAATATAGAGGGAGAGGACTGGACTTTGCTGCTTTCCCTCACAGTGGGAACCATTGTGGGGGGATGTTTTTATGTCTGATGTCAAGTTCTTTAATGTTGTGTTTTATTTTTTATTGGTGTGCTGCAAATGGCAACTCATATTTCACTGCACCAGAAATGGTGTATGTGACAATAAATGTCCTTTGTCCTTTTGTCCTTGTCCTATTGTCTATTGTCTATTGCATTTTCAAAGCAGGTGTAAAAAACACTGAGCACATCTGAGATGCATTGTTGCCAGAGATCGCCCCCAATTTTGGCTTGTAACCCATGATGGTATTCAAGCCCTGCCACAGTCAACTGGCACCTACTTGATGCCATCTGCTAAATTAAATAGAGCCGCTGGCTTAGACAATAGACAATAGACAACAGGTGCAGGAGTAGGCCATTCGGCCCTTTGAGCCATTCAATGTGATCATGGCTGATCATACCCAATCAGTACTCCGTTCCTGCCTTCTCCCCATATCCCCTGACTGCTATTTTTAAGAGCCCTTTCTAGCTCTCTCTTGAAAGCATCCAGAGAACCTGCCTCCACCGCCCTCTGAGGCAGAGAATTCCACACTCACCACTCTCTGTGAGAAAAAATGTTTCCTCGTCTCCGTTCTAAATGGCTTACTCCTTATTCTTATAGCTTGTTATGGAAATTGTTATGGGTAGTTATGAAAATTGCTCTTGGCATTTCTGATAGCCCTTTGGTCATACTTGACCTTCTCATACAGTTTGGGATCATCCCTCCAAAGATAGTAATATACCTACAACTTTGTTCTTATAACATTTATGATCAGTGGGGATCATGACAGAAGCCTCCTCGTGGCGATCCTCAGAAACGATGACACAATGCACTCAGTGACGCGTCGGGCGACCAATACTGTCAACATGTTGGACGATGACGGAAGCCAACAGTGCGTCGTCTGACTCACGAGCGAACGAATGATCAATACCAAAAGAGTTTAAGTAATTATAAATATGAGCTGCAAACCATTCCCTTGTTATACAGTGCATTCAGAAAGTATTCAGACTCCTTCACTTTTTCCACATTTTGTCACGTTACAGCCTTATTTTAAAATGGATTAAATTCATTTTTTTTATCATCAATCTACACACAATACCCCAGAATGAAGAAGTGAAAACAGGTGTTTAGACATTTTTGCAAAGTAATTAAAAATAAATAACTGAAATATCACATTTACATAAGTATTTAGACCCTTTGCTATGATACTCAAAATTGCTTAGGTTCATCCTGTTCCCATTGATTATCCTTGATGTTTCTACAACTTGATTGGAGTCCACCAGTGGTAAATTAAATTGATTGGACATGGTTTGGAAAGGCACACACCTGTCTATATAAGGTCCCACAGTTGACAGTGCATGTCAGAGCAAAAACCAAGCCATGAAGACGAAGGAATTGTCCGTAGACCTCCGAAACAGGATTGTGTCGAGACACAGATCTGGGGAAGGGTATAAAACAATCTTTGCAATATTGCAGGTCCCGAAGTGCACAGTGGTCTCCGTCATTCTTAAATGGAAGAATTTTGGAACCACCAGGACTCTTCATAGAGCTGTCCGCCCAGCCAAACTGAGCAATCAGGGGAGACAGGCCTTGGTCAGGGAGGTGACCAAGAACCCAATGGTCATTCTGGCAGAGCTCCAGAGTTCCTCTGTGGAGATGGGAGAACCATCCAGAACAACAATTATATCTGCAGCACTCCGCCAATCAGGCCTTTATGGTAGAGTGGCCAGACGGAAGCGACTCCATAGTAAAAAGCACATGACAGCCTGCTTGGTGCTTGCCAAAAGGCACCTAAAGGACTCTCAGACCATGAAAAACAAGATTCTCTGGTCTGATGAAACCAAGATTGAACTCTTTGGCCAGAAGGAAACAAGGCACCGCTCATCACCTGGCCAATACCATACCTACGGTGAAGCATGGTGGTGGCAGCATCATGCTGTGGGGATATTTGTCAGCGGCAGGAACTGGGAGACTAGTCAGAATCGATGGAAAGATAAACGGAGCAAAGTACAGAGAGATCCTTGACGTAAACCTGCTCCAGAGCGTTCAGGACCTCAGACTGGGGCGGAGGTTCACCTTCCAACAGAACAACGACCCTAAGCACGCAGCCAGGACAATGCGGGAGTGGCTTCGTGACATGTCTGTGAATGTCCTTGAGTGGCCCAGCCAGAGCCCGGACTTGCAGCCAATCGAACATCTCTGGAGGGACCTGAAAATAGCTGTGCATCGACGCTCCCCATCCAACCTGACAGAGCTTGAGAAGATCTGCAGAGAAGAATGGGAGAAATTACCCAAATACAGGTGTGCCAAGCTTGCAGCGTCATACTCAAGAAGACTTGAGGCTGTAATCGCTGCCAAAGGTGCCTCACAAAGTACTGAGTAAAGGGTCTGAATACTTATGTAAATGTGATATTTCAGTTATTTCTTTTTAATTACTTTGCAAAAATTTCTAAACACCTGTTTACGCTTTTTTATTATGGGGCATTGTGTGTAGATTGATGATAAAAAAAAAAGAATTTAATCCATGTTAGAATAAGGCAGTCACGTAACAAAATGTGAAAAAAGTGAAGGGGTCTGAATACTTTCTGAATGCACTGTACTTCCTGACAATGTGGACTACTTTCCCAGGCCCATCACAAGCATCGCATCAGCTGTGCAAAGGTGATTGATGACTCGATGTTCCTGGTCAAGTGTCTTGAACAGCGTAATTCAAGGTGAACATGATTACATTCAGGCTCCGTTCTGGGGAAACAGGATTCTCAGATGTGTGGCACTGTGGCAAAACCGTGAACAGAGTCAAAGATACAGTTCATCATTCCTTCCTCTTTGACTAGCCAGATTTTCACTTTCAACCCATTCTTATGTAATGTGTAGGAAGGAACTGCAGATGCTGGTTTAAACCGAAGATAGACACAAAAAGCTGGAGTAACTCAGCGGGACAGGCAGCATCTCTGGAGAGAAGGAATGGGTGACATTTCTTGTCGAGACCCTTCTAGCAGTGTGAAGAAGGCAAGCACGGAAATCGCTATCAAAACATGGGGGGGACACAATTTCTTGGTGGCCGCGCGCAGATTGCGCACACTCACACACACACGCGAGGCTTCGGAGGCTTCAGCCGTGGGCCCTGTGAACGGTAATTAGCTCAGGATTCTTCCAGTTTCCAACCCCGCGACGTGGACGCTTCTACTATGGGGCTGTTAGAATGAGTTAATTAGTGCAGATCTGTACCACAGATTTAAAATACACTGGACAACATGCTGGACAACATAATACAGGACAGGACACTTTCAAGCTGTAGTATGGAAACCAAGCTATTAAAACCAAGCAATATATAAATGATCTGCATTATAGGCAACCTAAAACTTTCTATTCTTGGATGTATTAAAAATAAAAAATCCCATTTGCCAGCTGTAAAAATAGAGGGTGTCAATTAGTTAATAAAATTGCTTTATAATCTGAAGAAAGCATTTGGTCTCTGTAATATGAAGGGAGAGGTAACATCTACCATCGCCCGGCGGGGGCTTCAACATCGAGAGCCTCAATCGCCTTGGCAGTATAACACTTTATTTAGCAACACTGGTATTTAGTTCCAACCATTATGTAACCTTGATTATTCCATTCACTGACAACGGCGTTGTATTTATGCCACGTGAAACCTTCTAAATACACGCCGTAGTGTTCTTTTTTCTCCTTTTGAGATGAAGTATTGGCTGGATGCTTTCTCTTCAAACTTCTCCGCATTGGACCGTCAGATATTTAGAAGTTCACAAAGGGTCTGAAGAAGGGTCTCGACCCGAAACGTCGCCTATTCCTTCTCTAAGTAAATGCCGCCTCATCCGCTGAGTTCCTCCAGCATTTGTCTACCTCCAAATTTCAAATGATAATTGTACCCGCATCAGACAGTTTTAAGAACTTCTCCCATTAATTTTATTCAAAAGAACGCGTCATACTTGAAGCAAGGTCAGTTCACACAATTATATTTACTAAGGATTAGGGAATGCATATCGATGTAGCAGTTACTAGTGACAGTTAACATATCGTTTTCATGAGTCAGAGGAATGAAGTGATGAAAGACTTGAATCGTTCTGCAGTACACTACTCATTAAACCTGACACAATACTTAACAAAGCTTGTAATGAATATGGAATGGATGAGCGTTTATCATTAACAAAGGATGACATTTTCAGAGTCTTTTCATTTCAGAGTCTAATTCGTTTCAGAGTCTGAGCTAGCTGACCATGCATGAAGCCACGACTCCACAGCGGTCGGTCGGATGGAAACTGATTGCAAAATACATGTTTCACAAAACATGGGGGGGGGGTTCATCCCCCACCTCTGAAAACAGGGGTGGGGACACAACCCCCCCCCCACCTTGGATTTCCACCCCTGGAAGAAGGGTCTCGACCAGAAACATCATCAATTCCTTCTCTCCAGAGATGCTGCTTGTCCTGCTGAGTTACTCCAGCTTTTTGTGTCTATTTTCATTCTTATGTGATGTCTGGCAAATTCAATTTTTTAAATTGTAATCTGGTTAAGGATTAAATAGATTACAGATTTGATGTCTCTAACAATTCAGCCTAGACAAATTAACTCGTCCTTTTCCTCATCAAAGGACAAAGGACAAAAGACATTTATTGTCACATACACCAATTGGTGCAGTGAAATTTGAGTTACCATGCAGCACACAGATACGATGAACGCAACACTATAAAATTTAACATAAAACATAAAAACATCCCCACACAGCGGAATCAACGCTTCCCACTGTGAGGGATGGCAACAAAGTTCAGTCATCTTCCTCTTGCTCACATCCTATCAGTTCAGGCTCTGGTGCAACAGGAATGTCTTGGGTTAATTGGATGATTCTATGTGAGCTTACAGTTGTATCACTACTGTCAGAGACTAACTTTACTTCCTGACCAACTATTTCAGCTTCTCCCCTTATCATAGACTTATTTCTCCATGACTCTTAACTCTTTGTCCCACAGTCCCTGGTTCAATCTAAGCACTTGCAGACCAAGAGTCAAAAGTAATGTTTTTAAATTGGAAAATTAAGGGTGCCATTAATCAGACTGCCAACTTTCATTCTACATTCTCCAATCCATCTTAATTCAGTAAAACTATGTGCTCAGATCTAAATAGGCTCCATTACTCCACATTAATGAGCAATAAACTATGACTTCACATTTCTTACTGTGTCAATAAGGTGGTCCAATAAGACTCCAAGCACAAAGACCCAAGAAATGTACTTACCTGGCAGGGAGAGACCATGATCAAAAAGGCGGTTCTCCCAGGATGAGGTTATCCCATTGCAGTTCGGGACTACTGATGCCAACGATGTCCCCAAATGCGAGATACTCAACTGCAAAATTCATGGTAGTGGGTACTGTGTTTATACTCTGAGGGCAGCTTGGTGGCTCAGCGGTAGAGTTGCTACTTTACAGCGTCAAAGACCCGAGTTTGATCCTGAATACAGGTGCTTGTCTGTGCAGTTTGTATGTTCACCCCATAACCTGTGTGAGTTCTCTCCTGATCTCAAGTTTCCTTCCACATTCCAAAGACAGGCCCGTATGAAGCTTTCCAAAAAGGGGGGTGGCATGACAGGATTACAAAATTTTTTAATGTGAAATAATGTGCGCGCTGCGCACATCACGAGCGCGAAGCGTGAAGTCCCTCGATGCCTTTAAGGGCAGGGTCCACTTAAGCGGTCCAGGGCCCTTAAGCAGGCCCTGGAAGCTCTGGGGTTTTAGATGCTCTCATGATGCACTCTGAGCCTTATTTTGGAGCATTTTTGCACCAAATTTATGACCAATATTTCAGAAATTAACAGGAATCTGAGAGGTAGCTTTTTCACACAAAGGGTGCTGGGTGTATGGAACAAGCTGCCAGAGGAGGTAGTTAAGGCTGGGACTATCCTAATGTTTAAGAGACATTTGGACACGTACATGGATAGGACAGATTTAGACGGATATGGGTCAAACGCGTGTGAGTGGGACTAGTTTAGATGGGACATGTTGGTCGGTGTGGGCAAGTTGGGCTGAAGGGCCTGTTTCCACACTGCATCATTCTATGACTAAAAAGTTAAGAAGAAAAATGCATGTAGATAAGTAGAGCAGATTTGAAAGAGGAGTGAAATGTAAAGGCAGAGAGAGGTTTATGGGTGGAAAGGAACATAGGAAAGGAGGGAGGAGAGTGGGTTTGGGCAGATGGGTGAAGGGAAAATAGACACAAAGTGCTAGAGTAACTCAGTGGGTCAGGCAGCATCTGCGGAGAATATGAATAGGCAAAGTTTCACAGAGTGCTGGAGTAACTCAGCGGGTCAGGCAGCATCTCTGGAGAACATGGATAGGTGACATGTCACAGAGTGCTGGAGTAACTCAGTGAGTCAGGCAGCATCTCTGGAGAAAAGGTATGGATTAAATTTCGGGGTCAAGACCGTTCTTCAGTAATATTCATGATGTGACATGCATAGACATTCCTGAATGTACCCAAACCATCGTGAGCTACTTTGTTACGGTAATTGCCCTCTCCTATAACGTCTCTGCTGCCTTGGGTGATGCAGGACAGGACACAAGCTTTAGGACACGGTGTGAAGCTGTTGCCGTCTGTCGCAGCCTGGTAAAAACCTGGATGGAGCGGATGTGGAGAGGATGTTTCCACTAGTGGGAGAGTCTAGGACCAGTGGCCACAGCCTCGGAATTAAAAGACATTCCTTTAGGAAGGAGATGAGCAGGAATTTCTTAAGTCAGAGCGTGGTGAACTGTGGAATTCATTGCCACAGACAGCTGTGGAAGTCAAGTCAATGGACATTTTTCAGGAGGAGATTGATAGATTCTTGATTGATACAGGTGTCAGAGGAAATGGGGAGAAGGCAGGAGAATGGGTTTGAGAGGGAAAGAGATAGAGTCATAGAGTGAAATAGTGTGGAAACAGGCCCTTCGGCCCAGCATGTCCCATCTACACTAGTCCCACCTGCCCACGTTTGATCCATATCCCTCCAAACCTGTCCTATCCATGTACCTGTCTAACTGTTTCTTAAATGTTGCGATAGTCCCTGCTTCAACTACCTCCTCTGACAGCTTGTTCCATACACCTACCACCCTTTGTGTGAAAAATATACCCCTCAGATTCCTATTAAATCTTTTCCCCTTCACCTTAAACTTATGTCCTCTGCTCCTCGATTCACCTACTCTGGGCAAAAGACTCAACCATATCTATTCAAATCATGATTGTATATACCTCTATTAGATTATCCCTCATCCTCCTGTGCTCCATGAAATAGAGTCCCAGCCTACTCAACCTCTCCCTATAGCTCTGGCCCTCTAGTCCTGGCAACATCCTCGTAAATCTTCACTGTACCCTTTCCAGTTTGATGACATCTTTCCTATAACATGGTGCCCAGAACTGAATACAGTACTCTGAATGCGGCCTCACCACCTTCTTATGCAACTGCAACATGACCACCCAACCTCTATACTCAGCCTGACCCGCTGAGTTACTCCAGCACTCTGTGAAACATCACAGATCAGGGCAAGATTAGCAAGTTTGCTGATGATACAGAAGTGAGTGGTTTTGCAGATAGTGAAGATGGTTGTGAAAGATTGCAGCAGGATCTGGACCAATTAGCCAGGTGGGCAGAGGAATGGTTGCATGGTTACTTGAAGGTCGTGTCACAGGTATATCACAGTATTGAGTATAGAAGTTGGGAGTTCATGTTGCAGTTGTATAAGACATTGGTGAGACCGCATTTAGAATATTGTGTTCAGTTCTGGGCACCATGTTATAGGAAAGATGTCAAACTGAAAAGAGTACAGAGATCCCCATCCGGGATCAGTCCTATCAGGGTTGTGTCGTCCGCAAACTTGAGAAGCTTGACAGAGGTGTCTGTGGAGGTGCAGTCATTGGTGTGGCAAGAGTAGAGGAGAGGGGAGAGTACGCATCTTGCGGTGCTCCTATGCTGAGCGTTTGCGGGTCCGAGATATGCTTTCCTGCCTCACATGCTGCTTCCTGTCTGTCAGGAAGCTGGTGATCCTCCGACAGAGGGGTTCAGGCACAGTCAAGTCAGAAAGCTTGGAGCGCAGTAGCTCTGGCACAATGGTGTTGAATGCAGAGCTAAAATCAACAAACAAAATCCTCGCATAGGTCCCCTGGCAGTCTAGGTGCTGGAGGGTGAAGTGCAGGCCCAGATTGACTGCATCATCCACAGATCTATTGGCCCGATATGCAAAATGCAGAGGGTCCAGCAGAGGGATTGTGATATTTTTCAGCTTGGCCAGCACAAGCCTTTCAACGGTCTTCATGACTACAGAGGTCAGTGCGACAAGCCTGCAGTCATTAAAACCAGTAATCCTTACCTTTTTGGGTACAGGGACAATAGTGGAGACTTTGAAGCAGGCAGGGACAGTACATCTTTGCAGGGACTGGTTAAAAATGAGTAATTGGATGTGAAGTGTTGGTTGGGGTGGGAAAGGGTCCACTCTTTTCATACTGGAGTCTTGCCTTAAGTAGGTGTGAAGTGCTGAGTGGGAAGGAGAGGGTGCAGGGTCCATTCTTTGTAGACTGGGGTCTGGCTCTGTTTGTTGGGGAGGGGGTACCAGGGTTACGTTTCTGATTTTCAAACCTGCAGTAAAATCTGCAGTAAAACTCATTCAGGTTGTTCGTCAGCTGACGATTGTCCAAAGAGCGGGGGCTTTCCTCTTATAGCTGGTGATTTCTTGCATGCCCTTCCAAACTGAAGAAGAGTCACTAGCTGAGAACTTGCTCCTCAACTTCTCAGAGTACCTTTCCTTGGCAGCTCTGATTCCTCTACTCAGCTCTTTATCGATTAGGCTATCTTTTAACTCTTTAACGATTAGGCTATCGGCTTGACGCATATTTTCCCCCACCCCCCCCCCCCCCCCCCGATCTTGAAATGGAAATGTTACCACTGTATATAATGATCCCATTAAAATGTATATTTATGTCACAAACTATGGGATTCATATTTTTCAGTATTGTTATCAAGGAAAAGAAAGCAGTTCCAATTGTTTGATATTATTTGATATTGTTTAAAATTATTCATATGGAGGATAAAACCTACCTTAATTTTGCAATCTCACTAAAGATAATCCCCCTTTCCCTCTTCCCTCCCACATCTCTCTCTCCCCTCCCTTCCACTCCCACATTCCCCCTCCCACATCCCCCCCTCTTTCTGGCGGGGGCGAAGATGAAGGTGGCGGGTGCCCAGTGGGGGTGGCGTGGGCCCAGTGGGGGTGGCGTGGACCCAGCAGGGGTGGCGTGGGCCCAGCGGTGGTCAGGGGGTGGCGTGGGCCCAGCTGGGGTGGCTGGGCCAGCGGGGGTGGCGTGGGCCCAGCGGGGGTCAGCGGGGGTGGCGTGGGCCCAGCGGGGGTGGCGTGGGCCCAGCGGGGCTGACGTGGGCCAGCAGGGTTGGCTTGGGCCCAGTGGGGGTGGCGTGGGCACAGCGGGGGTGGCGTGGGCCAGCAGCGGTGGCGTGGGCCTAGCGGGGGTCCAGCGGGGGTGGCGTGGGCGGAAGACGGCTTGGGCCCCGGCGGTGGGGGGAGGTGAGTGGAGCGGGCCCCGCCGCGGTGGCGTCTGTTGTTGGGGTTACAGCCGCTGAGTTCAGATTCCGCCACTCCCGCCTGGCGACAGGAGAACGGTCTCCTGGTCGCCAGGCTGGCCTCATGGGTAGTTTGAACCGTAGATAAAAAACAGACTCCCCCTCCTGCAACGCAATATTCCACTACTTACCTGGAGTAGACGACACAAGGCATCGAGCTCAATGTGTGGAGTGCAAATGGCAGTCTGTTCCCATCCGGGCCCACTGCGTACGCGCGGAGAGACGGCGTCATTTTGCGTCGCTTCCCAACTGCGCAGGCATGGATGGTCGCATTTTTTTCTCCCAAATCATCCAGCGGCCGGCACCAGAAATTCGGGTGCTTTTCCGACAAAGTGGAAACGCCGATTTTTTTCCCGATTTTTTTTTTCTTTTTTCGGGATATTTTCTTACTCTGGGGGGGAAAGGGGGGAGTGCGGTCGCACCCAACGCACCCCCCCCCCCCTTCAGACAGCCATGAAAGATGTACAAGTTTATAGGTTAATTGGCTTGATATAATTGTAAATTGTCCCTAGTGTGTAGGATAGTGTTAGTGTGCAAGGATCGCTGGTCGGCGTGGACTCAGTGGGCCGAAGGGCCTGTTTCCACGCTGTATCTCTAAATTACGTAGTCCATTCAAACATATCTTCAGAAAATGTCTAAATAAAGAATCGTTGGAAAATTAATAAGATAGTTACCATTTTTTGCTCACAATGTTTAAGGACAGTTTAGTCATATTGCCATGGATATCAAAATGGTTTTCAATTTGCTTTAAAAGGGGATTAAAACCTATTTCCGTATGGCTGCCTTGTTTCAGTGATAGTAAAGTGCTCTTTAACAGGATTACAGGCACTGGCTCAGAAATTTATTCCTCTCGCATACAACAGCATGGTAGGCTGTTTTGAAAGGTTAGACCTCATGGGATCCAAGGATAGATAGCTGAATTAATAGAAAATTGGCTCGTAGAGGGTGATGGTGGGAGGTTATTTTTCCGACTGGAGGCCAGTGATTACTGGTGTGCCTCAGGGTTTAGTGCTGGGCCCATTGGGGTTTGTCATCTATATCAGTGATTTGGATGAGAACGTACATGGCATGGGTAGCAAGTTTTCAGATTACACAAAAGTGGGTAGGTAGTAACATAGAGAGTGAAGATGGTTGTCAAAAACTGCAGCAGGATTTTGATTGGTTGGGCAGGTGGGTTGAGGATTGGTTGATGGAATTTAATACACAGAATTGTGAGGTGTTGCATTTTGGGAAGTTTAACATGGGCAGGACCTACACAGTGAATAGAGTTATAGAGAGCATTGTAGAGCAGAAGGATCTACAATGTTGAAAATAGACTCAAAATGCTGGAGTAATAGGATTTCTCTAGCGATGCTGCCTGACCCACTGAGTTACTCCAGCATTTTGTGCCTATCTTCGGTATCAACCAGCATCTGCAGTTCCTTCCTACATATAGTTCTTTGAAAGTGGCATCACAGGATGGTCGAAAAGGCTTTCGGCACATTGGCCTTTATCAATCAAGAGTATTGAGTATAGAAGTTGGAATGTCTTGTTGAAGTTACATAAGACGTCGGTGAGACCACATTTAGAGTAGTGTGTTCAGTTTTGGACACCATGTTAAAGGAAAGATGTTGTCAAGCTGGAAATGGTGCAGAGAAGATTTACGAGGATGTTTCCAGAACCCGGGGGCCTGAGCTGTAAGGAGAGTTTGAGCAGGCTAGGACTCTAGTCCTTGGAGCGCAGGTGGATGAGGGGTGATCTTATAGAGGTGTACTACAAAACTCACTCCAGCAATTCTCTGCAGACCCCTCCAGTCGCTTACAACCAGCGGAATGAACATTGATTTCTCCAATTTCATGTACCCCAGCGACCACACATTTCTCCCACTCATTTTTCACTCAAGTAATCCATAGAAGGGTTACACCTTGCTAAAGAATGCAGCTTGTCTATACGTTGTGTCACAATGGCTGATTTTCTACTAGCTCCCTACATAGATGTACACACAACTGAATAAATGACACATTATGCAGGTGGGAGAAGCTCAGGATACGGCAGGAAGAATTCTGTTGTCCTCTCTCAACTTAGATGATGTGTATGTGAGTCACACTTTCCCCACTTTCCTGGCATTAGCATGGGCAATCAAACATTCGACCCTATGACCAACCTAGTCAGGTCATTAGTGACAATGAATATCTGTTCCTGGGCTCATCCTGTTGATAAGGTTTGCATCACATTCCAAATAGCCTAAGGCTAATTTATACACCAACATTCCCTGGATACCTAAAAGCCACTTGCTTCCCGTCATAGTCTCGACCATGAAGAATAAAGGTTGAGAATTGGTCAGGTTGTGGTATTAAAACTTTTGCAAGGATTCAACAGGGTAAATTATCTCTTACTTCATAGTATTCAGGAACCCTTGGTAAAAAAAAATGTTAGACCAAGGAACATTTTGTTTCTCAAAATCTGTACTAAACACCTCCAAGAATTCTACCTGTCAGTCGCATTCCCCGACACATTTTTTTAATTTATTATTTTTTTAAATATTTTATTTATTAGAAGTAAGTACATTACATTTTGATAGTACATTTTTACAGGTTCCCAGAATTATTAAAACATTTTATGTACAACTTCCTTTTTTTAATTTTTTTTAGAAAGAAATGAGAAAGAAAGAAGTAGTGAAGAGTAAAGAAAAGTCTAGTGAGTGTGAGGTAAAGAAAAGAAATAAGTAAGAAAGTGAAGCAGAAAGGAGATTCTCCCTCGCCACAAGTCGATGCTTTTTGATATTCTGAATCATTTTTTGCCCAAACCCAGATACTATTGCACCACATGAATCCACAAGGTCAATAAATGGAGACCAACTCGTTAAGAATTGGTCTTGTTTATCTATTAGGAGGAGTCTCATTTCTTCCAAGTGGGCAGTTTCCAACATATTACCAATCCACATTTTGAGTGTTGGTATAGTAGCATTTTTCCAAAATTTAAGTATGAGTTTTTTTGCTGTTATTAAACCATAATTAAAAAATGAAATTTGGGATATATTTAATTTGTTTCCATCTCCTATTACTCCGAAGATAATCATTTCCATATTAGGTTCCATTTTTATCTTAAATAACCTAGTAAATATATCAAATATATCACACCAAAATCCATGGTTTTGTGCAAGAAACGAAAGAATGTGTGATATTGGCATTTTGAGAAAGACATTTATCACAGATGGGAGAAATATTTGAATAACATTTATTCAACCTAACTTTTGAATAATATAATCTATGTAATATTTTAAATTGAATTAAATTATGTCTAGCGTTAATCGAACATTTATGTATATATATCAAATACCTCTCCCATGTTTCTTTAGGAATTTTTGACATTAATTCTTTTTCCCAGTCTTCTCTAATTGCCTCTGTTGATGGCAATTCTCTATTAAGAATACTATTATATAAATATGATATTAATTTTTGTGAGTCCGCCTTAATATTCATTGCTTCTTCCAGTGGGTCTATCATTATGCTCTGTAGTCTTGGTATATATTTTTTTATAAAGTCACATATCTGTAAATATTTAAAGTATTGGTTATTATTCAGATTAAATTTTGATTTTAATTGTTGAAATGATAATAAATTTCCCATTTCATACATGTCACCCATCTTTTTAATTCCCAATCTTTCCCATTGTCTATATGTTTTATCCATAAAAGATGGTTTAAATTCCAGATTATTCACTATTGGTGTTAATGATGATAAGTTAATTTTAAAGTTAATTTTATTTGTTTCCAAATTCGAATTATATTATGTATAATTGGATTCTTCTTATATAATGTATTATTCAATTTTATCGGGGAGAAGAGGATCGCTCCTAAATCGTACGGAAAACAATCCTCTTTCTCCATTCTTATCCATTCCATCTGTTGAGAAGGGCAGTCCAACCAATAAATGATATTCTTAATATGCACTGCCCAATAATAATATAAAAAATTAGGCAGTGCAAGTCCCCCTACATCTTTAGGTTTACACAGATGATTTCTTTTAATTCTATGTGCTTTGTAGTCCCAAATAAAATTAGTAATATTAGAGTCTAGTTTTTTTAAGAAATATTTTGGTATATATATTGGTATGGATTGAAATAAATATATTATTTGTGGTAGAACTATCATTTTTATAGCATTTATTCTGCCAATTAATGATAGTGGGAGCGATTTCCAAAATTTAATCAGAGCATTCAATTTATTTAATAAAGGACTAAAATTAACATTAAATAATGATTTATATCTTCTAGTAACTTGAATACCTAAATATTTAAATTTTTCCATTGCAATTTTAAATGGAAATTTTAATAGATGATTCGCTTTCTGGGGCTGTAATGACATAATTTCACTTTTATTCCAATTTATTCTATATCCAGAAAAAGAGCCAAATTCCTCTATTACGTTTAGTAAATTCGGCATGCTCGTTTCTGAATTTCTAATATATAAAAGTATATCATCAGCATAAAATGAAATGTTATTATTAGAGTCCTTAGTATTATATCCCTGAATATTCGGATGTGTTCTTATCCTTTCAGCCAAAGGCTCTATCATAAGGGCAAATAGCAGGGGTGACAAAACACATCCCTGCCTATTGCCTCGTGATAATTGGAATTTTAGAGACAACATATTATTAGTTAATATTCTTGCCATTGGTTTATCATATAATAATTTCACCCATCTAATAAAATTATCTCCCATATTGAATTCTTGGAGTACTAAATATAAATACTGCCACTCTACCTGATCAAATGCTTTCTCTGCATCCAAAGATATAACTGATAAGTCTTCCTTTTCCACTTTATGTGAATACATTATGTTAAAAAGTCATCTCAAATTATTAAATGATTGTCTATTAGGTATAAACCCCGTTTGGTCCAGGTATATCAATTTATTAATATATTTACTCAATCTTCTTGCTAAAATCTTTGCTAAAATTTTTTGATCTGTATTTAAAAGTGATATAGCTCTATACGAGCCCGGATCTTGAGATCTTTATCTTTTTTTGGTATAAGCGTAATTGTAGATTCTGCTAAAGTTTCTGGTAATTTATTTTCGGTAAAAGCATAAATATATAATTTAAGTAATTAAGTATAATTTAAATAATCTCTTACTTCATAGTATTCAGGAACCCTTGGTAAAAAAAAATGTTAGACCAAGGAACATTTTGTTTCTCAAAATCTGTACTAAACACCTCCAAGAATTCTACCTGTCAGTCGCATTCTCCGACACATGATCAAGTGCAATTGTCAATATATTTTTCAGTTCATGTGATTTATTTTTTGAAATGTAACTTTGAGGGTATGAGACGTGAATTGGCCAAGATTGACTGGCAATTAGTTCTAAAAGGGTTGACGGTGGATATGCAATGGAAGGCATTTAAAGACTGCATGGATGAACTACAAAAATTGTTCATCCCAGTTTGGCAAAAGAATAAATCAGGGAAGGTAGTGCATCCATGGATAACAAGGGAAATCAGGGATAGTATCAAAGCAAAAGATGATACATACAAATTAGCCAGAAAAAGCAGCATACCAGAGGACTGGGAGAAATTCAGAGACCAGCAGAGGATGACAAAGGGCTTAATTAGGAAAGGGAAAATAGATTATGAAAGGAAACTGGCAGGGAACATAAAAACTGACTGCAAAAGTTTTTATAGATATGTGAAGAGAAAGAGATTAGTTAAAACAAATGTAGGTCCCTTGCAGTCAGAAACAGGTGAATTGATCATGGGGAACAAGGATATGGCGGACCAATTGAATAACTACTTTGGTTCCGTCTTCACTAAGGAAGACATAAATAATCTGCTGGAAATAGCAGGGGGCCGCGGGTCAAAGGAGATGGAGGAACTGAGTGAAATCCAGGTTAGTCGGGAAGTGGTGTTGGGTAAATTGAATGGATTAAAGGCCGATAAATCACCAGGGCCAGATAGGCTGCATCCCAGAGTACTTAAGGAAGTAGCTCCCGAAATAGTGGATGCATTAGTGATAATTTTTCAAAACTCTTTAGATTCTGGAGTAGTTCCTGAGGATTGGAGGGTAGCAAACGTAACCCCACTTTTTAAGAAGGGAGGGAGAGAGAAAACGGGGAATTACAGACCAGTTAGTCTAACATCGGTAGTGGGGAAACTGCTAGAGTCAGTTATTAAAGATGGGATAGCAGCACATTTGGAAAGTGGTGAAATCATTGGACAAAGTCAGCATGGATTTACGAAAGGTAAATCGTGTCTGACGAATCTTATAGAATTTTTCGAGGATGTAACGAGTAGAGTGGATAGGGGAGAACCAGTGGATGTGTAGTATCTGGACTTTCAGAAGGCTTTCGACAAGGTACCACATAAGAGATTAGGATACAAACTTAAATCACACGGTATTGGGGGTTCAGTATTGATGTGGATAGAGAACTGGCTGGCAAACAGGAAGCAAAGAGTAGGCGTAAACGGGTCCTTTTCACAATGGCAGGCAGTGACTAGTGGGGTACCGCAAGGCTCAGAGCTGGGACCCCAGCTATTTACAATTTATATTAATGACCTGGATGAGGGAATTGAAAGCAACATCTCCAAGTTTGCGGATGACACTAAGCTGGGGGGCAGTGTTAGCTGTGAGGAGGATGCTAGGAGACTACAAGATGACTTGGATAGGCTGGGTGAGTGGGCAAATGTTTGGCAGATGCAGTATAATGTGGATAAATGTGAGGTTATCCACTTTGGTGGCAAAAACGGGAAGGCAGACTATTATCTAAATGGTGGCCGAGTAGGAAATGGGGAGGTGCAGCGAGACCTGGGTGTCATGGTACACCAGTCATTGAAAGTAGGCATGCAGGTGCAGCAGGCAGTGAAGAAAGCGAATGGTATATTGGCTTTCATAGCAAAAGGATTTGAGTATAGGAGCAGAGAGGTTCTACTGCAGTTGTACAGGGTCTTGGTGAGAATAAACCTGGAGTATTGCGTACAGTTTTGGTCTCCAAATCTGAGGAAGGACATTATAGCCATAGAGGGAGTGCAGAGAAGGTTCACCAGACTGATTCCTGGGATGTCAGGACTTTCATATGAAGAAAGACTGGATAGACTTGGCTTATACTCGCTAGAATTTAGGAGATTGAGAGGGGATCTTATAGAAACGTACAAAGTTCTTATGGGGTTGGACAGGCTAGATGCAGGAAGATTGTTCCCGATGTTGGGGAAGTCCAGGACAAGGGGTCACAGCTTAAGGATAAGGGGGAAATCCTTTAAGACCGAGATGAGGAAAAACTTTTTCACACAGAGAGTGGTGAATCTCTGAAACTCTCTGCCACAGAGGGTAGTCGAGTGATCCCCGTACAGGGCCGGCCCCACCAGCAGGTGGCTGCATGCGGCAAGCGCTACCAAACCGGAAGCGGGGGCCGCGGGGAGGTCGAGTGACGTCAAGACGGTTCGTACGGCGTTGAGGCGGTGCGCACGGCCTCGATGCAGCTGTGTACGGCGTCGAGGCGGTGCGCACGGCCTCGATGCGGCTGCGGGGCGGCAGGCCGTTGCCGCGCAGAATTTTTGAACAGTGTCAGATTTTCGGAGCCCCGCGCGATGTCGGGACCAGCTCTGCACAACTCCATACGGCTCCGGCAATCGAAGTGGGACCGGCCCAGCGACCTCCGCGCGGCACCGCACGGCCCCCACTTCCGGTTAGGTCGCGCTTGCCGCATGGAGTCGCATGCCCTTGGGACAGGCCCTTCACTCCCTACAAGACCTTTTTAACGGGACAGTTGCAGATTCCAATCTTGTACCATCAAAGATGGCCTTGCCCCAGTTTAGAATTGTAACTTGTGGAGCAGCTCTGTCCTTATCCATAACTATTTCATAGATAATAGAACTGTTCTCGCTGGTCCCATAGTGCTCAGCCACTCACACCTCTGTCAGTTTCCCTGCCCAAAACCTTCAGAGTAGGTCAAGTTTGCCTTCTCCCTTGTAGTGCCGTTACATATTGCCTGAGGAACCTTTCCTGAACACACTTGATAAACCCCACCCCATGTAAACCGGGCGGCATGGTGGTGCAGCGGTGGAGTTGCTTCCTTACAGCACCAGAGGAACCTGGTTCAATCCTGACTATGGGTGCTGTCTGAATGGAGTTTCTAAATTCTCCCCTTGGCCTGTGTAGATTTTTCCGGTGAAATCCGGTTTCCTCCCACATTCCAAAGACGTACAGGTTCATAGCTTAATTGGCTTGGTAAAAATTGTAAATTCCCTAGTGTGTGTAGAATAGTGTTAATTTTCAGGGTCAGGGTGGACTCGGTGGGCTGAAGGGCCTGTTTCTGCGCTGTATCTCTAAACTTAATTAAACTAACCAAAACCAATGGCCTGAGTCAATATTGTGGATGATCAGCCATGATCACATTGAATGGCGGTGCTGGCTAGAAGGGCCGAATGGCCTACTCCTGCACCTATTGTCTATTGTCTATTGTCGATTGTCTATTGTCTATTGGGAAAGTTAAAATCCCCTACTAAGACAACCTTGTTAGTCTTGCAGCTGTCTGCAATCCGCTGGTGTATTTGTTCCTCAAATTCCCGTTGACTATTTGGGGGCTTATAGTCCATACCTAACAAGGTGATCATCTCCTTTTTATTTCTCAGCTACAACCACACAGCTTCACTAGATGATCCCACGGCAATATCATCAGGGAATACTTCAGTCACTGGATCTCATTCCCCTGCCAATCTAGCTTAAACCCTCCCTGCCCGCCAGCATATTGGTTCCCCTCCAGTTTAGGTGCAACCACCCTCTTGTATTGATCACCACTGCAGCAGAAGAGATCCCAATGGCCCAAAAATCTGAATCCCTGCCCCCTGCATCAATTCCTCAGCTGATCAAAGGTTCAAAAGTTCACTTATTGTCACATACACCAATTGATGTAGTGAAATTCGAGTTGCCATTGCAGCACATTAATAAGAATACAACATAACATTATAAAGACATTTAACATAAAACATTTTTAAAAGACCCACAATGTTTCCCATTGTGAGGGAAGGCACAAAGTCCAGTCCCCATCCCCCTTGTTCACCCATAGTCGGGTCTATTGCAGCCTCCGCAGTCGCCGCTATGGGGCCCGATGTTTCAGGCCCTTCTCTCTCCTATCATTCATCTCTCCTATCTTCCTATTCCTATCCTCGCTAGCATGTATCACTGAGCAATCTGGACATTACCACCTTTCAGGTCTAATTTCTGCCTGAATCTTAGATGTGGCCACTCTAATGCCCCTGTCCCACTTAGGAAACCTGAACGGAAACCTCTGGTGACCTTGCGCCCCACCCAAGGTTTCCATGAGTCGCCAGAGGATTTGGTCACTCGCCTGGAAAGCCTCGACCAAAGCGTGAGCTGCATCTACTGACCAAAGATCCTACAGGATCTTTGCTACCGACCGCACACACACAAACACAATGCGAGGGTGGGGGCCAGGGACAGCGGAGGAGCGCTGTCTGCACGATGAAGAGGAAGGTAAGCGGCTGCCACAGAGCACGATAAGTCCTTTAGAGAGCGCAGGAGGGGGGGGGAGAGAAGGGGAGAGAGAAGGGGAGAGAGAAGGGGAGAGAAGGGGAGAGAAGGGGGAGAAGGTGGGAGAAGGAGTGGAGACAGTTTTAAGAAGTTTAATCAAGTTAGCGGGCATTTTACCTTCCGGCGGATCTTCTAGGTCCTGAAAACTCCAATGAGCCAAACAAAATGGGCGGTCAGCGAAGGAGATTGCCTTTGACTGCCTGTAAGTAAATAGCAGCCCCACTCCACTGGCTTCTACCAAACGGCAACCTATTTTTAGTCGAGGCCGGTTTTGATTTTGTTGAAATAATCGAAGGAACATAGAAGAAGCCTCAACCAAGCCGAAACCACTTTCGACCATTAGGGAGAGTGACCAAAACCTCCGGGAACCTCATGGAAACTTTGGATGGGGCGCAAGGTCACCAGAGGTTTCCGTTCAGGTTTCCTAAGTTGGACAGGGGCATAACTCAATCTCTACTGCTCTCTTTAACCCAGATGATCCTGAGGTTGGCCAGTGCAGCTCCAGTTCCTTCTCATGATCTGGTAGGCACTGTAGCCAAGAACACCTACCACAGGTATAGTCCTCAGGGACACTGGTTTCCCTTATCTCCCTCATCTTGTGGAGGGGCATATCACTGACCTAATAGCCACCCTGACTGCACTAAGAGTAAAATACCTTACTTTCTACCTCCGCTCAGTCTGCATAAGCAACTGGAGAGTCCTAATCAAATCCAAGATGCACAAAGGGCCAAAAGCTAGCGAGGAGTAGTGCAAGGAGGAGAAGCCGGAGAACTTTCAGCTCAAGCGATTAGCTGCAAACATGCAATGGAGTCAAAAGAGAAAATGCTCAGTCTTTAGTAATTTACTTATTGCTGCAATTTGTATAGTCAGAGGTCATAATGGGCAGGAGTTCAGAAATCTCATGTCAATTCCATCAATCATTTTTTTAATCATAGTACATTTGAAAGCTGTAATAAATACATTCTTCTCATTCTTACAATTTTTATTTGCTCTTTACATATACCAGGATAGAAAAAATATTTTTGTCACCTGTTATCTCAGAAATGCAGTTATTTCATCAGAATGATATGAAATGGTTTAATCTTGAGAGAAAATACAATTGAAACATCATCAGTTTAGTTGAGTTCTGACCCACTCAGATTAGATAATGAACTGTTCTACTTTTAATCTGACTGGAGTACTTCTGATTGGTCTTTTAGAATATTTCATTGGCAGTATGAATACACAGTGTTTACCTTTTGCTAGTTTTTAATTTTACTTCCAGTGTGCTACTCCTTCTACTTCCATTTCTTCCTATTCCATCTTAATTCATTCTTATCTTTCTTTTAAATGCATTGAGGTAGTTCAAGTTCAAGTTCAAGTGAGTTTATTGTCATGTGTCCCTGATAGGACAATGAAATTCTTGCTTTGCTTCAGCACAACAGAACATAGAAGGCATTGACTACAAAACAGATCAGTGTGTCCATATATCGTTATATTAATATATACACACATGAATAAATAAACTGATGAAGTGCAAATAACAGATAAAAGGCTATTAATGTTCATAGTTTTGTCCGAGCCAAGTTTAATAGCCTGATGGCTGTGGGGAAGTAGCTATTCCTAAACCTGGTCGTTGCAGTCTTCAGGCTCCTGTACCTTCTACCTGAAGGTAGCAGGGAGATGAGTGTGTTGCCAGGATGGTGTGGGTCCTTGATGATACTGCCAGCCTTTTTGAGGCAGCGACTGCGATAGATCCCCTCGATGGAAGGGAGGTCAGAGCCGATGATAGACTGGGCAGTGTTTACTACTCTTTGTACTATTTTCCTCTCCAGGGCGTTCAAGTTGCCGAACCAAGCGACGATGCAACCGGTCAGCATGCCCTCTACTGTGCACCAGTAGAAGTTAGAGAGAGTCCTCCTTGACAAACCGACTCTCCGTAATCTTCTCAGGAAGTAGAGGCGCTGATGTGCTTTCTTAATAGTAGCATCAGTGTTCTCGGACCAGGAAAGATTTTCAGAGATGTGCACGCCCAGGAATTTAAAGCTGTTGACCCTTTCATGGCAAAAGGATTTGAGTATAGGAGCAGGGAGGTTCTACTGCAGTTGTACAGGGTCTTGGTGAAACCACACCTGGAGTATTGCGTACAGTTTTGGTTTCCGAATCTGAGGAAAGACATTATTGCCATAGAGGGAGTACAGAGAAGGTTCACCAGATTGATTCCTGGGATGTCAGGACTTTCATATGAAGAAAGACTGGATAGACTCGGCTTGTACTCGCTAGAATTTAGAAGATTGAGGGGGGATCTTATACAAACTTACAAAATTCTTAAGGGGTTGGACAGGCTAGATGCAGGAAGATTGTTCCCGATGTTGGGGAAGTCCAGGACAAGGGGTCACAGTTTAAGGATTAAGGGGAAATCCCTTAGGACCGAGATGAGAAAAACATTTTTCACACAGAGAGTGGTGAATCTCTGGAACTCTCTGCCACAGAAGGTAGTTGAGGCCAGTTCATTGGCTATATTTAAGAGGGAGTTAGATGTGGCCCTTGTGGCTAAAGGGATCAGGGGGTATGGAGAGAAGGCAGGTACAGGATACTGAGTTGGATGATCAGCCATGATCATATTGAATGGCGGTGCAGGCTCGAAGGGCCGAATGGCCTACTCCTGCACCTATTTTCTATGTTTCTATGTTTCTATGTTTCAACCATCGACCCATTGATATAAACGGGACTGTGGGTCCCCATCCTACTCCTTCCAGAGGTATCAAAGCTCAGTCAGCGCGGAGGGACAATTTACTGACAACTTAATCTGGTGGAGGTTCTGATTTACAATCTTTGGCCCCACTACTCTCTTGCAATCCAATTTAGACTCAAAAAATTAAAAATTAATTGCGATAATAGTAATAAGGCAATACGGGGGCGCAGCTGGTAGTGCTGCTGCCTCACGGAGATATATAAGCCCCCTGGTTGATCCTGACTTTGGGTGCTGTCCCTGTGGAGTATGTACATTGTCACTGTAAGCGTGTGTGTTTCCTTCAGGTGTTCCAGTTTCCTGCCACATCCCAAAGATGTGCAAGTGTGTAGGTTAATTTGCATTTGTAAAATTGCCCCTTTTGTGCATCATATCCCGTCAGCAGAAAGAATATTCAGGATTACAATCAAACCATCTATAGTGTACAGATATAAGATAAAGGGAATAATGTTTGGTGGAAGATAATGTCTAGTAAAGTCCGGTTCACGATAGGTAGGAAGGAAGTGCAGATGCTGGTTTACAAAGTAGACACAAAATGCTGGAGTAACTCATCAGAACAGACAGCATCTCTGGAGAGAGCAATGGGTGAAGTTTAGGGTCGAGACCCTTCTTCAGGTCTGAAACGTCACCCATTCCTTCTTTCCAGAGATGCTGCCTGTCCTGCTGAGATACTCTAGCATTTTATGTCCGATTAAAGACAGTCCGAGGGTCTCCAATGAGGTAGATGGTAGCTCAGGACCACTCTCTAGTTGGTGATAAGAAGGTTCAGTTGCCTGCTAACTGCTGGGAAGAAATTATCCCTGAATCTGTCCATATGCATTTTGGTGTATAAGAAGTAAAGAAGGGGGATGAGAAAGCATGCTTGCGGAGCACCAATGTTGGGGATTATTCTAGAGGAGTAATTTGTCACCTATCCTGAATGAATGAATGAATGAATGAATTAATATTTTATTGTCACATGTGACAGGTCACAGTGATATTCTTTGTTTTGCATACCCAGGGTCCGTCCTCCTTTGTTCCCGGTGGAATGTCCTCTGGCTGCCATATGGCCCGGCCCCGGCACCCTCAATGACAGCCGACCTTGACTGGTGCCCTCGACGACTGCTGACCGCGACCGGTGCCCTCGGCAACCGCTGACCTCTACCGCCGGTGCCCTCATTAACTGCCGCACCAACCTCCTCGTCGACTGCCGACCCGACCCCCTCGATGACCGTCGCAGGGTCCACTCATGGCCCCTCTGCGGCATCGACCCAGAGTCTGGCCGCGGGGCTCCGCCAATGCAGAGACCAGCCATGGGATTCTGCCGACCCAGAGTCTGGTCACGGGGCACCGCCGCCTGACTTCCTTGCAGCCTCCTGGAAGGCCTCACCGATTGTAGTCCATTGGTCAGGACGTCGAGGATCAAGTTGCAGAGATGAGTGCTGATTCCAAGTTCAATGAGTTTAGGGATGAGCTTGGATGGTATTGAAAGCAGGTCTGGCCGCATTTATGGAGAGAGAAAACTGGAGGCAATTTTTTTTTAATGGGACAGGACGATCAAGGATTTGGAGAACAGATAGAAAATGAGTTGAGATACCAAACATCCATAACAATAATAAAGAACCCCTTCTCATCCTTCTTGATCTGTGTGCAGTCTTTGATGTGGTTGACCAAAATGTTCTCTCCATAATGTTGCCCCTCAATAAGTCAGGCATCAATTATGAGAGGCTGTATAGCAGGGTTTGTTTTCCCTGGAGTGTAAACCATGCAGAGAGATTTATAAAATCATGAGGCAAGTAGATTTAGAGGGGACCTGAAAGCCAAGCTTTTCACACAAAGGTGGTGGGTATATGAAACAAGCTACCAGAGGAAGTCGTATATGTATGTCCAATTACAATAATTCATGAACATTTAGAAAGGTTCATAGAAAGGAAATGTTTGGAGGGATATGGCCCAAATGCAGGGGAATGGGACCAGATCAGATAGACACATGGTTGGCATAGACAAGGTGGGCTGTACCGCATGTTTCCATTATGTGTAATTCTATGATTGTAATATTTCAAGTGGATGGGAGCACACTGGATGGGTTCCAGTCTTATCTGTCAGGCAGGAACTGCAGATGCTGGTTTAAACCGAAGATAGATACGAAAATTTAGAGTAATTCAGTGGGTCAGACAGCATGTCTGGAGAAAAGAAATAGGTGATGTTTCAGGTCGAGACCCTTCTTCAGGGTCCTTCTTCGTAGGGAACTGCAAGCGCTGGACAATTGCGTGAAGCACAAAATGCTGGTGGAATTCAGCAGATTAGACAGCTCCTTTGTAGGGAATGGACAGGTTACTTTTGTCTGAAGAAAGGTCCTGACCCAAAACCTTGCCTGTCCATTCCCTCCACAAATGCTTCCTGACCCACTGAGTTACTCCGCAACCTTGCTTTTCACAGAATCTTTCATAAAATCTTTCACTTGATTTTATAATAACTTTTCTCATGCTTGTCTCCTTTTCTGATGAAAGGTTATTGACTAACCTACATTAACTCTCTCTCACTCTACAAAATCAACGAGCTGCTGAGTGTATCATAATAATCATAATAATAATAATCATAACCATAATCATACTTTATTAGCCAAGTATGTTTTGCAACATACGAGGAATTTGATTTGCCATGCAGTCATGCTAATAAAGAGCAACAGAACACACAAAATACATTTTAATATAAACATCCACCACAGTGACTCCTCCACATTCCTCACTAAGATGGAAGGCGATAGAAAAGTTAAATCTCTTCCCTTCTTTGTCTTCCAGCGGTCGGGGGCTCTAACTTTCCATTGACGGGATGATCTTACTCCCGTAGTCGGCGGCGGGCCTCCTCGTTAGGGCGATCAAGCTCCTGCGTTGGGGGAATCTCAGCTCCCCCGCGCCAGGCGATCGGACCCCGGGTCGGGACTCGTCAAACGTCGTGCGGCTTTTGGAGCTTCCCGACGTCGGTCTCTTACCCAAGTGTGTGCTCTTTGATATAAAAGTCCACAGGCCACAGTTGGATCGCCGATCCCAGGCAACGAATCAGCTCCGATGGTAAGTCCACGCCTCGCAGTGGGGCTCAAAGTCAGCCCCGAGCTAGGCCTTTAGCTCCACGATGTTAGACCGCAGAGCAACCAGAGATACGATCCGGAAAACAATCGCATCTCCGGCAAAGTAAGAGATTGAAAAAAAGTTTCCCCCGATACCCTCCCCCACCCCCCACATAAAACAAACCAGCGAACATTAACACAGTCTTTTTAAACACACTAAAAATAACAAAAAAAGACGAAAAAGACAAACAGACAGACTGTAGGCGAGGCTGCCATCGAAGCGCCACCCGGTGGTGTTTGCTGGTTTTGTTCCAGTTGATTTGTTAATGGCAATCGCAAAATAACAAAAAAAACAAGGGAAGTTGAACAAAGAAGCAAGGGCATGCACTAGCTGGCAAATATCACAAGAATAAAGGCTGATTTCTTGTTGCCTACCTCAAAAAACATTGTATTACATGGGCCTGAATTACAGAGGGTTTCTTTTTTTCAGAGGGTAGTGTGGAAACAGGCCCTTCGGCCCACCAAGTCCGCGACAACCAGCGATCCCCGCACATTAACATTACCCTACACACAGTGGGGACAATTTACATTTTGAGAATGCCAATTAACCTTGGAGTGTGGGAGGAAACCGAAGATCTCGAAGAAAACCCACGCGGTCACGGGGAGAATGCACAAACTCTGTACAAACAGCGCCCGTAGTCGGGATCAAACCCGGGTCTCTGGCGCAGAAAACGCTGTAAGGCAGCAACTCTGCCTCTGCGCCATTGTACCTGAAGTTCCCGAGCCCGTAAGTTTGATTCACAAACATAGACATTGAACAGAATGAAAAAGGAACATTCTGTAATGTTTTATTTTATGTTGCCTAACTTTGTAAATGGTTTGTAAAATACTTCCAATTTTTTTTTTTGCAGAATTTTGAAACTGCATTAAATTTTTGTGATGTGCAGCAAATGTTATTCTGTTTTGAAGAGCATGCTCAGATAATTTATCTTTTTCCCAGAGAGTATTGACCCACTGGCATGTTTTAATAATGATGTTAGCAACCTATGCACAAGCACTTTGATGATTAATAATTCAAGCAGGTTGGTGATAATCAATGAGCTTTCTGCATTTTAAAAAGGTAATCTGTACAAGAGAACACAGATATGTGATTATTTTCAAACTAATTATAGCTTTTATCCAGAACTGAGGTAATATCTGTTGGGGAAAAAACATCAGAGAAACTGCAAGAGAAATGCCCTTAAACCCCTGTCCCACGGTACGAGTTCATTCCAAGAGCTCTCCCGAGTTAAAAAAAAATCAAACTCATGGTAAGCACGGAGAATGAACGTAGCGGGTACGTCGGAGCATGGGGACGTCTCTTAGCGCTAATGGCAGGTCCTCGGGAAGACTCGCTAACGGCAGGTAAGCACGGGAAGACTCATGAAGATTTTTCAACATGATGAAAAATGTCCACGAGAGCCCCGAGTACCGACGAGTGGCCATTACCGAAAATCTCCGAGTTCGAATCAGGGCAAAAGCGGGAGAACTCTTGGAATGAACTCGTCCCGTGGAACAGGGCTATTAGTGAGAGAGTGGAGTGTTCTCCCAAGGTATACTTGCAATGAATAACAGAGGCATTTAAGTAGCAACTAGTTTCTCCTGAATTTCCTATTAGATTTATCGCTGAATGTAATACCTGTCACCCCAGTTCTGGACTCATTTAAAAGCAGAAGCTGCTCAACCTCTCCAGTAAAAATGCTTTGATAATGTTTCCACGTACACTTTTTTTTAAACTCGACCTCATTCGGTTATTCCGTTACTGTACTTTCATTTTCTTTTGCATTACTCATGTGTCAAGAGAGTCAAGAGTGTTTAACCAAAACAGAACAATGAAATCTGTACTTACAGCAGCATAACAGGTTTGTTAACACGGCACTCAATAGATAACATATTAAAACAAACCAAAAAAAAGTTCAATAAATTCAATAAAAAACAATATTAGTACACAACAAACCAAAAGCCCGAAGCCCACAGTGCAACCAAGACTCATTATAGTTTGGAGTTTAGTTGGTATTTGTAGTGTTCAATGATGGTTGTTGGGAAGCTATTCCCGAACATGGAGGTCACGGTTTTCAGATTCCAACACCTTCTTCCCGCAAGCAGGAGTGAAATGAGAGAGTGGCTAGGATGGTGTGGGTCCTTGATGATGATGGCTGCCAATTTGAGGCGGTATGATGGACCGCCAGTGTCCACCACTTTTTGTAATCTTCTTTGTTCCTGGGCGTTCGAGTTGCCGAACCAGGTCATGATGAAACAAGTCAAGAGTCAAGAGAGTGTTTTATTGTCATATGTCCCGGACGGGACAATGAAATTCTTACTTGCTGCAGCACAACAGAATATGTGAATATGTAAACATTGTACATAACGGGAAAGAAAAAAAAAGAAAAAGTTCAATAAATAACAAACATAGCGCAAACAACAAATAATAATTAAGTTTTTGCAGTTCAGAGCTCAGAGTTTATTCGTTTAATAGCCTGGTGGCTGTGAGGAAGAAGCTGTTCTTGAACCTGGACATTACAGTTTTCAGGCTCCTGTACCTTCTTCCTGATGGCAATGGTGAGATGAGTGTGTGGCCAGGATGGTGTGGGTCCTTGATGATTTGGGCTGCCTTTTTGAGACAGTGACTACGATAGATCCCTCCGACGGTGGGGAGGTCAAAGCCGGTGATGGACTGGGCAGTGGTCACAACTTTTTGTAGTCTTTTTCGCTCCTGGACATTCAAGTTGCCGAACCAGGCCACGATGCAACCAGTCAGAATGCTCTCTACCGTGCACATGTAGAAGTTTAGGAGAATCCTCTTCGACATGCCGAATCTCCGTAATCTTCTCAGGAAGTAGAGTCGTTGATTTACAATTGCATCAGTGTGTTGTGCTCTACAATCTTGTAGCTGTCTGCTGTTTTGCATTCATCATTGTATTAATTATAGAATTTCCCATTACTGTAGGTATACTCTTTACTCTGTGAGCTGCATGTGAATGGCATTTCACCGCACTCGGCTGCATATGAAAATAAACTCAACTAATCTAATCCTAATATTATTCTCATTGATTTTATTCACATTATTTCACAGCATGTGCACTGCCATAAGAAACTTCTAGGGGAGTCCTGGGTTGCGCTGTTCAATAAGTTGGTTTTACATGGCCAAGTTCCAGAGAACAGATGTGAAAAAACAACCAATTAAAAGACTAAACCCCTGCCAACCATCTCTCAGTGGATAACATATGAGTCTGAGGCAGAAGGTTATGGATGTAAACCTACTACAGAGATTTGAGAAGAGAAAAAATAGACAGTACCCCTGTGCATTAGCCAAAGAGTATGGTACTCTCAGGGGTGTCATGTTTCAGCTGAATCAAGACATTGCTTGCTTTCTCAAATGAGTATAAAGATCTCAATATCCCGCTCAGTATTTCGCCCTTAAACTATATCATTGCAAGTTGATCTGTGGTTAGGTTGCTGTGCCCAGACAGGAGTGGAACCACCATAATTCTCTGTCGGGAGCCATGTTAACTATAATTACAGTGCGGGTGATGTTTTTAGAAGGGCGTGGCAGAAGGGCGTGGGCTGTAGTCTATCTAGTTAGAGGCTTTGTGCTGAAAAGTGAGGTTGAGAATAGATGCTCATCTTTTTTATTAAAAGTATGGAATTCAACATTGAGGCTGTGAAGAAAGGACTCACTGCCTCTTTCGGCATCATTGTGTCTCTCTAAAAGTTGCAGCAATTCATTTCATTCTTGTCACTGTGGCTCAGTGTGCCAGGGAACAAAGCAGGATGAAATATTTTGTGTTCTTTTTCTAGGTCTGCATAAAACTTGAGAGTCTTCAAGGTACAACGGAAGTCTTTATAACATTACTCAATACTGGCAGCAAGACAACTCAAAATGGCTGCACACTCACACTATCTACAGACAGGAAAAAATATATACAAAACATCTCCCTTTGTCCTGTGCAGTGCCACCTGCTGCACGGGAGGAGCAATGGGTCCTCCCACCCCACATTGTCCACCAAACATCACACTCCCCCTTTCCAGTTTGAACGTCTCTATTCCTGAATGAGTCGCCTTGGGGGAGTACCACGATTGCAACTTGTCAATCGACGAAGGACCACAAGCAGATCGGTGGGGAGTTCGTCTGGCGGAACTTCATCAGAGTCAGGCACTTCAGTATCCACACGACGCGGCACTGGGGTGTCCGACTGCTTGGTTCTGGTCAGGTTCTGTGCAGTCTTCGCTAGAGGAAGGCGGCTTCTTAATTAGTCATCATGCCGTCAGCATTGTCCTTCTTGTCCTTGGGCGGTGCACATTTTGGTTCCAATGTGAGTCATGATCCTGCCAGCACACCATTTGCTTTGCTTGGCCGTGTAATTGCTATAATATACATAGTCGCCAATGTCAAATTTGGACTTGTTCGACTTCGTCGGCTGAGTGAGCGCCGTACAAGAGTTACGAGTCGGGTTTAAAACTGATAGGGGTTGAGCGCACTTGAAGTCCGAGCATCATCTCCGCTGGAGTTCGACTGGTAGTGCAGTTTGGAACGGTTCGATATTGCTGTAAGAAATCGCGCAATGCCAATTGTTTCGATTTATTTTCAATTCCTTCAGCATATTTCATGGCCTGCTTGAAAACGCCGACGAGTCGCTCTGCCTCACCATTTGAGGGTAGATGAAAAGGTGATGATGAGCAGTCGAGCCGCACCGGGAGCAGGGTTTCAATCCTCCCCCCACAGGGGGACGGCTCTTCTGAAACTGTCCCACCTTCTCCGGATTTGCTCTGGGTCGATCAAGTGGTTTCTGGAATTGCGGACGACTCTGCCGAACTGTATACACCTCCTGAGGAAGCTTCAACGCTGTTTTGCCGGCCATTTTGTGCAGTTCTTTACTTAGCAGCTCGGCCATCTTAGCACACTGCAGCACATTCTTCAATGAGGCGTCCGATACCTTGAAAATCGCCTGCTGGATGAATGCATGCCTGCAGCCCATGACCAGTCTATCCCGCAACGCATTGTCTTGGCACTTTTCACAGCATTGAGCTTTAAAATCGCATGCCTTTGCCTTGGTGCGAAGTTCGGCAAGAAATTCGGTAATCGACTGCCCTTCCTGTTGCACCGTCCGGTAGAAATCAAAGCGAGCTGCGAGGAAATTTCGACTTTTTCGAAATGCAGCTGCAAAGCTGTTGTGATTTCAGCATATGAGGCTTTAGTTACTTCTTCTGTAAGTAAATTTTGAAGCAGTGCAAATGTTTCTGGAGACATTGATCAACACAAGAGAGCCTTCTTCTTCAGGTCAGTAGTAATTGCCATACTTTCAAAATAAAACTCAGCTCGCATTAGATACGACGATCACCTTTCTCGCTCGGGATCGAAACGATCGAATTTCCGAGACATGTTAGTTTAAGTACACTACAGAACTCAAACGAAAAATAGGCTCTTATCTGGGTCTTTGGACGCAATCCGAAGTATCCCACTTCTGACAACACTATCGTGTTCTTTTTCTAGGTCTGCATAAAGCTTGAGAGTCTTCAATGTACAACAGAAGTCTTTATTACATTACTCAATACTGGCAGCAAGACAACTCAAAATGGCTGCACACTCACACTATCTACAGACAGGAAAAAATATATACAAAACATCTCCCTTTGTCCTGTGCAGTGCCACCTGCTGCACGGGAGGAGCAACGGGTCCTCCTACCCCACACAGTCCACCAAACATCACAAAATCAGTGATCTATTTCTTGGAGAATGAGGGAGTTTTAATGAGAAATTATAAACTAAAAACCACTTACATTCCTTCTAAAATTATGAAATGTATTCATACACTACCCTCAAGAACTGAGGCAAATTATATTGATTCCCAAACAAATGACAGAAGTTATAGCTGCCGTGCTTTGAGACTTCTTCAGGAAAAACATATAGTCCAGCCCCCAGCTTAACCCAACCTTCATTACTAAGGTCTGCTGTTCCCACCTGGTTTAAACAGGCATTATAAGCTCAAGCAGAGTAAGGTGACAATGCCTCAATGACTAACAACTAGTGGCATTAGCATCCATTGAAATTAAGTGCTTTGAGATGTTGGTTGTGACGCATGTCAACTCCCACCTTAGTAGGGACCTGGACCCACTACAATTTGCCTATCACCATAAAAGAGAAAAGGAAGATGCAATCTTTTTGGCTCTCCATTCTGCACTAAACCAATTGGAAATCACATATGTCAGGCTGTTTGTCGACTACGGTTCGGCGTTCAATACCATCATCCCCTCCAAACTTGTTATCAAACTCAGAGAACTGAGTCTCTGCTCATCCCTATGCAGCTGGATTCTTGACTTCCTCATCGCAGACCACATTCAGATCTGATTGTTGACCAGAAGGGGAGAGCCACAGACCCATGAGCCTGTCCTCATCGGTGGGTTGCTGGTGGAAAGGGGAACAACCTCACGTTTCTGGGCATACATATCTTTGAACATATGTCCTGGGCCCAGCACATCAATGCAATCACAAAAAAAGCCTATTAACTCCTCTACTTCCTTAGAAGACTGAGGAGATTCACTATGTTGATGAATACTCTCATGAACTTCTACAGGTCGGTGTATGGTAAAGAGCATATTGACTAGTTGCATCACAGCCTAATTTAGCAACATGAACGCCCAAGAACAAAAGAAAGTACAGAGAGTGGCAGATGCTGCCCAGTCCATCACAGGTACTGACCCCCCCGTTGAAGTGATCTATAGGAGGCACTGTTTCAAAAATGCAGCCAATATCACGAAAGACCCACATCACCCTGACCACGGTTTCATTTCCCTCCTAGTATCTAGAAGAAGGCATTGGAGTCTGAAAACCGTAACCATCAGATTCAAGAATAGCTTCTTCCCAACAACCATCAGGCTCTTAAACACAGCACAACACTAACCTCAACTTTGAATTTTAATGGACGAAGGGCTTTGGGGTTATTTTGCACTAGTATTGTGTTTTTTAGTTTATTGAATGTTTTTTTATTAAATATTATCAGTGTGCCTAGCGTTGACAGGCCTGCTATGCTGCAGCAAGCATGTTGCCATATGACAATTAAACACTCTTGACACCTGCCCTGCACTAACATGTTTAAGTCTTGTGAAGCAACCTACCATGCCACACATCAACACAAACCTCTTGGGCTGCCATGGTTCATAGAGAAGGCTTCACAATTGCTATCAACAATGACCATTCAACATCAGTCTGTCCAGGAACATTGAAATCCAAGGAATTAATAAATATTGATAGCATAATACTGATATTTTTAATCCATTCCAATGTAACACCGAGTTCTTCACCAAAACCAGAAATGATGATAAGATCAATAGGATGAGCCGAGTTGAAACGACCACTGCACTGTGCAGTATCATAGAATGATACCACACACTAGGAAACTAGGTGATTTTACTTCGGACAAAGAATTGGCCAAAGAAACGGTAACAGCCACAAAACAATTATTTGAAAAACTGGGGTTTAGCATCCATCCAGTTAAATCTAAATTAAACCCTTCCACCACAATGGATTATTTGGGGTTCACCATTAACTCAGTTCACATGTCGGTGACTTTGCCAAAGGAAAAGGCTATAGCCTTAATAGAGGCTTGCAATAACCTCATTGACATCAGTAAACCATCCATCAGATTGATAGCAAGAATAATTGGCAAAATAGTGGCTGCCTTTCCAGCCACACAATTTGGACCTTTACATTATCAAAATTTACAGAGGGCAAAAATACGAGCACTCAAAGTTAATGCTGGTCATTTTGACAGACCAATGAAGCTACCAATCGAAGCCATAATGGAACTAAAATGGTGGACAGATAACAGTCGGCATTGTTCCAATCCAATCATTATCAGCAACCCTTCTATGGTGCTACAAACTGATGCCAGTGCACTTGGTTGGGGTGCTACCAATTCCATCTCCAGCTGTGGAGGCAGATGGACTGCACAGGAGGCATCATTATTACAAACACTGGGCATAAACTACCTGGAAATGTTGGGTGCATTCCATGGCCTAAAGTCATATTGTTCTGGGTTATATCACCAGCATGTTAGACTACAGATTGACAATACCACGGTGGTAGCATATATCAACCACATGGGTGGAAACAAATCGATATCATGTGACAATCTGGCCAACACAATTTGGCAATGGTGTATCCAGAAAAATATTTGGATATCAGCCACTTACCTACCAAGTAAACTAAATTCAGTGGCAGACACCAGGTCACGCAAATTTAATGAAAACACCGAATGGATGTTGGATAAAAAAGTATTTGCTGATATTACAGCATGGTGTGGAACACCAGATATCAATCTATTCGCATCCAGGCTTAATCACCAGTTATCAAACTATGTTTCATGGGAACCAGATCCTGGGGCAGCGGCGACAGATGCATTTTCGCTGCATTGGGGGAAATTGTTTATTTATGCATTCCCTCCTTTCTGCCTCATCAGTCGGGTATAAAGGAAAATACAGCAAGACTCTGCGTCTGGTATTTTGGTAGTACCCGATTGGCCTACTCAACCATGGCTCCCTGTGATACTCGACATGGTATTAGAACCATGCATCACCATCTGGCATAGACCAGATTTACTGGTTCATCCCGTAACAAGGCAAAGCCACCCAGGTCATAACCATATGAACTTATTAACTTGTAGAGTCTAAAAGTACCTCTACTGCAACTGGGACTGATGGACCGAACAGTGAACATTATTTCAGCGGCCCACAGACAGTCCACCAAAAAACAGTACCTGGTATACATCAGGAAATGGGAGATGTACTGCCACAGAAACAACATCACCTACAGATCCATGAACATCCTGTCTGTTCTGGAATTCCTGGCAGGCCTCCATTATGATGAGGGGCTCAGTTATAGTGTCATCAACTGTGCCAGAAGTGCCCTGTCAACATATCTATACCAAAGAACAGAGCGTCATTCTGTTGGAACTCACCCCCTGGTAACAAAACTTATGAGGGGAATTTTTAATATCAATCCCCCAAGAACCAGGTACTCCCAAATATGGGATGTGAGTATTGTCCTGACGATGCTAAGGAATTGGTCTCCAGCAAAAACTCTGTCCCTACAAAGACTGACACTGAAAACAGTCATGCTGATGGCATTGGTCACGGCACAAAGGGTACAGTCATTACATAAATTAAGACTGGACAACATGACTTCTTCATCTGGAAATATAACGTGTCATATTTATGAATTAGTCAAGCAGAACAGACAGGGGTCAGCAGGCCTCAATATAGAATTTAGGGCTTACCCGACAGATACATAGATACATAGATACATAGAAAATAGGTGCAGGAGTAGGCCATTCGGCCCTTCGAGCCTGCACCGCCATTCAATATGATCATGGCTGATCATCCAACTCAGTATCCCGTACCTGCCTTCTCTCCATACCCCCTGATCCCCTTAGCCACAAGGGCCACATCTAACTCCCTCTTAAATATAGCCAATGAACTGGCCTCAACTACCCTCTGTGGCAGAGAGTTTCAGAGATTCACCACTCTCTGTGTGAAAAAGTTTTTCCTCATCTCGGTCTTAAAGGATTTCCCCCTTATCCTTAAGCTGTGACCCCTTGTCCTAGACTTCCCCAACATCGGGAACAATCTTCCTGCATCTAGCCTGTCCAACCCCATAAGAATTTTGTACGTTTCTATAAGATCCCCTCTCAATCTCCTAAATTCTAGCGAGTATAAGCCAAGTCTATCCAGTCTTTCTTGATATGAAAGTCCTGACATCCCAGGAATCAGTCTGGTGAACCTTCTCTGCACTCCCTCTATGGCTATAATGTCCTTACTATACAGAGATGATTGTCTCTGTATAGTAAGACATTTACTGCTATATATGGAGAACACGAAAATCATCAGAGGCAAAGAGATGGCACTATTAATCAGCCACAAGCAACCTCACAAAAAAGTGACAGTCCAGACCATCTCAAGATGGCTGAAACAGGTTCTATTAAAGGCTGGGATGGATACTAACATTTTTTTTCTTCTTTTTTTTTTCTTTTTTTTAATTAGAAATATTTTACATTACAGTAATCTGCAATAACGTAAATTTATACAGTTCTTGTACCACCTGTTTTTCAACTTAAATAGAAAAAAAGGATAGAAAGAGCTAGCAAAGACAGTCAGTGAGTGAATGAAAAAGTGGTCCAGGAACACACATGTGAACCTAAACCACAAGAAGTAGTTAAAGAAGAAAAGAAAAAAAGAGAAAAAAGAAAATAAGATAGGTCAATATGAAAGGGATGTACCTACTTCTTATCTTTACTCACCCCTCGCCAGGTCCTAAAACCATTTATTATCATCATTTTGTTGCACCCTATGTTTGTAATAAGTCGATATATGGAGACCAAATCTTTTGGAATTGGTCTTGTTTACCTGCTAGGAGGAATCTCATATCTTCTAGATGTAACAATTCCGACATTTTTATTGTTGGCGTAGGAGCATTTTTCCAAAATTTCAGTATCAGTTTTTTTGCCGTTATTAAGCCATAACTAAGAAGTAAAGTAAAGTAAAGTAAGTTTATTTATATAGCGCCTTTCAATCAGATTACTGAAACCAAAGCGCTTCACAGACAATTAACCATATAAATAAAAATAAAAAGGTAGAATAAAAAAGACACGACACACTATTTAGAGATTCAACATGAACATCCCGCCACAGCAGAGTCGACACTCTCCACTGTGAGGGAAAGGCACCAAAATGTCCAGTCCTCCTCCCAGTCCACCCGAGATCGGGGCCAGTCTGAGGGCTCCGCAGCCAGTCACCGCAACGGCAGCCCGATGTTGTAGACCCACCCGCCGGGAAGCTGGAACACCGGCATCGGGTTGAAAGTCCTCAGCGGCCTTGGAAGTGTCTGGAGGGGCCGCTCCCTCCCCGGAGACTGTGACGCCCGTAGTCTTCAGGCCGCGCCGGTTGGAGCTTCGACTCTGACTCCGCGGTGTTTTCGATCCAGCGCCGCCCGCCCGCGGCGGGATGCCCTCAGACTGCAGCCCGCGGCTGCTCGATGTTGGTGGTCGGCGGTCACAGCACTCCGGAGCGGCGACCCGGCAAGGCATCGCCCGCTCCGTGTTGGTGTCCCAGCGCTGTGCCGCCGAAGCTGTGGTCCCCGGCAGGAAACGCCGCTCCAGCCCGATGGAAGGCCGCATGGGGAGAGCGAAGATGCGATTCGGAGGAAAACCGCATCTCCGACCAGGTAGGACTGGAGTTGAAACAGTTTCCCCACCCCCCCACAGAGAAAGAATAGACCTCCAAATAAAAATAGACAAAATAATAAACAAAAAAGGGTTAGAGGACGGACTGCAGGCAGGCAGCCCGCACAACCGGCGTCCACTCCTGCACATCCGCCATTGAAACGCAGTCAGCTCCAAACTTGCTTCTATTATTCCAAAAAGAATCAGTTCTGCATTCGGTTTCAGTTTTATTTTAAATAATTTAATGAAAATTTCAAAAATTTCATTCCAAAATTTTTGAATTTTTATACAAAAAACAAAAGAATGTGCTATAGTTGATTCTTGGACTAGGCATTTATCACAGTTAGCAGAGGTATTTGGGTAACATGTACTTAATTTAGCTTTTGAATAATATAATCTATGTAAAATTTTTAATTGAATCAGAGTATGTCTTACGTTAATCGAACATTTATGCACATATAATAGATATTTATCCCAACTCTCTTTCGAGATTTTTATAGCTAGTTCCTGTTCCCATTCTCTTCTAATCCCGTCCGATGATGGAATTTCTATATTTAAAATGGAATTATATAGGTATGATATTAAATTAGCTGATTCCGCTTTTATATTCATTATCCCATCTAATAGGTCAGGAGACATATTTTGATATTCTCGTGTATACTTTTTCAAATAGTCACGTAGTTGAAAATATTTGAAATATTGATTACTATTCAAGTTGTATTTAAGTTGTAATTGGTGAAATGTTAAAAAACTCCCATTATCATACATATCTCCAAACGTTTTAATTCCTACTCTTTCCCAATTTATAAAAGCTTTATCTATCATAGAAGGTTTAAACGAAGGGTTATTCATTATAGGTGAAAGAAGTGATAGATTTCTTAATTTTAACGTTAATTTTATTTGTTTCCAAATTCTAATTGTACTATGAATAATTGGATTTTTACTATATATTGTATTCTTTATTTTTGTTGGTGAGAGAAGGATCACTCCTATGTTAAAAGGGGAACAGTCCTCTCTCTCCATTACTATCCAATCCACCTGCTGGGCCGAATTGTCCAACAGGTGAATCATATTTTTGACATTTGTGGCCCAATAATAATATAAAAAATTGGGGAGTGATAATCCACCAAATTCCTTAGGTTTACACAAATGTTTTCTTTGGATTCTGTTGGATTTATAGTCCCATATAAAATTTGTAATATCAGCATCCAATTAAAAAAAAATTTTTTTGGTAAGTATATCGGTATTGACTGGAATAGATATAAAATTTGTGGTAAAAAGATCATTTTTATAGCATTTATTCGGCCTATAAGAGACATCAGGAGGGTTTTCCAGAATTTAATCAGTGTGTTTAGTTTATTGAGTAAGGGCATATAGTTTGCATTAAATAGAGATTTATATTTTCTAGTAATTTCAATTCCCAAATATTTAAATTTTTCTGAAGCGATTTTAAAAGGGAATTTTAACAGGTGTGTCGATTCTTGAGGTTTAATCATCATAATTTCACTTTTATTCCAATTTATTCTATATCCTGAAAAGGATCCAAATTCCTCAATTAAATTTAATATATTTGGTATACTAGTTTGTGATTTTGTAATATATAGTAGTACGTCATCTGCATATAAAGATATCTTATTATTTGAATATTTTGTATTGTACCCATGAATATTCGGATGTATCCTAATACTTTCCGCTAACGGTTCTATTACAAGAGCAAATAGCAGAGGTGATAATGAACACCCCTGTCTATTTCCCCTTGATAACTGAAATTTCGAGGACAAAATATTATCAGTTAATATTCTGGCCATAGGCCTATCATATAATAATTTTACCCAAGCGATAAAATTCTCTCCCACTTGAAATTTTTGCAATACTTGAACCATATAATCCCATTCCACTTGATCAAATGCTTTTTCTGCGTCTAGTGAAATAATTGATAAGTCTTGCTCTTCGGTTTTATGTGAGTGCATTATATTAAACAGACGTCTCAGGTTATTACTTGAATATCTCTTGGGTATAAACCCTGTTTGATCCGGATTTATTAATTTACTGACATAGTTACTTAGCCTTCTAGTTAATGTTTTCGCTAATATTTTTTGATCTGTATTTAACAGCGCAATAGCTCTATAAGAACCCGGATCTTCTAAATCTTTACCTTTTTTAGGTATAAGTGTAATCGTTGACTCCGCCAATGTTTCTGGAAGTGTATGTTCTTTAAAAGCATATGTATACATTTTATGTAGTCGTGGTGTAATTATCTCGTAAAATCTTTTATAAAATTCATTTCTAAAACCATCTGGTCCTGGAGTTTTTCCATTCTTTAATGTATTTATTGTTTCTTCTATTTCCTTAGTTGAGACGTGCACCTAATTCCTCTTGTTCACTCACATTGAGTTTTGGGAGATTACAATTATCCAGGAACTCTCTAACTTTGGTACTATCTGCTACCGCTTTAGATGTATATAAATTTTGATAAAATTGAGCGAATCTTTTACTAATATCCTTAGGTAGTGTTAACAATTCCCCTTTATCTGATTTAATCTTTAAAATCATGTGGTCCTTTTCCCGTTTTTTCAGTTGTCGAGCCAGAAGCTTGTGTGGTTTATCCCCAAATTCAAAATGTTCCTGTTTTGTGATTTGAAATAATCTAATAACATTTGCTGATAATATTTTGTTTAATTTAAATTTCATTATTGTTATTTTATTATGTTTGTCTATAGTAGGCTCTTTAGCATTATCTAATTCCAATTCTCTAATTCGTTCTTCTAACTGCCTTTGTTCTTTCTTATTCCTTTTATTTATAAAAGCTTGGTATGAGATTATAGATCCTCTAATAACTGCTTTGAATGATTCCCATATTAGAACTGGTGAGGTATCTGGGGTGTCATTATTCTTTAAAAAAAAGTTCCATCTGTTGTTTTAAATATAATTCCCCTTGTGGGTCATTTAAGATTTGAGGATTAAACCTCCAAAACGATTTATTAGAAGGCATTCCTTCTAATTTAAAAAAAAAAAGTTAACGGGGAGTGATCAGAAATTATACTATTATGATATTTTGGGTTCATTGTATAGGGAATTAGTTTTGTATCCACTAAGAAATAGTCGATACGTGAATAAGTTTTGTGTACTATTGAATAAAACGAGTATTCCTTTCTGACAGGGTTAGCAATCCTCCAAACATCTGTTATATTTGTATTTTTTATGTAAGTATTTAAGATTTCCCTGGTTTTAGATTTTGTGCTGCCCCTACTCTGTTGTGAAGATTTATCCAAATATGGATCTAAAACACAGTTAAAATCTCCCCCAATTATCACATTTTGATAATTGAACTCTGTAATTATATTCAGAATTTTATTTTAAAATTGAGGATTATCAAAATTAGGCGCATAAATATTTACCAAGGTAATTGGGGTAGCATGAATCTCTCCGGTAACTATAAGGTATCTCCCTTCCTTATCTGTCATGATATTCTTCGATTTAAATGGTATACCTTTTCGAATAATGATTGCTGTGCCTCTAGCTTTGGAAATATATGAAGATTGGTATGTTTGGCCTATCCTGTTTGCCTTCAATCTGGCTTGAGCTTGCAGTTTCAAGTGAGTTTCTTGTAGGAATAATATGTCCGTATTGAGTGACTTCAATTGTGCAAAAATCTTACCCCTTTTAATTGGTTCATTAGCACCCCTAATATTCCAACTGCAGAATGTGATTCCTCCAAATTTATTTTGTTTATCGTCTTGCATTTTGAATTATTTAATACCTTTTAAACATGTGGTGCAAGCAATACCTTAAGTCTCTGGCTGTTGGGCGAGCATTTGCAATATTAAATTCAGGTATTACATCCCTCTCAAAATTGTCCTTAAGTAAAGAAACAAAAAAGTGTACATTATTGTGACATTTTAAAAAAATCAAAAAAGTGAGGTTACAGTGTCTAAAAATGACGACACTGTGACCAATTATCCACCTAATGGTGGTAGTTACACAATTAATGACTTCCGTAGTTGTTAATCTACATTTAGCTCCGTCCCCTTGAATAATCTTACAAAAGGGAGTTGGGACCCATTCAAAGCCAAATTTCATGTGTCAGCCTCACCGTATCTACCATATCTTTATATCTAAATAAATCTTCTCTAATCTCCAAACTTATCTACCATTTACTTATGTTAACAATTATTACATTTTCTTCCCCTTCCATACTATCCAGGAGTTGGTGCAAGGGGCAGGGATTCCGATTTTTGGACATTTAGGATCACTTCTGGGTTGGTGGGGGGCGCTGCGAGTCAGCTGCCCTGCCAGCAGCGTGTCCGTTATTTAGACTTTTTTGGGAGGTTTTAGTGTGTTCAAATGTCTGTTAAATCTTATTGTGTATTGTGTGTTCTTTTTAATTGTATCGCTGCTGGCAAATTCATTTCACTGCACATTCGGGTGCATGTGACGAATAAAATTGACTTTGACTTTGGCGTATAGATGAGGGTTAGATTGCACCTGAACTGGAGGGGGCCAATATCTGGCAGGAATGTTCACTAGTGGTGGTGGGTGGGTTAAATGTAGATTAGCAGGGGGGCAGGATCCAATGTAGGACTGATGCAGGTGAGAGGTTGGTAGTCAGTATGGACAGGTATGCGGCAGGGAGCAACAAAGGACTGGTGCATTGAATTGCATTTATTTTAATGCGAGAAGCCTGATGGGTAAGGAGGGTATGGGTACGACAATAAACCACTCTTGACTGGTGACTCTGAGTTCAATGTCCTAAAGGGAAGAATTTAGTACATCGAACTCAGAGTCAAGAGTGTTTTATTGTCATATGCCCCAAAACGGAACAATGAGATTCTTACTTGCAAGAGCACCACAGATATGTAAACATAGTATTCTGGAAACATCATAATAGATGAAAAAAAGTTCAGTACACAACATATATATGTATATATATATATATATATGTGTATGTGCATGTGTGTATATATATAAATAAATAAAACTATGATAGGGCAAAAAACTAAAAAAAAAACTCAAGTCTATGTAGTTCAGAGCTCATTTGGAGATAGGTATGTTTAATAACCTGATGGTTGCAGGAAAGAAACTGCTCTGGAACCTGGACATTACAGTTTTCAGGCTTCTATACCTTCTCCCTGGTGGCAGGAGTAAAAATGAGAGTGTGGTCAGGGTGATGTGGGTGTCTGATGATGCTGGCTGCCTTTTTGAGGCATCGACTCCTGTAGATCCATTCGATGGTGGGGTGGTCAGCACCCGTGATGGACTGGGCAGTGCTAATACTATTTCTCTTTTACACAGCTTTGTTTTGTTTTAGAGATACAGCATGGACACAGGCCCTTCAGCCCACCGAGTCCGCAATGACAATTGATCACCCGTACACACTAGTTTTATGTTATCCCACTTTCGCATCCGCTCCCTACACCCTAGGAGAAATTTACAGAGGCCAAATTAACCTACAAACTCACACAAATTTGGGATTTGGGGAAAAATAGAGCACCCAGAGTAGGTATGTTACAAAACTTACCTTCAGTCGCGCTGTAATTCTGCCACTGGCCGTGTGCGCGATTTTGGCGCCTTTAAGGGGGGGGCGGGGTTAAAACGCGGTTTCTCCTGGAAATATTTTGTTGGAGTACAAACCTTGGCTGACAAAATCGTTCCTACCGGCGTTTTGTGAATTTTTTATTTTTATTAAATCGTCAATGTCAGCGCTACAGTCATTTTAAAAGCAGCTCCTGAAGCGTCAACGCCGATAACGGGGACGGATTTCACACAATGGACAGGTAACCGAAAGTGCTTTCTTTAAATGTATAAAAGTGCTTCTTAAGAAGCCTTTAATTCACATTTTGTCATGCGACACGGTGATTTTATTCCCCGAATTAACGGCAGTATTTTTCATGCCAATACGGGGTTAAATTCACCGCAAATGAACGTTCCAAAAGATCGCGTTCCAGCAAATCCTCACTCACAAGATGAATTAAATCCCCATTAATTTACAGGTATTAAACATTCAATTCCTTCCATTTGGCCTGTAAATTCATGAAAATTAGATTTAAAAATTATGTTATATTGTGAATTATTGTGTGAATGTTATTTGGACACTTAGGCTATTTAAAAATGTTAATCTATTCTTAAGAAATTGATAGATGTTTAGATCTAGTAATTGAATTTTGTAATTAGCTACAATTAGGTAACTAACTAATTATATGCTTTACTTTCATGTCTTCGAAGTAAGATTGTTTCATATTTGTTTCAGAATGCTTCAATCTATAATACCTGAAAATTTCTTTCAGTTACCATAATTTTTAAGAAAGTTATGGGCTTTTAACTGTCCTCGATCACAGCTTTTGTGTTAAGTCAATGGAAAAGCAATAGGGAACTAGATGCTAATTTCTGAGTATGATAATGGCCATAACTTTTTTAATACTGAAGATATGAAAGTGAATTAAGTGTCAAATTAAACTTCTTTTTATGCTTTATCTGATGGGATAAATTGCAGACTTTATTTTTAAAATCTCAAAATTTTGTAACATTGCTACCCAGAGGAAGCCCACAAAGTTACAGGGAGAATGTGCAAAGTCCACAAAGACAGCACCTGAGGTCAGGATTGGACACATTGTCAAGTTATTATGCATTGAAAGTCTTATTAACTTCACAGTGAACACGACCCCCATCAAAGTTCTGTGCCCTATGGCCTTATTCACAGCTTTCTTAAATTAAGTGTGGCCATTGCCAACACCTCTACTACAAGATGCTTATTACTACTGACTTAATGTCTTCCTCCATATATTGCAAGCATCTCAGCATCAGTATGAATGAACCAAGCATTGGGTCAAAGATAGAATGCTAGGTTCTAACTCAAAAGGAAGATTTACTAAAACTCACTTGACCATACAATGCAAATTGATTTAGACTTTAGACTTTTATAAACCTGTGAAGTACAGCACAGAAACAGGCCCTTCGGCCCACCGAGTCCTCGCCAACCACCGATCATCCGATACACTGACCTGCACACACTAGGGACAATTTTACAACTTACTGAAGCTAATTAACCAACAAACCTGTATGTCTTTGGAATATGGGAGGAAACTGAAGTACCCAGAGAAAACCCACACAGTCACAGGGAGAACCTGGAGTCATACAATGTGGAAACAGGCCCGTCTGTCCAATTTGCCCACACTGAGCAACATGTCCCATCTACACTAGTCGCATCTCCCTGTGTTTGACCCATATCCCTCTAAACCTATTCTACCCATGTACCTGTCTAAATGTTGTGATAGTACCTGCCTCAACTAGCTTGTTCCATACTCCCACCACCGTTTGTGTAAAAAAGTTGCCCCACAGGTTTCTCTTAAATCTTTCCCACCTTACCTTAAACCTATGTCCTCTGGTTCTCAATTCCCCTACTCTGGGCAAAAGACTCTGTTTGTTTACGTAATCTATTACCCTCATGATTTTGTTCACCTCGAAAAGATCACCCCTCATCCTACTGCGCTCCAAGAATTGCCTGCTCAACCTTTCACTACAGCTCAGGTCCTCAAGTCCTAGCAACATCCTCATAAATCTTCTCTGCACCCTTTCCAGCTTGACAACATCAAGAACATACGAACTTCGTACAGACAGTACCCTTAGTCAGGATCGAACCTAGGTCTCTGGCACTGTAAGGCATCAACTGTACCATTGCTACACTGTGTTGTACAGATACAATACCTTTGCACAATGTGAAAAAAATGCTATATTTCTGATATTAAATGAAGGATCTGTTCAAAGTGGACATTAACATTCCTGTCGGCAATTCAAAGAAGAGTTCGGTAAGTTGGTTCATTAGAACGTGTTCAGTGGTGAAGCATTGCTCAAATAGAATCAATGATTTAAGCAGACTGGATTTTATACATTGCAGCAACATTCAAATAAGGTAAAGAGAATTGTCAGCAAATTTCAGGAATTGACGTCAAACATCATCTTGTCTTCAACACTGAAGCAAGATATCTCAGTGAGATAAAGCTTAGATAAAAATATTGCCGAATTATCTGCATGTTGTTTCGAAAAGCATTAGCATATCAGTACCCTGCACAACAGAAATGATTGCATCAGTGTCATGGTCAGTTACATACTTTAATTCAATTGTCTCCAGCTGTAATTTATTCTTTCTTACTCCATCAGAAAATGCTTTCTGGAAATTGATAATGATAAGAAATTTTTAATGGTACCTGGATAATGTCAGTGAAGATAATGCAGAGGGCAATAGTTGAAAACTATAGAGATTGTAGAGACTGGTAAGAATGTAGACTGTGAAATGAATGTCAACTAATGCAGTGATTCAGACAGATTGCAACTGTTGAGATTAAAGCCATACAGTGTTTCTAGGTTGTAGGAAGAAGATGGAAAGAAGGCAACGGCATTAGCTGAATATGGCAGCCCCATTTGGCACAACAGCCATTAAAGTGGGGGGGAGGGATTGACAAATTGGGAGTATAAAGATGGAGTTGAAGGGGAAGTGAGTACAAGAAAAATTACAAAAGATTCTCGAATTAATGGGAAGGAAAGTTCAAGAAGGTATAAAAGAGTAAGGCCAGGGCCAATTGCGAGCCGTGCGAGGGGGGACGTGAATACGGAGGTCAAAGTGTTGTATATGAATGCGCGAAGTATAAGAAATAAAGTGGACGAGCTTCAGGCTCAGTTAGAAATTGGCAAGTATGATGTTGTGGGAATTACCGAGACATGGCTGCAAGAGGGCAAGGGCTGGGAACTGAATATCCAAGGGTATATCTCCTATCGAAAAGACAGACAGGTGGGCAGAGGGGGTGGGGTAGCTCTGTTGGGGAGGAATGGAATTCAGTCCCTTGCAAGGGGTGACATTGAAACAGGAGATGTGGAGTCAGTATGGATAGAACTAAGGAATTGTAAGGGTAAAAAGACCCTAATGGAACTTATCTACAGGCCCCCAAACAGTAGCCTGGACATAGGGTGCAAGTTGAATCAGGAGTTAAAATTTTCATGTAGCAAAGGTAATGCTGTGGTTGTTGTGGGAGATTTCAACATGCAGGTAGACTGGAAAAATCAGGTTGGTACTGGACCCCAAGAAAGGGACTTTGTAGAGTGCCTTTGTGATGGATTCTTAGAGCAGCTTGTATTGGAGCCTATCAGGGAGAAGGCAATTCTGGATTTAGTGTTATGTAATAAACCGGATTTGATAAAGGAACTTGAGGTTAATGAGCCATTTTACTTCGGAGTCACGTGAGTGACTACGTGAAGAAGACCCGTCAGGGCACATGCGCGTCATTACGTCTGACGCATTGGCGCGAACGGCAGCAGGAGGACGGAGCTCCTCCTGCAGGTGAGTAATTACAGCTCCACCAAAGTCGGGGAGACTTTGGAGGAGTTAGAAAAAAGTAGAAATTGTTGCTGTATGTTTTTCCCCACACAATACAGGAACAAGTAAAAAATCATCAAGGTGCAGGTCTGCTACCGACAAGGAGAGAGAGAGCTGCGGGAGCGCAGTCTCTGAAAGGCAGCCTGTCACCTCGGGGGAGTCGCAAGCCGGTAGCGGTGCGGCGACAGACTTCGGAAAGTGCCCAGCCGGGTACACAGCCAACGCCAGTCGGGCGGCATGCATAACCCAAGTCTGTAAGGGCTATAGACTCGGCAGAGTCGGGCTACGAGAGTCCCGTCGGGGACAGGATACCGTTCCCCAGCGGTTATCCAAAAGGAGCAGCTCATACAGGGGCTGCTCCACAGAGACGCTCCAGGAGGAGGAGTGCAGGCGGGAAGCCATAGGGAAGGCTCCGCTGGCAGTGCCTAGGAGAGGTTCTGCTTCACAAAGCCACACTCCAGGAGGAGTTGTGCAGGCGGGAGGCCATAGGGAAGGCTCCGCTGGCAGTGTCTAGGAGAGGCCTGCTTCACAAAGCCACACTTCAGGAGGAGTTGTGAGGGTGGGAGGCCGTCGGGAAGGCTCCGCCGGCAGTGCCTGGTAGAGGCCTGCTTGAAAGCACCCTCTTTGCAAGAGGTGAGTGCAGAAGGGCAGATACGCTCTGACCCTGAGTCCGACGACGACTTCCAAAAGGAGGGCATGCAGCGGCCAGAGCTGACACCATGTGCAGCACGGTTTGCCATGTCGTCGGACGCTGGTGAGCCTCTGGGTGAGGAACTTGCCACCAGCATAAATAACCAAGTCTAACATCAGCTACAGGAGCTGACAATGGATGAGACAGTAAGGAAGCAAGATGGGCATACAAATGAGAGCCCAGGAGTAGGTGAAGCTCCAGCATATTTTAAAGTTGCTGATATCTGGCATAACGAGCTTTGCCAGGATGGTGGATGGAGAGGACATGATGAAATTACAACAAAAGGTGTGGTGCTATTGTGGAGTACCCACTTTGATATCAACTGCCTCCGCAAGACTGCGTTTAGACCAACCATCAATCCTAAATATGCTTCACTCTGCCAGCCTGGCACAGGGCAACCGGCAAATCTGTTTGGCGAGGATTTCGCAAAGCAGGTGAAGGAGCTGGAGGAGAGTATCCCTATAAGCGAGGAGACTGGTCCGGGCAATGGACGAGTCCAAGCTACGATGCTGCGCAGTTGGCGTTCGGCTGTAGCAGCGCCAGGGAAGGTGAGATATCCAGCTCGGGGCCGGGGAAGAATGCCAGGTGGTAAGGAGGTAAGTGGGTCTGGTTCTCATGTAGACAGATCTAATGTGATACCTCAGATATGTTTATACTGAAGGTTATTGAAGGGTTTGGAATAAAGCTTAATGCAAATTCTGATTTACCCATGCAAACATGTTCCAAAAAAAAAAAAAGGAGTTTGACCAGTATCACTGAACAATTGGAAGTTCAGGTGCAACTTCAGGAGCAATTACACCTTTGTAATAAAGGTGTAATTGCTCAGGCAGTTTACCAAAGCCATCAGTTTGTGTCCAATATCTTTCCCAGACCAAAAAAGGATGGGGGATGCAGAATTATACTGGACCTGAATAGTCTTAAACCTTTTTGTACGGTATAGACATTTTAAGATGGAAACGTTTGAGGAGATCTTAAAAATCCGGATTCAGTGTCTGTTCATTTGCAGGAGAGAAGATTTAAAATTCAGCTGGATGAGGCAATTATGGCAATACAATGCACTGCCTAATTGTTTGTCTTCAGCTCCTAGAGAGATTACAAAGTTGTTAAAACCTATTCTAGGCATGATGAGAAGTCAAGGGCATGTGATCATTGCTTATCGAGAATATCTTGATTGTAGGACAATCAAAGGAAACAGCTGAAGCATCAGTGGCAGTTGGTAAAAACCACTTTTCAAAAATTGGGCTTCATAAGCTATCCAGAGAAATTTAAATTAATACCTGTGACACAAATTGACAAGTTGGGTTCACAATAGACTTAATCAACATGATTGTGTCCTTGCCCAGGCTAAAAAGGGTAGAGCTAATTAAGCGCTGTATCAAGTTAATTGCTGACACACAGCCTTCAATTGGCCAGGTGACGAGTCTGCTGGTGAAATTGCTGGCAGCAGTTCAATAGTGGCCACTTTATTATCTACAATTACAAAGGTCAAATGAACAAGCACTGAGGATACATTGGGGTCATTATAATAGACCTATGCTTCTATCAACAGAGGCTGTTGCTGATGTACAATTGTGGATTCAGCATGTGTCCACTAGTAGTTCCAAAGTGTTATTGGACCAAGCTTCCATGATTTTGCAGACAGATGTCAGAGCACTTGGGTGGGGTGCTACTGATAAAAGATCCAGCTGTGGAGACAGATGGACATTGCTTCTGCAAACATGGGTAATTAACCAGGAGTATTTTATGGACTCAAGGCTTATGGCACTAACTAAACTAGTTTGCATGTGCAGTGCCAAATACACAACCCTACAGCAGTTGCTGATATGAATCACATGGGTGGAATCAAATCGTTATCATGTGACAGGTTGGCAAATAAAATTGGACCTGGAGTATGGATATTTGGATTGGAGCTATCTTCCAGGGAAACTTAATGTAGTACCAGATGGCAGGTCACGAAAATTCCGTGTTAATACAGAGTGGATGTTGAACCAAGATGTGTTCAAGAACACAGTACTTCTATATGGAAGGCCAAAATATGTTTCATGGGCACCAGATCCAGGGGCAGTGGCAATTGATGCTTTTTCACTAAATTGGGATGATATGTTTGTGTACATTTTCCCACCATTCTGCCTCATATGTCGGTGTTTGAGAAAATGAAGCAGGATGCCGCTTCAGGGGTTTTGGTGATACCAAATTGCCCGATTCAACCATGGTTCCCTTTGATGTTACAGATAGCGATCCAATCTCCTTTTGCTGATTCCAAACAGTAGGAATTTGCTGGAGCATCCAGTAACGCGTTAAGTTCATCCGTTATGTGATCGTATTGATCTGTTAAATTGCAGGTTTTTAAGAATGCCTTACATTGGTCGAGGACTTTCTAGGCCAACGGTGGATATACTCACTGCAGCCTGGAGAAAGAGTACTCAAAAGCAGTATATGACGTAAAAAAATGGGAACAATATGGTGTTCAAAAGAATATTCAATATGATACTGTAGTTATTGAAAATGTGTTAGAGTTTTATCTACACTTTATTATGATGAGGGTCTTATATCTACTGCTATACATACAGCTAGAAGTGCTTTGTCGGCATATCTTGTAATAGGTACAACGGACACAAAGTATAGGTTCTCACCCTCTCATATCTAGGTTGATGAAAGGAATCTTTAATTCCAAACCACCTAAGCCTAGGTAGATGGTAATCTGCGATGTAAGCGTTGTTCTTAACATGCTTCGTCATTGGGTCCCTGTCACGTCAATAACTTTGTTAAAATTAACCATGAAATTGGCTATGCTAATGGAATTGGTGTCAGTACAGAGAGTGCAGACTTTGCAAAAACTTCAGTTAGATAGAATGGAAGTGACTACAGAGAATGTTCTGTTTTATATTTATGACCTGCTCAAACAAAGCAGGCCAGGTGTGACAGGATTTAAGATTGTGTTCTCAGCGTATCCTACAGCTCCATCTATATGTGTACCGACACATTTGTTACATTACATTAAGCCACAAGGGCTTTAAGACAAGAAGAAACAGGATTATTTGTCAGTTACAAGAAGCCAACATAAAAGAGTGGCAGTTCAGACTATCTCAAGGTGGTTAAAGCAAGAGTTGGTTCAGGCAGGAATTAACATTTATGTGTTTACATCTCATTCCACTAGTGCAGTAGCAACATCCGCGGTCAGGGCGATGGACGTTCCCATCGACCATATATTAAAAGCCGCAGGTTGGAACAATGAACTTGTGTTTCAGCAATACTACCATCGGCCGATTGCCGATGGAGGGCTGTTTGCCAACGCAATATTGAGTGCTGTTGCTATTGTTTAAAGTCTGTTCTCAATACTGTTTAATTCTGTTTCGTTTGTTGCCCCTACATTAAGAGGGTTTATTGGTTGGTTTTATGACCAAAAATAAAACTGTTTTGTTTTTGCATGATATGCAATGTCATGTTTACAGCATTATTGATGATACTCAGAGTCAATCGATGCAGTGAGAAACCAGGATTTTGATCTGCGGCATAAAAATCACAGAGCTTTAAAATCTTCACGTAGTCACTCACGTGACTCCGAAGTAAAATAGTAAGATTAAACGAGAACTTACCAGTTTGAAGTTTGATCTTTATTTTATGAGGAGTTACGTTGGTGATTACGTGCCCGCCACGCCCAACCCTCTCTCATAGAAAAAAGGTCATAATGGTAGTTCTCATGTTGATCATCTTAATATGTTACTTCAATTATGGTGTTGTCTGTGATTTCATACCGCTGCTTTGAAGATTGACGCGCATGCGCCCTGACGGGTCTTCTTCACGTAATCACCAACGTAACTCCTCATAAAATAAAGATCAAACTTCAAACTGGTAAGTTCTCATTTAATCTTACTATTAGGAGGTAGTGACCATAATATGGTCAGGTTTAATCTACAATTGGAGAGGGACAAGGGTAGATCGGAGGTGTCAGTGTTACAGTTGAATAAAGGGGACTATGGGGCCATGAGGGAGGAGCTGGCCAAAGTTGACTGGAATGATACCCTAGCAGGGATGACAGTGGAACAACAATGGCAGGTATTTCTAGTAATAATACAGAAGGTGCAGGATCAGTTCATTCCTAGGAGGAAGAAAGATTCCAAGGGGAGTAAGGGGCGACCGTGGCCGACAAGGGACGTCAGGGACAGTATAAAAATAAAAGAGAAGTACAACGTAGCAAAGATGAGCGGGAATCAAGAGGATTGGGTAATGTTTAAAGAGTAACAGAAGATAACTAAAAAGACAATACCGTGAGAAAAGATGAGGTACGAAGGTAAGGTAGCCAAGAATATAAAGGAGGATAGTAAAAGCTTCTTTAGGTATGTGAAGGGGAAAAAATTAGTTAAGACTAAAGTTGGACCCTTGACTACTGAAAAAGGTGAATTTATTATGGGGAACAAGGAAATGGCAGATGAGTTGAACAGGTATGTGTTAAAGAAGGAACTGCAGATGCTGGAAAATCGAAGGTACACAAAAATGCTGGAGAAACTCAGCAGGTGCAGCAGCATCTATGGAGCGAAGGAAATAGGCAACGTTTCAGGCCGAAACCCGTCTTCAGACTGATAGGGGGTGGGGAGAAGAAAGGAAAAAGGCGGCGGAGGAGCCTGAGGGCTGAGGGATGGGAGGAGACAACCAGAGGGCTGAGGAAGGGGAGGAGACAGCAAGGGCTAGCAAAATTGGGAGAATTCAATGTTCATGCCCCCAGGATGCAGACTCCCCAATCGGAATATGAGGTGCATTTCCTCCAATTTCCGGTGTTGCTCGCTCTGGCCATGGAGGAGACCCTGGACAGAGAGGTCGGATACGGAATGGGAGGGGGAGTTGAAGTGCTGAGCCACCGGGAGGTCAGGTTGGTTATTGCGGACAGACCGGAGGTGTTCGGCGAAACGATCGCCAAGCCTCCGCTTGGTTTCACGGATGTAGATCAGCTGACATCTAGAGCAGCGGATGCAATAGATGAGGTTGGAGGAGATGCAGGTGACCCTCTGTCGCACCTGGAACGACTGCTTGGGTCCTTGAATGGAGTCGAGTGGGGAGGTGAAGGGACAAGTGTTGCATCTCTTGCGGTTGCAAGGGAAAGTGCCCGGGGAGGGGGTGGTACGGGATGGAAGGGAAGAATTGACAAGGGACTTACGGAGGGAGCGGTCTTTGCGGAAGGCAGACATGGGGGGAGATGGGAAGATGTGGCGAGTGGTGGGGTCACGTTGGAGGTGGCGAAACTGACGGAGGATCACTTGTTGTATGTGACGGCTGGTGGGGTGAAAGGTGGGGACTAGGGGGACTCTGCCCTTGTTGTGAGTGGGGGGATGGGGAGAGAGAGCAGTGTTGCAGGGTATGGCAGAGACCCTGGTGCGAGCCTCATCTATGGTGGAGGAGGGGAACCCCCGTTTCCTGAAGAATGAGGACATTTCGGATGCCCTGGTGTGGAACGCCTCATCCTGGGAGCAGATGCGGAGTAGACGGAGGAATTGGGAGTGGGGGATGGAGTCCTTACAGGAAGCAGGGTGGGAAGAAGTGTAGTCCAGATAGCCATGGGAGTCAGTAGGTTTATAGTGGATGTCGGTAAGAAGTCTATCACCTGCGATGGAGATAGTGAGGTCAAAGAATGGTAGGGAAGTGTCGGAAATGGTCCAGGTGTATTTGAGTGCCGGATGGAAGTTGGTGGTGAAGCGGATGAAGTCAGTCAGTTGTGTGTGGGTGCAGGAGGTGGCACCAAAGCAGTCATCGATGTAGCGGAGGTAGATGGGGCCCAGGGGCCCTAGTACGTATTGAACAAGGATTGTTCTACGTACCCGACAAAGAGGCAGGCATAGCTGGGGCCCATCCGTGTGCCCATAGCTACGCCTTGTATTTGGAGGAAATGGGAGGAGTCAAATGAGAAGTTATTGAGGGTAAGGACCAGCTCCGCTAGGCGGAGGAGGGTGTCAGTGGCCGGGTATAGGTTGCTTCTCTGGTCGAGGAAGAACCGGAGGGCTTTGAGACCATCCTGGTGGGGAATGGAGGTGTAGAGTGACTGGACGTCCATGGTGAAGATGAGGGGGTGAGGGCCTAGAGAATGGAATGCGCGGAGACGACGGAGAGTGTCTGAGGTGTCTTCAACATGGGTAGGGAGGGATTTAACCAAGGGGGATAGGATGGAGTCAACATAGGTGGAGATGAGTTCGGGGGCACGAACAGGCAGAGACAATGGGTCTACCGGGACAGGTTTGTGGATTTTGGGGAGAAGGTAAAATCGGGCCGTGCGGGGCTGGGGAACAATGAGGTTGGAGGCTCGGTCGAGCAGGGCGTGGAAGTTGATGAAGTCGGTGATGGTGCTGGAGATGGTGGCCTGGTGCTCGTCAGTGGGGTCATGGTCCAGGGGTAAGTAGGAGGAGGTGTCTGAGAGTTGCCGCGTGGCCTCAGCTTTTGTAGAGATCGACGCGCCAGACCACCACGGCACCTCCCTTGTCGGCGGGTTTGATAACCCAATCTGGGTTGTTGCGGAGTGAGTCGATGGCAGTGCGTTCAGGGGGGGAGGGGAGATTGGAGTGAGACAGGGGAGTGGAGAGGTTGAGGCGGTTGATGTCACGGCGGCAGTTTTTGATAAAGAGTTCTAAAGCCAGAAGGCTACGAGGGGGGTTCCATGAGGAGGGGGTGCGTTGGAGACGGGAAAAGGGGTCATCAGTGGGGGGTGAGGACTGCTTCCCATGGAAGTGCGCTGTGAGGCGGAGGCGACGGTAGAAGCGTTCCAAGTTATGGAGGGCACGGAACTCATTGAGTTGGAGACAGAGCGGGACAAAGGTAAGACCTCTGCTGAGGACAGACCGTTCGATGTCGGAGAGGGGGAGGTCGGGGGGGATGGTGAACACCCGGCAGGGATGGGGGTTGGGGCTGGAGGAAGGCAGGTGGGTGGAATGGGGACGAGGCGATGTGTGGTTGGTGGGTGGTGGGGTGGTGGGGGGGTGGGGTGTGGTCACGGGGTGGGGGGGTGAGAGGGCTGCAGTGTGGGTGGGGAAGAGTAGAGGTCCCATAGTTGGACAGGGATGGGGAAGAATCAGTGGAACTGCCACTGAGGTTACCAGGGCTAGGCAGACTAGCACTAGGACCCAGTGGAGTCAAACCCAGGAGAGTGGGGGTGAGCAGCGTGGAGGCTTCAGGCCCAGTACAGAGTCCAGTTTGCAGGTGAGTCGACGGCTGCGGGCTGCTGGAGGGAAGTGCAGTGGCGAGGGTCGGTGGACCCGACGGTAGGAGTCCTCGGGCAGTAGAGTCGGGGTCGGCGGGGCTCGAGGGCGGTGTGGTGGCATGGGCCGGCGGACCCGATGGTCAGAGTCCTCGGGCAGTGGAGTCTGGGTCGGCGGGGCTGGAGGGCGGTGCAGTGGTGAGGGTCGGCGGACCCGATGGTTGGAGTCCGTGGGCAGTAGAGTCGGGGTCCGCGGGCGATGCGTGGGAGGTCCCGGTGGGCGGATGGTCGGTGGGGCGGCGCGGTTCGACCAGCCCGGTGAGGCGACGAGATGAGTAGGGTGCGGTGCGGCGGCCATGTTCGGGGTACCCCGGTCCGGCGGCCGTGTTGAGTAGGTCCGGTCCGGCGGCGATGTTCATTGGGCCCGGTGCGGCGGTGATGTTGGGAGGACCGGGTGCGGCTGTAATGTTCGGCGGGCCCAGTGCGACGGCGATGTCGGATGGGCCCGGTGCGGCAATGGAGTTAGGAGGTCCCGGGGGGCGGCGAGGTTCAGAGGAATCGGCGAGGGGGAGGAAGTCCGAGTTACCGTTGAAGCGGCGAGGCTGAGCATCATCGGTAGGCAGGTGAAGGTCGGCGGCAGCATCGACGTGGAGGTCGGTGAAGGTGGCTTCTTGGTGAGTACTGGAGGTGCTCCTCGTGGCCAAGATGGCCGTCGCGGGACTCGGGCAGGCGATGCAGGCCGGAGTTGGGGCCCGGAGCCTGCGGGCGGTCGAGTCGCGGAGTATTGGCGGCGGGAGCGGCCTGGAGGCGGGCTACTTTCAGGTCCTTGGTGGAGTTAAGGTGGGCCAGGAATCTTTTATTGAAGAGGTGGATCTTCCTGCGGATGAAATACAGTTGTGGTCCGTTGCAGGTCTGGGTGAGTGAAGCCCGAAGTTCCGGGAGGGTCAATGCGAGGTCCTGCTGGTGCCGGCGCATCGCAGTCAAAGTGGATCTCAGTGCCCGGGTGGAGAATTGTTGGGTATGCCGGTAGATAGCCAGTCGGTACCGATAGTCCGGCTGGGGTCCGAACTGGGAGGTAGGGATATAGGTAGGAATATTTGGATAGCGACAGGTGTGAGCCCAAGGGTATACATAGTTGTGAACGGTGAAGCTGGTTAATAGACTTTTAGTGGAGGGAGGGGGAAAAGGGAGGGAGATATTTTCTAAGAATTCAGGGGCTAAACTTGCTCTACTGTTAAATAGCAGAAGGGTTAGGACAGTTTGAGACCCTGGTTCTGATTCTTCATGGGATTTCTATTAGGTCTTATCAAAGCTAGAACCTTTGTCCGTTAAAACACTTTTCTAAGAATACTGGGGCCAAACTTGTTCAAACTTTTTCATGACAACTCAAAGGGAAGAGAATGACAGAATGACTAGAACAAAGTGTGAAGACTCAAAATCAGCAAAACACAAACTGGGATGTCAGTGCAATCCAGTATGTGATTAGGAGCTGGATCTCCAAGGACACTGCAATTTTGACTTTCAAAAGCAAAAATTGTATTTTTAGAACTCCCTTCTCTACCTCAGGACATTGCGTGGTTTGTAGTCAATCATTGGAATTTAGACAATCAGATGAAAAAGCCCAGAAACTGGATCATGCAGCAATATGTTTTAAGCACGACATGACAAAAACTGATTTTACTTCAAGTAGATTGCGTAAGTAGTGAAACCATGCCCATTCCAAAAAAATTATTGGATACTAGTGTGTGCAATCATTATTAACACAGCTGTTTTTCAGAATTTCTCAGTATCAGGTGCGCATCTAAAGACAGCGTTGACTTCCATCTACACTGATATAACATGAAGATCAAACCACCACACAAGCATTGACATGAGCAGTCACAGAAGTAAAGAACATGCATCTCAGCAGGGCAATGTTGTCTTATGCTCCTGCTCAAAGCATCTTTTAAAGGGATGCTAAACAGTCAAGTCAAGTCAAGTTTTATTCGTCACTTGCACATACAGTGCAGTGAAATGAATTTGCCAGCAGCGGTACAATGAAAAAAGAACACACAATACACAATAAAAATTTAACACAAACATCCACCACAGCTGTGGTGGAAGGCACAAAATTTGGTCAGTCCTCCTCCATTTTCCCCCGTGGTCGGGACCACAACCCTCCGCAGTCGCCGCTGCGGGCGTCCAGATGTGTAGACAAGGTAAGTCCAGGTAAGTCCTGAATCGGTGCTTCCCCACCGGAGACCGCGGCTTCAAGATGGTGTAGGCCGCAGGCCGGCGGTCAAAGATCTAAAGTCCCCGCCGCCCCACAGCCAGAAGCACCGCAGACCGCAGGGCCGGCGGTCGGAGCTCCTCTCCAGGGATCCCCGGCGAGGGACCCCGCTCCGGATAGTAAGTCCCTGCGCGCCTGCGGTTAGAGTAGGCCGCGGGCCGGCGGTCGGAGCTGTTCGCCTCCCGGGTCCCCAACGAGGGATCCCAGGCTCCAGACGCAGCGCCAGCTGGAGCTCCGCAAACCGCGACTTCAGGCTGCCGCAGGCCAGCGAACGGAGCTCTCTCCTCCGGTGACCCCCGGCGAGGGCTCGCCCGCTCCGCGACGAAAAAGTCCTCGCTGCACCTGCTGCTGAAGCCCCGGGTGCTTCTCCGGGAAAAGCCGCACGATCCTCGATGTTAGGCCACGGGGGAGGCGACATGGAAAAAGTCACCTTGCCGTGAAGGAGGCGACCAAAGCGGTTTCCCCCTCAACCCCCCACACCATCCCCCTCACAAGACACACAGAGAAACATTAAAAACACAGATTAGGACACACTAAATAACCCAAAAAAGTAGAAAAAAACGAACACGCTGCTGGCAGGCTGCCGGCTCGCAGCGCCCCCACCGACCCGAAACATTGAGAGACTTGATAGGGCAGCACAGAAATGAATGCAGGCTGCAAAGCACCTCTCAAAATCCATACTCTGTGTTTCAATCAACAGGGAGAGACATGTCCAACATTTAGCTATTCTTTCAGTGGATCCCGAGAAGTGATACTGTCGGCATTTCATTCCATTTCTGTAGACTTTGTGAGTGGCCTACCATGCCAGTCAGGCAGGATCAAAGATCAGGGCATTATTGAAGAGGCTGTCTCCCACAGAACCGGAAGCAAGATGAACAGGAAAGCTAGTGGGAATGACCCAGATAAACAACAAGCACCTCAGCTCCCGGCTGATGATCATGGATCCTGATGGAGGGGCACTTTTCATAAGAGCCTTCAATCTCACAGTTCCCAATGAAAACTAAGTGATGCACTGCATAGTCCATTCGTTAACACCACCACAGTACACCAGTAACCAGCCAGGAGAGCCCATTTAACCTCTAAAACTCCATCACATACAGGTCCACCTGCTCTGATTTTAACACATAAATGATTCAATTACTCAAATAGTTTACTGCATCTTGATACTTCCTGATAAGTAGCATCTCACCTAAATGACTACGACAGTCTCACAAATTATGTTTTCCTCGAAGCAGCTCTGCTCTTCAGGATTAAGCATTGAGACCTTGAATGCTTTGGACCACTGCTCAACATCAAGGCTATTTGTTATCAGTGTGGACTTTGCTGCTGGGACTAACACATCATAATATATTGATGATCTTATACTATAATGGGGAGAGACTTGCGCTGGGGAAGTAACTTTTCATGCCAATTTGGAACACATTCATTCAGTAATGTGAAATCCCTCATGTAAATACAAGTTAGATTTACTTTAAGCCATTGTATCAAAGCATCATAGCGTCATATTGACGGAAACAGACTCTTTAGCCCAGCTCATCCATGCTGACCAAGATGTCCCTTCTAAGTAAGTCACATTTACCCGCGCTTGGCCCATATCTCTCTAAACGTTTCCTATCTATGTACATGTCCAATGTTTTTTAAATGTTACTAGACTAAGTGGCCCAGTCACACGGGAGGCCTGGAATGCAACTCATTCCCCAAAAGCAGGGGGTGTGAGTGGGAGGGTGGTTGTCAGGGGGTGGAGGGGTATGCGGGCGGAAGGGTTGTGGGGGGGGTGTGGGGGGGGAAGGGTTGTGGGGGGGGAGGATGGAGGGGATGGGGGGTGGGAGGATGGGGGGGCGGGGGGGTGGGATGTGGGCAGGGGGGATGTGGGCAGGGGAGTCTAGGCAGCGCGGTGTGTGGGGGGTTAGTGTGTGGGCGTGGGGGTGGGGGGTGTGTGAGGGTGTGTGTGTGGGCGGGGAGGGTGGGTGTGTGGGCAGGGGTATGGGCAGGGGGGCTTGTGGAGGGGAGGGGTGTGTGGGTGGGTGGGTTGGGTACGGGGAGAGCGGTGTGTGGGTGGGGGGGAGTGAGCTCGGAGAAAAGACGAGGAAGAGCCATGGGGAGAGGGGGTGGCATCATGGGGGAAGGGGGGAGGAGCCAGCAAGGGGGACCAGACGGCTAGTGGTTGGAATTGGCAGTGCGATGGGGACTCACGGTAGGCGCTGGTCGCTGGTCGTTCTCCTCCGCCGGGATCCATTTGGCGACATCGGCGACATCTCCAACTCTGGGCTGGGCTGGGTCTCTAACTGGGCTGGGATGGGATGGGCTAGGCTGGGCTGGGCTGCGCTGGACTGGGCTGGGACGGGATAGGATGTGATGGGCTAGGCTGGGCTGGGCTGGGCTGCACTGGGCTGCTTCGGGTCCCTCCGCAAGTCTGGTTGGAAACCTCTGCCGGCCATCCTCAGCTCAGTAAAAACGCGATGGTGCAGGAAGGGGCGGACATCCGGGGAGTGACAGGGGAAGAGACTTATCCGCGCTGTGCTGACTGGCAGGAGAAGAGATCGATCTGCACAAGCGCGGTTTTAAAGATTTTTAAACCTCGCTAACTTTTACGACATTCAACCGATCGGAATGAAACTTGGCGCACTCGCAGCACAGGAGAACGGTAAGTGAACTGGTGAAAAATCGTAGCATTATCGTGAACCGTTTTTGCACAAATAGAAAGACAGCCAAAACCGGAAGATAACAAGATCAGAGTTTTAGAGATTAGATAGATAGATACATAGACAGACAGACAGATAGACAACGTTTCGGGCCGAAACTCTTCAGACTGATGTAGGGTGTGGGGGGGGGGGGGGGGGGCGGAAAGGAGAAAGGTGCGACAGAGGTTTACCTGCACCTCCTCCAACCTCATCTACTTCATCTGCTGCTCTAGATGTCAGCTGATCTACATCGGTGAGACCAAGCGTAGGCTTGGCGATCGTTTCGCCGAACACCTCCGCTCGGTCCGCATTAACCAACCTGATCTCCCTGTGGCTCAGCACTTCAACACCCCCTCCCATTCCGAATCCGACCTTTCTGTCCTGGGCCTCCTCCATGGCTAGAGTGCGCACCACCGGAAATTGGAGGAGCAGCACCTCATATTCCGCTTGGGCAGTTTGTACCCTAGTGGCTTGAACATTGAATTCTCCAATTTCCTGTAGCCCTTGCTGTCTCCTCCCCTTCTCAGCTCTCCCTCAGCCCTCTGGCTCCTACTCTTCCTTTCACCTTTCTTATCCCCCCCCCCCCCCCCCCACTACATCATTCTGAAGAAGGGTTTCGGCCTGAAATGTTGCTTGTTTCCTTCGCTCCAAAGATGCTGCCGCACCCGCTGAGTTTCTCCAGCACTTTTGTCTACCTTCGATTTTCCAGCATCTGCAGTTCCTTCTTAGATAGGTAGACAGATAGATATCCTCAACTATTTCCTCTAGCAGTTTATTCCATATACCCACCACCGTCTTTGTGAAAAGTTGCCCCTCGTTTTCCAATTAAATCTATCGCTTCTCAACTTAAACGTATGCCCTCTGGTTCTTGAGTCTATGTGAGGGACTCAAATAGAGAAAGCTAGTAGACAGTGTATGAGGCAGGAGGCAGAGAAGGGACGCACTCAGACCCAACATGTAGGGGGAAAGAAGAAAAAGATAATAAACAGAGAATAAGAGGTGGTGGGTTTCTTAAATGTGTGAGCAGAGAGACAGAGTGGTGTAAAATGATGGTAGAAGCAATAGGTAGCAAGGTGAAAAGTAAAAGTGGTAGGCAGACAAATCCAGGGCAAAAATGGGCATTTTTCAACATAATTGTATAAGGGGTAAGACTGTTGTAAAAACAAGCCTGAAGGCTTTGTGTCTCAATGCAAGGAGCATTCGTAATAAGGTGGATGAGTTGAATGTGCAGATAGCTATTAATGACTATGATATAGTTGGGATCTCGAGACATGGCTCCAGGTGACCAAAGCTGGGAGCTGAACATCCAGGGATATTCAATATTCAGGAGGGATAGACAGAAAGGAAAAGGAGGTGGGGTAGCGTTGCTGGTTAGAGAGGAGATTAACGCAATAGAAAGGAAGGACATTAGCTTGGAGGATGTGGAATCAATATGGGTAGAGCTGCGAAACACTAAGGGGCAGAAAACGCTAGTGGGAGTTGTGTACAGGCCACCTAACAGTAGTAGTGGAGTTGGGGATGGCATCAAACAGGAAATTAGAAATGCGTGCAACAAAGGTAAAACAGTTATAATGGGTGACTTCAATCTACATATAGATTGGGTGAATCAAATTGGCAAGGGTGCTGAGGAAGAGGATTTCTTGGAATGTATGCGGGATAGTTTTCTAAATCAATATTTAAAGGAACCAACGAGAGAGCAGGCTATTCTAGACTAGGTAATGAGTAATGAGGAAGGGTTAGTTAGCAGTCTTGTTGTGCATGGCCTCTTGGGCAAGAGTGACCATAATATGGTTGAGTTCTTCATTAGGATGGAAAGTGACATAATTAATTCAGCAACAAGGGTTCTGAACTTAAAGAAAGGTAACTTTGAGGGTATGAGACGTGAATTGGCCAAGATAGACTGGCAATTGATTCTTAAAGGATTGACGGTGGATATGCAATGGAAGGCATTTAAAGGCTGCATGGATGAACTACAACAATTGTTCATCCCAGTTTGGCAAAAGGAATAAATCAGGGAAGGTAGTGCATCCGTGGATAACAAGGGAAATCAGGGATAGTATCAAAACAAAAGATGAAGCATACAAATTAGCCAGAAAAAGCAGCCTACCAGAGGACTGGGAGAAATTCAGTCCAGCAGAGGACAAAGGGTTTAATTAGAAAAGGGAAAATAGATTATGAAAGAAAACTGGGCAGGGAACATAAAAGTGACTGCAAATGTTTTTATAGATATGTGAAGAGAAAAAGATTAGTTAAAACAAATGTAGGTCCCTTGCAGTCAGAAACAGGTGAATTGATCATGGGGAACAAGGACATGGCAGACCAATTGAATAACTACTTTGGTTCTGCCTTCACTAAGGAAGACTTAATTAATCTGCCGGAAATAGCCGGGGGTCAAATGAGATGGAGGAACTGAGTGAAATCCAGGTTAGCCGGGAAGTGGTGTTAGGTAAATTGAATGGATTAAAGGCCGATAAATTCCCCAGGGCCAGATAGGCTGCATCCAGAGTACTTAAGGAAGTAGCCCCAGAAATAGTGGATGCATTAGTGATAATTTTTCAAAACTCTTTAGATTCTGGAGTAGTTCCTGAGGATTGGAGGGTAGCTAATGTAACCCTACTTTTTAAAAAGGGAGGGAGAGAGAAAACGGGGAATTACAGACCAGTTAGTCTAACATCGGTAGTGGGGAAACTGCTAGAGTCAGTTATTAAAGATGGGATAGCAGCACATTTGGAAAATGGTGAAATCATTGGACAAAGTCAGCATGGATTTATGAAAGGTAAATCATGTCTGACGAATCTTATAGAATGTTTCGAGGATGTAACTAGTAGAGTGGATAAGGGAGAACCAGTGGATGTGTTATATCTGGACTTTCAGAAGGCATTCGACAAGGTCCCACATAAGAGATTAATATACAAACTTAAAGCACACGGTATAGGGGGTTCAGTATTGATGTGGATAGAGAACTGGCTGGCAGACAGGAAGCAAAGAGTAGGAGTAAACAGGTCCTTTTCAGAATAGCAGGCAGTGACTAGTGGGGTACTGCAAGGCTCAGTGCTGGGACCCCAGCTATTTACAATATAAATTAATGATTTGGACGAGGGAATTGAATGCAACATCTCCAAGATTGCGGATGACACGAGGCTGGGGGGCAGTATTAGCTGTGAGGAGGGTGCTAGGAGGCTGCAAGATGACTTGGATAGACTGGGTGAGTGGGCAAATGCATGGCAGATGCAGTATAATGTGGATAAATGTGAGGTTATCCACTTTGGTGGCAAAAACAGGAAAATAGACTATTACCTGAATGGTGGCCGATTAGGAAAAGGGGAGATGCAACGAGACCTGGGTGTCATGGTACACCAGTCATTGAAAGTGGGCATGCAGGTGCAGCAGGCAGTGAAGAAAGCGAATGGTATGTTAGCATTCATAGCAAAAGGATTTGTGTATAGGAACAGGGAGGTTCTACTGCAGTTGTACAGGGTCTTGGTGAGACCACACCTGGAGTATTGCGTACAGTTTTGGTCTCCTAATCTGAGGAAGGACATTCTTGCCATAGAGGGAGTACAGAGAAGGTTCACCAGACTGATTCCTGGGATGTCCAGACGTTCATATGAGGAAAGACTGGATAGACTCGGCTTGTACTCGCTGGAATTTAGAAGATTGAGTGGGGATCTTATAGAAACTTACAAAATTCTTAAGGGGTTAGACAGGCTAGATGCAGGAAGATTGTTCCCGATGTTGGGGAAGTCCAGAACAAGGGGTCACAGTTTAAGGATAAGGGGGAATCTTTTAGGACCGAGATGAGAAAAACATTTTTCACACAGAGAGTGGTGAATCTCTGGAACTCTCTGCCACAGAAGGTAGTTGAGACCAGTTCATTGGCTATATTTAAGAGGGAGTTAGATGTGGCCCTTGTGGCTAAAGGGATCAGGGGGTATGGAGAGCAAGCAGGTACAGGATACTGAGTTGGATGATCAGCCATGATCATATTGAATGGCGGTGCAGGCTCGAAGGGCCGAATGGCTTACTCCTGCACCTATTTTCTATGTTTCTATGTGCATTCACCCTATCTATTCCCCTTGTGACTTTGCACATCTCTGTACAATCACCCTTCAGCCTCCTGAATCCAAGGATTAAATTCCTAGCCTGCCTAATCTTTTACTGTAGCTCAAGCCCCTTAGCCTTGCGACATCTTCTCTGCACTTTTTCCAATTTAGTGGCATCTTTCCCACACCAGGGTGACCAAAACTGAAACTGCAGCCTTAACGTCCTGTACAACTATAACATAATGTCCAACTACTATACTTAATTTCCTGACTGATGAAGGCCAATATTCCAAATGCCTTCTTCATCATCCTATCTACCTGTGATACTATTTTCAGGGTGACTATGTATTTATAGGAAACTATGTACTCGTACTCCTGTATCCCTCTGATCTACAACACTCAGAGCCCTGCCATGCACTGTGAAGTTTCTGTCCTTTTTGGACCTCAAAATGAAACTTCTCATGCTTAGCTGAATTAAATTCCATTACTTATTCCTCAGTCCTCTTACCCAGCTGATCAAGATCCTGCTGTAATTCTTGAGAATCATTTTCACTGTCTACAATACCACCTATTTTTGTGTCATTTGTAAAGTTACTAATCATACCTTACTCTAATCCAAATTGACCATTTCAAATCATGCCTCAGCAGTAGAGAGACACCACTATAACTGTGATTGCTACTTGCACAGGCAATCGTTTATGACTAACACTCTCTTGCTCAGTCTTCACCTTTCAGACAGTGCATAAAAGAAGCTCCTAAAATATATAGCAAAAAGTTTGTTTCACCATGTACATTGCTCCTATTTTGCAGGCATCCTTATCTCAAAGGCTGCCATAATAAGTGTCATAAAAGTACTTAGAGAGTACAGGTAGCTGCACATATCTCTCCTCAGTGTTGGATGCAAAGTTTCAAACAGTGTGAGGTGAGTAGGTATCCAATATGAGCTTGTGTTAATGTGGATTTGTTATAAAATAGTAACGATAAGATATTATCATTTACACCTTATTTTTGTGCGTTTTCATGGGATTAAAGAATACTGCATTTTTTTTAAATTCTATTATGCCAATGAGATATTAAATCACAATCTACGATACAATACAATAGAACTTTATTTTTTCCCAGGAGGGAAATTGATCTGCCAGTCATAAAACACAAGATACATGAAACATGAAATTAGTGATGTGGAAAGGATTGGGGATGTGCAAAGATTGGGGAGGGGGGGGGGGGCAGGGAGGAGAGTCAGTCCACCCCATGACAGCAGGAGGAGGTACAGTTTGATAGCCACAAGGAAGAAGGATCTCCTGTGGCATCTTGGTGGAACCAGTCTGTTGCTGAAGATACTCCTCAGGTTGACCAGTGTGTCATGGAGGGGGTAAGCTGTGTTGTCCAAGATGCATGTATGACAGATATTACGTACTAATAGTTATATCCTAAGGACTCTCATCGATCACAAGCATGTAGCCTTGACTCCTTGAGTTAATCACAATAGGAAAAAGTTGACGTCCTCACTAGATTCAATGAAAAAGGAGATCTGGATGTCGAATATCATCACATTCAGCGTGGTTACATGTAAACTTTCACTGCATAGTGGCAAAAGATAGACACAAAATGCTGGAGTAACTCAACCGGTCAGGCAACATCTCCGGAGAAAATGGATACAATAGGTGCTTGTTCGGGTAGGGATCCTTCTTCAGACTGATTGTGCTAGGGAGAGTGGGAGATAAACTGGAAGTGAAGAAAGACGGGACTAATCAGATTACCTCAGGCAAGGAGGTTCCCTGATAGGCTGACTGTTGGCTTAAGGCAGGTGTAAGCCTAAGAGCGATACATAGCTACGAACTGTGAAACTAGTTAACTGCCTTTTATTGGAGGAAGCAGGTAAAAGTGGGGGTAGTGCAGGGAGGGAGGTGTTTGTAGAAGTTATCTAAAATTGGAGAATTCAACATTCCTACAGTTGGGTGATGAGCAACTCAAGTAGAATATGAGGTGCTGTTCCTCCAATTTGTGTGCGACCTCACTCTGGCAATGGAGGGGGTCAATATGTGAATGGGAAGGGGAGCTAAAGTGGGAAATCCAAAAGGCCTTGGCTGACTGAGCGCAGGAGTTCGGCAAAACGGTCGCCGAGTCGACGCTTGGTCTCGCCGATGTAAAGAATTGAATACTTCAATTTTGAGTAACTTCTGGAAACACCTCCATCCTTCCTCTGTTCCCCTCCCTCTTTCCCCCACCCACCACCCTTCCTCCACTAAAAGTCTGTAAACAAGTTCCACAGTTTGTAACTATGTATCCCTCTTGAGCTCACACCTATCTCTAGCCAATGGTCATCCTATCAGGGAACCCCCTTACCTGTTATCTGTGGGCGGCCCTGATTTGTCCTGTTTTTTCTTTGCTTCCAATTCATTCCCCCACTCTCCTTACTACAATCAGTCTGAAGAAAGGTCCTGACCTAAAACATCACCTGCCCATTTTCTACAGAGATACTGTCTGACCCACTAAGTTGCTCCAGCATTTTGTGTCTATCTTTGGTATAAACCAGCATCTGCAGTTCCTTTGTATTACTGTATAATGGTGCAGTTAGTTTCCTTTGAATATCTATATATTACTAAAACTCTTATGTTGTTTGTTTGTCCGTATATATGCGTGCGTGTGTGAGTTCTGGTTACTCCGCCAAAACTGTACACGATAGCCCACCTTACTCACCATTGTCCTGTGATGTGCAGTACCAAGTTTTGTTCAGATTGATGTTATATTTTATAAGTTATTGGCATTTTAAACTTTACAAAAAACATTTTTCAAACCACTTTTCCACTTGCCCTGCCCGTCAACCTCGTTCGACGTAACGGCTCCACGGGTATTTAAAAATTTAAATAACTTTAACTGCCCCATCCGCACATGCGCAGTTGGGGGAGGGTTCCCCTGTGCCTCACAACGGTGATCTCTGGCATCACAACGGGAACCCCTCAGCCGTGCCTGCGCAGTTGGCCCTTTCCAGATTTTCAGATCGTCATCTTTTTACGTTTCGCCTGTACTTGCCTGGCCTCACAACGGCTCCACGGGTAAGTTTCGTTCTATTTTACAAACGCCTCCACAGGTCCTCTCTTCAATTTATTAACTTTAACTTAATTTCAGCCGACAACAGCACAACTTTGAACGCGGCAGCCGTGCATGCACAGTTTGGTGTAATATTTCGTTGAGGGAGCGGGCCCAACAGTCAGGATCCTTCTTCACACTGATGAACTAGCGATGTTTTGGGTCGGGACTCTTCAGAATGGTTTTTTTTTTCTTTGCACTTTAAGCATGGTTTTATTAGTAAGCACTATACTACTTAGTATTATCCTTTACCTTACTTCATTCAAACCCTCTTTTAATGTTTCCTTTTAGTGGCTTAAATTTTCTTTCCTTATTGTCGAAAAGCAATTAAATTTCATATTTCACTGAAGTTCATCCAGTGGGAATATTAAAGCTTGCACAGTGTTCACTCAAAGCAAATCCTAAGAAAACACAGTTCAGGATAATAACTGCTCAAGGGCCTGTCCCACTGTACGAGCTAATTCAAGAGTTCTCCCGAGTTTCCCCCGATTCGAACTCGGAGAATTACGGTAATAGCCGCTCATAGGTACTCGAGGCTCTCGTGGACATTTTTCAACATGTTGAAAAATCTTCACGAGTCTTCACCAGCTTACCGCGTTTGTCGAGTACTTGCCGTTAGCGTTACGAGCCGCTAAGAGACGTCCCGAGCTCCGACGTACCCGCTAAGTACATTCTACGTGCTTACCACGAGTTTGATTATTTTTTTAACTCGGGAGAACTCTTGAATTACCTCGTACAGTGGGACAGTCCCTTAACTCTTTCTATCCAGTGAATTACCTTTGAAGAGAAATCATGGATATAATACAGAAAAATACAGAATCAGGCCAGTGCACAGAATGATCCCCCAGCCAATAGTGCAATAATGATCAGGTAATATGTTCTTTAGTGATATTGACTGAGAAATTAAAATTTCCTGGACCTTCAAAACAATTAATCCCCAGGTATATTTTATATACAACCAGATTGTAGATTAATATAACTTCAGAAAGTTTAAAAACATTCTTCAGTATACCACTGGAACACCAGTCAGTAGTCTGTCACCTGCGATGGAGATAGTGAGGTCTAGAAACGGTAGGGAGATGTCGGAAATGGTCCAGGTGTATTTGAGTGCCGGATGGAAGTTAGTGGTGAAATGGATGAAGTCAGTGAGTTCTGTATGGGTGCAGGAGGTAGCACCAATGCAGTCGTCGATGTAGCAGAGGTAGAGTTCGGGGAAAGGGCCATGGTACGCCTTGAACAAGGATTGTTTAACGTACCCTACAAGAGGCAGGCATAGCTTGGGCCCATGTGCTTGCCCATAGCTACTACGCCTTGGATTTGGAGGAAATGGGAGGAGTCAAACGACAACAGGACAAGATTGCTAGACAGCAGCCACATTATGTTAGCCCACCTGGAGGTTGCACACTTTGTGTTTGTTTCTGGGCCACAGTACTTGCATAGCAGCAGTGTGGAGTCTTGGCAGCAGTATAGCAGGCCTGTCCATTATGAAAATTGGTAAATAGTTTCCAAATTACTTGTCATCCACCGTCAGTTGCCCTTTCATGTTCTCACTGTTGTGTTTCTGGGATGTCTGATAAGCAGAGACTGTAAAATTGATCTGTGAATCAGCTTACCCAGACAAACTTTTTATTGAATTTTTACCAACTCCCCAGATCTTGCTGTAGTAGTGATGGCATTCACTCTTTCCAGGCTGAGAGTGCAGGGGAGCAAAATGTGTTCCTCAGCTGGCATCCTTAGAAAGCCGATGACCTTGTCCTTATGCCATTAGTCCTTTCACTTTAAAAAAGACGAAGTGCTGTAGTAACTCAGTGGATCAGTGATCAGACAGCATTGGTCTGACCTGCTGAGTTACTCCAACACTTGGTGTCCAGCATCTACAGTTCCTTGTTTCACTCCTCTTATACTATTTCTTAGAGAACTGTTCTTTGTTCGCCAAAAGGACAACTTATCTCTCTACATTAATTCTTTCCAAAGGTTAAAAAATAATTTTAGTTGATCTGTGATGATCCTCACAATTGCAACAATGGATTTGATTTTAACAGCAGGCAAATAAGATTCACTTCTCCATCGGCATGAGTGAATGAATTGGGTCGAAGGGTCTGTTTCCATGATGTATAACTTTATGATCTATAACTCTAGGGATAAGAATGTGGGGTAATTTGAGAGCGCAGGATATCAGCAGCAGTAGCATTGATATTTAGCTGGGCCCATGATAATGTGTTGTTTACTGGCTGCAAACCCCACAACCTGCACCATCTCTGACAAAAATCCAAAGTATTACTTAGAGTAACTGTGAACAGTGTAGTTGCATGAATATCAAGCCAGCCATTCTTTCCATGGAAGTTCCAAAAAGCAATATGCATTTAAATATTGAAAAAAATCCTCAAATATAACAACTCTTTCTGAGGCCATTTGGCCCATTGGCTTATGTCAACTCCCAGGTAAGCAAACTATTAGTATTCTTTCATCTCATGCTATTTCCCTGTAACATGCCCTTCAACTAGGGCAGCATGGTGGCACAGCGGTAGAGTTGTTGGCTCACAGCTCCAGAGACCCTGTTTCGATCCTGACTATGGCTGCTTGTCTGTATGGAATTTGTATGTTCTCCCTGTCACCTGTGTGGGTTTTTCCCGAGAGCTCCGGTTTCCTCCTACACTCCAAAGACGTACAGGTTAGTAGGTTATTTGGCTTGGTAAAATTGTAAATTGTCCCTATGTGTATGTGTAGGAAAGTGTTAGTGTGCAGTGATTGCTGGTCGGTGCCGAATTGGTGGGCTGAAGGGCCTGTTTCCACCCTGTATTTCTAAACTAAACTCTCATTGATTATTGTTGCCACAAATTTATGCTAGTGGTTTTCGGTAGCCAAACAACCAACCAGCACACCTTTGGGATGTGGGAGGAAACCAGAGTACCTGGAGGAATTATCACCTGGTTATGGAGAAAAGGAGCAACTTCCACAAAGACAGCACCTGAGGATGGGACGGAACCCATGCCTCAGGGTCCATGAGGCAGCAGCACTCATCTCGGTGCCACAATCCACTGAGTGTTCTGCAGTGGGTGGATCTGTGGCTTAGCATAAAGACAACTAAAATCCAAAGGTGGCAATATTATATATAGAATATATGTTGAGCTCCCTTTCATATTCTGTACTATTGCGAATTATGTGCAACCTTATTTTAAAAATAAAAAGTGTCATATTTCGAACAGTGAGTACAACTTCTTAAGTTTTAAGTTTGCTATAAATAAGCATATGTCTGGATCTTGGGGGAAAGTACTGAATTGGAGGGCTAATTACAACATTATTAGCCTTGGGCTTGAGAGTAAATTGGAAGCAGCCGTTGTTGGGATAAGTCCACATCCGACACGTTGGAGTCGTTTAAAAACAGCTCATCAAAGTTCAGGACCAGCATGTTCCAGTAAGGAAGAGGGACTAGGAGGGCAAGGTAAGGAAGAGCAAAAAGGAATAATGTTTACGAAGATTAAAACTGTCAGGACCTTTGAAGAATATAGTGGTGCAGTTGGTAGAGCTGCTACCTCACAGTGCCAGAGACCCAGGTTCAATACTGACCTTGGGTGTTGTCTGTGAGGAGTTTTCGTGTTCTCTCTGATCGTGTTGTTTCATCTGGGTATAGAAGATAGACACAAAGTGCTGGAGTAACTCAACAGGGATGGCAGCATCTCTGGAGAAAAAGGAATGGGGAAGGGTACTGACCTGAAATGTCATCCACCCTTTTTCTCCAGAGATGCTGCCTGACCTGCTGAGTTACTTCAGCACTTTGTGTCTATCTTTGGTATAAACCAGCATCTTCAGTTTCTTCCTACCAATTTTGTCTGGGTATTCCAAATTCCTCCCACATCCCAAAGACATGCGGTCTGTAGGTTGTGACCTTGTAACATTGCGCCGGCTGTGTAGGGAGTGGAGGCAAAAGCAGAATAACATAAAAATCTGATGTGAATGGGTGATCAATGGTTGGCGTGCACAAAGAGGGCTCAAGGGCTTGCTTTCATGCTGTATCTCTCCCTAAACAAAATATAAAGGAAAGAACCCAAGCAGAGGATTAGGAGGACCAAAAGGAACCATAAAATGTCCTTGGCAAGTCAGATTATAGAACATTCCAATCAGTGATGGAAATGGTTTTTTGGAACTAGGGATACTCTAAGGTCCGTGAGGCTGAGGTTGGGAAGGAAGGGGGGGGGGGGGTTTATGTGCGGTCATACCCATGTTAGAGTACAAGAATGCATAACTTGTTAATGTGTATTTATAATATAGTTTATTGTGTATTATATGTCATAGCTGCTTTCTTGCATCTCTCTCTCTCCCTCTCCCTCTCTCCCTCTCCCTACATTACAAAATGTTCCACAATGGTATATAATCTCCATTTTTTTCTGTCACTTTCTTTCTGCATATTCCGCTGTCTTTTGAAGTATCTCAGTATGCTCATTTTCACAGGGGTACACAAATCTGAAATTTATAGATATTTGATAGTGATTTGATAGTGATATATAATAAAATTTGATAGTGATATATAATATATATCATAAAATATTTTCACTTGCATTATTGTTTTGCTAAATAAAACCACCCACAATAAAATATTCACCACTCACGATTTAGGCTGGAAAAAACTATTGGTATTACTTATTTCATTTTCTCCCCATCCATTCTAATTTAACTGAAACACTTAATCTGAAAATGCAGTTTCTTATTGGGGGCAGATTATAGAAAAAGTAATGCCCTTGGAGACAGCGGCTGATTGGACGGGAGGAGACCGATTTGTTGATTGGACGGGAATTTTAAGGGAAGCTCGTCGGTGATTGGACACAACCCCCTTAGAGACAGCGGTTGATTGGTCGCCAAATAATCGGGCAATAAATAATTGACAAATGGGAAAACAAAACAACAAAGAATTCCGATTTAAATCTGATATAAAGTACGTAGGATGGGTATCGATTAATTCTAGACAACAGATTTAAAAAAAAATCTAACCCAATTGAATCACTCAGGGTGTATTATGATATGTTCTATCCCATCCCATTCAAATACTATGGCGGACTGCAGGAGTGGGGCGCCGTTGTGTATGGCTGCTCTCCCTGCAGTCCGTCCTTTCACCCTTTTTTATTTTTATTTTTAGTCGTCAAAAAAACAAATGTTAGTTGGAGGTCTTTTATGTGGTGGGTGGGGGGAGGGGAAGGGTGAAACTTTATTTCTCGCGGCCTACCATCGAAACTGGGGCGGCCTTTCCTGTCGGGACCGGCCGGGACTGCAGCTTCGGCGGCGCCACAGCGCAGGGACACCATCACGGAGCGGGCGATGCCTTACCGGGTCGCTGTGCGGTAAGCTCCAGAGTGCTGTGACCGCCAAGTCCAACATCGAGGAGCTGTGGCTGCGGAGCGTCCAGCCGCTGGCGGCGCTGGATTTGGAACGTCGCTGAGCCTGGGATCGAGATCGCCAGAGTCGGAGCTCCAACCAGCGCGGCCCGAGGACTTTGGGTGCCGCAGTCTCTGGGGAGGGAGCGGCTGCTCCAGACATTCCAAGCCGCTGAGAAATGTTCACCCGACGCCGGAGTTCCAGCTTTCCAGCAAAGAGGGCCTGAAAACATCGGACTGGCTGCGGAGGCCACAAATAGGCCCCGACCTCGGGTGGTCACAGAGGAAGAGGACTTAACTTTTTGTTGCCTTTCCCCACAGTGGAAAATTTTGATTCTGTTGTGGGGGGACGTTCTTGTTGAATTCTATAATGTGTTATGTCATTTTTCTGATTTTTAATTTTTCTATGGATGTATGGAAACTTTATTATTTCTTTTATTATTTTTTTTATGTAAAGCACTTTGGTTTCAACGCGAGTTGATTTAAACGTGCTATATAAATAAAATTTACTTACTTACTTACTTACTTCTACAGTGTGAAGTGTACAGCAAAACTGGCACTTCCAGAGTGGTCTATCATGTTGTTTCTTCAGCAGACCACGAATTTATTTTAAGAGCAAAACATAAAGTGCAGGAGAACCCAGCAGTTCAAGCTGGATCTATGGAGGGTCCGAGGAAGGGTCTCGACCCAAAACGTCACCTATTCCTTCTCTCCAGAGATGCTGCCTGACACGTTGAATAAAACCAGCGAAAGACAGAGAGACACAGCCAGAGAGGGAGAGAGGGAGGGAAGGAGAGAGCGAAAGACAGAGAGACACAGCGAGAGAGGGAGAGAGGACGAGGACGAGGGCGAGAGAGAGCGAGAGAATAATAAAATAACGTGGAATAATAAAATAACATGACTACCTGCACACCAGAAGAAGCCCGTGCTCGCGGTCCGGAGCAATGACAGTGAGTTTATTAAATTCCCCCATGAATTTTATTCAAAGGAACGCGGTGTCATTAATACATGGTCAAAACACAATTACATTTACTGAGGAATGTGGATCGATGTATTGATGACACATTGTATAACTATGTGTTAACTACTGGCTGTTAACAAGTGCTAACAGTAGTAGTTAACAAATCGTTTTCATCTCATGGCCGATGCAGCGTGACTCGTAACGATTATCCATGGTCATTTAAAAAAAAAAACGTATTTAACAACTCTGACTCCCTTCTTGTGCAGAAATTGGACATAAACTGGAAACTGAAAAGTAGGGGAACGCCATCCCCTTGCATAACACCCATTTCCATCAATGATCCCAATGTGTTTTATACATACATCAAAAACAAGAGGGTAACGAAGGAGAGAGTAGGACTACTCAAGGATTAAGGGGGGAATTTAAGCTTGGAATTATAGGATGTAATCAAGGTACTAAATGACTTTTTGATTGAGTAACTTGATTGAGTTTTTTGAGGAGGTGACAAAGGAGATTGATGAAGGCAGGGCAGTGGATGTTGTATGCATGGATTATAGTAAGGCTTTTGATAAGCTCCCTCAAGGTGGGCTGATCAGGAAGATTAAAATGGACGGGATTCATGATGACCTGGTCATCTGGATTCAGAACTGGCTTATTCAAAGAAGACTGAGGGTTGTGGTGGAAAGTAAATATTCTGGCTGGAGGTCTGTGACCAGTGGAGTTTCGCAGGGATGAGGGTGCAGAGAAGGTTTACCAGGTTTACCAAATTTGCCTGGATTAGCCCGTTTCATCTACAGGGAGAGGCCCGATAGACTTGGATTGTTTTCCCTGGAATATCAGAGGTTGAGGAGATACTTGATGGAAGTATAGAAAATTATGAGAGGCATAGATAGGGTAGACAGTCAGTACCTTTCTCCCAGGGGGGTAATGTCCAACACTAAATGGCATAGCTATAAGGAGCAAGGGGAAAACTTTAATGGAGATGTGCAGGGCAAGCTTTTTACACAGAGTGGTGGGGACCTGGAACACACTGTGACGGTGGTGGTGGAGGCAGATGTGATAGTGTTTAAGAGGCTTTTAGAGAGGCACATAGAAGTGCAGAGAATAGAGGGATATGGTCCATATACAGGCAGATGTGATCAGTTCAACTTGGCATCATGTTTGTCACAAACATTGTGGACCGAAGGGAAGTACAACCTTCCTGTGTTGTATTGTTCTGTGTTTTATTTGACTAGGTCCCTCTTAGTATGTTGTCCCGGCTGATGGGATGCATTGCGAATTGGTAGTTTAGATTCAGAACTGCTTTACCCCAGACACAGAGGGTAGTTGTGGAAGAATGTTATTCTGTCTGGAGCTCTGTGACTAATGGTGTTCCACAGTGATCTGTGCTGGGACCACTGTTGTTTGTGATATATATAAACAATGGATGAAAATATAGATGAGTTGGTTGGTAAGCTTGCAAATAATACAAAATTGATGGAGTCGCAGGCAGTGAACAAGGCTGTCAAAAGTTATGGTGGGTTATAGATAAGTTACAGAAATGGGTGGAGAAATTGCAGATGAAGATTAATCTGGGATAGTGTGAGGCGTTGCACTTTGGGATGTCGATAATATACAATTGCACTGCAGTAGTCATCTAGGCTGCTCCAACAGCAACTCCTTTTCTACCAATGGTAAGGGCAACAGGTGCATGGGATCCCTTGATAGTTCCCATCAAGCTGCAAAGTTTATATTGACAACTGTTCATTCTAGAACTTGCTCTCCACCTTAGTTTAATTTAGTTTAGAGATACAGCACGGAAACAGGATTTTCAACCTTCCATTTACGCACCAACCAGTAATCCCCGCACACTAATACTATCCGAACCACACTTGGGACAATTTACCATTTTATCCAAGCCAATTAACCTACAAACCTGTACGCCTTTGGAGTGTGGGAGGAAACTGGAGCACCCGGAGAAAACCCACGAAGGTCACGGGGAGAATGTACAACTCCGTACAGGCAGTAACCCGTCGACAGGATTGAACCCGGGACTCTGGCACTGTAAGGCTGCCACTCTACTGGTGTCGCCCACTTAAAACTGAGAAAGTCTGCAACAGTTCAAGAAGGCAGCTCACCTCCACCTCCACCTCATTAGGGGCAATTTGGGAAGGAAAATAAACACTGGTTTTGTCATAGACACCAGATCCAGAAAAAAAATAATTACAAAAGGGTTGAGATCCAGCATTGATCCTTGTGGTCTCCAGCAGTTACAGGTGGCCAAACTAAAACTTTATCCCAACTCTCAGCTTCCCGTTACTTAGCCAGCCTTCTAACTTGGCTACCCTCAGCATAGTGACCTTGTGAGCATCCTTTAATGTCGTACATTATCAAAATCTTTTGGAATATCCAAACAGATTGCATTGAATAGTTCATCATACTCATTATGTCTTCAAAGATTTTGAATGCATTTGTCAAACATGATTTCTCGTAGATAAATGCATATTGATGCCATGTGATTATGTTATGAAATGTCCTCCTTGTGTTCCAAATGTCCTGCTGCCATTTCCTTAATAATGGATCCCAACATTTTCCTGATGGCAGGTGTCAGGCAAACTGGCCTTAGTTTTCCTACTTTCTATCTCCTTCCATTTTGAACAGGCTGTTATATTTGCAGTTTACTGATGCTGAATTAAGGGAATCTGACAATCAGATGCATACATTTTTACTGCAGTCACATCCTTGCGAACTTACTTTCAAAATTTATTTTCCCTTCTTATTATCTTTTCTGTCATCTAGTTGTTTTTTTCAATTCAATTGTCTGGCCTATGACTAACCTTCACAAATCAGGATAGTTTTCCTTTCAATTTGATGCCAATCTTAAATTCCTTAAATGGCCTAAAATCCACCAGGTGACGCGAGCAATGGCTGCCTTGCCAACAGTCCGTCTCGTCCCTTCCTTCTTTATTGTTTTTTTTAGTATGTGTTAAATGTATGTTTTAGTGTTCTTTAGCTTGTTTTATGTGGGATGTGGGGGGTGGGGGGAAACTTTTTTTAATCTCTTACCTCGATGGAGATGCGATTTTTCTCCATATCGTATCTCCGTTTGTACTGCGGCCTAATGTCGAGGAATTGGCAACCTCTGCTGGAGATCGACCGGGAGCTCCAACCGTGGGAGCCTGCAGGAATTAACATCGTGGAGTGGGCGACCCTTGGCGGGGATCGACCTCGGAAGCTCCAACCGTGGGAGCTTGCGGACTTTAACATCGTGAAGCTCGTGGTTCCTGGTGGGAGACCGACTTCGGGAGCTCCAAGCTGCAGGAGCTTCGATCGCCCCAACGCGTGGACTTCGATCGCCCCAACACAGGAGCTTCGACTGTCGGATGCGGGAGCTTCAATCGCCCCGACTGCGGATGGTTCGACTCTGGGAGAATAAAGAGGGAAGAAAATTAAACGTTATCGCATCACAGTGAGGAATGTGGGGAATCTGCTGCCGGGGATGTTTATGTTAACTTTTATGTGGTTGTGTGTCTTGTTGCTTTTTTTTAGTATGGCTGTATGGAAATTCGAATATCACTGTACCTTAATTGGTTACCATGACAGTAAAAGACTTTTGAAACCCTTTGAAATAGTTCATCCTTCCAGAGGCATCTTCACTTCTGAAATGATTATTATAATTTTGTTAAATGGCTGCCATTGCTTACCTGCCATCTTATTTTTGCCAACGGCATATTTATATCTTTGTAATCACCTTTATTTAAATTTACGACAGTAATTTCAGGCTTAAATTTCTCATGGTGAAAGGTTGTGTGAAATTGTATCATGTTACGATCATTCTTCTCTTGAGGATCCTTTGCCATGAGTTCATTATTTAATTCTGTCTCAATACATATGACCAGACTTAAACAATCTTGTTCCTACAAGATATTGATCGAAGGAACTACCTTGAATTCACTTTATAAACTCATCCACAAATTATTTTCATTTTGTGTTATTTGTTTACTAAGTGTGAGATCACAAGAATAACATCAGTGCAAACTGGGGATGAGAGTGAAGGATCAATATTAGTGTAAACTGAGGAGAGAGAAAAACCTTGTGTGGAGTCTGAGGGCAAGGGTAGTAGGATCACTGAGGAATGGGGATGAGCAAAGGTCCTTATATGATCTTAGGGGATGACAGCTGTATGAACTGGGGAAAGATGAAGCTGTAGGAAGAGTAGAATGTGAACTGAAGCACTGGGGAGAAATGTATGTGAGAATAAACAGGGGGGGCTGGACATAGCGAAGAAAGGCGTCTTATTGAAGATTGCAATAAGAATCATGTAGTAAATGTGCAGTAAGATGGTAAAAGTGTGAAGGAGAAAGGAGGTAAAGATAGTTTGGAGTAAGAGACACGAGGATGGGACGATTGATTTTCAAGATGCACATAGGGGGCCCATTGTGCCCACATTATCCAAATGGGATGCAAATGGTGATAATTTGCCTTGTGAACTGGGTTATGTCAAAGAAGAAAGTGTCCTACTACGTATTAAGAAAGCAAGAGCTTCCATGGGGTTTAAGGAGAGAGGGAAGAATAGAACTAACTAATTCTGCAGATCAAATATAACTGGCTGGGGATATGCAAAAGGTCGGCTATGTCAGTTTGACATATATAAACATGGAGTGCCTATTTTCAATCTCATGATGGAACTTGGCATATTTAGTATGAAGGTAAATTAGAAAAATTCTTTACTTTTCTTACTTCTATCTTTCTCTTAAAGCTCAAAAAAATGAAGCGGTATAAAAAATGTATTAAGATATAAGTGTTGTGTATTACTGTAATTTACCGTACTTCTAATACAAATAATTAAAAAAAAAAAAAATAAAGATGGGATAGCAACAACAACAAAAAACAACAAAAAAAAATATTTAGTATGAAGGTAAATTAGAAAAATTCCCTGTTGTTTCTGTGTATGTTGGTTGTGCTAATCTTAACATTATAATCAGAGACCCTTGCAATTTTACATTTCTGCCCATCTGAATAACAATGTCAAACTTGGAGCAATAACCCAACTGCTGGAGGAACTGTAAGTCAGGCAGCATCTGTGGCAGTGGGGATTAACACGGACTCTGCCCAACCTGTTGATTTCCTCCAGCAGTCTTTTTCCCCCCCACAGATTCCAGCACCTGCTGTCTCTTGTGTCTCCGGCAATGTCAAAGTTATCTGGCTGCTTGCAGCACAGCGCAGTGAGTAAATAGGATCTAATTATCAGACTTAGTGAACTAGGAATAATGTCATGTGACACACCAGCAGGTACAAGTGGTAGCAATCATTGCCAGTTCACCCTGAACATTACCAGAACTCCCAGTGATCCTGAACACAGAGATTGCTGCTTATCTCACTTGGAATGCTAGAGTCATCTAATTGCCCACTGTCACCCATAACATGAAACAGCTCCTCGGATTCGAGATTTAGAGAAGTCTGACATAAGTAAAATGCTACAGACTATCTGAGGTAAATTGAGCAAATTAGATTAGTAGGAAATGTTCAACGAAAAAGCACTTAATGTCAGATGGAGCCAGTTTACAGCCTTAAAGTATTAGGGCTATACTTAGCAAAAATAAAACTGCCATTGGTGACTAAAACGATAACAGACATCAAAAATCAATAGAAAAGATATATAAAAAATAAAAGCAGAGCAGTCCCTGATAACCATGAGAAATGCAAAGAACAAAAGGTGACATAGAAACATAGACATAGAAACATAGAAAATAGGTTCAGGAGTAGGCCATTCGGCCCTTCGAGCCTGCACCGCCATTCAATATGATCATGGCTGATCATCCAACTCAGTATCCTGTACCTGCTTTCTCTCCATACCCCCTGATCCCTTTAGCCACAAGGGCCACATCTAACTCCCTCTTAAATATAGCCAATGAACTGGCCTCAACTACCGTCTGTGGCAGAGAATTCCAGAGATTCACCACTCTGTGTGAAAAATGTTTTCCTCATCTCAGTCCTAAATGATTTCCCCCTTATCCTTAAACTGTGACCCCTTGTTCTGGACTTCCCCAACATCGGGAACAATCTTCCTGCATCTAGCCTGTCCAACCCCTTAAGAATTTTGTACGTTTCTATAAGATCCCCCCTCAATCTTCTAAACTCTAGCGAGTACAAACCGAGTCTATCTAGTCTTTCCTCATATGAAAGTCCTGACATCCCAGGAATCAGTCTGGTGAACCTTCTCTGTACTCCCTCTATGGCATGAACGTCTTTCCTCAGATTAGGAGACCAAAACTGTACGCAATACTCCAGGTGTGGTCTCACCAAGACCCTGTACAATTGCAGTAGAACCTCCCTGCTCCTATACTCAAACCCTTTTGCTATGAATGCTAACATACCATTCGCCTTCTTCACTGCCTGCTGCACCTGCATGCCTACTTTTAATGACTGGTGTACCATGACACCCAGGTCTCGTTGCATCTCCCCTTTTCCTAATCGGCCACCATTCAGATAATAGTCTACTTTCCTGTTTTTGCCACCAAAGTGGATAACCTCACATTTATCCACATTATACTGCATCTGCCATGCATTTGCCCACTCACCCAGCCTATCCAAGTCACCTTGCAGCCTCCGAGCATCCCCCTCACAGCTAACACTGCCCCCCAGCTTCGTGTCATCCGCAAACTTGGAGATGTTGCATTCAATTCCCTCTTCCAAATAATTAATATATATCGTAAATAGCTGGGGTCCCAGCACTGAGCCTTGCGGTACCCCACTAGTCACTGCCTGCCATTGTGAAAAGGACCCGTTTACTCCTACTCTTTGCTTCCTGTCTGCCACCCAGTTCTCTATCCACATCAATACTGAACCCCCAATACCGTGTGCTTTAAGTTTGTGTACTAATCTCTTATGTGGGACCTTGTCGAAAGCCTTCTGAAAGTCCAGATATAACACATCCACTGGTTCTCCATTATCCACTCTACTAGTTACATCCTCGAAAAATTCTATAAGGTTCGTCAGACATGATTTACCTTTCATAAATCCATGCTGGACACACGATCTAAGACTGAGATGACCACAAAAGAGAAAACCGAATTGGAGGAGTTAAAAAACTCGGTAAGAGATTTGAAAAATGACTTGAAAGTTGGAAACATAAATTTGATGGCCGGTAATGAAAAAATACTTGCGGGCATTGGTGCTCTGCAAAAAAGAGTGGATGATGTGCAAGAAGAATTAACGGGGAAAATTAATAAGATGGCAGAAGAGACCACAAAGATGTTTGAGGCTGTGCATGAAACTGTTTCTGCAAATGTAACTGCAGTGAAAGATATGAAAGCTGTTGTGGAAGAGATGACCGGAGAGATGCAGACGATGAAGTTAGAAATAGACAGCCTCAAGAGCCATCTTACAAAAGTGTCTGATAAATGTGTTGACCTAGAAGCTCGCTCAAGACGTCAAAATATACGTATACGTGGAGTAAAAGAGGGAGCTGAGGGGGACAATGCTTGCGAGTTCACTGCCAATCTAATTAAACACGTACTCAAACTACCTGAGGCACCTGTAATTGAAGTAGCACATCGACTACCCAGATTTAAACCAAGATCTCAAGGAGCACATGCCTACCCACGAGAGATCATAGTTAAACTTCGGGATATCCCAACAATGGAAGCGCTGATGAAAAAAATCAAATACGGAGAGGAGATGATGTACAGAAATGATTCTATTAAACTCCTACGGGACTACCCTTACGAGATTGTGCAAAAGAGAAGAAAGTTCTCACAGACCAGAGAAGTTCTTTACGGTGTCAAGGGTGTCATATGTGGAGTGTATTATCCGGCCAGGATGCGTATTACTTTCATGGGAAAGTCAAAAACATTCATTAACTCGGTAGAATCTCTTAAATACGCTCAAGAAATCGTGGCCAAGGCAGCAACAAGTGAAGATTGATCACCAAGATGTCATGAACAAGTTAATTTGTTTATTCCCCCATCAAGAATATCACAAGAAAAGTGAAATAACTGAACATAAATCTTTTAAAATTATTACACGCAACAGATTTTCCAGGAGACGTGTCTAGACATTATTATCTCCCCTTGAACATTGCGGCATCTAACTCAAGGACACTCTGTGCTCAAACGAGGAAAGACTGATAATATGGGACTGACGATCTGATGTGCTGAGAGCGAAAAACATCACATGGCTTATATAGTTTTATAAAATATTGAGAATCAATAATAATTAATAATTAACAATACTAATATAGAAATAGCAATTGAAACTGATAAAAATGTGTTGCCTGCTTTATAACACAGACAACAGTAATTACATATGTTCCGCAGCTCGAGTGGGGAGGGGAGGAGATTAGGCAACTGGCATAATTCCAGGAGCCCGACTCCGGTTAACCCTTTCAGCGAACAGCTCACTTTTAACAATACTAAAACCAATTCAAAATAGTTAAGAGATAAAGAGTGAGGAATATATGTAACTGAATACATTTGAAGTCGGAATGAAACATATATTGGCTTATATAGTTTTACAAAATATGGAGAATCAATAATAATTAATAATTAACAATACTAATATAGAAATAGCAATTGAAACTGATAAAAATGTGTTGCCTGCCTTATAACGCAGACAACAGTAATCACATATGTTCCGCAGCTCGAGTGGGGAGGGGAGGAGACTAGGCACCTGGCATAACTCCAGGAGCCTGACTCCGGTTAACCCTTTCAGCGAACAGCTCACTTTTAACAATATTAAAACCAATTCAAAATAGTTAAGAGATAAAGAGTGAGGAATATATGTAACTGAATACAATTGAAGTCGGAATGAAACATATATATATATATATATATACTGCAACTGGGTGAAATAGAACTGATTTGGAAACGGTACCGACCCCCTAGGTTTTCGGTAATAAAGGCAGTGGGGCTAACGTCATAACATCTACGCCAGAAGCGATATCGATGTCGTACCCCACAGACGAGTGGGACACTCACTACGGTGTTGAAATCTCAGACACCGTAAACTTATTTGATATACTTTATTTTTTATTTTTATCACAATACGTCACATCTATGTGTTTTCTTTCCAAGGACAATCGCGGAGCAGAACTACCAAGGAAGTCTATAATAGAAATGCCCCCAAAATAACCAGAGTCCTGAGGTATGAATGCACCATAATAAATAAGATCATTAAAATTGGTAAAAATGTATGATGATAATCAAAAGAAAATGGGAGGAATCACACTATGTAGCTGGAATATAAGGGGTATTAATGAACCTATTAAAAGGGGCAAGATACTAGCTCAGTTGAAATCATACAACACGGACATTTCGTTTCTACAGGAAACGCATCTTAAACATCAAGATCAGACAAGACTGAGGGCGAACTGGATAGGACAAACATTTCACTCTTCATTCACCTCCAAATCTAGAGGTACTGCAATCATCATTCGTAAAGGAATTCCATTTAAATCAAAGAATACTATTTTAGATAAGGAAGGGAGATACCTTATAGTAGCAGGAGAGATCAATAATACGCCAATTACGCTGGTAAACATATACGCGCCCAATTTCGATAACCCTCAATTTTTAAATAAAATTCTGAATATAATTGCAGAATTTAATTATCAAAATGTTATAATTGGAGGAGACTTTAACTGTGTTTTAGACCCTTATCTAGATAAATCGATGCAAAAACAAAAAGGTAATATGAAATCTAAAACCAGTGAACTTTTACATACATATATGGAAAACACAAATATAGCAGATGTGTGGAGGATTGCAAACCCGACGGGAAGGGATTATTCGTTTTATTCAACGGTGCATAAAACATACTCACGGATAGACTATTTTCTTGTGGATACAAAATTAATTCCGCACACTATGAACGCTAAATACCACACTAATGCGATCTCAGACCACTCTCCGTTAACTTTTGTTTTAAAACTAGAAGGAATGTCTATGAATAAATCGTTCTGGAGGTTTAACTCGCAAATTTTAAAAGACCCACAAGGGAGTATATATCTAAAAAAACAGATGGATCTATTTTTTGAGATAAATGATACACCAGATATTTCCCCCACGCTATTATGGGAATCCTTCAAATCATTTATTAGAGGAGTCATTATTTCATTCCAAGCTTACCAAAATAAAAAGAATAAGAATGAACAAAGACATTTAGAAGAACAAATAAAACAATTAGATACAGATAATGCTAAAGATCCAACTATGGATAAACATAATAAAATCCTACTATTGAAATTCAAGCTAAATAAATTACTGTCAGAGAAAGTTATAACATTATTTCAAATCACAAAACAAGAACACTTCGAATTCGGGGACAAACCCCACAAACTCCTAGCACGGCAACTGAAAAAACGGGAAAAAGAGAATGCAATATTAAAGATTAAATCAGACAGAGGGGAATTATTAACACTACCCAAGGATATCAATAAAAGATTTGCTCAATTTTACCAGAATCTATACACATCTAAAACGTTAATAGACAATAATAAAATCTCAGAATTTTTAGATAACTGTAACCTACCACAATTAGAACTGAGGGAACAAGAGGAACTGGGAGCACAAATTACTTCTAAGGAGATAGAAGACACAATAAAAACACTAAAGAATGGAAAAACACCAGGACCAGACGGATTCAGTAATGAATTTTATAAATCTTTTTATGACATAGTTACTCCACGATTACAGAAAATGTATACACATGCTTTTAAAGAGCAAAACTTACCTGAAACACTAGCAGAATCAACGATCATATTAATACTTAAAAAAGATAAAAATATAGAAGAACCAGGATCATATAGAGCTATTGCTTTGTTAAATACGGATCAAAAAATAATAGCGAAAACACTAGCCAGTAGACTAAGCAGGTATGTTAGTAGACTAATAAATGAGGATCAAACAGGATTTATACCCAAGAGACATTCATTTAATAATTTGAGATGTTTGCTTAACATAATGCACTCGCATAAATCTCAGGACCAAGAGTTATCTATCATCTCATTGGACGCAGAAAAAGCGTTTGATCAAGTAGAATGGGACTATATGATTAAAGTATTGCAAAAATTCCAATTGGGAGAGAACTTCATTGCATGGATAAAACTATTATATAACAAACCTATGGCTAGAATACTAACTAATAATATATTATCCTCGAAATTTGAACTATCAAGGGGCAATAGACAAGGATGTTCATTATCACCGCTGTTATTTGCTTTAGTAATTGAACCCCTTGCTGAAAAAATAAGAACACACATGGATATTTACGGTTATAATACAAAATATTCAAATAACAAAATATCCCTATATGCCGATGATGTACTATTGTACATCACAAAACCACAAATTAGTATACCAAATATATTAAATTTAATTGATGACTTTGGATCCTTCTCAGGATATAGAATAAACTGGAACAAAAGTGAAATTATGTCGATAAAACCAAAAGACTCAACACACCTCAGGAAATTCCCCTTTAAAATAGCTACAGAAAAATTCAAATATTTGGGAATTGAAATTACCAGGATATGTTTAAAGCCAATTATAATCCCTTACTTAAGAAATTAAATAATATGATTAAATTCTGGAAAACACTTCCGATGTCCTTAATAGGCAGAATAAATGCCATAAAAATGATTTTCTTACCACAAATCCTATACCTATTTCAATCAATACCTATATATCTCCCAAAAAAGTATTTCAAAAAATTGGACTCGGACATTACAAATTTTATATGGGATTATAAATCCCATAGAATACAAAGAGCACACCTTAATAAACGAAAAGAGTTGGGGGGTCTCGCGCTCCCTAACTTTATGTATTATAATTGGGCAGTAAATATTAAAAATATGATTCACCTGCTGGACAATTCTGCCCAGCAGGCGGACTGGATTATAATGGAAAAAGGGGACTGTTCCCCGAGTAATATAGGAGCGATTATTCTCTCTCCAATAAATTTGAATAATAAAAATTATAATAAAAACCCAATTATAAATAGCACAATTAGAACATGGAAACAAATAAAACAGAATCTAAAATTAAGAAACCTATCTCTCTCAATACCAATAGTTAATAACCCATCGTTTAAACCTTCAACCATAGATAAATCATTTATACAATGGGAAAGAATGGGAATCAAAACGCTCGAAGATCTGTATGAATTGGGAAAATTACTATCATTTCAACAACTACAACTGAAATATAATTTGAAAAATAATCAATATTTTAAATATCTACAAATTCGTGATTACCTGAAAAAATACACAAAAGACTATCATAATATGCCTTCCGACTTACTAGATGAAGCAATGAAGACAAAGGCGGAATCAGCTAATCTAATATCGTACTTATATAATATCATTTTAAACATAGAAATACCCACAACAGATGGAATTAGAAGAGACTGGGAACAAGAATAAGCTATAAAAATTTCAAAAGAGAGCTGGGATAACCATTTACTACAGGTGCATAAATGTTCGATCAACGTACGACATACGCTCATCCAATTCAAAACATTACATAGACTATATTATTCAAAAACTAAATTAAATAAAATCTTTCCTAATGTTTCACCAATCTGTGATAAATGTCTATGTCAAGAAGCTACCATAGCGCATTCTTTTGTTTTTTGTACAAAAACCCAAAAATTCTGGTATGAAATATTTGATATTTTCTCAAAATTAATTAAAATAAAACTGGTACCAAAACCAGAATGGATCATTTTTGGAATATCGGAAGGTATCCCTGAATTAAACGTGTATCAGAAGAACTTATTCAATTACGGGCTAATAATGGGAAAAAAGCTCATACTTAAATTCTGGAAAAATGCGCCCACACCAACAATAAAAATGTGGACATCAAATATGTTGGAAACATTACATCTGGAAGAGATGAGATTCCTCTTAGCAGGTAAAGCAGACCAATTCCAAAAGACATGGTCTACGTTTCTGGACCTATTACAAGCATGAGGTGCAATAGTAATTTAAAAAATAAATAAATAAAGAAATGGTATCAGGACCTGGTAATGGGAGGTAAAACAATAAAAACAGACTTGGTTGGTGGTTCCCTTTCTGCGATTGTTCCTACTTTCTTTTTCTTTCTTTTCTAGGATCTATTTTCTTACTTGACTTCCTTCTCTAACTTCTTTTCTAAGGGGCTTTCTTTTCACAACACTCTCTTGCACTTCACGACTCTTGCGCACTTTCTTTACTTTTCTTACTTCTATCTTTCTCTTAAAGCTCAAAAAAATGAAGCGGTATAAAAAATGTATTAAGATATAAGTGTTGTGTATTACTGTAATTTACCGTACTTCTAATAAAAATAATTTTTAAAAAAATAAATAAAGATGGGATAGCAACAAAAACAAAAAACAAAAACAAAAAATATTTAGTATGAAGGTAAATTAGAAAAATTCCCTATTGTTTCTGTGTATGTTGGTTGTGCTAATCTTAACATTATAATCAGAGACCCTTGCAATTTTACATTTCTGCCCATCTGAATAACAATGTCAAACTTGGAGCAATAACCCAACTGCTGGAGGAACTGTAAGTCAGGCAGCATCTGTGGCAGTGGGGATTAACACAGACTCTGCCCAACCTGTTGATTTCCTCCAGCAGTCTTTTTCCCCCCCACAGATTCCAGCACCTGCTGTCTCTTGTGTCTCCGGCAATGTCAAAGTTATCTGGCTGCTTGCAGCACAGCGCAGTGAGTAAATAGGATCTAATTATCAGACTTAGTGAACTAGGAATAATGTCATGTGACACACCAGCAGGTACAAGTGGTAGCAATCATTGCCAGTTCACCCTGAACATTACCAGAACTCCCAGTGATCCTGAACACAGAGATTGCTGCTTATCTCACTTGGAATGCTAGAGTCATCTAATTGCCCACTGTCACCCATAACATGAAACAGCTCCTCGGATTCGAGATTTAGAGAAGTCTGACATAAGTAAAATGCTACAGACTATCTGAGGTAAATTGAGCAAATTAGATTAGTAGGAAATATTCAACGAAAAAGCACTTAATGTCAGATGGAGCCAGTTTACAGCCTTAAAGTATTAGGGCTATACTTAGCAAAAATAAAACTGCCATTGGTGACTAAAACGATAACAGACATCCAAAATCAATAGAAAAGGTATATAAAAAATAAAAGCAGAGCAGTCCCCGATAACCATGAGAAATGCAAAGAACAAAAGGTGACATAGAAACATAGACATAGAAACATAGAAAATAGGTTCAGGAGTAGGCCATTCAATATGATCATGGCTGATCATCCAACTCAGTATCTGGTACCTGCTTTCTCTCCATACCCCCTGATCCCTTTAGCCACAAGGGCCACATCTAACTCCCTCTTAAATATAGCCAATGAACTGGCCTCAACTACCGTCTGTGGCAGAGAATTCCAGAGATTCACCACTCTCTGTGTGAAAAATGTTTTCCTCATCTCAGTCCTAAAAGATTTCCCCCTTATCCTTAAACTGTGACCCCTTGTTCTGGACTTCCCCAACATCGGGAACAATCTTCCTGCATCTAGCCTGTCCAACCCCTTAAGAATTTTGTACGTTTCTATAAGATCCCCCCTCAATCTTCTAAACTCTAGCGAGTACAAACCGAGTCTATCTAGTCTTTCTTCATATGAAAGTCCTGACATCCCAGGAATCAGTCTGGTGAACCTTCTCTGTACTCCCTCTATGGCATGAACGTCTTTCCTCAGATTAGGAGACCAAAACTGTACGCAATACTCCAGGTGTGGTCTCACCAAGACCCTGTACAATTGCAGTAGAACCTCCCTGCTCCTATACTCAAATCCTTTTGCTATGAATGCTAACATACCATTCGCCTTCTTCACTGCCTGCTGCACCTGCATGCCTACTTTTAATGACTGGTGTACCATGACACCCAGGTCTCGTTGCATCTCCCCTTTTCCTAATCGGCCACCATTCAGATAATAGTCTACTTTCCTGTTTTTGCCACCAAAGTGGATAACCTCACATTTATCCACATTATACTGCATCTGCCATGCATTTGCCCACTCACCCAGCCTATCCAAGTCACCTTGCAGCCTCCGAGCATCCCCCTCACAGCTAACACTGCCCCCCAGCTTCGTGTCATCCGCAAACTTGGAGATGTTGCATTGAATTCCCTCTTCCAAATAATTAATATATATCGTAAATAGCTGGGGTCCCAGCACTGAGCCTTGCGGTACCCCACTAGTCACTGCCTGCCATTGTGAAAAGGACCCGTTTACTCCTACTCTTTGCTTCCTGTCTGCCAGCCAGTTCTCTATCCACATCAATACTGAACCCCCAATACCGTGTGCTTTAAGTTTGTGTACTAATCTCTTATGTGGGACCTTGTCGAAAGCCTTCTGAAAGTCCAGATATAACACATCCACTGGTTCTCCCTTATCCACTCTACTAGTTACATCCTCGAAACATTCTATAAGATTCGTCAGACATGATTTACCTTTCATAAATCCATGCTGACTTTGTCCAATGATTTCACCACTTTCCAAATGTGCTGCTATCCCATCTTTAATAACTGATTCTAGCAGTTTCCCCACTATCGACGTTAGACTAACTGGTCAGTAATTCCCCGTTTTCTCTCTCCCTCCCTTTTTTTAAAAGTGGGGTTACATTAGCTACCCTCCAATCCTCAGGAACGACTCCAGAATCTAAACAGTTTTGAAAAATTATCACTAATGCATCCACTATTTCTGGGGCTACTTCCTTAATTACTCTGGGATGCAGCCTATCTGGCCCTGGGGATTTATCGGCTTTTAATCCATTCAATTTACCTAACACCACTTCCCGGCTAACCTGGATTTCACTCAGTTCCTCCATCTCATTTGACCCCCCCGGTCCCCTGCTATTTCCGGCAAATTATTTATGTCTTCCTTAGTGAAGACAGAACCAAAGTAGTTATTCAATTGGTCTGCCGTGTCCTTGTTCCCCATCATCAATTCACCTGTTTCTGACTGCAAGGGACCTACATTTGTTTTAACTAATCTTTTTCTCTTCACATATCTATAAAAGCTTTTGCAGTCAGTTTTTATGTTCCCTGCCAGTTTTCTTTCATAATCTATTTTCCCTTTCCTAATTAAGCCCTTTGTCCTCCTCTGCTGGACTCTGAATTTCTCCCAGTCCTCTGGTAGGCTGCTTTTTCTGGCTAATTTGTACGCTTCATCTTTTGTTTTGATACTATCCCTGATTTCCCTTGTCATCCACGGATGCACTACCTTCCCCGATTTATTTTTTTGCCAAACTGGGATGAACAATTGTTGTAGTTCATCCATGCAGTCTTTAAATGCCTTCCATTGCATATCTACCGTCAACCCATTAAGAATCAATTGCCAGTCTATCTTGGCCAATTCACTTCTCATACCCTCAAAGTTACCTTTCTTTAAGTTCAGGACCCTTGTTTCTGAATTAACAATGTCACTCTCCATCCTAATGAAGAACTCAACCATATTATGGTCACTCTTGCCCAAGGGGCCACGCACAACAAGACTGCTAACTAACCCTTCCTCATTACTCAATACCCAATCTAGAATAGCCTGCTCTCTCGTTGGTTCCTCTACATGTTGGTTTAGAAAACTATCCCGCATACATTCCAAGAAATCCTCTTCCTCAGCACCCTTGCCAATTTGATTCACCCAATCTATATGTAGATTGAAGTCACCCATTATAACTGTTTTACCTTTGTTGCACGCATTTCTAATTTCCTGTTTGATGCCATCCCCAACTCCACTACTACTGTTAGGTGGCCTGTACACAACTCCCACTCGCGTTTTCTGCCCCTTAGTATTTCGCAGCTCTACCCATCCTCCAAGCTAATGTCCTTCCTTTCTATTGCGTTAATCTGCTCTCTAACCAGCAACGCTACCCCACCTCCTTTCCCTTTCTGTCTATCCCTCCTGAATATTGAATATCCCTGGATGTTTAGCTCCCAGCCTTGGTTACCCTGGAGCCAAGTCTCCGTGATCCCAACTATATCATATTCATTAATAGCTATCTGCACATTCAACTCATCCACCTTATTACGAATGCTCCTTGCATTGAGACACAAAGCCTTCAGGCTTGTTTTTACAACATTCTTACCCCTTATACAATTATGTTGAAAAGTGGCCCTTTTTGATTTTTGCCCTGGATTTGTCTGCCTGCCACTTTTACTTTTCACCTTGCTACCTCTTGCTTTTACCCTCATTTTACACCCCTCTGTCTCTACACTCACACATTTAAGAAACCATTTCCCTTTAACTCCATCCTCAACTATCCCATTCGACACCCCACCCCCCTTATTCAGTTTAAAACCACCCGTGTAGCAGTGGCAAACCTGCCTGCCAGAATGCTGGTCCCCCACCTGTTAAGATGCAATCCATCCCTTTTGTACAGTTCCCTTTTACTCCAAAACTGATCCCAGTGATCTAAGAATCTAAATCCCTGCCCTGTGCACCAGTTCCCCAGCCACACATTCAGGTCCCGTATCTCCCTGTTCCTGCTCTCGCCAGCACGAGGAACTGGAAGCAAACCGGAGATAACAACCCTGGAGGTCCTGCTTTTCAGCATTTTTCCGAGCTCTCTAAAGTCACGCTGAAGAATATTCATCCCCTTCTTTCCGACATCATTTGTGCCAACATGCACTACCACTTCCGGCTGTTCACCTTCTCCCTTGAGGATTTTCTGCACTCTGTCCATGACATCCTGGATCCTGGCAAAAGGAAGGCAGCACACCATCCTCGAATCCCGTCTGTTGCCGCAGAAACCCCTGTCCGTACCTCTCACAATGGAGTCTCCCACTACAATGGCGTTGCCTGACTTTGGCTTTTTTGGTTTTGGCTCAACAGCCCTATTCGCATCGCAAGCCAGTCCGCCGCTCAGTGTTAAAACGTCTTCTGTCCCGACAGCTTCTAAGTGGGTGAACCTGTTCACAAGAGGTACAACACCCGGGGACGTTTGCATTCCATGCTTCCCTCCCTTTCCCACTGTCTCCCACCTTCTATCTTCCAGTACCTTTGGTGTAACAATCTTACTGTAGGACTAGTCGAGGAACGACTCAGTTTCTCGGACGAACCGGAGGTCATCCACTTGCTTCTCCAGTTCCCCACACGGTCCTTCAGGAGCTGTACCTGGATGCACTTGTCACATTTGCAGCAGCCAGAGGCACCAGCAGTATCCTTGACCTCCCACATACTGCAAGCATCGCACTGAATCAGCTTGCCTGACATCTCCTTCTTTCGTCTCTCCCTCTGTAGTGTTTTACGTAGCCTCCTCGCCGAAGACTCACACTTTTCTCACAGGTCACTTCCCTCACTGCCACGCCCTAAGAGCAGTCTTGCTTATATTGACTGATAAATTGCCTAATTTACCAATTTACAATCCAAATTCCTCAGTTTTCAACTGTTTTCCCTGCTTTGACTCGCTTCTCTCCTCCCTCTTGGGCTAGAGCCAATCAGTGTTTTCTCTTGCTAATCTTCTCCTGCTGTTGCTTCCAAATCTACAGCAGCTCTGAGTGTGTTAGAGCCATGTGAAGCCAATGGAAAATATACTTGGGATATTAAAATTAAGATGAGGTGAACCATCAGAAGGGCAATCACTTCTCGAAAACATTGCACATTTCACAGCTGAGGAAGGAAACTATTTTTACTTAGAGATACAGTGCGGAAACAGGCCCTTCAGCCCAATGAGTCTGCACTGACCAGCGGTCACCCCGTGCACAAGCACTATTCTATATACTAGGAACAATTTACAATTTTACCAAAGCCAATTGACCTACAAACCTGTACGTCTTTGGAGAGTGGGAAGAAACTGAGCACCCAGAGAAAACCCACAAGGTCACAGGAAGAACATACAAACTCCATACAGACAACATACGTAGTCAGGATCGAACCCAGGTCTCGTGCTGTAAGGCAGCAATACCACTGCACCACTTTGCCGTCCCACCCACCGAGTCCACGCCAATCACCAATAACCCCATACACTAGCATTATACTACAAACACTAGGAACAAATTTACAGAAGCCAATTAACCTGCAAACCTGTATGTCTTTGGAATTTCGGAGGAAACCTGAGCACCCAGAGAAAACCCATGTGGTCACAGGGAGAATGTACAAACTTTGCACAGACAGCACCTGTACCCAGTATCAAACCTGGATCTCTGGAGCTGTAAGGCAGAAATTCTACCGCTGCGCCATTGTGCTTTTATGTTGCAATAAAATATCGTCAAATATCAGGATCACCAGATTAGAATCCTCTTCAAACTTCACTTCATATAGCAGCGTATTCTTAGTCTGTTATAGACGGGCAAAATCAAGAGCACAAACAAAAGGAGCCTCCCTACGACAGATCATTGTGAAATTTCGGGACATTTCAGCTTTGGAAGAGGTCATGGAAAAAATCCAGCACGGAAAGATTATGATGTTTGGGACTGACACTATCAAACTTTTTAGAGATTATCCCTATGAAGTCGCTAAAAAATGAGAATCGTTTACAAACACACGACAGATCTTGAAAGGGCACAAGAACATCAGATATGGGATAATTTATCCAGCTAAAATTATTATTACATATAATGGTATCGAACGTAAGTTTAATGAACCAGAAGCTGCTTACAAATACGCTCAAGACATTTAAAAAGATATAGCTGTTTAAGTAAAACATCACATCTTGAAGACAAGGTTTTTATTCTGCAGACACCGGCTGAGGGAAGGTTGATATAGATAACTTTTTAAACTCTTAAAAAGGATTAAGATGGCGGAGCTTCTCCATGTGCTGGTCACTAGACACCTTATCTTTTCAAGGACACTTTTGGTTCCAACTCGAGCGAAAGATGGAATAACATGGGCGTGGCTGAATGAGGAACCTAACGCAGACGGATTGGAAAATAAAAATTCCTGAATGAAAGACTGTTAAAATTTTAACCCTATACTAATCCTATACTAACACAGAAACTATTGAACTAACATAGTAATAGTAATTAAAGCTAATGAAATTAATATATTAACAGTAATAGTAATTGAATTTAAAACCAATTGCTCAAATGGTAAAATGTAATAACCCATTATAAGGATTGACCCCCCCACCCCCCGGGCAGGGGAGGGGGGGTCTAAATATAAGGAAATAGATTTATAACAGACTAAAAAACTAATTTAGAAAATATAATAGGCTTCAGTTCAAATTATGCTTGGGAGGAGGTGAGGAGATCTAGAATCTTGGCAAATAGCCAGGTGCCTGAATCGGGTTAACCCCTTCCAACCAACGGTTGATTAGTATGGCAGGGGAAGAAAATGTAATAATTGTTAACATAAGTAAATGGTAGATAAGCGGGTGATTTGATTAGAGAAGATTTAATTAGATATATAGATATGGTACTGGTGATATATAAAACTTGGCTTTGAATTGGCCCAAACTCCTTTTTGCAAGATTATTCAAGGGGATGGAGTTAAATGTAGATTAACAACTACGGAAGTCAATAAATGTGTAACTACCGCCATTAGGTGGATAATTGGTTACAGTGTCGTCATTTTTAGACACTGTAACCTCACTTTTTGGATTTTTTAAAAATGTCACAATAATTTACACTTTTTTGTTTCTTTGTTTAAGGATAATTTTAAGAGGGATGTAAAAACTGAATTTATTAATGCAAATGCTCCCCCAACAGCCAGAGACCTGAGTTATTGGTTGCACCACATGTTTCAAAGGTATTAAATAATTTAAAATGCAAGACGATAAACAAAAGAAATTTGGAGGAATCACATTCTGCAGTTGGAATATCAGGGGTGCTAATGAACCAATTAAAAGGGGTAAGATTTTTGCACAATTGAAGTCGCTCAATTCGGACATAATATTTCTACAAGAAACTCACTTGAAACTGCAAGCTCAAGCTAGATTGAAGGCAAACTGGATAGGCCAAACATACCAATCTTCATATATTTCCAAATCTAGAGGCACAGCCATTATTATTCGAAAAAGTATACCATTTAAATCAAAGAATATCATAATAGATAAGGAAGGGAGATACCTTATAGTTACCGGAGAGATTCATGCTACTCCAATTACCTTGGTAAATATTTATGCGCCTAATTTTGATAATCCCCAATTCTTTAATAAAATCCTGAATATAATTACAGAGTTCAATTATCAAAATGTGATAATTGGGGGAGACTTTAACTGTGTTTTAGATCCATACTTGGATAAATCTTCACAACAGAACAGGGGCAACACAAAATCTAAAACCAGGGAAATCTTAAATACATACATAAAAAAAACAAATATAACAGATGTCTGGAAGATCGCTAACCCTGTTGGAAGAGAATACTCGATTTATTCAATGGTACACAAAACTTATTCACTTATCGACTATTTTTTAGTGGATACAAATAATTCCCTATACATTGAACCCCAAATACCACAATAGTATAATTTCTGATCACTCCCCGTTAATTTTTTTTTTTAATTAGAAGGAATGCCTACTAATAAATCGTTTTGGAGGTTTAATCCTCAAATCCTAAATGATCCACAAGGGGAAATATATCTAAAACAACAGATGGAACTTTTTAAAAAGATTAATGATACCCCAGAGATCTCACCAACTTTACTATGGGAATCTTTCAAAGCATTTATTAGAGGATCTATAATCTCATACCAAGCTTTTCTAAATAAAAATAATAACAATGAACAAAGGCAGTTAGAAGAACGAATTAGACAATTGGATTTAGATAATGCTAAAGAGCCAACAATAGATAAACATAATAAAATAACAATATTGAAATTTAAATTAAACAAAATATTATCAGCAAATTTCATTAGATTATTTCAAATTACAAAACAGGAACATTTTGAATTTGGGGATAAACCACACAAACGTTTTGCCCATCAACTGAAAAAACGGGAAAAAGATCACACGATTTTAAAGATTAAATCAGACAAAGGGGAATTGTTAACACTACCTAAGGATATTAATAAAAGATTCGCTCAATTTTATCAAAACTTATACACACCTAAAGCGTTAGCAGATAGTACCAAAGTTATAGAGTTCCTGGATAATTGTAATCTCCCAAAACTTAATTTGATCGAACAAGAGGAATTAGGTGCACAAATATCAACTAAGGAAATAGAAGAAACAATAAATACATTAAAGAATGGAAAAACACCAGGACCAGATGATTTTAGTAATGAATTTTATAAAAGATTCTACGAGATAATTACACCACGGCTACATAAAATGTATACATATGCTTTTAAAGAACATACACTTCCAGAAACACTAGCGGAATCAACGATTACACTTATACCTAAAAAAGGTAAAGATTTTGAAGACCCGGGTTCTTATAGAGCTATTGCGCTGTTAAATACAGATCAAAAAACATTAGCGAAAACATTAGCTAGAAGATTAAGTAATTATGTTAGTAAATTATTAAATTTGAATCAAACGGGGTTTATACCCAACAGATACTCATGCAATAATCTGAGATGTCTGTTTAATATAATGCATTCATATAAAACCGAAGAACAAGACTTATCAATTATTTCACTGGATGCAGAAAAAGCATTTGATCAAGTGGAATGGGATTACCTTGTCAAAGTATTGCAAAAATTTCAAATGGGAGAGAATTTTATCGCTTGGGTAAAATTATTATATGCTAGGCCTACTGCCAGAATATTAACTAATAATATTTTGTCCCCGAAATTTCAATTATCAAGGGGAAATAGACAGGGATGTTCACTATCACCTCTGCTATTTGCTCTTGTAATAGAACCGTTAGCGGAAAGTATTAGAATACATCCGAACATCCATGGTTATAATACAAAATACTCAAATAATAAAATATCATTATACACAGATGATGTACTACTATATATCACAAAATCACAAATCAGTATACCAAATATATTAAATTTAATTGAGGAATTTGGATCCTTTTCAGGATATAGAATAAATTGGAATAAAAGCGAAATTATGACGATAAAACTGCAAGACCCATCACACCTGTTAAAATTCCCTTTTAAAATCGCTTCAGAAAAATTTAAATATTTGGGAATTGAAATTACTAGAAAATATAAATCTTTATTTAATGCAAACTATATGCCCTTACTCAATAAACTAAACATACTGATTAAATTCTGGAAAACTCTCCCGATGTCTCTTATAGGCTGAATAAATGCTATAAAAATGATCTTTTTACCACAAATTTTATATCTATTCCAGTCAATACCGATATACTTACCAACATTTTTTTTTTTTAAACTGGATGCTGATATTACAAATTTTATATGGGACTATAAATCCCACAGAATCCAAAGAAGACATCTGTGCAAACCTAAAGACTCTGGCGGATTATCACTCCCTAATTTTTTATATTATTACTGGGCCACAAATGTCAAAAATATGATTAATCTGTTGGACAATTCGGCCCAGCAGGTGGATTGGATAGTAATGGAGAGAGAGGATTGTTCCCCTTTTAATATAGGAGCGATCCTTCTCTCACCAACAAAAATGAAGAATACAATACACAGTAAAAATCCAATTATTCATAGTACAATTAGAATTTGGAAACAAATAAAATTAACTTTAAAATTAAGAAATCTATCGCTTCTCTCACCTATAATGAATAATCCTTTGTTTAAACCTTCTACAATAGATAAATCTTTTACAAACTGGGATAGATTAGGAATTAAAACGTTTGGAGATATGTATGATAATGGACGCTTTTTTTAACATTTCACCAACTACGACTTAAATACAACTTGAGTAGTAATCAATATTTTAAATATTTTCAAATACTTGACTATTTGAAAAAATATACACGAGAATATCAAAATATGTCTCCAGACCTATTAGACGAGATAATGAATATAAAAGCGGAATCAACTAATTTAATATCATACCTGTATAATACCATTCTAAACATAGAAATTCCATCATCTGATAGGATTAGAAGAGACTGGGAACAAGAACTAGCTATAAAAATCTGGAAAGAGAGTTGGGATAAACACCTATTATATGTGCATAAATGCTCGATTAACGTAATTCAATTTAAAATTTTACATAGATTATACTATTCAAAAGCTAAATTAAGTACATTTTACCCAAATGTCTCTTCTATCTGTGATAAATGTCTAACCCAAGAAGCAACTATAGCACATTATTTTGTTTTTTGTATAAAAATCCCCAAAATTTGGAATGAAATCTTTGAAATTTTCACGACATTATTTAAAATAAAACTGAAACTGAATGCAGAACTGATCATTTTTGGAACAATCAAAGCCAGTCTGGAGCTGACTTCGTTTCAAAGGAGCTTTCTTAATTATGGCTTAATAACGGCAAAAAAACATACTGAAATTTTGGAAAAACGCTCCCACGCCAATGACAAAAATTTGGATTTCTAATATGTCGGAATTGTTACACCTAGAAGATATGAGATTCCTCTTAGCAGGTAAACTAGAACAATTCCAAAAGATTTGGTCTCCATTTATCGACTTATTACAAATATAGGGTGCAACAAAATATTGATAATAAATGGTTTCAGGACGTGGTGAGGGGTGAGTAAAGACATGAAGTAGGTACATCCTTTTTATATTGTCCTATCTTATCTTACTTTTTCTTTTTTCTTTTTCCTGCTTTTGTTTTTTCCCTTTTTTAAAACTATTTCTTGTGGTTTAGGTCCATATGGATGTTCCTGGACCACTCTTTCAATCACTCACTTACTATCTTTACTAACTCTTTCTATCCTTTCTCTTATTAAAGTTTAAAATAAGAAGTGGTACAAGAAAAGTATAACTTTATGTTTATTGGAGATCACTGTACTGTACAATACTTCTAATAAAAAAATTAAAAATTAAAAAAAATAAAAAGAGGAGAGCTCCGATCGCTGGCCTGGTGACTTTGGCATCATGGGGCTGTGGTCTGTGGAGCTTCTAGCCGCGGGTGTGGTGTGGACTTACCACGTCTGGGATCCCTTGTCGGGGATCGCCGGAGAAGAGCTCCGACCGCCGGCCTGCGGCCTATAACATCCTGAAGCCGCAGTCTCCGGTAAGAAAGTGCCGATTCGGGCACTCCAAATTCGGGAGTGTGTTTGACCATCCTGACATCGGAGTTTGGATCATCCCGACGAGAGGGCCTGTACATCCGGCCGTCCGTAGCGGCAACTACGGAGGGTTCATGGCCCCGACCACAGGTGAACAAAGGAGGAGGACTGGCTGAACTTTGTTACCTTCCACCACAGTGAAGAATGCTGTGGTGGATGTTTGTGTTAAATCTTATTGTGTATTGTGTGTTCTTTTTAAGTGTATCGCTGCTGGCAAATTCATTTCACTGCACCTTCGGGTGCATGTGACGAATAAAATTGACTTTGACTTTGACTTTTTGAAATATCATCAGTCTGAAATGCTAGAAACAAGAGAATACAGATGCTGGAATCTTGAACCACAAACAATCTGCAGGGGGATCTCGGCAAATCAAGCAGCATCTGTGCAGGGAAAGGAATGTCCCTGCAGGAATCTGTGCAGGGAAAAGGGTTTCAACCCTAAACCTTTTTTTCCCCCAAAAGGCTGCTCGACCCGTTGAGTTCCCTCAGCAGATATTTTGTGCAATGGGAAATGTTAATTTAGATTACATTTCCACAGGTATTGTCTGACCAGCTGAGCATTTCCAGCATTTCTGTTTTATTTAAAATGTCCAGCGTCTGCATTATTTAGCTTTCAAAACCAGCAGTCTGTTTTCTTTCTCAATGAATTTGACTAAAATCATTGCCTAAGACAAAAGAAATAGAAGTAAGAGTAGCACTAGCCCCATGTGTATGAACTGTTATTCAATAAAATCATGGCTGATCTAATTGTTGGACTCAACTCCACTTTCCAGCTTGACTGGCATCATGTTTGGCATAGATGGCATCATGATCGACACAGACGTTGTGAGTCGAAAGGCCTGTTCTTGTGCTGTATGGCACTATGTTCTATTTACATCGCCCTTATTCCCAGTGTGCTCCAAAAATCTGCCCAGAGAGCAGAAAATGCAACAAGCCCTCAGCTTGAACCTACATGGATCTTTGCTCCTTATATGTTGAGGTATTTACAGGAGGTGAGTGATCATTCATGAACCGCAGGTTATTTGTCATATGCTACATGGAGACCATGATTACCAGTGAGTGGATAGATGGATAAAATGTTTAGCATTATACTTCCTATCACCGTATAATCATTTGTTATTGGGGAGGGAATATAGATAGATAGGATTAATAAATAATAAATAATAATAATACATTTATTTTGTATAGCGCTTTTCAAGGACTCAAAGTCGCTTTACATGGAGAGTCAAGAACAAAACAAAATAGAGCAGTAAGACAGAGATGCAAAGGGGAGGGGGACATGAGACTAAGGGTATGCAGAGGTGAAGAGATGCGTCTTGAGGCGGGACTGGAGGATGGTGAGGGACTCAGAATTTCGGATCAATTGTGGGAGGGAGTTCAAGAGCCTGGGAGCTGCCCTGGAGAAGGCTCTGTCTCCAAAAGTGCAGAGGTTGGATTTCAGAATGGAGAGGAGACCGGCTGATGTGGATCTGAGGGACCATGAGGGTTGGTAGGGGGAGAGAAGGTCAGTGAGATAAGGGGGGGCCAAGTGGTTGAGGGCTTTGTAGGTGAGGACCAGGATTTTGTAGATGATCCAGTGGGAAATGGGAAGTCAGTGAAGTTCTTTGAGAACTGGGGTGGTGTGGTGCCAGGATTTGGTGTGGGTGATGAGTCGGGCGGCTGCATTCTGGACCAGTTGGAGTCGGTTGATGTTGCTGGAATTAATGCCAAAGAGAAGAGAGTTACAGTAGTCCAGTCGGGAGGAGATGAAGGCATGGATGAGTCTTTCAGCAGCGGGGGTGTGAGAGAGGGTCTGATTTTGGAAATGTTGCGGAGGTGAAAAAATGATGTTTTGACAACATGGCGGATGTGAGGCTCAAGGGAGAGGGTTGAGTCAAAGATCACGCCAAGGTTGCAGGCCTGAGGAGATGGGGAGACAGTGGTGCTGTCAATAGTGAGATTGGGGTTGTTAATTTTGGTAAGTGTTGATTTGGAGCCAATGAGGAGAAATTCTGTTTTGTTACTGTTTAATTTAAGGAAGTTGAGTTGCATCCAAGATTTGATGGCTGACAGGCAGGAGTTGATATGGGAGAGAGGGGGGTGGTGGGGGGACTTGGTGCTGAGATAGATCTGGGTGTCATCAGCATAGCAATGGAAGTCCAGGTTGAAGTGACGGAGTATATGACCAAGGGGGGGTTGTAGATGATGAAGAGGAGGGGACCGAGAACGGAGCCTTGGGGAACGCCTTGAGTGACAGTGGCTGTGGCAGAGGTGTGGTTATGGAGAGAGATGAAGTGGGATCGGTTGGAAAGGTAGGAACGGAGCCAGCTGAGTGCAGAACCTTCAATGCCAAGGTCTTTAAGTCTGGTAAGCAGGATGTTATGGTTCACGGTATCGAAGGCTGCACTCAGGTCGAGGAGGATGAGGATGTTGAGGGAACCAGTGTCAGCAGAGGTGAGGAGGTCGTTGAGGACTTTGAGGAGAGCAGTTTCTGTGCTATGGAGGGGGCGAAAGCCAGATTGGAGGGGTTCGAATAGGTTATACGCGAGGAGGTGGGAATGAAGTTGTGATGCAACGATACGCTCTAGGGTTTTCGAAAGAAAGGGGAGGTTTGAGATAGGGCTGTAGTTAATGAGAGAGGAGGGATCAAGACCAGGTTTCTTTAAGATTGGTGTGACAGCAGCAGTTTTGAAAGCAGAGGGGACAATTCCTTGGGACAATGAGGAGTTGAAGAGATTAGTGAGGTAGGGGCAGAGAGCGGGGAGGCAGGACTTCAGCAGGGGAGTGGGGAGAGGGTCGAGGGAGCAGGTAGTGGGTTTGGAAGAGCTGATGAGTTTGGAGATTTCAGTAGGGGTGACCGGGTCAAACTGGGAGAGGAAGCAGTGTGGAGGAGGGGTAAGGAGGTCAGTGGAGATGTTGAAAGGATGGGCCTTGGTAGGTGGTGGAGTAGATGCTGGGGAGTCTGGTACAGGGGATAAAGATTGATAGATGGTGCTGATTTTGTCAGCGAAAAAGTGGAGGAATGAGTTGCAGAGATCCAGAGTGGAGGTAGGGAGAGTGTTGGCTCGAGGCTTGAGGAGGTTGCACACTGTGGAGAAGAGGGTTCTGTGGTTTAGGCAGGGATCGGTGAGTATGGAGGAGAGGTAGGCAGATTTAGCAGCAATGAGGGCATCTTTGTAGGCAGTGAGGTGGAGTTTGTAAGCTTCATGGTGGACTGTGAGAGATGATTTCTTTATGAGTCGTTCAAGTCGGCGACCAGTCTGTTTCAGCTTACGAAGTGCAGATGTGTACCAGGGTGAAGATTTATCAAAAGTTACGGTTCTTGTTTTGAGGGGGGCCAGAGTGTTAAGGGAGGTAGACAAGGTGGAATTGAGATGGTTTGTGAGATCATCAGGTGAGATGTGGGTTGAGTCCAGGGGGAGAGTGGTGGAGAGCAGGTCAGAGAGATGGTGGGGGTCGATCGATTTTAGATTACGGAAGGTGATTTCTCGGAGGAAGCGGGGGCGAGGTGTCGGAGAAGGGATGGTGAACCGTATAAGCTTATGATCAGAGAGGGGGAAGAGGCATGGATGGAGGTCGAGTACCGGTTGATTTGTGGAGCAGACCAGGTCAAGGATGTGACCTTTTCATGAGTGGGAAAGGTGACGTGCTGAGTGAGAGAGAAGTTGTCAAGTAAAAAAGCTAATTCAGATGCGAGCTTGCAGGTGGGGGAGTCCATATGAATATTTAAGTCACCAAGTAGCAGCAGACGTGGGGAGAGAGATGAGGCAAGTGTGAGGAGTTCAGTGAAGTCAGATAGGAAGGAGGGGTTTGGTTTAGGTGGTCGGTAAATGAGGATGACTGTCATGGAGGAAAGGGCTTTGAAGGCGAGGAGTTCAAAAAGGGGGAGTTCAGCGATCGGAAAGGATTAATATAATATTCAGCCAGATAGGTTACAATGGTCAGAAGATCAAACAACATTTGACCAGCTCAGTCACAATAGGCGACCATTGTGGAATCATATAGCGAGACACGTATTGTGAAACAAAGTGATCTTTATTGCGTTATGCACAAAACAGCTCACACGCGACTGGGGAGGGTTCTCCCAAAGTTCTATATATATATCAGGGCACACCCCTAAGCCACATGACAACTTCATCCCACCAAACCTGGTCACATGACCCTGCCAGTCCTAGAGCTGAGGGTTCGCCCAGCAAGTGGCTGAACCACCAGGTGGCACCACAGGGCCCCCACCCAGAACCAGAAGCACGCAAATGAAACTACAGACAAACGAGGCACTGCCCCCTCACATCCACCAACAGGGATTGAGCCCGGAGGAAATCGGCGCCCAGCAACGGCTGGGAGACGTCGGCAACCGTGAATGGCCAGGTAAAATGGCAGGAGCCAAAGATGAGCGAGACCGTGCAAACCCCATATGTCCGTAAGGAGCTGCCATTTGCTGCAGTTAAAGAGGCCCCCAGATTTCCGTAGCGAGTGTTGACCCCAGATGAGGGCAAAACGCTAACCTCTGCCCCCATATCAACGAGGAACCGTTGTTCCGAATGTCGGTCCCAAGCATAGAAGCGGTGTATCTGGCCGACCGACGCAGCGGCCCCGGCATTTCCCAGATACAAGCAGGGCGGGCGGCATTGACGGGCCGCGGAACCCCAGCGTTGATGATAGTAACACTACTTTCCTTTACCGGCTTCTCCCGGAACCGCTGGCACAGCCAAACTCCCGGTCGATACAGGGCCTGGTCGCTGGGCCTTCCAAGGCAATGCCGACACCCGATCGAGCGAATCGCCGAGCTGCTGCTTGGACTGCGGCAGCTCGTCCTCACGCACCGCTAGCTGCAGGGGGTCTTGAAAATTCACACCCGCGAGGAGCAGGCGGATGTCATCCGGCATCTGCTCCAGAAAGGCGTGTTCAAACAAGAGACAGGGCTGATGACCGTCCATCAGCGTAAGCATTTCGCTCTTGAGCAGTGAGAGCTTGTGATCGCCGAGACCGCCCATGTGCATGAGCCGTGCTGCTCGATCCCGGCGGCTGAGCCCGAAGGTACGTAGGAGAAGCACTTTGAGGCCCCCGTACTTGTCCTCATCCAGCAGCGCATGTAGGTAAGGGACCAGGCGACTGGCCGTCTCCTGATCCAGGGCGGCGACCACATGATAGTACCAGGTGTCATTAGCCAGGAAACGGCGAATTTGAAACTGGGCCTCAGCCTGCTGAAACCACACTTGCGGCTGCGATGTCCAGAACACGGGCAGCTTAAGAGCAACAATATTCTGCAGGGCCAGATCGAAGGCAACTTCGGGTTGAGTGTTGACTGCATCCATTATTCAAATCCAAAATAACCATTTTGGATCGTCGGGGTCACCAATATAGCGAGACACGTTTTGTGAAACAAAGTGACCTTTATCGTGTTATACAGAGAACAGCTCACACGCGACTGGGGAGGGTTCTCCCAGAGTGCAATATATCTATATATATATATATAATTAAAACTCAAATCTTGACCACTTCCGGTTTGCACTGCATATTGATTTTAGACAAAATGCTACCACTTACGGCTATGATTTTTGGTCATCTTACTCAGAGTCCCCCTCCGCTGTGCAGGACAAGAGGATTATTCCCATCGATGAAAAATAAAATACTTATTAATGTTTTAAAAATGTTGAGATTCTTTCTCCTGTCAATCATGCCATGAAGGCCACGCCCCTTCCGGTGGGAGGGGGAGGGACTATAATACCCAGACATGTGAACGTGCCTCAGTCGCTGCAAGGTGGGGGAGCGAGAGGTCACAGCTCTCTGTCTGAGCTGTCAATCAACTGAATACCAAACACATGTCTACTAAACTGTGAATGTGCTTTTACTGACCTGTGCATGCCCTTAACGTGGTTTGAAAATGAAAATGTGGTTGGTTTGGAAAAGCAAAGCAAATGGTTGTGGTTGGTTTGAAAAAGCAAACCAAATGGTTGTGGTTGGTTTGAAAAAGCAAAGGAAATGGTGGTGGTTGGTTTGATAAAGCAATGCAAATGGTGGTGGCTTGTTTGAAATAGCCAAGCAAATGGTGGTGGCTTGTTTGAAAAATCAAAGCAAATGGTGGTGGTTGGTTTGAAAAAGCAAAGCAAATGGTGGTGGTTGGTTTGAAAAGGCAAAGCAAATGGTGGTGGTTGGTTTCAAAAGGCAAAGCAAATGGTGGTGGTGGCTTTGAAAAGGCAAAGCAAATGGTGGTGGTGGCTTTGAAAAGGCAAAGCAAATGGTGGCGGTGGCTTTGAAAAGGCAAATGTTTAAAAGTCTAAACTTGACCACTGGTGGTTTTATGGTGGTTTCACCCTGTTTAAAATGGTATGAAACTGCACTTGAATTTGGTGGCCTTGCACCCAGCATGAAATGGTATGAAAATGCATTTTGAATTTGGTGGCCTTGCACCCTGCTTGAAAGGGTATGAAATTGCAATTGAATTTGGTAGCCTTGCACCCTGCTTGAAATGGTATGAAACTGCACTTGAATTTGGTGGCCTTGTACCATGCTTGAAGTGGTATGAAACTGCACTTGAATTTGGTGGCCTTGCACCCTGCTTGAAGCGGTATGAAACTGCACTTGAATTTGGTGGCCTTGCACCCTGCTTGAAGTGGAATGAAACTGCACTTGAATTTGGTGGCCTTGCATCCTGCTTGAAGTGGTAGGAAACTGCACTTGAATTTGGTGGCCTTGCACCCTGCTTGAAATGGTAGGAAACTGCACTTGAATTTGGTGGCCTTGCACCCTGCTTGAAATGGTAGGAAACTACATTTGAATTTGGTGGCTTTGCACCCTGCTTGAAATAGAATTTCAAGGAATAGCCGTGCGTCAACTGCCAGCCCAGCAGCCATGAGTGAGCTGCCAACACACCATGCTTGAGCGACTGAGCTGCCAGCCCAAGAATCCATTCTGCCCACAATGTCCATACTTGCCCTGGAAACCAGTCCCTTCAGCCCACAACACCCATACTAGCCTCCAGAAAGCCCCCTTCCCCCCCACTGGCCACCAATATTGGAATTGGTGGAGAGGTGGAATATTGCGTGGGGGACCCGCCCTCCCATTTAGTCTAGTATTCTTCCCGCCAAACCTAATCACGTGACCCTGCCAGTCTTAGGGCCGAGGGTTCGCCCAGCAAGTTACCTAACCACCAGGTGGCTCCACAATCACATAATATCAGGGTTAAATGGCCCATAAGGGGAAAATAAAGATAGGAAGTGTGAAGAAATCTAAAGAGAACAGAGCCACACAACAAATGAAGACCCCTCCCTATTCCCAACGTTTAGGCTTGAAAGGTTAAGTCTTCTGCAAAAAAAAACCTTAGTTTATTTTACCCGAGGTTAAGAGAGCTGATCAGTAAACCTAACTAAGATGCTGAAAATAATAAAGAAATTGCGTAAAGCAGAGATGGGCAAATTAGTTCCTCTGATAGGAGAACCTGACGATGACCATAAGTTAAAAATGATCATTCAAGGTCTTGATATTGACAGTGGGATTGGTGAAATGTAGGGTAGGTACATCATTGGGGTCATCAGGTGGGCACCCTCCTTCTTTGATGTATCATTGATAAGCCCACAATATCTACAGAGGGCTCAACGGTGATACCTGGCATCCCAGGTACACCCCCCTCAGTTCCATACCCTCCTGTATTCATCTTGCAGCCCAATTGTTGTCTTTCCTTTCAATCCAAAGTCAATTGCTGCCACTTAAGATTAGGCACACATCTGCATTGATGGCTTCCCACTCATTGCTGTTAGACTTTGGCCATTTCACCAATGGCTTACATCCTTCCATGTTCTCCACTTTACGATGTGCCTGGTTGTGTCTTAGACTGTTGCCTGAAACTTCTGCCACATCCCATAGGTTGCTGATGCTCTGCGGACTGTGGGTTTCTTCCTGCCGCTGGGTTCCATCCGACTGATTTGACCTTCCTCTTGACAGAATCTGGTCAATGCGGGGCCCTGGGTTGGGGATTTTCAAGCATTTCTTCTGTCCATGATGAATTTTAAGACCACAAGTTCATGTTACTTTAGTTTAGCCACACCTACAGGTCTGAAGAACATATCCAGCTGCTTGTTTTTCCAGAGTTTTGCCACTTAATTGATTCAATGTCATGTCCGTTCCAAGGTTTGTTATTGCGTGGTCAGTCGATGAGTCATCTTGCACCCCCGCTCTCGCAGACTCCGGGGGTATTCTTCTCTTTGAACTTTTTGTAGCCAAGTGGGGGTCGCTCTTGTGCCTTAACAAGGTGACAGAGCCAGCTGTTATGGGTAGCTAGCCCATAACAGCCCCGTTGGGGTCTATTTCCTCCTGTCAGCTGTCTCTGCAAGTTGTCACGCGGTCGTTCCCTTATCATCAGCTGCACTTGCACAACAGTCACTGGTTTTTCTTCCAGAAGATCAGTAGAGCTAATCGGTCTTGATGTTTCAATCCCTGTAGTATGTCGGCAATCTTGATATTGGCAATGGGATTGGAATGGTGAAAGGTAGGGCAGGTACGTCATCGGGTTCATCTGGTCCTCCTTCTTTGATGTTTCATTGATAAGCCCACAACGTCTCCAGAGGTTGTTAGAAAAAATGTATATAATTAAAGTTTTAGATTTAGGTTATGGTTTATTATTATCATGTGTACCAAGATACAGTAAAATGTTTTGTTTTGCATGCAATCCAGTCAAATCAGAAAACAGTTTGATCAGATCAAATCAGATAATAGTCATAAAGTCAGGCAGCACAGCACCGTCTCTTAAGCCCAACTCGTCCATGCCGACAAAGATGTCCCAATTAAGCTAATGCCATTCGCTAGTGTTTGGCCCATATCGCTCTAAACCTTTCTTATCCATGTACCTGTACAAGTGACTAGAGGACTATGTACCAAAGAAGTCAGGAGTCAAAGTGCAAACGGACATGCGAGTGCTGGTGCAGGATTTGCTGAAGGATATTTGCAAGTTGAATCTCTAGAAAAGAAAGCAAATGCAATGTTAGCTATTATTTTGAGAGGACTAGAATATAAAAACAGGGACTTTATAAGGCACTTGTCAGACTGCATTTGGAGTGTTGTGAGCAGTTTTAGGCCCCATATCTGAGGAAGGATGTTTGGGTTAACGTATGACGAGCGTTTGAGGGCTCTGGGCCTGTACTCACTGGAGTTTTGAGGATGAGAGGGTACCTCAATGAAAATTGCCGAATAGTGAAAGCCTAGATAAAGTGGATGTGGAGAGGATGTCTCAACTGGTGGGAGTGTCTAGGACCAGGGGGCATAGCCTCAGAATAAAAGGACGCACCTTTAATAAGGAGATGAGGAGCAATTTCTTTAGTCAGAAGGTGGTAAATCTATGGAATTCATTGCCACAGATGGTAATGAATGACAGCAAGGAGACCAAGTCATTGGGTATTTTTAAGGCAGAGATTGACAGATTCTTATTCGAGAGGGTGCAAGGATTATGGGGAGAAGGCAGGAGAATGGTGTTGAGAGGGAAAGATAGATTAGGCATGATAGAATGGCGGGATAGATGCAATGGGCCGAATGACCTAATTCTGCACCTATGACTTATGAACTAAGGCAATAGGTGTGTTTCCCAACCAGAAAACATGGTTGGTGGAGGAATGTCACCAGCCCTCTAGTCCCAGATGTGCCTGTACCAGTGGTTACTGTGCCAGACATAAGAACTGCACTTTCTAGCTTATTGTATTGTATCACCTGATTTGATTGGATAGCATACCATACAAGGATTTTCACTCTACCTCGGTGGGGGTGACAATAAATAGCGATGTTAGAAAACGTACCTTCAGTGGCGCTCCAGAACTGCCACTACGGAGCCTTTGGGGGTGGGGAGGGCGGGATTAAAATGTAGGTTTGTATTGCTTGTCGGAGAGGGATTTCCTTGGGCTGCTAGTTGATGAAGAAAAATCTATCGGACTTCCTTTCCCGTTATTTTTTTTTTAATCGCTGGACAATTTAATCACTGGATTAAAGTAAAATGCGACTTCTAAAGCCCTCAACGCCTTCAACGTTACGGATCGCAATATCAGGACAAAACAAATGGTAAGTCGTGTATTTCACATATAATCTTGCTTCTTGGGGTGGCTTTAGTCTAATTTTACGATGCGAAAATGTTATTTAGGCCCCATACGAATCGGCCGTGTCTTGCCTGCTAATATGGGCTTAAAATTTACGGCAAAGGCAACGTTCTAATCGATCACATTCCAGAAACACTCACTCTCAAGATGATTAAAATTCTCTTTTTTTTTTGACAATTATGTCATAAGAGCATCTAAATCGTCTATATTTTGTGTTATTGTCTATCCATAATCAATATTTTTATACTAAACTGAAATAAGTAGGACCCGTTGGGTCCCATGTTCACACGGGAGGGCTGGTCCCCCAATGCTATATTACACCTCTCCACCAATTCCAATATTGGTGGCCAGTGGGGGGGGGGGGCTTTCTGGAGCGCTAGTATGGGTGTTGTGGGTTGAAGGGACTGGTTTCCAAAGGGCAAGTATGGACATTGTGGGCAGAATGGATTCTTGGGGTGGCAGCTCAGTCACTCAAGCCTGGTGTGCTGGCAGCTCACTCACAGCTGCTGGGCTGGCAGTAGACTCATGGCTATTCCTTGATATTCCATTTCAAGCAGGGTGTAAGGCCACCAAATTCAAATGCAGTTTCCTACCATTTCAAGCAGGGTGCAAGGCCACCAAATTTAAGTGCAGTTTCTTACCACTTCAAGCAGGGTACAAGGCCACCAAATTCAAGTGCAGTTTCATACCACTTCAAGCAGGGTGCAAGGCCACCGAATTCAAGTGCAGTTTCGTACCACTTCAAGCAGGGTGCAAGGCCACCAAATTCAAGTGCAGTTTCGTACCACTTCAAGCAGGGTGCAAGGCTACCAAATTCAAGTGCAGTTTTGTGCCATTTTAAGTAGGGTGCAAGGCCACCAAATTCAAGTGCAGTTTCATACCACTTCAAGCAGGGTGCAAGACCATCAAATTCAAGTGCAGTTTCGTACCACTTCAAGCAGGATGCAAGGCCACCAAATTCAAGTGCAGTTTCATACCATTTCATGCAGGGTGCAAGGCCACAAAATTCAAATGCAGTTTCATACCATTTCATGCAGGGTGCAAGGCCACCAAATTCAAATGTAGTTTCATACCATTTCATGCAGGGTGCAAGGCCACCAAATTCAAATGCAGTTTCATACCATTTCATGCAGGGTGCAAAACCACCACATTCAAATGCAGTTTTATACTTTCAAGCAGGGTGAAACCATCATAAAACCACCATAAAAACACCACATAAACACCACACTCGCAGTTCAGTAGACATTCAGTGTGTTCAGTTGATTCACAGCTCAGACAGAGTCGTGACCTCTTCCTCCCCCATCTTGCAGAGACTGAGCCACACCCACACTCCCGCCAGAAGGGGCGTGGCCTTCGTGGTATGATTGAGAGGAGAGAGATTCTCAACATTTTTTAAACACTAATAACACTTTTATTTTTCATTGATGGGAAGAATCCTCTGCACCTGACGAGCGGAGGGGGGCTGAGTAAGATGGCCAAAAATCACAGTGGTAGCGTTTTATCTAAAATCAATATACAGTGCAAACAGGAAGTTGTCAAATTTCCACCACCAACAGCCATTTGCAGTGCTTCACTTCAAACCAACCATCACCAACAGCCATTTGCAGCGCTTCACTTCAAACCAACCACCACCAACAGCCATTTGCAGTGCTTCACTTCAAACCAACCACCACCAACAGCCATTTGCAGTGCTTCACTTCAAACCAACCACCACCAACAGCCATTTGCAGTGTTTCACTTCAAACCAACCACCACCAACAGCCATTTGAAGTGCTTTACTTCAAACCAACCACATTTTCATTTTCAAACCACATTAAGGGCACTCAAGGTCAGTAAAACCACACTCACAGTTTAGTAGACATGTGTTCAGTGTTATTCACAGCTCAGACTGAGAGACGTGACCCTCTCGCTCCCCCACCTTGCAGAGACTGACTGAGGCACTCAACACTTCCGAGTTTTATAGTCCCTCCAGAAGGGGCTTGGCCTTCATGAGAGAGAATCTCAAAAAAAATTTAAACACTAATAACTCTTTTATTTTTCATCGATGGGAAAAATCCTCTTGTCCTGCACAGCGGAGTGGGACTCTGAGTAAGATGGCTAAAAATCACAGCCGTAAGTGGCAGCGTTTTTTTCTAAAATCAATATACAGAACAACAGGAAGTGGTCAAGATCAGATTTTTAGTAATATAGATATCCACAACAGTTTTAGTCACATGTATTGTGCAAAAAATAATAATTTTGATTATATTGAGAGTGGATGTTTCTAGATTAATTTATGGGAATTAAACATTAAATTCCTTCCATTTGGCATATAAGTTCATGACAATGAGATTTAAAAATCATGTTATATTGTGAATTCTTGTGTGCACAGACTGTAAGCGCATTTAAATCAGGCCTTAAAACACTGTTGTTTACTAGAGCTTTTCCATAACCTGACATGCAGGTAATCTTAACTGTCTAATTTTAACCCTTTTATGTGCTTTCTAAAATAGTTTTATTGCTTCATTGACGTTGTTTTATTATTCATACATTTGTCGTATTGCTTATTTTGCAATTTTTAATTATTGACTATTTTATTTTTTCATTCCTGTAAAGCACCTTGAATTGCTGTTTGCACGAATGGTGCTATACAAATAAATTTGCCTTGCCTTGCCTTGCCTTGAATGGGATCAGTTTGTTATTTGGATACTTTGGCTATTTAAAGATTTTAGCCTTTTCTTAAGAAATGGATAGATGTTTAGATCTAGTAATTGAATTTAGATGAATTTAACTTAGAATTTGATGAAACTGATGAATATGAATTTTTTGTTGGGTATTTACTACTTGTTTTAACATTTAACTTTATCATTTCTACCTTTTTTCTAAAACTGCAAATAATAACTTGTTTTTGTGAATGCTGTTCAGTGTTTTTTTTCATTTACATTTTAAACAGATGTCTCCGAAGAAGAAATGCAAAATTGTCAATCCAAGTGCCCAGCAAAAGAGACTGATTTAGACAGCATTTGCAGAGATTATCCGAATTTGGACTACTCCAAATATGATGATCTACAGGACATTCTTAATGGAAAAGTAATGGGCAGAAAGACGTCATGCGTGGTTAGAAGAGCAAAAACTTGTAATTTACAATGCCAAAATTGAAAAGTTGAGGAAAAACAAGGTGTACAGAGTTGCTTATTGGTTACAATCTGAGGAGTATTATGATGCTACTGATTACGATATGCCAATGTACCAGCTAGCAACTGATCTTCTCCATAAAGACTTGGTTTATTGCTAGAAATTGTAATTTATTTACCTATCTGTTATGGACTTACAGCATATAATACAATAATATTAAAGTTCTGATCTTGAGAATATCACATTTTTGAGCTGTCAAGGCAGTCTGGGTGTTTATTACTATTTCCGTCACAACGGTCAATTTTGTAATTAGAAAATGTAAACCTAAATCCAATCATAAGGTCATAAGTGACAGGAGTAGAATTAGGCCATTCGGCCCATCAAGTCTACTCCGCCATTCGATCATGACTGGTCTATCTCTCCCTCCTAACCCCATTCTCTTTCCTTCTCTCCATAACATCTGACACCTGTACTAATCAAGAATCTATCTATCTCTGCCTTAAGAATGTCCACAGACTTGGCCTCCACGGTCATCTGTGGCAAAGAATTCCACAAAAACGCAGTTTACAATGCCAAAATTGAAAAGTTGAGGAAAAACAAGGTGTACAGAGTTGCTTATTGGTTACAATCTGAGGAGTATGATGATGCTACTGATTACGATATGCCAATGTACCAGCTAGCAACTGATCTTCTCCATAAAGACGGTCTATTGCTAGAAATTGTAATTTATTTACCTATCTGTTATGGGCTTAAAGCCCTGTCTCACGGTGCGAGTTGACCCACGAGGTACCCCGAGTGAAAGACTCGTGGTTGTGTACGAGATTACAAGTGTATGATCAAGAGTGTAACCGAGTTCCCACGGGTATGACTAAGTTTGCCGTTTACTTGTCATTTCTGCGATGTTCCAAGTTCGTCTCCCGAGTTACCAAGTTCCTCTCCCGTTAATCTTGAGCCAACAATGTCTACGGACGTGTTGAAAAATCATCACATGGTAAAAAAATAATGTCATGCTTTTTTTTTTACACACTATAAAAAGCCTCCCTTGTTTAAATTGGCTCATTTGGAAACATATCTGCAAGAAGGCTATTGCCCAAGAGCACAGTATATATTACAGAGAGTTGCAAATGTAGTGCAGTCTATTACACAGGCCAGCTTTCCCCCTATCAACTCAACCTACACTTCGCCCTGCTTCGGGAAGCAGCCAACGTAACCAAGGACCATTCACACCTCGGCCATTCCTTCCTCTTCTTTCACCCCGTGAGCAGATAATACAAACGCTCACATACATGTACTACCAGATTCAGGGACAGCTCCTTCCTCACTGTCACTAGATTGCTGAAATGGAAGTTCTTCTGTGTCTGAATAAGGGTCTCGACCCGAAACGTCACCCATTCCTTCTCTCCAGAGATGCTGCCTGTCTCGCTGAGTTACTCCAGCATTTTGTGTCTATCTTCTCATAACTGAAGTCCTGATCTCCTGATATACCCCATTACAGCTCTTGGACAAAAAAACTCGACACTTTTTTGTGTTGTAACTATAAGGGTGTAATGTTGTGACAATGTATTCCGCCCGCTGGTATTTTTTCTCTTTGCGCTAGCTATTTATTGCACTTATGTATGGCTTTATTTCATAACTCGCAAGCAGAGCTTTTCACTGCAGTTTGGTTCAGGTGACAAAATAACCCAATATCAATACCATGTCCGCATCATCCCAGTTTATGGGGGATGGGGGGGGGGGGTAGGGTCATGATATGAATCTGTGACTGTAGTTTTTCTCTGCCAAATTGTAAAACTCCAGCCGGGATACCGTCGTCTCCGGGTTCGTGATCATACCAGTAATATTGTGAGGTCGACATATTGTTGACACTCGCAATATTACTGGCATTATCACTAATCTATTATCATTACATCAGAATTTGTGTAACAATATTTCATGTTCCCCGGGAACATTTGCACTTTAAAACGGCTCTTTGAGTTCTTATTTTCCATCGGGTTAGATTGTGATTATAGTCATGTTAAGAATTAAAAGTCCTAAAATCAATGTGTGAAATGTGATTCTTATTTTTCAAAATCTCTCATAGGAAACAATGAGCGTATAATGAGAGGTGCTGGCTCTGAATGCACTGCCTGAAAAAATGATGGTAACAAGCTTCAATCCTGTTTTTCAAAAATAACTGGACAACATTACCCAAAAGGGAAAGTTATTCCGCTTGCTCAGTGGCAAAAATGAACGAACTAAATTATCATTTAAAAACGTGATAGCGATTTGATGAGGCTTTTGGCTTCCTTCGGCGATGCTACAATTCCATAATTCTCACCATGTTGTTCACACACCAACAAGAGCCCAGGGAGAGGGGGAGAAAGAGACATACACTCACAGAGGCAGAGTCTCTCAGCCTGTGTGAGAGGGAGGGAGGAAGAGAGAGAGACACACACACAAGGTGGATGTGAAATCTCACCTGCCTGTTTCAGTGACAGGCACCCGCCGCCAGTGAATGAAGACACCCCCATCTGTCTCCCCCTCCTCCCCCTCCACTCTCCACCCTCTCTCCTCCACCCCCCCTCCCTCCTCGCCCAATTTGGAAATGTCATCCCATCACCCATTCCTTCTCTCCAGAGGTGCTGCCTGCCCGCTGAGTTAAAGAGTTCCCACGGTAGACTCACGAGTCACTAAGGTAAACGCACGGGCCACTACGTTCTTACAACATGTTTAAATGTTTCAATTTGGACTTCCAGTAGTGCCATGGAACACTAAGGGTGCTGCATTGAGCTCCTCTCCCGTAAAAATCGCTAAAAAGCCGTTTTAAAGTCGGGACCGATTTTTAAAAACTTACCGGAGCTGCATGGCGTCGCATGAGGGTGACGTCATCAGAAAGCGATGCTAAAATTGGGAGTTTAACGGTAAAAATCGGGACTTTTAAATGAGAAGAGAGAAAAGCTCCCAAGCACCTAAGAAGATCACTATAAGTCTCCAGCTTGAGAAAGTTTTGGATACTCTGCAAACGACAGAAGAAGGCTCAGAAGAAGAGTCTTACAACCAAGGATCTGTGCTTGAAATGGCTGCAAAAGGAGAAAAGAAGGAGGTAAAGCAAATGCTTTTAGATATAACTGCTACAATCAATACGACACTGGAAAAGATGCAGAGTATGGAGTCTAATATGGAGAGTAATAAGCAGAGTATGGAGACTAATATGGAGATAATTTCTCAAAAAAATTGATAGTGCTTGTGGTGAGTTAAAGGAGCTGAAGAAGCAATATAAGGAGTTTGATAAAAAAATTGTCAGAATGTGCTAGAATCGAAAATGACTATAATAAGAAATTTACTGATGTAAATGATAATATGGGAGATCTTGATGAAAGAATGGATGAGATGGAAAAATACATGAAAGAGATGATCACGGAAATAAAGTTTGAAAAAATCAAAGAAATCTGAAGAAGAAAAACTTGCAAGAATGACTGACAAATGTCTGGACTTGGAAGCGAGATGGAGAAGGCAGAATTTGAGAATTGTTGGAGTAAGAGAAGGGCGAGAGGGACATAGATCTCAAACACGTACTTTCGTTGCTGACTTACTCAAAGATGTTTTTAAACTGCCGGAAGAATCAAGAATAGATATCGCTCACCGAGTTGGACGTGTTTCAAGAGACACAAATGCTCCTCCAAGACAGATAATTGTGAAATTTCTCGACATCTCTTCAGTGGAATTTATATTGAATAAGATTATCCATGGGGAGAATCTGACATATCGTGGGGATAATATTCGATTTTTCCGTGATTATCCTCCGGATGTCGTCCAGAGAAGGAACTTGTTTACAAAGACAAGAAACATTTTGAGAGGAATACCCCATGTCAGATATGGGGTGGTCTACCCAGCAAAAATGAAGATTACTCATAACGGCACTGAGCGCTCATTTACGGATCCCGAAAAAGCTTTTAAGTACGCAGAAGATATCGTAAAGAAAACATCAGGAGAAGATGTCGACAAGGAAGAAGATTGAACTTTTTAATTTTTAAGATAGAGTTTTGAACTGGTTAAGATGGCGGATCTTTCCAGACAGTTACCAAGCTTATCTGTCTGGAATGTATATTCGAGAGCATTGTCCATGTTTCACTTGAATGAAAAGCTCAAAGATAAACAAAAGGACGTTGAAGATACAGAAGTAATGAGGGAATGTATATTGGACATGCAACGAGTTAATACTAATTGGAATATAAAAACTGTTGATTTAAGAAAATATCTAACCATTATATTCTAATTATAATTAACCAATTAATTTAACAAATTTAATAATACTAATTACTCGTGAATGTAGTAAATATGAACAAATCATGAATAAACCATGAGACGGGGAAGGAGATAATGGGCGTGTATAAATTATGATTTTATATATTTAAAAAGGGAAATGAACTAATATTAATGATATATACTTATAAAATGATATATGCTTATAAATAGTAACTAACCAAAATGTTCATCACATTACTAATGTACTTTTCTTGTGTGGGAAGGAGTTAGGTGCAGCATAAACCTATAAAAGATCCAGGAATGAGGTTTTGTTTAACCCCTTGGTACCTGCTTGTATGGTAGTTAAAGAATGGGTTATTACGTAAGAATCTTGGGTGGACATTTATGGTAAAGTTTAGACTAGATTAAGGTTAGATAAATAGGAAAGGCATATATACTTATAGAACTGAGAATATGTTGTGTTTTATATTTGGTTTTTTATTTTTTATATCTTTTTCTGAATCTTTTCGGTTTTCACTGGTGCTAGTTTGATAAATTTAAATAAGAATAAACAAGATATGAAACGGTCTGTAGCTTTTTATGGGGTTTTAATAAGGGATTGGAGCTCAATGTAAAACAACATCAACGGAAGTCCATACATTTTTTGCCACCTTAGGTGGCTACTTGTTTTTAAGGTATCTTTTCTTAGATACCTTAACATCACTTTTTTTTAAAAATCGCTATAAAGACTTGTATTTGCTTATTTTTTTTGTATTCAACCTTATAATCACATTTTTTCTTTCTTTATCTAAGGTACTTTTCAAGAAGGAGATGTAATATAAATCTAAAACTTGGGATGACCACCCAACACCCAGAACTCTGAGGTATTTGCTTGCACCATATGATTCAGGAATACTATTTTGATATATAATGCAAGACGATAGACAAATAAAGAATGGAGGAATCACATTCTGTAGTTGGAATATAAGGGGTGCCAATGAACCAATAAAGAGGGGTAACATTTTTGCTCAACTAAAATCTTTGAAAAGCGACATAATGTTTTTACAGGAAACCCACATGAAACAACAAACACAAATGAGATTAAAGGCGAAGTGGATAGGTCAAACATACTATTCGTCATTTACTTCTAAATCTAGAGGTACGGCTATTCTTATTCGAAAAGGTATACCTTTCAAATTAAAGAATACTATATCAGATAAAGAGGGAAGGTATATTATAGTTTCGGGAGAAATTTATGCAACCCCACTAACTATGATAAATATTTACGCTCCGAATTTTGACAACCCCCAATTTTTTGATAAAATTATAGATATAATATTAGAGTTTAATTACCAAAATGTGATAATAGGGGGGGACTTCAACTGTGTTTTAGATCCATACTTAGACAAATCAGTAAAACAAAGGAGGAGTAATTTAAAATCTAAGACTAGTGAACTTCTAAATACATATATAAAAAATACTAATATAACAGATGTATGGAGATCTGCTAATCCAGTAGGAAGGGAATACTCGTTTTACTCTTCGGTACATAAAACTTATTCAAGAATTGATTATTTTTTAGTGGATATGAAATTAATGCCATATATAATTAATCCAACATATCACATTAGTAGTATTTCTGATCACTCTCCGTTGACATTTTCAGTAACATTTGAGGGAATGCCGGGTAAAAACTTTTTTTGGAGGTTTAATACACATATTTTAAATGACTTACAAGGTTATCAATACTTAAAACAACAAATGAAATTGTTTTTTGAGACAAATGATACACCAGGTACTTCGCCTTCTTTATTATGGGAAACTTTTAAGGCATTTATTAGAGGAATTATAATTTCATATCAAATTTTTCAAAATAAAAAGAATAAGACAGAACAAATGCTGTTAGAACAAGAAATTAGACAGTTAGAGTTAGATAATGCTAAAGATTCCACTACAGATAAACATAATAAGATAATGTTACTGAAATTTAAACTTAATCGAATTTTATCGGCAAGAATAATAAGACTATTCCAAATCACAAAACAGGAACATTTTGAGTTTGGTGACAAACCACATATGCTTTTAGCTCATCAATTGAAAAAACAAGAAAAGGAAAATACTATAACTAAAATTAAATCAGAGAAAGGTGAATTATTAATACTACCTAAAGATATTAACAATAGATTTGCACAATTTTATCAAAATTTATATACATCTAAAACTAAAATAGAAGATAGTAAAATTTTAAAAATTTTAGATAACTGTAATCTTCCAAAACTTGACCTTTTGGAACAAGAGGAACTTGGAGCTCAAATTACAATTGAAGAAATAGGTGAAACAATAAAATCGCTGAAAAATGGTAAAACACCAGGACCAGATGGTTTTAGTAATGAATTTTATAAAAATTTCATGAGATAACGACTCCTTATTTATTTAATTTATATACTCATGCTTTTAAAGAAAACAAACTACCTGAAACATTAGCAGAATCAACTATTACGCTTATTCCAAAAAAAGATAAAGATTTAGACGATCCGGGCTCATATAGAGCTATATCACTTTTAAATACAGACCAGAACATTTTAGCAAAGACTTTAGCAAGAAGATTAAGCAAATATATTAGTAAACTGATAAATCCTGATCAAACGGGGTTTATACCTAAAAGATACTCATTTAATAATTTGAGACGCCTGTTTAACATAATGTACTCACATAAAAGGGAGGAAGAAGATATATCAATTATTTCTCTGGACGCAGAGAAAGCATTTGATCAGGTAGAGTGGCAATACTTATATAAAGTACTGCAAAAATGTAATATGGGAGAGAATTTTATTACATGGGTAAAACTATTATATGATAAACCGATGGCAAGAATATTAACTAATAATACGTTATCTCAAACATTTCAATTATCGAGGGGCAATAGGCAGGGATATGCGTTATCACCCCTGCTATTTGCCCTTATGATAGAGCCTTTGGCTGAAAGTATAAGAATTCATCCGAATATTCATGGCTACAACACTAGGGACTCAAATAATAAAATTTCATTATATGCAGATGATATACTTTTATATATTACAAAGTCACAAACGAGCATACCAAATTTATTAAATTTAATAGAGGAATTCGGGTCCTTTTCTGGATATAGAATAAACTGGAACAAAAGTGAAATTATGACGTTAAAACCTCAAGAACCCATACACTTACTGAAGTTCCCCTTTAAAATTGCAACAGAAAAATTGAAAAACAGAAAACAGAAAAACAGACTTCCGGTGGCGCAATGGAGGCTTGAGTCCAGTGCCAAGTAGCTCCATGCTGAAGAATCTGAAAACGGGAGAAAATCGGGTCTTACCTGCAGCGATTGCGATCTGAACGGCTGCCTGCTGCGTGACGTCATCAGGCGCGCGACTTTGACGGTATGTCGATGCAACATACCCCCCCCCCCCCGTGGGCCAAAAAAATCCGTTAAAGGGAAACTACCAATGGAAGAGGTAGGCCTAACTGAGGCCTCGGCCTCAGGTACAATGACGGCCCAGGAAGACCCAACGAAGAAATCAAAGCAGAAAAAGTCTGAAATTGAAGATCTTAAAACTTTTCTCGCTGTTGAAATTAAACAGATTCAACTACAGTTGAAAACCTTTGAAGGAAAATTGAATTTTAAAGAGGAACTTAACTCTTTTAAGGTAGATTTTAAAGCAGAAATGCATTCTACCGTTCAAGAAACACTGGAAGTCTGGAAGAGGTCGAGGGACGATGAGGTCAAGGAACAGATGGAAGTGCTGGAAGCCAGGCTCGTTTCGGTGGAATCGAACATTAATATGGAGGTGGCCCCCATTCATCAAGCACTTGATCAACATAGAACAGCGATAACCGAACTTGAGAAATGTGAGGCGACAAGTGTGGAAACTGTAAATCGACTCCTTATTGAAAACCAACGCCTCTCCGATATGGTGACCAAATTAAGTGATAAGTGTACCGATCTGGAGGGGCGTCAAAGACGCAAGAATTTAAGAATTGTAGGGGTGAAAGAAGGAAGTGAGAGGGATATGGGCCCTTGGGATTTTGTGGCAGACCTACTACAAAAAGCCTTAAAATTGGATCAAAAACCTTCACTCGGTCGAGCACATAGAGCGCAAGAGCGTCGTACACAAGATGATGCCCATCCAAGACAAATTATAGTAAAGGTGCAACTTGATCATGAATTTGACGAGATAATGAAGAAAATTGTCCGTAGCGGACAGCTCTATTTTGAAGGTGCGAGGTTCAGTATTTACCGCAGACTGAACAATTTACATTACTCCTCAGGAGTCAAGGATTAACGGGACTTCGCCAGATTTAAAAGGACCTTTAAAGTTCTTTTAAGAGCTTTAAGGACATTCAAAAACTGAAATGGACTGTGGACATTGGACATTGGTTTTTTATTTTTTATCTTTTTTTTATTTTTAGTATAAATTCTAAGAACAATAATATCATAGTTATGACCAATTGTTATTAATCACTATAATTATTTAGTATATTCATATCTAACTATATATGTAACTACTAATACTTATTAAATATCTATATTACTACTAAAATTATTAACATTTATATTACTCATAAAAATTTAATACTGGGTACGATTGATAACAATGATTAATAACTAACAGTCTCTGGTTAACGTAGAAATGACTTACATACTTATATTCTATAGGAATATGTGCAAGAGGTAATTCAGCCTATGTCATAATAAGGTTTGACGTTTTTTCTCTTTATTTTTCAATTTAAAATTAAATTTATATATTTAGCGAAGATATTAATACGGTATGTAGAGAATAATAACGTTGTGAATTTATGTTGTTTTTGGACTTTTCTGCAGGGATATGTGCGTATATATGCATGCATATGGGTATATATCTATCTTCTATCTATCTATTATATAAAACTCTCTGGCTGTCGTCCGTCTGTACGTCTGTACGTCTGTACGTCCAACGTTCTGCTTGACCTGTGCCGCCTTTGATACCGACCCGCGCCCGCGCGGCGCGCGGAAACGCCGATGTTTTTTACCGTTTCTAAAGAGGTTACGTTTATCTTTACGAATAGACGATCCTGATTAAATTTGGTCGTGTTTATGTACGCTTTTTAAAATAAAAAACCAAACATTTCAAAATGTTTTAAAAAACAGCTCAGCCGTAGAATGTTAGTAAAGATTCCGTTGTGTGATGTCACAATGCACAATGGTCACAGATGTCCAATCGGAATGGATCCATTTACATATGCCTTTGCAGCGGCCCCAGCCCCGGCCCCTCCCCCCAACACCCGCAGCATTGGGCATTGTGACATCACAAAACGGAACCTTCATTTACATTCTATTGCTGAGAACTGTTTGTTTAACATTTTGAAATGTCCCCATTCCCTATCACCCCCACACACGTGGCGACGCCCTGCGACACGTGTGACAAATCGGAATGAATCCGTTTACATATGCCTTTGCAGCAGCCCCAGCCCCAGCCCCTCCCCCCCAACCCCGCAGCCTGTGTCGAAGGGCGTCGCCACATGTGTGGGGGTGATAGGGAATGGGGAAATTTCAAAATGTTTTAAAAAAACAGCTCTCAGCAATAGAATGTAAATGAAGGTTCCGTTTTGTGATGTCACAATGCCCAATGCTCAAAGATGTCCAATCGAAATGGACCAATTTACATATGCCTTTGCAGCAGCCCCAGCCCCAGCCCCTCCCCCCCACCCCCGCAGCCTGTGTCGAAGGGCGTCGACACGTGTGTGGCAATAGAGAAAGAGGATTGCGGGTGATAGGGAATGGGAAACAGATGGACTGTCCCTACCCCTACTTCAACTCTCCCTCCCCACTCTTCCCCCTCTCTCCTCTCCCCCTCCCTCCCCTCCCACCCCCCTCCCTTCCCCCTTCACCACCCCTATTCACCCCATCTCCCACCCACCCCCTTCACCTCTCTCTTGCACCACTCCCTGCTACCCTTCTGCCCCTCACTCCCCACTGTTCCCACCTCTCTCCCTCCACCTCCCTCTCTCCCTCTCTTCCCCCTACTCCTCTCCCCTTCCCCTCATCCCCTCCCCCCCTCTCCCCCCTTCCTGCCCTCCCCACTCTCCTCCCACTCCAAACTCTCCTCCCCCTCCCTCTCACCCACCCTGATCTCCTCTCCCTCCCCAATCTCTCCCCTTTCCTCTTCCCCCTCTCCCCTCCCTCCCCCTGTCCTCTTCTCTCCCCACCCCGTCTCCCTCTCCCCTCTTCTCTCCCCCCTCCCCCCGAGTGTGTTTGGGGGTGGTTAGTGTGAGTTTGGGGGGTGGTTAGTGTGAGTGTGATGCTGAAGCCCCCCCCTCCTGCAAACGCGCGTTGGGAAAACAGCCCGCCAACAGTCTCTCTGTCTTTAAGACGGAACTGCAGATGCTGGAAAATCGAAGGTACACAAAAAAAACCTGTATATCATCAGCGGGTGCAGCAGCATCTATGGATCGAAGGAAATAGGCAACATTTCGGTAGAAAACCAGTCTGAGGATGGGCTTCGGCCCAAAGCGTTGCCTATTTCCTTCGCTCAATAGATGCTGCTGCACCCGCTGTGTTTCTCAAGCTTTTTTTTGTGTACCAGTCTCTCTGTCTCTCCCCTCTCTCTCTCTCTGTCTGCCCTTCTCTCTTCACAGCCCGCGGCTCGACTCATGCACGCACGCTCCAACCCCCCCTTTCACCTCTCACCCCATCCTCTCTTTCCTCTCTCCCCCTTCCTCTCCACCCTCCCTCCCCCTCTCCTCTTCTCTCCCCACCCCGTCTTCCTCTCCCCTCTTCTCTCCCCACCCCGTCTTCCTCTTCCCCCTCACCCCATCCCCCGAGTGTGTTTGGGGGTGGTTAGTGTGAGTTTGGGGGGTGGTTAGTGTGAGTGTGATGCCGCAGCCCACCCCCCCTCCCGCAAATGCGCGTTGGGAAAACAGTCCGCCAACAGTCTCTCTGTCTTTAAAAAAAACCAAAGACACAAAAAAAAACTGTATATCATCAGCGGGTGCAGCAGCATCTTTGGATCGAAGGAAATAGGCAATGTTTCATAACAAAACACGTCTGAAGATGGGTTTCGGCCACAAACATTGCCTATTTCCTTCGCTCCATAGATGCTGCTGCACCCGCTGAATTTCACCACCTTTTTTGGGTGTACCAGTCTCTCTGTCTCTCCCCTCTCTCTCTCTCTCTGCCCTTCTCTCTTCACAGCCCGCAGCTTAACTCATGAACACCAGCTCAAAACACCCCCCTTCACCTATCTCCAACATCCTCTCCTTACTCTCTCCACACCCTCCTCTCTATCCCCCTTCCTCGCACCCCTTCCTCTCTCCCCTTCCTCTCCCCCCCTTCCTCTCCACCCTCCTCCTCCCCCTCTTCAATTTTTTTAAATTCTAACATTAAATTTTCACTCTCTGCCCCCCCCCTCTAGACGCACCTGAGAGGTGAGGGCTATTCGTCAGTGGATAGGGTGGAGATGGGATAAAAGAAGCAAATTTAAAAATTAAGATAATATCAAGGGTTGTTATGAGTGTGTGTGTTCGTGGGTGCCAGATTCCCACCCCGCAACCGTGCTTTGGAGCAAAGGGGGTGGTTACTGTGACGCCACAGCACCCCCCTCCCCCCCACCCGCAAACGCACGTTCGGTGTCCAGACCCAACGGGTCTGCACTTGGTCTAGTATATATATATATGTGTGTATGTATGTGTGTGTGTATGTATGTGTATATATATATGTTTGCTACTCCCAAAGAAGTTAATTGATGGTCAGAAATATTCATTTATTTTTTTTCGGGCACGGAGCTGGGATTTTTTTTTTACAAAGGCTACGGAAGTCTTTCGAATTCTAGCCACGTTAGTGTGGCTATCACTAACTACACTAATTGTAGATGTAGTTTTTTTTCTTTCACCCTATACTAACCAATTCTATCACTTTTTTCACTTTAAATATTTTTATAACTTAATGTTTGAATGGAACAACAAGACTAATTCAAGGAGATGTGTTCGGAAGAGCGATGTATATTATTTAAAATTCATCTATTTGAGGTTTGGGAGCAGGGTCAGGTTTTATGTGTTGCACCTTCTGCTCGGTTATAGACCACCTTAGAAACAATTTGCAAGATGTTAATATGACAAGAGGGGGTGAGGGAATAACATTTTGTAGTTGGAATGTTAAGGGAATCAATGAATCAAGAAGAGAGGTAAAGTTTTGGCACATCTAAATTCAATCAAAACAGACATAATATTCCTTCAAGAAACACACCTTAAAAAGGAATCTCAACATAGACTTAAAGCTAAGTGGATCGCTGAATCATATCATTCCTCCTTTTCCCATAAGTCCAGAGGAGTTGCAATATTAATTCGTAAAGGAATACCTTTTACGCATTCATCAACAATAGCGGATATTGATGGTAGATATATTATATTAGTTGGAGAGTTAAATGGAGAAAAAGTGATTCTTCTTAATGTATATGGGCCTAATTTTGATAACCCTATGTTTTTTAATAAAACATTTAATATAATTCCTGAATTTACACAATATAAATTAATAATTGGAGGAGACTTCAATTGCACATTAGATTCATACTTAGATAGATCATCAAGGCATAAAAAAGTAAAATCTCAATCAAGTGTATTTTTAAATTCATTTATTAATACCACTAATATTAAGGATGTCTGGAGAATTGAAAATCCAACTGGACGGGAATATTCATTTTATTCACCAGTACATAAAACATACTCAAGAATAGATTATTTTTTAGTTGACTCCACGTTTATCCCATTTACTTACAACTCAAAATACCATAATATTATAATCTCAGATCACGCACCTGTAACATTCATGATTAAATTAAATGGAATGTCCGAGAAACAAACATATTGGAGATTTAACCCACAAATTTTGAACGAAAGATCATGCCAGGAATATCTTATTAAACAGATTCAAATATTTTTTGAGGTAAATGACAACCCTGACACACCTACTTCTCTTATGTGGGAAACGTTTAAAGCGTTTGTTCGAGGTGCATTAATTTCGGCCCAAGTATTTTATAATAAAGAGAACAGGATTAAACAACAAACATTGGAAAGGGAAATCAAGCAACTAGATATAGAAAATGCGAGAATGCCATCTATATTAAAACATAATAAAATTGCTGTATTGAAATATAAATTGAACAAAATGTATTCAGAACAAGTAATAAAACTTTATCAAAAAACCAAACAATTACATTTCGAGTTTGGAGACAAACCACAAAAACTATTAGCACGTCAGTTATGAAAAATGGAAGGGGAAAAAATAATTCATAAAATTAGAACAGATACAGGAGAATTATTAAAAATGCCCAAGGATATAAACGAGAGATTTCTCCAATACTATCATAATCTTTATTCAACTAAAACTGTAGTACAACCAGAAGGAATAGCAGATTTCTTTACTAAAATGCAATTTAAAAGGTTTAGACTCAAACGATAGAGAATTATTAGAAGGGGATATTACGATAAAGGATATTGAAGAGTCTATTGGTTCTTTAAAAAATGGTAAAGCAGTAGGACCAGATGGTTTAGGCTCTGAATTCTATTAAAAAAATTACGACTTGCTCTCCCCACGTTTACAAAGGCTGTATGAGCATATCTATACTCAACAGAAACTTCCAGATACTTTAAATGAATCTATAATAACACTTATTCCTAAAGTTGATAAAGATCCGGAAGATCCGGGATCATATAGAGCAATTGCACTTTTAAATACAGATCAGAAAATATTAACTAAAATACTAGCGCATAGATTAAGTACAGTGATGAATAAATTAATACACCCTGACCAAACAGGCTTTATTCAGAAACGGTACTCATATTATAATCTAAGAAGATTATTTAATATTATATATTCTAAGAGAATTATTAATGAAGATCTAGCAATAATCTCACTTGACGCTGTAAAAGCTTTTGATCAGGTTGAATGGTCCTATTTATTTTCGGTGTTGGAAAAAATGCAGCTAGGGGAGAAATTCGGCACATGGATAAAACTGTTATATACAAACCCTACGGCTAGATTATTAACAAACCAAAGGTTGTCATCTAAATTCAGCCTATCTAGAGGTTGTAGACAAGGATGCCCGATGTCTCCATTATTATTTGCGCTTGCTATTGAGCCACTCGCAGAAAGAGTTAGGGGTCATCCGGAAATACATGGGTATAACACAAAGGATACAGTTAATAAAATGTCTCTATATGCAGATGATGTACTAATTTACATTACAAAACCAGAAATTAGTATTCCAAACTTATTAAAGCTAATAACCCAATTTGGTTCACTCTCAGGATACAGAATAAATTGGAATAAAAGTGAAATTATGCCAATAAGGGAACACAACAAACATATAATACAACAATTCCCATTTAAAATAGTAAACGAAAAATTCAAATACCTAGGCATTTACGTAACTAAGATATATACATCATTATTTAAAGCAAATTTTCCCCCATTACTGAACAAACTACATAAGAATATTCAATATTGGAAAACACTTCCTATCTCCATGGCTGGCAAAATTAATGCCATAAAAATGATTTTTTTACCGCAAATATTATACCTTTTTCAGACAATTCCGATATATTTGTCAAAAAACGTTTTTTAAAAATTGGATTCCATTGTTAATGATTTTATCTGGGATTATAAGAATCATAGGATAAACAAAAGACATTTGTGTAAATCAAAATTAAATGGAGGCTTGGGTTTACCAAACTTTCTGTTTTATTTTTGGGCAGTTAATATTAAAAATATGAATTTCTGGTTGGAAGAAATAGATCAACAACCAGATTGGTTAAAAATGGAAAAGGAAGATTGTTCACCTTTTGATATCGGCTCGATATTATTTGCTACGTCTAATTTAAACAAAAAAATGTATATGGAAAACCCTATAATATTTAGTGCTATACGAATTTGGAAACAATTAAAAAAGACATTAAAATGAGATAATTTATCACTTTTTCTTCCAATTGTGAATAACCCTTTGTTTAAGCCCTCATGGTTGGACAGGGGTTTTACACAATGGAAGAATTATGGAATTAAAAATATGGGACAACTTTACAAGGAAGGCACTTTTCTTACATTTCAGGAGTTGCAACAGACTTATGGACTTCGAGGAAATGATTTTTTCAGATATCTTCAACGCAGAGATTATGTAAAATCGAATACTCAAAATTTTCGAATTAGAAATTCAGAAATTCTTGATGAATGTTGGAATAAACGTCTTAATACAGAAAAATTAATATCTTATATATATAATATTTTATTAGACAGTGACATTCCATCGACGGACACACAGACAAACATGGGAAAAAGAATTAAATCAAATAATAACGAAAGATACTTGGGAAGAAAGTTTACAACACATACATCAATGTTCATTAAATGCCAGACATTTTTTAATACAATTTAAAGTAATACATAGGTTACATTATTCAAAAACAAAATTACATAAAATCTTACAACAACACAAAGAAACTTTATTGATTATAGTATAATAACGGGGAAAAAATTAATTCTGAAATTTTGGAAAGGCCCTATAACCCCCACAATCAAAATGTGGATTATAGAAATGACGGAGACCTTAAACGTGGAAAGAATCAGATTTTCCCTGTTGGACAAACAGGAATTATTCGTTGGAACATGGTCTCCCTTTATTGATTATTTAAAGGGTCAGAATGGTTCAGCACAGGAACCTGACTAACACTCGGGCTAAAGAATGGATGAAATGCTATACTCTGAAATATACGAATATATCTCGAACGAAGTTTTTTATCTTAATAAATTTTTCCATTCTTCTTTAACTATCTTTTTCTTTTCTGTTTTTTTGTTTTTGTTTTGTTTTTGTTTTTTTTCTTTCTCTCTCTTTTCTTCTCTTTCTTTTCTTTCTTTACTTCATCTATCTTTTTAGTTCAATCTAGTTTAAAAAAAACAAAAAAAGGCAAAAGGTATTGGAGACAATGTAATAATAATTGACAATATTATCAATTTAAAAATGTAAGACTGGTAATGATGTTAATATGTTATGTACTTATCTCCAATAAAAAATATTTTCAAAAAAACAAAAACAATTTTTTTTTTTTTTTAAATATTTAGGTATTCAAATTACGTGAAAATATAAAGCATTATTCAACGCTAATTTTATACCTTTATTAAATAAACTCAATATGTTGATTAAATTTTGGAAAACACTTTCTTTATCATTAATAGGTAGAATAAATGCTGTAAAATTGAATCTACCACAATTATTATAGCTATTTCAATCTATACCATTGTAGCGGCACCAAACGTGGTGAATAAAGAGGAGACCTGTCAGGCCGGTTCAAACAGTTGTTTATTCAAGGGTCGACACGTTAGGTTGGTGCGCTAACTATTATTAATGTTGTTGCTGAAGCTGAGCGAGGTTGTTCCCTCGGGCTCAGCTACCGGTTGAACACCTGGTGGTCTCGAGGTGAGATGACCTTATGTACCAGGACACTCCCTCTAGCCCATGACGTCACGTGCCCGCCCTCGTACTTCCTGACGAGGGTTCGAGCATAAGTGGCCCGTGTATAGGCTGCCGCCACAGGACCCCCCCCAGAACCAGAGGAAGGAATAGCATGGTCGAGGGCGGTACTGCATGTGGGTCTGGGACACCCCGGGCGTGGGTCGGGACGGAGGGCCCACGGGCGCAGTAACGCTCTGCGTGGGTGATCCCGAGGTACCGAGGGGTGCGAGGGGACCGATGCAGAAACCGCCGGACGGAAGGAATAGCATGGTCGAGGGCGGCTACTGCATGTGGGTCTGGGACACCCCAGGCGTGGGTCGGGACGGAGGGCCCACGGGCGCAGTAACGCTCTGCGTGGGCGATCCCGAGGTACCGAGGGGTGCGAGGGGACCGATGCAGTAACCGCCGGACAGAAGAGACACAGTCGCATCTCCTCGACCAGCTAAGGGAGAGTGTCCTGTAAAATACGGCCCCCAGGAATGGCTGGGAGACGTCGTCATCTTTGAGGGGAAAAAAACCCCGAAATAAAATAAACAAACTAATTGCTGAACTCAGCGTGGTGCGTGGTGATGCAGTGAACACAAAATGAACAGAAAAAAACAAACAAATTACAGTGCAATCACTGTCCAAAGTTCAAATTGTCCAGTGTTCATAGTGCAGGATTTAAAAGCTGTGCAGCGTTGCAGTGACAGCCTCCCACTTGATAGTGGCGCTGTTGCCGGTAGTCAGGCTGCAGGGACGACATCCAGCTGGAAGGTGGCGCTGTGGACGGCGGTGAGGCTGCAGTGACGGCATCCGGCGGAAGGTGGCGCTGTGGATGGCGGTCAGGTGAGTTCGATCTTTTCTCAGCGGCCATTTTAGTTGTAGTTTGTGGGACCTCTTGTTCAGGAGGCCGCGGCGGCCATTTTGCCAGCCGGCTGAGGCGGCCTTCAACAGCAATTGAATCCCTGGGCCCGACAGGCAGACAGCCAGCGCCCAGGGATCTTCGGAGTCCACGCCGGTGAGGAGTAGAAGGGCGTCTTCGGCAGGCGCCCCAGGTAAGCCCGCCCTAGCGGCCGGCGGGGCCAGGTGCGGTGCAGGGCGTGGAGCCGTGGCTGCTGCGAGGGCGGGTGCGGTGCTGGGCGTGTAGCCGCGGCGAGCCTGTTGCAGTGCCGGGTCCACGGTGAGGTGAGGCCGGGGCAGGGCCTGGAGCGGAGAGGCCCGGTGCAGTGCAGGGCCTGGAGCCATGTTCGCGGTGTGAGGCCGGGCCCTGGTCCGTTGTCGGGAGTGGGAGAGCGGCAGGTACTCTCTCCGCTCCAGGAGCCGTCGGGCGTGCGTCGGGTTTGCTGTGGGCAGGAGGCTGCTACGCTCGCAGCTCCTGCAGCAGCTGGTGGGGCAACGGGGGCAGGTAAAACCTCTCCACTGCGGTAGTCGGCTCCGGGCAGGTCATGCGGGGGAGCTCGGTGGCCGTCACACAAGGCGGCCTGCCCCGTTGCCGGGAGCGGGAGAGCGGCGGCAGCCGTGGCTTCTTAGCTCCGGTGAGCAGCAGCTGGTGGGGAAGCGACGGCATCCCAGATGTAGCGGCATACCTTATTGCAGGGCCGGGTTGGCGGCAGCGTAGTTTTGCAGGGCTGGGCAGTCGGCTGCAGACATCAGGTCTCCCGAGGCTGCGAGCTTCAGGAGAAATCCAAATTTCAATTTGGACAGTCGGGGGTCACCAATGTAGCGGCACCAAACGTGGTGAATAAAGAGGAGACCTGTCAGGCCGGTTCAAACAGTTGTTTATTCAAGGGTCGACACGTTAGGTTGGTGCGCTAACTATTATTAATGTTGTTGCTGAAGCTGAGCGAGGTTGTTCCCTCGGGCTCAGCTACCGGTTGAACACCTGGTGGTCTCGAGGTGAGATGACCTTATGTACCAGGACACTCCCTCTAGCCCATGACGTCACGTGCACGCCCTCGTACTTCCTGACGAGGGTTCGAGCATAAGTGGCCCGTGTATAGGCTGCCGCCACACCATTATATATACCAAAATACTTCTTAAAAAAATTAGACTAATATTACCAATTTTATTTGGGATTATAGATCACATAGAATTTAAAAAAAACATTTATGTAAACCAAAAGATGTCGGGGGATTCTCACTCCCGATTTTTTTGTATTATTATTGGGCAGTGCATATTAAGAATATAATTTATTGGTTGGACAGTTCTACCCAACAGACAGAATGGATAAGAATGGAGAAAGAGGATTGTTTCCCTTGTAATATAGGAATGATCCTCTTCTCTCCGAAAAAACTGAACAACACAATATATAAGAAGAACCCAATTATACACGATACAATAAGAATTTGGAAACAAATAAAATTATCCTTAAAATTAAGAAATTTATCATTGTTAACGCCTATAGCGAATAACCCTTTATTTAAACCATCTCTTATTGATAAAACATATAACCAATGGGAAAGTTTAGGAATTAAAAGGATAGGGGATATGTATGAAATGGGAAATCTATTATCATTCCAACAATTACAATTAAAATTTAAATTGAAAAATAACCAATATTTTAAATATCTTCAGATTTGCGATTTCATGAAGACATACATACAAGGATATCAAAAAGTAACTTCTGACTTATTGGAAGAAGCAATGAATATTAAAGCTGACTCACAAAAAATAATATCATATTTATATAATAGTATTTTAAATATAGATTTACCATCGACAGAGGTACTTAGAGAAGAGTGGGAACGGGAATTAATGATAAAAATTACGAAGGTTACATGGGAAAAGTATTTGATATATATACACAAATGTTCGATTAATGCAAGACATAATCTAATTCAATTTACAATTTTACATAGATTATATTATTCAAAAACAAGGTTGAACAAATTCTATCCAAAAATACCCCCCATTTGTGATAAATGTCTATCCCAAAACGCAACTATAACACACTCTTTTGTTTCCTGCATAAAACTTTATAGATTTTGGAGTGATATTTTTGATATATTTACAAAATTATTTAAGATAAGAATGGAACCTAATACTGAAATGATTATATTTGGAGTAATGGAAGATGGGAATAAATTGAACTTATCACAATATTTATTTTTTAATTATAGTTTAATAATAGCAAAAAAACGAATACTTAAATTTTGGAAAAATACACCAATACCAACGCTTAATATGTGCATCGCAAGCATGTTGGACACCGCACATCTTGAAGGAATGCGATTCCTCCTAATAGTAAAATCAGACCAATTATTAACGAGTTGGTCTCCATTTGTCGTCTTTTTGGAATCATATGGTGCAACATAATTGTAGAAACTAATTGTTTCAGGACTGGGTGGGGGATGGTCAAGATTATAAATAATGATTTTATTTATTTTTATTTGTATTTTTTACTCTCTTTTTTCTATTCTCTTTTCTTCAACTTTCTTCTTTCATTCTCTTTTTTTCTTTTTCACACACTATATATCTCACGTTTTTCTATTCTTTATTATCTAATTTATTTTTCTTATTCTTCTTTATTATAATTTTTTTTTAAAGATGTACATAAAATGTATTATGCAAATATATATTAGGCACTCTGGTGCCATATGATTGTACTTACTTCTAAAAAAATAAAATATTTAAAAAAAAAAAAAAAGTTTCACTTTTTAACCTCAAGAGTACATTTTACTCGTGGAAAACTTTAAACATGTTTGAATTTTTCCAAGAGTTAACAAGTTTCACGGGTACCTGCCGTTAGCGCCACGAGTCGCTAAGTTGCGTCCACGAGTTCCGACGTTCCCGCTACGTTAATCGTACGTGATTACCACGAGTTAAATTTGTTTTAAGCTCGGGGTACCTCGTGGGTCAGCTCGCACTGTGAGACAGGGGTTTTACAGCATATAATACAATAATATTAAAGTTCTGATCTTGAGAATATCAAATTTTTGAGTTTCAAGGCAGTCTGGGTGTTTATTACTATTTCCGTCACAACGGTCAATTTTGTAATTAGCTACAATTAGGTAACTATCGAATTATATACTTTAATTTCAGATCATCCAAGTAAGATGTTTTATATTTGTTTCAGAATGCTTCAATCTATAATAACTGAAAATTTCATTCAGTTCTCTTAATTTTTAAGAACGTTTTTGACTGAAACTAAGAAAGTTTCTTCAGTCTGAAAAGAAGGCTTTTGACTGTCCTCGATCACAGCTTTTGTGTTGTCAATGGAAAAGCAATAGGGAACAAGATGCAAATTTCCGAGTATGAAAATGGCCCTAACCTTTTTAATACTGCAGATATGAAAGTGAATTAGGTGTCAAATTAAAGTTATTTTTATGCTTTATCTGTTGGGATAAATTACACGCTTGATTTTTAAAATCTGAAAATGTTGTAACATTCCTACAATAAACCCAAAGCTAAATGTAAACCTAAGGTCATAAGTGACAGGAGTAGAATTAGGCCATTCGGCCCATCAAGTCTACTCCGCCATTCGATCATGGCTGGTCTATCTCTCCCTCCTAACCCCATTCTCCTTCCTTCTCTCCATAACATCTGACACCTGTACTAATCAAGAATCTATCTATCTCTGCCTTAAGAATGTCCACAGACTTGGCCTCCACGGTCATCAGTGGCAAAGAATTCCACAGATTCACCACCATCTGACTAAAGAAATTTCTCTTCCTCTCCTTCCTAAAAGTACATTCTTTAATTCTGAGGTTATGACCTCTAGTCCTAGACTCTCCCACTATCCTCTCCACATCCACTGTATCCAAGCCTTTCACTATTCTGTACGTTTCAATGGGGTCCCCCCTCATTGTTCTAAACTCCAGCGAGTATAGGCCCAGTGCCGACAAACGCTCATCATGGGTTAAGCTACTCATTCCTGGGATCATTCTTGTAAACCTCCTCTGGACCATCTTCAGAGCCAGCACTTCCTTCCTCAGATATGGTGCACAAAATTGCTCACAATATTCCAAATGCAGCCTTACCAGCGCCAGCTCAACCCAAACTCAAATACAACATGTAGAGCGAAGTGAAAGATACAGATTGCAGAATATAGTTCTCAGCATTAAGGGCCTGTCCCACTTACGTGTCCTTGGCACGCAAATTACGCGACCTCGTGGTCGCGTTGAGGTGCGACAGTCCCACGAAGGGCGCGCACGATTTCATGCGTACACACAGCCGTCTGGAGCACGTGACGTCATCTGAAGATGGACACAAAGCTGGAGTAGCTCAGTGGAGAGATGGAATGGGTGACGTTTCATGTCGAAACTCTTCTTCAGTCTGAAAAGAAGGGTCTTGTCCCGAAACATCACCCATTGCTTCTCTCCAGAGATGCTGCTGGTCCCGCTGAGTTACTCCAGCATTTTGTGTCTATCTTCAATTTTCTTGGCCCCGCTCTGGGAGTAGAAGTGGGGGCGGATCCGGACCGCAACGGCCGTGAGCCCCAGGCCGAGTTCGGCGATCGTTTGCCTGCTTCTGCTGCTGTTGGAGGTGAGACGTTGCGTCGCGCCAGGGTCTTGGGCCTGTCCCACATTGGCCGTCAGTTACGCGACAGGCCGTTGGCGTTCGAAGATTTCGTTCGCTACAAAAATTTCAGAGCCCCGCGTGATGTCGAGCACAACTACATACCCCTCCGCGCTTCTCAGTGGGACCAGCCCCGCGCGGCCATACGATGCCCATGCGCCTCAACGCGACCACGAGGTTGTGTAATTTGCGTGCCAAGGACACGTAAGTGGGCCAGGCCCTTTATAGCGCAACAGTTCAAGAGACAAAGTCCAATGTCCGCAATGAGTTGGAGGAGAATCAGACTGTAACCTTGCATATGGAAGCACCATTCAGGAGCCTGATAATAGAGAGGAAGAAACTCCGAGTGTGGTGGTGCATGCTTTTAATCTTCTGTATCTTCTGCCTGATAGGAGTGGGGAAAAGAAGGAATGACCATGGTGGGAAAGGTCTTTGATTATGTCTGGGCTACAACCACAACTCTGCAATTTCTTGCGGTCTTGGGTTTTTATTCTTTATATTCTTTATTTCCTTTATTTCCGTCATATTCCCTGGTTCCAACAGAAGCTTAGATCTGGAAGGTTTTGAATATTTATAATTATACCACTGACATAATGAAATAGAAGCACTGATTATAGCCTGAGTTTTATTATGAGCATCACTTTCACAGGACCATGCAGTGGAACTAATTGGAAATTGTAAGAGACAATAAAAGTGACCTTTCAGAGCCTTTTGGGCCAATGAGATCAAACCGCATAAATGCCCTTAATCAATCAGTTTGAAGAATTGGTGGTGAATAGTGCAGTGTTTGAGTAAAAGTATGTCAGTCAGAATATTGAATTTAGTGGCATATCAGGCTCAGGAGGCAAAACACAAACATGGACATAAAGACTGCATTAAGAAACAGAAAATAAAAACAAAGCTTAAGTCACAAGGTAATAACACGGACACTTGTAAATTGTGGCATGGCTTGCATGCTATAACTGGCTACAAAGTGAAGGCAGGCAATATCGCTGGCAACAATAGGTCCCTCCCCATTGAGTAAAATGCAATCTATACCCAGTTTGAACAGATGTGGGCGGCACAGCAGCAGTGTTGCTGCCTCACAGTGCCAGAGACACAGGTTTGATCCTGATTACGGGTGCTTGTTTGTACAGAGATTGTAAGTTTTCCCTGTGACCTAAAGTCATAGAGTAATACAGTGTGGAAACAGGCCCTACAGCCCAACTCACCCACACTGTCCAACACAATATTCTAAATATGATCTCACCAACGTCTGCAACATGACCTCCCAACTTCTATACTCAATACTCTGACTGATGAAGGCCAAAGTGCCAAAAGCCTTTTTGACCACCTTATCTACCTGTGCCACGACTTTCATGGAACTATGCACTTGTACTGCTAGATCCCTCTGCTCTACAACACTACCCAGAGGGCTACCATTTACTGTGTAGGTCTTGTCCTTATTCGACATCCCAAAATGTAACACCTCACATTTCTCTGTATTAATTTCCATCAACCATTCCTCTGCCCACCTGGGCAATCGATCCAGATCCTGCTGCAATCATTCACAACCAACTTCACTATCTGCAAAACCACTAACTTTTGTATCATCAGCAAACTTGCTAATCTTGCCCTGTATGTTCTCACCCAAATCATTGATGTAGATGACAAACAGTAACAGGCCCAGCACCACACGCCACTAGTCACAGGCATCAATTCTGAGAAGCATCCTTCCACCATCATCCTCTGCTTCCTTCCATGGAGCCAATTTGCTATCCATTCAGCTATCTCTCCTTGGATCCCATGAGATCTAACCTTCCAGAGCAGCCTAACGTGCGGCACCTTGTTGAACACCTTGCTAAAGTCCATGTACACAACATCTACAGCTCTGCCTTCAGCAACCTTTTTGGTCAAGTCTTCAAAAAAATCAATCATATTTGTGAGACACGACCTCCCACATGCAAAACCATGCTGACTATCCCTAATCAGCCCTTGCCCATCCAAATGCCTGAATATCTTATCCTTCAAAATACTCTCCAGTAACTTACCAACTACAGATGTTAAGCTCACCGGCCTTTACTACCCAGCATTTTCCCTGCAGCCCTTCTTGAAAACAGGCACAACATTTGCCACCCTCCAATCCTCTGGCACCTCTCCTGTGTTTAAGGACGACATAAATTTCAACCAGGACTCCCGCAATTTCCTCTCTAGTTTCCCGCAATGTCCTTGGATATATCTGATCAGGCCCCGGAGATTTGTCTACCTTCAAATATGACAATACCTTCAGTACTTCTTCGACGGTATCCCTAACTGCTCTCATGACACTTCCAGTGATTGCTCCAATTTCCTCCGGCCTACTGTCTTTCTCCTCGGTAAATGCAGAGGAGAAATACTCATTGAGGACCTTGCCCATCTCCTGTGGCTCCACACAGAGGTGACCGCTTTTATTCCTGATGGGTCCCACTCTCTCTCTGGTTACCCTTTTCAACCTAATGTATTTATAAAATCTTTTGGGATTGTCTTTTGTGCTACCCACCAAAGCTATCTCCTGGCCCCTTTTTACCCTTCTGATCTCCTTTTTCAGTTTGCACCTTAGTTCCCGAAACTCCTTCAGGGATGCACTTGATTCCAGCTACCTATACCTGTCCCGTGCATCCTTCTTGTTTTTGACTAACGTCTCAATTTCCCTCATCAGCCAAGCTTCCTTACGTTTGCCTGCTTTGCGGGGATGTACACATCCTGAGCTCTCTTCAGTACACTTTTAAAAACATCCCACTTGGCCGATGTTCCTTTCCCCTCTAATAACCTGCTCCAGTAAACTTGAGCGAGACCTTCTCTTATACTCTCAAAGTTGGCCTTACCCCAGTTGACCATTTTAACACGTGGACCCTCTCCGTCCCGATCCATAGCTTCTTAAACCTAATCGAACTGTGGTCACTTGCCCCAAAAGGCTCCTCCACACACACTTCATTAACTTGCCCTTACCAATTTCCCAATACTAGATCCAGCGGTGCCTTCTCACGTATGGGGGCGTCCACATACTGTTTAAGAAAACTCTCCTGAACACTTTTGAGGAATTGCACCCCATCTAAACCCTTCACGCTATGATTTTCCCAGTCTATATTGGGAAAGTTGAAATCCCCTACAACAACAACCTTATTTGACCTGCAGCTGTCTGCAATCTCCTGGCACATTTGTTCTTCTAATTCCTGTTGACTATTTGGGGATCTGTAGTGCACCCCCAACAAGGTGATCATCCCTTTCTTGTTTAAGAAAGAACTGCAGATGCTGGAAAAATTGGAGGTAGACAAAATGCTGGAGGAACTCAGCGGGTGAGGCAGCATCTATGGAGCGAAGGAATAGGTGATGTTTCAGGTCGAGACCCTTTCTTGTTCCTCAGCTTCACCCATATAGCCTCACTATTCTTTGGAGCGCAGAAGGTTAAGAGGGGACTTGATAGAGGTCTTTAAAATTATGAGCGGGTTAGACAGAGTGGACGTGGATAAGCTTTTCCCATTGAGAGTAGGGAAGATTCAAACAAGGGGACATGACTTGAGAATTAAGGGACAGAAGTTTAGGGGGAACATTAGGGGGAACTTCTTTACTCAGAGAGTGGTAGCTGTGTGGAATGAGCTTCCAGTGGAAGTGGTGGAGGCAGGTTCGATGTTATCCTTTAAAAATAGATTGGATGGGTATATGGACGGGAAAGGAATGGAGGGTTATGGTCTGAGTGCAGGTAGATGGGACTAGGAGGAAGTATTTATTTTTAATTAAAATTTTTTTAAAAAAAATTTAAAAAAAATTTTTAAAAATGTTCGGCACGGACTTGAAGGGCCGAGATGGCCTGTTTCCGTGCTGTTATGGTTATATGGTTATATGGTTATAGACGAACCGTCCGTAATGTCCCCTCTGAACACAGCCGTGACATCCTCCTTAACCAACAAGGCAACTCCCCCTCCTCTTTTTTCCTGAACACTGTCTCTCCTGAAGCTCCTGTACCCGGAACATTGAGCTGCCAGTCCTGCCCCTCCCATAACCAGGTTCCAGTCATGGCTACAACGTCCCAGTCGCTCGTACCTATCCATGCCCTAAGCTCATTTACCTTACCTATCAAACCCCTTGCATTCAAATACATGCAGTTTAAACCAACTCTCCTTCCTCGCTCTCTGGCTTTTTGCCTATTCTGTCCATTAACCTTTCCCACACCACCCTCCATACCAACTAGCCTCTCCTGTGCCTCTGTCTTGTACGAGATCCTACCACCCTGCCAATCTAGTTTAAACCCTCCCGCGTAGCATTAGCTAACCTTCCCGCTTGGATGGATTTTCCCATGATGATCCGGTTTCCTCCCACACTCCAAAGATGTGCAGGTTTGTAGGCTAATTGGTTTTGGTAAAATTGTAAATTGTCCCTGGTGTGGGTAGGGTAGTGTCAATGTGCAGGGATTGCTGGTCGGTGAGGACTCGGTGGACTGAAGAGCCTGTTTCCATGCTGTGTCTCCAAATTATCTAAACTCGGTGGAGGAACGTCATCCGCCCTGCCAGTCAGGGGTGCATCAATACCAATGGTCACTGTGTTATCCATAAGGTCAGCCTTCCTGAGAGTGAATCTGCAGAGAGCAACTGGCCTGGGTGGAGTCTAGGCATGTGTCCTCAGGACCTATGTGGACCAGCTGGTATTGGTACACCCAGACATCTTTAACCTCTCACTATTCCATACTGAGGTCCCCACCTGCTTAAAGAAGATCACTATCCCAACCCTTTTTCGTTTCCCCAGAACTCTCTAGTTCACTTATCCCTTCCCACCCACCACGTTCCCTTCCCAGACACATCCTCATGGAGCTGCAGGAGAAATAACAGCTGTCCCTGACTGTAAGTTTGCTGATGACACCAAAGTGGGTGGTATTGTAGATAGCGAAGATGGCTGTCAAAAATTACAGTATGATCTTGAATGGTTGGGCAGATGGGCTGAGGAATGGTTAATGGAATTTAATACAGAGAAGTGCAAGGTGTTGCATTTTGGGCAGTCAAACCAAGGCAGGACCTACATAGTGAATGGCAGGGATATGGGGAGTGTTGTAGAGCAGAGGTATCTATGAGTGCAAGTACATACAGTAGTTCCTTGAAGTCCACATGAAGATAGGGAAGTCAAAAAGACTGAACACATCAGCCTTCATCAGTCAAATTATCAGATATAGAAGTTGGGAGGTCATGTTACGGTTGTACAAGACATTGGTGAGGCCATATGATGAGGTGAGTATTGTGGTCAGTTTTTGTCACCCTGTTATTGGAAAGACGTTGTTAAGCCGGAAAGGGTGCAGAAAAGATTTACGAAGATGTTGCCAGGACTCGAGGGCTGGGACTTTATTCTTTGGAGCGCTGGAGGATGAGGGGTGATCTTATAGAGGTGTACAAGATAATGAGAGGCATAGATAGGGTAAATGCACAGAGACTTTTACCCAGAGTATGGCAATCGAGAACCAGAAGACATTGGTTTAAGGTGATGGGGGAAATATTTAACAAAAACCTGAGGGGCAACTTGTTTACACAAAGGGTGGCGGGTGTATGAAATGAGCTGGAGGAGGAGGTAGTTGAGGCTCATACTATCACACCATTTAAGAAACATTTGTATAGGTACATGGATAGGATCGGTTTAGAGGAATTTAGGCCAAACGCAGGCAGGTGGGACTAGTGTAGATGGGGCATGGTGGTTGGTGTGGGCAACTTGGGCCAAATGGCCTTTTTCCACACTGTATGACTCTATGACTCTATCACCCCTCTGCCAAAGAAAAGTAAGGTAGCGTACCTTAAAGTCTACCAACCAATGGCTCTGACATCCAATATCATGAAGCACTCTGAGAAACTGGTGATAGTGCACATTAATGTTAGCTTCCCAGAGAGCCTTAATCTACTGCTGTTTGCCTACCATTGAAACAGGTCCACACTAGATATGAGCTCCCTGGCCCTCAACTCATCTCTGGAACAACTTAACAACAAGGGCACCTACATCAGACTCCCATTTATCAAATATGGCTCTACCTTCAACACCATAATCCCATCCAAATTCATTTCCAAACTCCTGGACCTAGGAGTCAGCACCCCTCTTTGCCACTGGATCCTCAACTTTCTGACCCACTGACCACAATCAGTGAGGATAGGTGACAACACCACCTTCACAATACTTCTCAATACCAAGGATGTGTTTTCAGTCCCCCACTGTAGTTCCTATACATTCACAACTGTGTGGCCAAATTCAGCACTAACTCCTTCGACAAGTTTGCAGATGACACCACTGTGGTAGGTTGGATCATGAACAATGATGAGTTAGTAAACAGGAAGATGATAGAGAACTTAGTAACATGGTGTCAGGACAACAACCTCTCCCTCAATGTCAGCGAGACGAAAGAGCTGGTTATTGACTTCAGGAAGCATGGTGAGGTGTATACCCCAATCAGTATTAATGGAGCTGAAGTGGAAGTGGTTTAGAGCGCCAAGTTCCTTTACCAACAATCTATTGTGGATCAACCACTTTAAAGTGACAGCCAAGAAGGCACACCAACACCTCTGCTTCTTTAGGAGACTGATGAAATTTGGCATATGTCCAATGACTCTTAAAAACTTCAAGATGAACCATATAAAGTATCCTCTCAGGTTGTGTAACGCCTTGATTTGGGAACAGCCCTGCCAAGACCACAATAAATTTTGTTTAGTTTGAAGATACGGCATGAAAACAGGCTTTTCGGCTCACCGAGTCTAAGCCGACCATCGATCACCCTTTCACATTAGTTCAATGTTATCCCACTTTCTCATCCGCTCGCACACACGAGGTGCAATTTACAAGATGTCAATTAACCTACAAACCCGCACGTCTTTGGGATGTGGGATGAAACTGGAGCACCCGGAGGAATCCCACACAGTCACAGAAAGAATGTGGAAACTCCACACAGACAGCACCCCATGTCAGAATTGAACATGGGTCTCTGGCACTGAGGCAGCAGCTCTACCAGCTACGCCGACAGTCCCACCTAAATTGCAAAGTTGTGGATGTAGCCAGTCCATCACTGTCAGAGAAAAATGGAAAGGCCACGTGGAGTTGGTGTTTGAAGTAACGGGTGATTTATTAAACTGGTGCATACCAGGCGGCCAGCCAAAGCTGACCTTTGAAGGGTGATTTTAGTACATTTTTTAAATATTCTCAGATGACAAGATTACTCAGAAACCTGATTAACAATAAAACATGGTTTTGATTACAGAATGGAATTCAGAAAGACTTAATTAGGTGACAAACAGAATTAGATGATTAACAAGTCTAAATTCATTAACAGTAGATCCAAATTTCTGTTACAATGATGGGTACATGCATAAGCAATGAAATTCCTTTTCATTGTCTGCGGTTTCCTGTCACCACATTAGCATAATCCACATCCCTATTTACTCATTATTAGCCCTCAATATTGTTTACCCGACAACAATCATACAGACCAAACTCACTAGCATTGGTTCCATGTACACCATGGTGCCTCAGGAAAGCAGCCAACATAATCAAAGACTTGTCCCAACCCAGTCATTCCTCTTCCCCGCTCCCATCTGTCAAAAGTTACAGAAGCTTTAAAGCATGCACCACCAGACAGGAACAGCTTCTTCCCCTCAGTTATTGCGCTTTTGAACATTTCTTCCATAAGCCAGGGTACCATTTGACTCACCTTAGACAGACACAAAATGCTGAAGTAACTCAGTTCATGTTCATGTCAGAACATTAGCTCAGTGGGACAGGCAGCATCTCTGGAGTGATGGAATGGGTGATGTTTCAGGTTGAGACCCTTCTTCAGCCATTTCGACCTGAAACATCACCCATTCCTTCACCCCAGAGATGCTGCTTGTCCCACTGAGCTAATGCAGCTTTTTGTACCTGTCTTCGGTTTAGACCAGCATCTGCAGGTCCTTCCTACACATTTGATTCACCTTTACTCTATTCCAGACATTGAACTTTGTTTCTGGAACTGGTGCACTACAATGCTGAGATCTATCTTCTGCACTCTGTATCTTTCCCTTTGCCGTACCTATTTTATGTGAGTTTAGCTTGATCGTAATTATGTTAGTATTATCTGATTTCATTGGATAGCATGCAAAACATTCACAGTAGCTCCAGAGATGCTGCCTGGCCCATTGAGATACTCCAGCATTTTGTGTTTATCTTTTCACTGTACCTTGGTACATGTGACAGGAATAAACCTAAAGCCGAACCATAATTTTCCACTGTCCACTGAACATGGCTGTCTTATGATCAGCTACAAAGCAAGATTAAAGCAAATGTTGTTATTGTTGGTTGATCTCTAGAAACCGTTTCCAGCTGTATAACTTGTATTTCTCATGTGAATTCACCATAAAGGTCAGTGATTCGAGTCACACTGCAGAAACCTGAGGACAAAGTGTGAGCGAAATCCCTAGTGGATTCATTAATGAGTGCCATGAGATCCCATCATTTATTGGAGGAGGTTTGGTCTTGTGGCATCGCCTCTATGTTCTGCATCAGTGGAATTATTTTCTGGGAGGACACTACATACACAAAAGCGCAAAGAGGTTCATAAAATTAGGAGGGGCATAGATAGAGTGGAAAGTCATGGTCTTTTTCTCAAGGCAAGGAAGTCCAAAACTATAAGGTTTTAGGCAAGAAGGAAAGATTTCAAAGGGATCTAAGTTTTTCACTCAGTAGGTGGTGAGCATATGGAATCACACAAGGTATTCGAGGCAGGTACAATCACAATGTTTAAAAGAACATGTGAAAAAGTACATGGATAGGAAAGGTTAAAGGGGATTCTCACACACCGTTGTGGTGGCAGTTTAAGTCTATGATTAATTTTTATGTGGTTATGTATCTTGTTGCTTTTTTCTATGACTGTAGGCAAATCAAATTCCTTGTATGTTTACATACTTGGCTAATAAATTAATTACAATTACAATTACAATTAAAGGGCCAAATTTAGGTAAATGGGATTATGTAGATAGGCATGTTAGTCAGCGTGGATACATGGGGCCAAAGTTGTCTGATTCCATGATGTATGACTCTATGAATCTATAAATATAAAAGCCAGTGTGGTTTAGGAAACGTTAGGAAATGAGACAGGGCAAGTAGTTGATGTGTGTGGGGGAACACTTTGTGATCACAATCACAATCACAATAATCACACAATAATATTTTATTAGCCAAGTATGTTTTGCAACATACGAGGGATTTCATTTGCCAAGTCAGTCATACAAATAAAAAGCAACGGAGCACGCAAAACACATTTTAACATAAACATCCATCACAGAGGCTCCTCCACATTCCTCTCTGCGATGGAAGGCGAAAAAAAAGTTCAATCTCTTCCCTTTGCTCTCCCGCAGTCGGGGGCCTCAAGCCCTCCGTTGACGGGTTGATCTTGACTCCCATAGCTGGCGACGGGCCCTCTGAGTCGAGGCAATCTGCTCCTGCATCAGGGGGATGTCAGCTCCCCGCGCCGGACGATCGAACCTCGTGTCGGGGCTGGTCGAACCCGAGACTGCGAGCTCCCAATGTAAAGACCGCAGGCCGCGGTTGGAGCGATCCCAGGCAAGGGATCGACTCCGATGTATGTCCACGCCCCGCGGTGGGGCCCAAGGTCAGTCCGAGGAAGCCTCTAGCTCCATCAATGGTAGGCCTAAGAAAATGCAATCCGAAAAATAATCGGATCTCCGGCAAGGTAAGAAACTGAAAAAAAAGTTTCCCCTGACCCCCCCCCCCCCCCCCACATAAAACAAACTGGAGAACATTTGCACGAACTTTTAACACACTAAAAAAAAAAAATCATGAAAAAACAAACAGACTGTTGGCGGGGCAGCCAATCATATGGCGTCCCTGGTGGTATTGACCATAATTCTATTAGTTTCAAGATATTTATGGAAGGTGATTGGACAGGTCCTCAAGTTAAAATCCTAAATTGGGGGAAGGATTTAGATGGAAAGGATCACACAGGGACTTGCAAAAGTTGATTGGGCAGGTAAAGGGATACAGTATCTGATAGGTAGGAGGATATGTTTTCTATGTCTATGTTTTCAATATTAAAAGTGAGATAGGAATAGTTCAGGACCAATATGTTCCTGTTAGAGTGAAGGGCAAGGATGCAAGATTAGGGAAACCTGATTGATTTATTTTATTTATTTATTTATTTATTTATTCCGAACAAGTAAAGACATTAAAGACATTAATATTAACAAAATCGAAATTATCAAACAATTGGACATTACAATCAATATTTACAAAGCAATGAGAAGAACAAAATCAGTTCCAATGTCCAACTCTGTGTCTGTACAAGCTCGAAAAGGAGTGAGAAGAAGAATAACTTATTAAATCTCACCCCTTTTCCCCAACACTTCTATCATATTTAAAAATCAATTCATTACTAATAATAATACTACCCTAGGCAATTTCCCATAATACCTACAGACATATATATACATACAACTATTATGTACATACAAACTTCATATCTGGTACCCAAACATAAGTAAACAATAGTAAAGCAAGATAAACATCAACCCCCACTTGTCAACCATCCCCTCCATCCCTGTACCCCTTGAGAATTATTTTTTTATATATCATTTTAAAATGATTCATGTTTGTGCATTGCTTCAATTCCCCGTTCAATTTATTCCACACTCCTACTCCACAAACCGAAATACAAAAGGTTTTTCTAGTCGTACGGACTTTTTGTTTCTTAAAGTTAAATATTCCTCTTAAATTGTAACCCCCCACACGCTCGTTAAATAATTTTTGAATGTTTCCAGGTAAATTTTTACTTTTGGCCCTAAACATTATCTGAGCTGTTTTGAATGTGACCAAATCTTCTAATTTTAATAATTTTGACTCTAAAAATAATGGATTCGTATGACCCAGATACTTAGCATTATGGATAATACGAATTGCTCTTTTTTGCATCATGGTTAATGAGTGTATCGAATTTTTATAATTATTACCCCAGACATCTGCACAATAATTTAAGTAGGGTAAAATTAATGAACAATAAAGAATACGGAGTGATTTGTAATCCAGAGCTTGCTTGGCTTTGTATAATACAGATACTTTTTGACAATTTTAAATTTACATGTTTAATATGTGATTTCCAGCTTATTTTATCGTCAATTATAACCCCAAGAAATTTATTTTCATGCACTCTTTCAACTTCCACCCCATTTATCTTTATACTTACTAGTGTATTTATTCTACAATTACCAAATAACATTATTTTAGTTTTACTCAGATTTAATGAAATTTTATTCCTATCAAACCATATTTTCAATTTACCCATTTCTTTTATTATTTTATCCAATAGCTGTTTTAAATTTTCCCCAGAACAAAAAATATTTGTATCATCTGCAAACAAAACCAGCCTCAAGACATTGGACACATTACAAATATCATTTATGTACATGATAAATAATTGTGGGCCCAGCACTGACCCCTGTGGTACACCACACACAATGTCCAAGCATGTAGAATTATGACTACCCAGATTTACAAACTGTTGCCTGTTACTTAAGTAGCTTTAATCCAGTCCAGTACTATTCCTCTAATTCCATACCTCTCCGATTTTTTAAATAAAATATCATGATTAATTGTATCAAATGCTTTTTTTATGTCAATGAATATCCCAGCTGCATATAATTTCTTATCAATGGCGTTTGTGATGTCTTCAATTAATTCTAGTATTGCAAGTGATGTTGATCTATTTGTTCTGAATCCATATTGACTTTCTGTGATTAATTTATTCTTTTCTACAAATTTGTCTAATCTATTATTAAACATTTTTTCTAATATTTTGGAAAATTGTGGGAGTAAGGAAACAGGTCTATAGTTTGTAAAATGATGAGAGATATTTAGGGTTTGTTGAGGATAAATGTGGCACCAGGGTCTAAAATGAATACCTCAAAGTGCTTACTGTGGAGAAGGACATTGAGGCTACTGCGTTCAGAGGAGAGAAGAACAATATCTTGGAGCATATCAACATTACAAAGGAAGAGGTGTTGAAGATCTTGAAATGCATTGAGGTGGATAAATCCCCAAGGTCCAACCGGATGTATCCTTGGATACAATAGGAAACAAGAATGGAGTTTGCTGGGACCTTGCAGAGATTTTTGTATTTTCGATAGTCATGACTCATAGGTGAGGTACTGGAAGACTGGAGGATATTTAATGTGTAGGATGGAACTGCAGATGCTGGTTTATACCGAAGATTAACACAAAATGCTGTAGTAACTCGGCGGGTCAGGCAGCAACTCTGGAGAAAAGGAATAGGTGATATATATCTTCAGACTCATTGTGCCTTTATTTAAGGATAGTGGGAATAAGCCAAGGACCTACAGTTCACTGAGCCTTACATCAGTGGTGGGAAAGCTATTGGAAGGGATTCAGAGGGACAAGATTTATCTTCATTTGGAAAGGCAAGGACTGATTAGGGATCATTAGCATGACTTTATTTAAGGGAAATCTTGTGGAGGCTATTTTTCAGATTGTAAGCCTGTGATCAATTGTGTGCCACAGAAATCAGTGCTGGTTCGACAGTTGTTTGTCATACATATTAATAATTTGAATAAGAATGCAGGTGGCAATGAAGTTTGCAGATGACACTAAAACTGGTGGTATAGTGGACAGTGAAGATGGTTGCCAACAGTTACATTGGGATCTATATAGATCAACTGGTAAAGTGGGCATTTAACAGACAATGCAAAGAGGTATTTGGGAAAGTTAAACCAGGGTAGGACATACACAGATTATTGTAGGGTCCTCCGGAGTCTTGCTGAAGAAAGACCTTGGGGGGTACAAGTATAACGTTCCTTGAAAGTGACAACACAAGTATATAAGATCTGTGCTTGCCTTCATCAGCCATGGCATTGAGTATTAGAATTGGGATGTCATGTTACCTTTCTACAAGATGTTTGTTGGACTGTACTTGGAGTTTATGGACAGTTCTAGTCACCACACTATATTAAGGACCTAATTCAGCTAGAAAGGGCATAGAAGATATTCACAATGATATAGCACAGATTGGAGGGCTTAAATTATAAGGAGAGATAGGATGGCTAGGTCTGCTTTCCATGAAGTCAAGGAGGCTGAGAAGTCACCAAAGTGTAGATAAAATTATGAATGTGTTGATAGCTGGTGTCTGTTTCCCATGGTAAGTGTATCTAAAGCTAGAGGACATAGGCTTCAGGTGAGAGGAAGGAGGTTTAAACTAGAACCGAGGGGTGAATTTCTCACACAAAATGTAGTTGGTATCTGGCATGAACTGTCATTGGAGGAAGGAACAGTTACAATATTTAAGAGGCACTTGGCCAGGTACTTTAATGCGCAAGGCATAGAGGGATATGAAATGGATTAGATTACATTAGATAGGCATGGTCAGCATTGATACAGTGGGCTGAAGGGCTTGTTTCAGTGCTGTACAACTCTATGATTCTATGTGGTTATAAAAGGAAGATCCTTTGTAACTCATCTGTGGCATTTTTATGGGAAGATATTAGTTGTTTGGAGAACTAATGTGAGAGGGTATAACATAACCACTAATAAAGTCTTCATGAAAGTTCTGTGCAAAAGTGGCAATTGAATAGGAGTGGAAGGAATCCAAAATAAATCTGTGGAATTGGTTGAAATAAATAAAGCAGCAAGTAATTGTTTCAGCAGCAATGTCAGAAAAGAGCTGGAGGCTGGTGTTTGGATTGGGTCATTGTAGTTCAAAGGTCCCATTGGAATTGTACTTCTGGGCAGAGCTGAAACATGCCCTAGAGTATAATTTGTTCATTGTTTGGTGAGGCCACGACCAAGCCAGCCCTTGGCAGCACCTCATCCAATTCCAGTGTCTGTGCTCTCAACAGCTCCCCTTCAGTAGAGAATAAGGGGAGAGTTCACCTGATCCTCACCTTCCACCCCATCATTCTCCACATTCAGCATATCATTCTCTACAATTTCTGTTACATTCAAAGACATCTCACCATTTCCCCTCTCTTCCACTTTCAGCATTTCACAGGGATGTTCCCTGGTCCACTCTTTCATTCAAACAAACCACTCTGCTTCTTGCAGCACTTTTCCCTGCAACCACAGATATTGCAACACTTTGTCGTTTTGCCTTTTCCACTCCCACCATTCAGGAACCCAAACAGTCTTTTGAGGTGAAGCAGCAATTCATGTCTAATCCAGTGTATTGCATTTGGAGTTCACAATTTGGCTTTCACTGCACAGAAGAAACCAAACACAGATTGTGTGAACACTTGCAAATACCTGAGTTCAGTTTGCAACTCTCCCATTGCCAATCACTTTAATTCTTCATCCCACTCCCACTAGCACTCTGAACTACCGATCAATGATGCCGAATGCAAGCACCACCCCATCTTCTGTCTTGGCATGTGGTAGCCTTCTGTATCAATTGTCCATAAACTTGGCTGTTTATTCACATTTTTTTCTTTCCCCCTCTGAGTGAAGAACGTGACCTGACCTGCCGGATGCAACCTCCTTCTCGACATTTCACAACTCCCATATTCTTTACTCTGTGTTCTTTAATCTATGTTCTCACTCTCAAACTGTTCATTGGCCAGATTACCTTATTTACAGCTCATCTTCATGGCAATTGATTTTATTCTATCAAAGACATCCCCATCCCCAACCTCCCTGAAGCTGAACAAATATTTTTTGGCTCCTTCCCAGTTCTAGCGAAGAAATGTTAGTTTTGTTTCTCTTTCCACAGATGCTGCCTGACTGCTGAGTATTCCTACCATTTCTGTTCTTATTTCAGATTTCCAACATCTGCAGTATTTCTTTCATTTTTGAGGCTATATTTAGGCTGGTTTAGTCACAGGCAATGATTTCAGTATATCATTCAAACGCAGATTGATACAATACAAATAAGGTGGCACAGCGGTAGAGTTGCCGCCTTACAGCGCGGAAGACCCGGGTTCAATCCCGACTACTGGTGCTGTCTGTACGGAGTTTGCACGTTCTCCCCGTAACCTGTATGGGTTTTCCCCAAGATCTTCCCCGAGTTTCCTCCCATACTCCAATGACATACAGGTATGTACACTGCATTCAGAAAGTATTTAGACCCCTTCACTTTTTCCACATTTTGTTACGTTACATCCTTATTTTAAAATGGATTAAAAAATGTTTTTATCATCAATCTACATACAATACCCCAGAATGAAGAAGCGAAAACAGGTGTTTAGAAATGTTTACAAAGTAATTAAAAAGAAATAACTGAAATATCACATTTATATAACTACTAGACTAAGTGGAACCCGTTGGGTCCCAATCTCACATGGGAGGCCTGGTCCCCCAAAGTAATATTCCACCTCTCCACCAATTCCAATATTCCACCATTTACGCATTTCCCCCAACTGTGCAGGCGCGGCTGAAGGGTTCCCGTTGTGACGCCCCTGATCACTGCTTGTGGACTTACAGTTCACTCAGTCACGGCTTGTGGACTCACAGTTCACTCAGTCATGGCTTGTGGACTCACAGTTGACTCAGTCACGGCTTGTGGACTCACAATTCATTCAGTCACGGCTTGTGGACTCAGAGTTCACTCAGTCACGGCTTGTGGACTCACAGTTCACTCGGTTACAGCTTGTGGACTCACAGTTCACTCAGTCACGGCTTGTGGACAGAGTTCACCCGGTCACGGCTTATGGACTCACAGTTCAGTCATGGCTTGTGGACTCACAGTTCACTTCGGTCACGGCTTGTGGACTCACAGTTCACTCAGTCACGGCTTGTAGACTCACAGCTCACTCGGTCATGGCTTGTGGACTCACAGTTGACTCAGTCACGGCTTGTGGACTCACAATTCACTCAGTCACGGCTTGTGGACTCACAGTTCACACAGTCACGGCTTGTGGACACAGTTCACTCGGTCACGGCTTGTGGACTCACAGTTCAGTCATGGTGTGTCGACTCACAGTTCACTCGGTCACAGTTTGTGGACTCACAGTTCACTCAGTCATGGCTTATGGACTCACAGTTCAGTCATGGCTTGTGGACTCACAGCTCACTCGGTCATGGCTTGTGAACTCACAGTTCACTTGGTTACGGCTTGTGGACTCACAGTTCACTCAGACACGGCTTGTGGATACAGTTCACTCGGTCACGGCTTGTGGACTCACAGTTCACTCGGTCACGGCTTGTGGACTCACAGTTCACTCAGTCACTGCTTGTGGACTCACAGCTCACTCGGTCACGGCTTGTGGACATAGTTCACTCGGTCACAGCTTGTGGACGCACTGTTCACTTGCTCACGGCTTGTGGACTCACAGTTCACTCAGTCACGCCTTGTGGACTCACAGTTCACTCAGTCATGGCTTGTGGACTAACAGTTCACTCAGTCACGCCTTGTGGACTCACAGTTCACTCAGTCACGGCTTGTGGACTCACAGTTCACCCAGTCACGGCTTGTGGACTCACAGTTCACAGTCATGGCTTGTGGTCTCACAGTTCACTGTCATGGCTTGTGGACTCACAATTCACTCAGTCACGGCTAGTGGACTCACAGTTCACTCAGTCATGGCTTGTGGACTCATGGTTCACTCAGTTACAGCTTGTGGACTCACAGTTCACTCAGTCACAGCTTGTGGACTCACAGTTCACTCGGTCATGGCTTGTGGACTCACAGTTCACTCAGTCACAGCTTGTGGACTCACAGTTCACTCGGTCATGGTTTGTGGACACAGTTTACTCAGTCATGGTTTGTGGACTCACAGTTCACTCGCTCATGGCTTGTGGACTCACAGTTCACTCAGCCACGGCTCGTGAATTCACAGTTCACTCGGTCACGGTTTTTGGACTCATTGTTCACTCATTCATGGCTTGTGGACAGTGCACTCGGTTACGGCTTGTGGACTCACAGTTCACTCAGTCGGCTTGAGGACTCACAGTTCACTCGCTCGCGGCTTGCGGACTCACAGTTCACTCAGTCACGGCTTGTGGACTCACAGTTCACTTAGTCAGGGATTGTGGACTCACAGTTCACTCACATGGGAGGGGGTGTGGGTGACAGGGGGTATGTGGGGGTGGGGGATGTGTGTGGGGGAGGGGGTTGAGGAGGAGAGGGTTGTGGAGGAGGGTGGATGTGGGGAGGGGAAGCGTGGGGGAGGGGGGTGTGGTGGAGAGCAGTGTGGGTGGGGGTGGGGAATGGGGTATGTGGGGAGGGGGACTGTGTGTGATGGGGTGTGGGAGAAGGGGGGTGTTTGGGATGGGGGTTGTGGGGTAGGGTTGTGTGTGGGGGAGGGGGAGGGGAGGGGGGTGAGGGGAGGGAAGTGGGGGAGGGGATTGTGTGGGGCAGGGGTGTGTGCAGGGAGGGGGTGTGGGGAGGTGGGGTGTGAGGGGTAGGTGGGGTTTGCAGGGAGGGGGTGTGCAGGGGAGGGGGGGTGTGGGGAGGAGGTGTGTGTAGGGGAGGGAGGTGTGAGGGGGGTTGTGGGGGAGGGGGTGTGGTGAAAGGGGGGTGGGGGAGGGGGTGTGGTGGAGAGGGTTTGAGCGGGTTATGGCAGTAGGGGGTTTGTGGGGGATGGGGAGGGTGTATGTGGGAGGGGGAGGGGTGTGGGTGGTGGGGGAGTGTGAGGAAGGGGGGTGTGGGGGAGGTTGGTGGGGAGGGGGTTTTGGGGGAGAGGGGGTGTGGGGAAGCGGGGATTTGGGGAAGCGGGGGTATGGTGGAACGGGGGTGTAGTGGAGCGGGGGTGTGGGGGAGGGGTGTGTGTGGGGAAGGGGTTATAGTGTAGTGGGGGTGTAGGGGAGGGGTGTGGGGGAGTGTGTGTGGGGGAGGTGGGGGTGTAGTCGGGGGTGTAGCGGAGGGGGTTGTAGGGGAGGGGGGTTGTAGGGGAGGGGAGGGTGTTGGGGAGGGAAGGGAGGGGAGTGTAGGGGAGGGGGTTGTAGGGGAGGGGGGGTTGTGTGGGAGGAGGGGTGTGGGGGAGGGAGGGGTGTGGGAGGGGGGGTGTGGGCTCACCGGTTCCCGGCCCCGACCGCACTCACCAGCTGCAGGACCCGGATCCGGACTCACTCATCTGCTCCCGTCCCCAGCGCCTGTCGCGCTCACAGCTCCCACCCATGGAACACAGCCCGCCCCCGCCCTCGGAACACAGCCCGCCCGTGCCCGCGGAACACAGTCCGCCCCTGCCCGTCGAACACAGCCCGCCCCCGCCCGCGAAACACAGCCCACACTCCCCTGCTTCAGCTTTATTCTTGGCGGCTTCTGGACCTGTGGCTTCTTGACAGGAGGCTTCTGGACGTGTTCTCGGACTCAGCCCCGCCTCCGGGCATTTATTCTCCAGCGGGTGCCGGAAGGGGCGTTACCTTCATGGTGAACGACAGGCGAAAAGACCAATCTGCTGATCTCACGATTTTTTTAATCTTCCTAACTTTTGTAATCTTCCACCGATCGGAACAAAACTTGGTGACTTGGAGCAGAGGAGAACGGTGAGTAAGGTGGCAAAAAATCCTAGCGATATAGGGTACTGTTTTTGCACAAATTTAAATACAACGCAGACCGGAAGTGGTTAAGATGAAAGTTTTAGTAATAGTATAGATAGAAGATAGATTCAGACCCTTTACTCAGTACTTTGTTGAGGCACCTTTGGCAGTGATTACACCCTCAAGTCTTCTTGGGTATGACGCTACATCGCACACCTGTATTTGGGTAATTTCTCCCATTCTTCTCTGCAGATCCTCTCAAGCTCGTTCAGGTTCGATGGGGAGCATCGATGCACAGCTATTTTCAGGTCCCTCCAGAGATGTTCGATCGGGGTCAAATCAGGGCTCTAGCTGTGCCACAAGGACTTTCATAGACTTGTCATGAAGCCACTCCTACGGTGTCTTGGCTGTGTGCTTAGGGTCATTGTCCTGTTGGAAGGTAAACCTCCGCCCCAGTCTGAGGTCCAGAACGCTCTGGAGCAGGTTTTCATCAAGGATCTCTCTACTTTGTTCCGTTCATCTTTCTCTCGAACCTGACTAGTCTCCCAGTTCCTGCTACTGAAAAACATCCCCACAGCATGATGCTGCCTCCAGCATGCTTCACCGTAGGTATGGTATTGGCCGGGTGATGAACGGTGCCTGGTTTCCTCCAAGTGACGCTTGGCATTCAGACCAAAGAGTTTAATCTAGGTTTCATCGGACCAGAGCACCAGTGAAAACAACCCTTTTGGCAAACTCCAAGCGGGCTGTCATGTGCCATTTACTGAGGAGTGGCTTCCGTCCGGCCACTTTACCATAAAGGCCTGATTGGTGGAGTGCCACAGATATAGTTGTCCTTCCGGAAGGTTCTCCCATCTCCACAGAGGAACTATGGAGCTCTGTCAGAGTGACCATCGGGTTCTTGGTCACCTCCCTGACCAAGGCCCTTCTCCCCCGATTGCTCAGTTTGGCCGGGCAGCCAGCTCAATGAAGCATCCTGGTGATTCCAAAGTTCTTCCATTTCAGAATGACGGAGGCCACTGTGCTCTTCGGGACCTGCAATGCTGCAGAAATTGTTTTATACCCTTCCCCAGATCTGTGTCTCGACACAATCCTGTCTCCGAAGTCTACGGACAATTCCTTTGTCTTCATGGCTTGGTTTTTGCTCTGACATGCACTGTCAACTGTGGTACCTTATATAGACACATGTGTGCCTTTCCAAATCATATCCAATCAATTTAATTTACCACAGGTGGACTCCAATCAAGCTGCAGAAACAGCTCAAGGATAATCAATGGAAACAGGATGAACCTAAGCTCAATTTTGAGTGTCATAGCAAAGGTCTAAATACTTATGAAAATGTGATATTTCAGTTATTTATTTTAAATTACGTTGCAAAGATTTCTAAACTCCTGATTTCACTTCTTCATTCTAGGGTATTGTGTGTAGATTGATGATTAAAAAAAAAGAATTTAATCAATTTTAAAATAAGGCTGTAACATAACAAAATGTGGAAAAAGTGAAGGGGTCTGAATACTTTCTGAATGCACTGTAGGTACATTGGCTTGGTAAATGTAAAAAAATTGTCCCTAGTGTGTGTAGGAGGGTGTTAATATGTGGGGATCGCTGGTCAGCGCGGACCCGGTGGGCCGAAGGGCCTGTTTCCATACTGTATCTAACCAAAACTAAACCAAATATATTGCTTCATAGGACATTAACTGAATATAGATTCAGTAAACTCATGTTAATTAAGAATTTACGCACACTGATTTATATCATACCAATTTACTAAATCACTGCATTTTATTTAATCATTTTATAAAAAATTACATAAAAATGAGTTCACAAATATGTTCAGCGAACACGAGTACTGACATCATGTTGCCCAACATTATTTATTTTTTGTTCAATATTAAGCAATACTAGACCAAGTGCAGACCCATTGTTTCTGCTCCCCCAACGCAAAATTCCACCACTCACCTGTTCCCCCAACGCAAGCCGTTTCCCCATCGCAATATTGCACCACTCACGTATAGCCCCCAACTGCGCAGGCTCATTGCTCCTCATCCCCCAGCAATCCCTCCTCCTCCTCCTCTTCACCCTCCCTCTTCAATCCCTAGAGAGGGATAGGGATAGAGGGAGGGGGTTAGAGAGGGAGGGGGTAGAGAGGGAGGGGGATAGAGAGGATGGGAGTGAGGCTAGACAGGGAGGGGGCATCTCCCTCCTCCACCCCTCCGCATCTCCCTCCGCCACACCCCCCACCCCCCTCCATCTCCCTCTACCACCCTACTCCACACCCCATTTCCCTCATCCTCCTCCCCTCACTCCCATTCCCTGCCCCAAGACCTACCCAGGTCGTAGAGCAGTGCCAGGGCCTGATGCTCGTACTCGGCCCGGCCCTGGCTGTAGACTCTAGCCGTCAATTCGGCCGCCGCCTGGGCTATAGTGCAGGCTACGACTTCATCTCAGGGCTCGTCTCTGACCACGGACCCAGGCTCGTCCCTGGCTGCAGCGGCGGCTTCTTTTTCTGCCCCTGTCACGGCCCTATCCCAAGCCCCGGGCTCGACCCTCACTCCAGCTCCAGTGCTGGAGTACCCCTCCCTCCCGTAGTGTCCGTCCTGCCTTGCGAGTGCATTGTGACGTCCATTTTTTTCAGAAATGTGTGAGTTTTCGGGCTGTTTTTAAAACTTTAAACGATTAAGAAGTTTCGAAATATAGTTGGGAATGCGACGGGAAGATATTTATCGCCTCGACGGGAAAAATGTGAGTAGAATGTGTGAAAAAAGGAAGGGTGTGGCCTAGCGTTTGGAAGAAAATAGTAATAAACCAGGTTGTGCCCAGATCACACACACACACACACACACACACACACACATATACATAGACACAAACAAGAGAAGAATTTTAGTAATATAGATAATAATTGTGGCTAACATAATGGAAAAGCTGCAGGACATGTTAAAAAAGCTGACAAGAAAATGCTGGGGCTGATGTCAAACAATAGTTGACGTAAACAGCTGCTATAATTGCGAAGGCTCCAAGACTCATTGAATAGATGAAGAATGCCAATTACTATTTAAAATCCTAGCTGCATGAACTAGAAGGACCCCTGGGCATCAATCTTTCAAATGTTCTGCTTGTTCTCAGCGTTGTGGTGAATGCAGCTTCACATGCTGCTGGGTGATAAAGAGATTGATGACATGACATTTCAAGTCAAATTAATTAACTACCCCCTCTTCTTAAAGCCAAGGACAAAGAATCAAGGCATTAGAGTATATTGGAATTTAGTGTCGAGATATAGCTGTTAAAAATGCTTGTCAAATATTTTATTAAAATATTACACAACAAACATTGAAATGCAAAAGGATTTAAAACAAAATATGTGCATTCTACATAAAACCTTACTGACACAGGTTTTCAATTTGAGAATCGATTATCCCAGAAATCTGCAGCCTCTACTTAGACTTCTCAAACAGGTTAAGAGCCCACTGGAAACTCTGCAAATGTGACTTGGTCCTAAATTTTACTTGTTACTTTGGACAGTCCTTGTGGGGTCAGTGAAGATGATTTACATGACATAGAACATAATGTGCTGGACTAACTCAGCAGGTCAGGCAGCATCTCTAGATGATGCAGATAGGCAACGTTTTGGGTCGGGGCCCTTCGTTAGACTTCAAACATCGGTTATCCATGTCCTCCAGAGATGCTGCCTCACCCACTGAGTTACTCCAGCTGTTTGTGTTCTATGCAAGATTCCAGCATCTGCAGTTCCTTGTGTCTCTCGGTTGTCATCATTACTTAACCAGAACTTCAGGTGTAATGGCCCATGGTAACTGGAAGCTCAGCTTTGTTTGGGATTTCCTTTGCGCAAACCCTGAGACCGCTCTGGCTGCAGATTGCAGACGACAATTTGTTCACATGTATTGATTGTTTCTCCCACAACCACCATCTGAACACTTATCCCAACATTCACAATTATCTCCACTCTTTTTTACTTGCATTTGGACAAAAGTTGGAATCTTCAGATTGGCAACTTTTCATGGAGGTTATTTTAATAATGGGATGAAACAATATGATGGATGATGGAGCAATAATGACAAATATCCCATGATGTATGTAGTTATAGCACCACTTAAAGGTAGAAGTTGCAATTCTTTCATAACACAAAATAACATTTATAAATAGTACATTTGAATTAACTCGGCATGGGTATAATGACATCAAAATGGAATAAATACTTTGTGATTAGTATGCAACATCCACATAATACATGCATTTGGAGTCATTAATCATAGTTAGCGTCACCTGCTGAACTTAAATAAGCCATATTTCAAGTGAAATCAACTACTGCTAATGAGGATACAGAGGCAGGGCAGTGGTAAAGGGATTTATGTTTCTTGGGGATGTAAATGCACAATTTATCATAATGTTTCAAGAATTTGCAGGGATATCTCTTCATATATTTTTCTATTTTCTATTGTTTATATAAGAAAAAACAAATTAAAAGTGTAATGTTGGGGCAATGGCCATATTTCTGTGCTCTATGAATCTTGACTCTCCCACCTTTTTGTTCCTGCTGCTTTAAACTTTCAGGGCCAGTGTTCCAGACTCATTAAGCTCTTCATGTTTCTGTTCCCATTGTTTTTAAACTCATGGGGTATCATTTGCTGCTTCTTTCAAAGTCTATGAGCCTTTGTTCTTGTTATCTTGTTAAGTTTAGTTTAGTTTAGTTTAGAGATACAGTGCAGAAACGGGCTCTTCGGCCCCCAAGACCGTGCCGACCAGAGATCCCCGCACATTAACACTATCCTACACACACTAGGGACAATTTACAATTTTACCAAGCCAATTTGCCTACAAACCTGAAAGTTAAAAGCATATGGGATGCTTGTCTTCATTGTATGTGCCACAGAATATATGAGATGGGATCATAACACATTGCCGGTTTATAACATATTGGTCTTTGGAGGGTGCTTGAACTCTATTTCTCCTGGCTCTTTTAGCTGTTCCTTGAAAGCTCTACTTCCCTTCCTGACTGCCTGCCTTTCAGTATCTTGTTTATGAGAGCAACCAGGACTCTGCTGTACATACCATTAACCTGCGATAGTCCTTGGCGATCTAAGCTTTGCCAATTCAAGCACATGTTTAAATGCTATTAAAATGTTATGAGAGTATCTTCCATACTTCACTACTCTCTGTGAGGAAATTCCCACTCTGATTCCTTCTAAGTCTCTTACCTCTCATCTTAAACGTCAGCCCTCTTACCTTAAACATGGGGAAAATATTTTTACTATCCATCCTTATTATCCCTTTCATAATTTTATAAACCTCAATCTGCCCTGCTTCAGGGAAACCAAATTTAGTCTACGCCAAATTTAGTCTATAACAGAAATGTTCCGATCCAATCAACACGTTGGTGCATCTCTTTTGCATCCTCTCCAGAATTACATCCATGCTATAATGTGGCTACCAGAACTGCACACAATATTCCAAGTGTGCCAAACCAATGTGTTATAAAGCTGTAATATTCCATCCTAGCTCTTATATTCTGCGCTACGGACAAGCATCCCATAAGCCTCTTTGTCTTACTTATTGCATGGTGCAATAAATGCTTCCTTATTCAGAGGTCTGAGGACGAAAGGCCCCTCTGTTCATCAATGCTTCCTAGGACCCTAAAATCTACTATGCATATTCTACCTAATTTGTCTTTCAAAACTGCATCACCTCATATTGGTTATAAACAGTGAGAACAAAGGATCGGAGGCTTTGAAAGGAACAGAAACGGACATCCTTAAATTTAGAAATAGTGGAGATATCCCAAGTTTTTATCCAGCGGGAGAAGAGGTCTGGAGAGTTGAAAAGGGCCTTTGATTGTGTGTGGTTAAGAGGAATGGACGAGTGTGATGAACATTGCAAGTGAAATAATGTTCTAGTGAAATTAGTAGTATGACAGTGTTGAATGTATAGATGCTGAGAATATATTGAGAGTTTTTGTTTTGTATACGTTTCTTATTCTGAATAAAATGTATTATTGGAAAAAATATATAATTTAACCTTAATACTGAGACCATGCTGTTCACACTAGTTCTGTTATCCCACTTTCTCATCTACTCCATACACACTAGGAGCAATTTACAGAAGCCAATTAACCTAAAAACCTGCACATCTTTGAGATATGGGAGGAAACCAGAGCAGCTGGAAGAAATCCAAGCATCACAGGGAAAATAGCACCCAAGGTCAAGATCAAACCAAGGTCTCTAGCACATCAGGCCGCAGCCCTACCAACTGTGCCATCATGCTGTGAGCTAGAGAAAGGAGTGTACGTGGAAGGGGTGAGGGGAGAAATAGGTGCAAGTCCATGTGGGGGACAGGGTAGGTGGGAGGGGGGGAGAGAAAGGGGAGGGGGTGGTTGGTATTTACCTAAAATTGGAGATTTTTAGAATTGGATAAAGGGAAATAGGGGACTTGGGAATGGGAGATGAGCATACAGATCAGGAACCGGGTAATTAGAATAGACACAAAATGCTGCAGTAACTCAGCGGGACAGCCAGCATCTCTAGAGAGAAGGAATGGGTGACATTTTGGGTCGAGACCCTTCTTCAGACTCAAAGTAACCAGGATGGTTGGAGCTGTTGGGAGAGCACACCAGGGTGGGGGTGCAGGGGCTAAGAGAATGGGGGGGGGGGGGGTTAGGGGATGATGGAAAATTCAATGTTCATATAATTGGGATGAAGGCTATCCGTGCAATATTTAGTGCTGTTCCTTAAGTTAGTGTGTGGCCTTGCTCTGGTAATGGAGGTCAAGGACAGAAAGTTTAATATGGGAATGAAAAACGGAGTTAAAATAATAACAACTAGGAGCTCCAGCTGGCCTGGGTGGGCAGAGCACAAGATTTGGCAATATGGTCACCTACTCCACTCTTGGTCTCTCACCTCTTTAAAGGAGTCCACGTTTTGAGCACCATATGCAATAGAGGTTAGAAGAAACGTCTCAACCCGAAACATCACCTATTCCTTCGCTCCATAGATGCTGCCTTACCCGCTGAGTTTCTTTAGCATTTTTGTCTACCTTCGATTTTTCCAGCATCTGCATTTCTTCCTTAAACAGAGGTTGGAAGAGGTGCATTTAAACCTGTCTCACCTGGAAGGTTTGCTGGGGTCATGAATGGAGGTGATGGTGGAGGTGTAGTGACAAGTGTTACACCTGCTGGGGTTACCGGGGTAAGTGCTTAGGGAGGGGCATGTTGGTTGGGAAGGGGTTACAAATCCAAGGGGTAGCAGAGAGTGTGGTCTTGATGTAAAGCAGAAAGGGGTGGGGATGAGAAGATATGACTGGTGGTGGGACTAAATATCTGTAGGAATGTCTTCCCAAAATTCACACATTGCCTGAGAATACATTTGATTATCCAACTTAATGACTGCCAGAACCTCTTCTTTTGTAATCTGGTTGTGTTTCCAAGATACCATTAGTCATTTCCCTTCATTCCTTAGTTTCTATGACCTTCTGGAGAAGAGAAATATCCACTTAAAACTTCACCCAATTCCTGTGGCCCCACACATTGATGACAAATTGAAATTTTAAGGTGACTTATTCCCACCTTAATTTTATCCTTTTGCCCATAATAAACTGCTTCTAATGCTCTTAAAATTCTCCATTACCTTAACTGTTGGAGCAATTTCAAGGATGCCTGCCACCCTGGCAATTCCCTTTTCTCTCTTCTATCTTCTGAAAGAAGATCCAGGAAGTTGAAAGGTTGGACATCCAAACTTAAAAACAGCATCTTCCCCAAATATCCGACTCCAGAACGAATCACCTCTTTCACACCCCATTGCCAGAGGTACGGCTCTTACTCTTAACTCTAGCTCATTCAATTATTCCATGATTGTACTTTAACATTATTATTTAGTACAACTCAATTTTATTCCACTACAAACTTGCACCATTCTGCTCTTTTGCACTTCTTGTATTTATTGTTGGATTTATCACCACTGTATGTATATTGTTTACCATCTGAGCTTCATGTGAACAAACGGTTGCAATTCAACATTTCAACTCAACTTCCCATACTGACCTTTCTGGCCTGAACCACCTCCATTGTCAGATTGAGGCTAAATGCAAATTTGATTATCCACCTTTATATACTTAAAGACTGCCAGAACCTCTTCTTTTGTAATCTGGTTGTGTTCCAAGATACCTTTAGTCATTTCCCTTCATTCCTTAGTTTCTATGAACTTCTGGAGAAGAGAAATATCACTACAAACTTGCACCATTCTGCTCTTTTGCACTTCTTGTATTTATTGTTAGATTTATCACCACTGTATGTATATTGTTTACCATCTGAGCTTCATGTGAACAAATGGTTGCAATTCAACATTTCAACTCAACTTGCCATACTGACCTTTCTGGCCTGAACCACCTCCATTGTCAGATTGAGGCTAAATGCAAATTGGAGGAACAACACCTCATATTTCACTTGGGCAGCTGAAGAAGTCTGAAGAAGAACCCAAAACGTCACCTATTCCATTTCCCCAGAGATGCTGCCAGACCTGCTGAGTTACTCCAACTTTTTGTGTCCAAGCAATATTACTGATCTGCTAGTTGTACACACTAATGATGGTGCATATAGCAAATAGAATTTCAGTGGATAACTCAAATATTTAGCTTTTTTGTTGCAATGTGGACATTATTGGCCAGGTCAGCCACCATCGAAAGGATCTATAAGAGGCACTGCCTCCAAAAAGGCAGCCAACATCACCAAGGACCCACACCAGCCTGGCCACACTCACATTTTCACTCCTGAAGGCGGTATAGGAGCCTGAAAACCAAGATGTACATGTTCAGAAATTGGTGCATCCTACCAACCAACAACCATGCCAAATATTGAACACTACAAACACAAACTAAACTACAAACTGTCTTGGTTGCACTAGGGACTTCAGACTTTTGTTTGCACTAATGTTGTTTTTTTTATTTATTGAATCTTTTCTTTGATTATTGTGTTATCTATTGAGCAGTGTTTAGATGTTATGCTGCTGAATTTCATTTTTCCGTTTTGGTACATATGACTATAAAACACACTTGACTCTCTGGACTTATTGTCCTTCGTGATTATAATTTATGATTTGGGGCACTGTCGAAGCAGCATAGTACAGTAAGTGCAGTACATTCTGTAAATAGCAATTATGGCGAAAGGAATGAATGTTTAGGGCATCCAGTGGTGTGAATTATGTGGGTTGCCTTTGATGAGATTAAACCTCTAGCTGTTATTGGAACTATTATCATCCAGGCAAGTTTAAAGTATACCACTATGGCCCTTGCTTACGTCTTGGAGAAGCACAGGTATCAGGAGGTGCATCATTTGCTGTAAGGTATCCAGATTCTCACCTGTTCCTATGACCACAGTATTTTTGTGGCTATTCCAGTCGAGTTTGCTTGTTGTGATCCATCAATGATAATGCTAGAGAATTATAGGGATGGGATGGACTCTACTTGATGATGGTCATGAATTAATTTCAAAGCACAAACACTGATTTCAGTGCATGCTTGAATGTTGTCTAGGTCTTGCTGCATGTTGGCATGGACTGCTCCATTGGCTGAGAAGATGCAAATTAAATTGAACGTTGTGCAATCATCGGCGCATCTTTAACCTCATTGATAAAGCAACTGAAGATGTTTGGGTTGAGGATATTGCCATTTACCTCCATGCCAATAGGCATAGGTAGTTATATTCTGGTCTTGGGAATCCCAGCAAACTAAAAGTGGCAAAAATGAGCAGGGGAATTAGAAAGCCTATGGATGGATGCTCTCCACACCTACAATTTAAAAGTGCAGTTGTTGAATAGATGTGGATCCATTCCCCTTACTCCAGTTTAATATGTTAAAGAAGGAACTGCAGATGCTGGAAAATCCAGTTTAATATACCTGGTTCACCTATCACAAAACCATTCTCAGCCTATTTACATCAACTCATCCCTGGACAAAAGATCAGCTCATGGGAACGTCTTGAATTTATACAATGTGCTGGCACAAATTTTGATGCTGGAGCCTAAAATCACCAATTTATGTAAGCAAGAATTTGATAATGTTTTCTTTTCATTTAATCCCCAGGAATATGTAGTATGCTTTCACTCACAGTGTACTCAAGATATCTCAGCCTACTTTTCGCTCCCAATAAACAGAACAACATTTGGATGGAAGAGAAATGCCCAAGATGAGATTTCACCCAGGGAATGATATTGGTCCCTCTTGCTATTGGTTAAATTGTATATGTACTTAATTACAAATTCTCACTTCCATCAGGCCAACAAATTCAAGGAACTTTAGTGCAAGATCCCAGCAGAAATCTGCAGCTTTACCATGATAGCCTCCTCGTCACAGATGTTGAATAAAAATAAATCATTATTAGTGTGACGTTTAAAAGACACCAGGGGAACAATATAAGGTGAAGCGCAAGCAGTGTCTTCAGACAAGAATGTGTCAGAATGTTATTGAGGAAATGGCAGAAGATCTTGTTAACAAACTGATTAACACGGGTGTCTTTAATCAAACAATTTGCTATCCAGTAAGGATCAAGGTCAAACATCTCTTCTAGCTTCCTCCCCCCCCCCCTCTCCCCCCCCCCCCACCCACTCCATCAGTCTGAAGGGTCCCCACCAAACCATCACCTATCCAGCATCATTAGGGATGCTGCCTGATCTGCCGAGTTACCCGTGCACTTTGACTTTTTAAAATATTTGTGTGGTATCATGAGCACCAGGATAGTAGAATAGTTCTGGTCAGTTCTGATGTAAGGTTATCCATGTGTACTATTAATTCAACATTTTCCTTTACTGATACTGCCTGATCTATTGGGCTTATCCAGATTTTTATTTTGGTTTGAGGATTCGGACACAATCCTGACCTGTATTTCACTTTAACATTTCTCTTTGTTGAGAGTAATTAAGACAATTAGAGATATAAACTATCAACCGGAGAACTCCATGAAGAGCAGCATCACTTCAGCAATCCTGGCCTCACCCATCATTTTGTCTGATCCATCCCACCCCAACCCTCTACTAAACTTAAAATAACTTCCTTTCTCATTTTCACAACTCCAATGAAGAATGCATGGGCTGATATATTAACTGTTTATACTTCTAGCAGAAATGTCTCACTTGCTGAGAGTACTTCTAGTACTTTCAGATTTCCAGCAGTTTTTTTTAATTTCCAAGTTATGGTCAAACTAGATAAGAGCCTTGTTTTTTTAATAAATCACTCAGTAATTTCTTTTTCACGATGCCTGCCTCAGATCCTACCTAGCACAAAGAGCAAATAACTTTTATGCAGAGGATAACAGGACTGATATTTAATTAACTCACTTTTTTCTATATTGTAAGATTTCAAAACAGTGAAACGAGTCAAGGACAATCAATGACACTTGGACGAATTGTAGCCATTCATACAGGGCAGAAGGAAATTGACAATGCTTGAAAGCAACAGCAAAACAAATAGGGCTTGAAACAAAATCCATGATAAACCCCACAAAACCAGTGTGCACATAACTTTACTTTGAGTGGTAGAATTAAATGTGGAGCAGGTCCTGCTGCTAAATGCTGGATCAAACTTATTGGTAACCATTAGCTGCTCTCCAGCCCCAAAAGATATTTAGTTATTAGATATTGGATTCTGAACTAATTCACAATAATTAGTTTGAACAAATTATTTTTTTCTATTCTTCCAACTTCGATCCACCAGAAAATTTTAATTGTGTCTCACTGATAAGGAATATTTACAGCTAAATGCAAGATTATAAATTTAAAGGAAACAAAATTTGGAAATTATTTCAAACTGATGCAGATAATTAGAGCCCCACCCTTGACTTAAAAATACTCATACACACATGGATATCTTCCAGATTTTGAAATCTACCCTAATTGTTTCCTGGTTCCAAACTTAGTCATTGAAATAAATTGAATACAGTAGCAAGTTAAAATTGTGAATTGAAGCAAGTATCGCTTTCTTCAACATCCTCACAATAAACTGTACGACTGAAGCCGCAACCTTTAAATGGTTAAACTTTTGCATTGCTCTTGTACTTCGAATTTCCTTATCTTCTTTTTGTCCCACCAAATCCTGTGAAAGAGAAACAAATGTAATTTCTTTAATTTGCCAAGAATGATTAAGCACATTTTAATGCAATTACATTCTCAACATGCTACTCATTTTACAGATTTAGACAAAAGTTAAAGCACATTACATCCTGCTCAAACACTCTATCATTTTGAAGACGAGTAATCTGTTTAATGAATTCTCAAAATGACAAGAAAGATAACTTAATATGCATTATTGATAGTGTCCAAAAGCACAAATTCATAACTTTGCTAATTCAAATTTTTGCCTTATATGAATTTAGTATAGAGTAACACCACAACTTTGATAACAATGTCCTATGTTATGTGGTGAAAGTACACTATGGTTCACTGATACAGTCTTTAATCTGCAAATCAGATCTGCGGGGATCAATCACACTCTAGAGACTTCAGTTTATATCTCAGTGCAATAAGGGATAGCTGTACTGTCAATACAGTTCCTGGAATGAGGAATTTCCACCTGATTGCTCAGTTACAAGTAAAATAACCGACTGCAATATTTGACCAAAAAAATCACCCTGTTAACAGCCAATGTTTAATCAGCGACCAAACTAATTATTTAATTAACCCTCTGCGACTTTTCTTTCGAATCCTCTTAGTTTCCCTCACCCTCATCTCTTCTGTGTCCCGTTTATGATGCATTCACATAAAAGTGCTTTCTTTATAAAGTGAAGTGGACAACTCATTTAATGTGTGAGTGCTAAAACCTCAGCTTCAATTGCAAATTACTCTGCTTGGAAGTTCGTAGTATTTCAAGTGGACAAACCAATAACTGGGGTCCAAGTGAGAAAACATTTTGGGCACAACAGAGAAAATCATAAAGTAACAAAACGACAGTGAAAAACCCTGCAACCTTTGGAAAAACTATAAGTACCTGACACTGTTCTGCTTCCTGTATTTTCAGGTTTCCAATTAGTCTCCTGCCTTTGTTGTGTGTAAGGTGCAGGATTCCCCCTGTAGAATGGATGATATGAATTGCTTGGCTGAGATCTACGAAGAAAATAAAAAATCAAGATTATTAATGTTTACCGACAGTGCCCTCTGTGATGTCTTCTGTAAGACCCTGTTGTGACTAGCACAATGAATACACGTCCGACATCTTGTAAAAAGGATTTAATCTACAATCAACTGAAACTTCCAGAAGGTCACTTGACCTGTCACGAGGCACAGGCACATTTGCCAGCTTCTGCTCTTGGCCTCAAGGGGGCGCTGGCATTTACATTACATATACATCACACCCGGGGATAGTTAGACTGTTATCTTTGGAATGTTGAATCAAGGACACTTTCTGTTCAAAACGAGTAAACAGCTGAACAGATGGGAATGGTATATACCAGAAGCATTTACTTGCTTATTAGATTATAATATTATAACCAATTGTACGAACTTATCTTATTAACAACTTAATAAGTTATGCATGTTAGATTAGAATACTAACAAAAACAAAAATAAAAAATAACGAACTAACATACTAATATGAATTTTTAATAAATTGAAACCTTATCTATAAGTGGGAGGAGGGGATGAGAAACGAGCACCTGGCTTAGGCCCAGGGGCACGTCTCGTTAACCCCTTCAACCAACAGTTGATTCTTATTGAAGTCAAAAGTATCGGTTTAATAATTAGTAGTTAAAATTCCGATATATATATATGTTATAATGAAATATACAGGGTAAAATTGTATTATATATCTGAATGTGAGGCCCCGTTTTAATATTTTAATATGTTATGATTAACCAAGAGAGCGGAGCTATTTGTGTAACAACGCAATGGAAGTCAAAACAAGGTTTTTTCCCACCTACAGGTGGGACACTCGCTACAGTGCCGACTATATCAGACACTGTATTTTCACTTTTTTAGTTTTTTTTTATCACATAAAATCACATGTTTGTGTTTTGTGTTTAGTGATAAGCGTAAAATGGACATACCAACAAAACTTAAAATCTCAAAAGTTCCCCCAATACCCAAAGACCTGGGATATGGATGCACCACAAGATTTAAAGGTACTATAATTATTCAAAATGCATGACACCAAACAAAAGAACCTAGGAGGAATCTCATTTTGTAGTTGGAATATAAGAGGTATTAACGAACCTATTAAAAGGGGTAAGATACTAGCTCAGCTGAAACTGTACAACTCCGACATTACCTTCCTACAAGAAACACACTTAAAATCTCAGGATCAAGTTAGGTTGAGGGCGAAATGGATAGGTCAAACATACCATTCTTCATTTACTTCAAAATCTAGAGGCACGTCAATCATTATAAGAAAAGGTATACCATTTAAAGCAAAGAATATCATAACAGATATAGAAGGGAGATACCTAATAGTTAATGGAGAAATCCATGATACTCCACTTACCTTGGTAAATATATATGCCCCTAACTTTGATAACCCCCACTGTTTCAATAAAATTTTCAACATAATTGCAGAGTCTAACTATCAAAATGTTATAATAGGAGACTTTAACTGTGCTTTAGATCCGTACTTAGATAAATCAAGCCAAAAACAGAGAGGGAATATGAAATCAAAAACCGGGGAACTTCTCAACACCTATATAAACAATACTAATATAGCAGATGTTTGGAGAATTGTTAATCCAACTGGCAGGGAATACTCGTTTTATTCAATGGTACATAAGACATACTCACGTATAGACTACTTTCTGCTGGATACAAAATTAATCCCCCAAACATCTAATGCAATATACCACACAAATTCGATTTCAGACCATTCTCCACTAACTTTCTTTTTAAAACTGGAAGGAATGTTTAAGAATAAATCGTTTTGGAGATTTAATTCTCAAATTTTAAAAGATCCACAAGCGAGTATATATTTAAAAGAACAAATGGAGGTCTTTTTTCAAATGAATGATACTCCAGATATATCGCCTACTGTATTATGGGAATCTTTTAAAGCATACATTAGGGGTATTATAATTTCATATCAAGCTTTTGAAAATAAAAAGAATAAGAATGAACAAAGACAGTTAGAAGAACTTATTAGACAAATGGATATAGATAATGCTAAAGATCCATCAATAGATAAACATAATAAAATAATAATTTTGAAATTTAAATTAAATAAATTATTATCTGCCAAACTTATAAGACTTTTTCAAATTACAAAACAAGAGCACTTTGAATTTGGGGATAAACCGCATAAACTTTTGGCTCGCCAGCTAAAAAAACAAGAAAAGGAACATACTATACCAAAGATCAAATCAGATAAAGGGGAATTATTAACAACACCGAAGGATATTAATAAAAGATTTGCGTAATTTTATGAGAATTTGTATACATCTAAAACGACAATTGATTCCAATAATATCACAAAGTTTTTGGATAACTGTAATCTTCCAAAGTTAGAGCTGAAGGAACAAGAGGAATTGGGTGCACAAATCTCAATTAAGGAATTAGAAGATACAATAAACTCACTAAAGAATGGAAAAACACCAGGCCCTGATGGATTTACTAATGAATTTTATAAAAGCTTTTATGATAAAATAATACCAAGATTACAAAAAATGTACCATAATGCTTTTAAAAAACGAATACTACCTGATACATTAGCGGAATCAACGATTACACTAATACCTAAGAAAAACAACGATTTAGAAGAACCTGGTTCATATAGAGCTATAGCATTGTTAAACACAGATTAAAAAATATTAGCGAAAACATTAGCTAGAAGATTAAGTAAATACATTAGTAAATTAATAAACCCAGATCAGACGGGGTTTATCCCTAAGAGATACTCATCTAACAATATGAGACGTCTACTCAACATAATGCACTCACACAAATCTGAAGATCAAGAATTATCAATTATTTCGCTGGATGCTGAAAAAGCATTTGATCAGGTAGAATGGAATTATATGGATAAATTATTACAAAAATTCCAACTGGGGGAGAATTTTATTCTATGGATCAAGTTACTATATAACAAACCTACAGCTAGAATACTAACTAATAACATATTATCTTCGAAATTCCAACTATCAAGGGGAAATAGACATGGATGCTCATTATCACCACAGCTGTTTGCTCTCATTATTGAACCGCTAGCAGAAAAAATTAGAATACACCCTGATATCCATGGATATAATACTAAAGACTCATATAATAAAATATCTTTATACGCGGATGATATATTACTGTACATTACAAAACCCCAAATCACTATACCAAATATATTAAATTTAATTGAAGACTTTGGATCTTTTTCTGGATATAGAATAAATTGGAATAAAAGTGAAATTATGTCAATAAAACCGAAAGATTCAACACATCTTTTAAAATTCCCTTTTAAAATAGCTACAGAAAAATTTAAATACTTGGGAATCGAAATTACCAGAACATATCAAGGTATGTTTAGGGCAAATTTTGACCCCATACTTAATAAATTAAACACACTAATTAAATTCTGGAAAACGCTCCCGATGTCTTTAATAGGCCGAATAAACGCAATAAAAATTATCTTTCTACCACAAATTTTATACCTATTTCAATCGATTCCTATATACTTACCAAAGAAGTTTTTTTTTAAACTCGACTCAGATATCACTAATTTTATATGGGACTATAAATCACATAGAATACAAAAAACTCATCTGAATAAACCTAAAGTATTAGGGGGTTTAGCACTACCTAACTTTATGTATTGGTCAGTAAATATTAAAAATATGATTCAACTGATGGATAACTCCGCCCAGCAAGTGGACTGGATTGTAATGGAGAAAGAGGATTGCTCCTCTGGAAACATTGGAGCGATCCTCCTTTCTCCAATGAAACTGAATAACATAAATTATAATAAGAACCCAATTATTCATAGTACAATCCGAATTTGGAAACAAATAAAACAAAATTTAAAATTAAGAAATTTATCACTTTTATTACCTATAGTTAATAACCCTTCGTTTAATCCCTCTATTATAGATAAAGCTTTTACACATTGGGATAGACTAGGAATTAAAACGCTTGGTGACTTGTATGAAACTGGAAAATTACTTTCATTTCAACAATTACAAATAAAATATAAACTTGGAAATAATCAATATTTTAAATATTTTCAAATATGCGATTATTTGAAAAAATATACAAAAGATCATTATAATAACCCAGTAGATGTATTGGATGAGGCAATGCAGATAAAAGCTGAATCAGCAAACTTAATATCATATTTGTATAATATTATCTTAAATGTACAAATACCATCTACGGAAGGTATCAGAAGAGACTGGGAACAAGAGTTAGCTATTAAAATTTCAAAGGAAAGTTGGAATGAACACTTATTAAACGTGCATAAATGTTCGATTAATGTAAGACACACTTTAATACAATTTAAAATTTTACATAGATTATATTATTCGAAAACTAAAATTCATAAAATTTTCCCAAATGTATCATCTATTTGTGATAAATGTCAATCCCAAGAAGCTACTATAGCGCACTCATTCGTTTTCTGTACAAAAATTCAAAAATTTTGGAATGAAATTTTTGAAATCTTTACAAAGTTATTTAAAATAAGACTGATACCCAAAGCAGAATGGATTATCTTCGGAATAACGGAAGATGGTCCAGAACTAAATGTGTTTCAAAAGAAACTAATGGACTATGGGTTAATAACTGGAAAAAAGCTAATTCTAAAATTTTGGAAGAAGGCTCCAATACCAACTATAAATATGTGGATTTCAAATATGTTCGAAACATTACACCTAGAAGAGATGAGACTCCTCCTAGCAGGTAAACCAGATCACTTCCACCTGACGTGGTCTGCATTTATAGAATTATTACAAATATAGGGTGCAAAAGTACTTTAAAAAAATTGAGGTCAGGTAAGGGGGGATGATAGTTGAAGACTTGGTATGTCCCATTTACGTAATGCTCATAAAAATATTTGTTTCTCTCTTTCTCCTCTTTCTCTTTCTCTTTCTTTTCTAGGGTCTATTTCTTAACTCTTTTTCTTTTGTTTTTAATTTTGCTCTTATAGGGTCTTCGTCTTTTTTTGTTGTCACATTTTCTACACTTTCACTTTTTCCTTCACTTTCTTCTTTCTTTCAATCTTTTCCTTTTCTAGTGTAAAAAATAAATGGAGTACATTAATTGTAAGAAGACATAAGTGACGAGTACTAATGTATGTGGTTGTAATGTAATGTACTTCTAATTAAAAAAAAAAATTTAAAAAAATACATCACACCCTCCATAATGTTTGGGACAGACCCATCATTTATTTATTTGCCTCTGTACTCCACAATTTGAGATTTGTAATAGAAAAAAATAACATGGTTAAAGTGCACATTGTCAGGTTTTATTAAAGGGTATTTTTATACATTTTGGTTTCACCATGTAGAAATTACAGCTGTGTTTATACATAGTCCCCCCATTTCAGGGCACCATAATGTTTGGCTTCACAGGCGTTTATAATTGCTCATGTATTTTTAATTGCCTCCTTAAGGTAGGTATAAGAGAGCTATCAGCACCTAGTCTTTCATCCATCACCTTTAGAAACTTTTATTGCTGTTCATCAACATGAGGACCAAAGTTGTGCCAATGAGTCAAAGAAGCCATTATGAGACTGAGAAACAAGAATCAGCCAAACCTTAGGCTTACCAAAATCAACTGTTTGAAACATCATTAAGAGAGCACTGGTGAGCTTACTAATCGCAAAGGGACTGGCAGGCCAAGGAAGACCTCCACAGCTGATGACAGAATAATTCACTCTATAATAAAGAAAAACTCCCAAACACCTGTCCGTCAGATCAGAAACACTCTTCAGGAGTCAGGTGTGGATTTGTCAATGACCACTGTCCGCAGAAGACTTCATGAACAGAAATACAGAGACTACACTGCAAGATGCAAACCACTGTTTTGCCACAAATAGACGATGGCAGGGTTACAGTTTGCCAAGAAGTACTTAAAAGAGCAACCACAGTTCTGGAAAAAGGTCTTGTGGACAGATGAGACAAAGATTAACTTATATCAGAGTGATGGCAAGAGCAAAGTATGGAGGAGAGAAGGAACTGCCTAAGATCCAAAGCATACCACCTCATCTGTGAAACACAGTGGTGGAGGTGTTATAGCCTGGGTATGTATGGCTGCTGAAGGTACCGGCTCACTTATCTTCATTGATGATACAACTGCTATTGGTAGTAGTATAATGAATTCTGAAGTGTATAGACACATCCAATCAGGGCTCGAAATTAACGGTTGCCCGGGTGCCAATGGCCACCTGGCCTGGGCATGCATGGCTGCTGAAGGTACCGGCTCACTTATCTCCATTGATGATACAGCTGCTATTGGTAGTAGTATAATGAATTCTGAAGTGCATAGACACATCCCATCAGGGCTCGAAATTAACGGTTGCCCGGGTGCCAATGGCCACCTAAAGTCCTGCCGGGCAACCTAAAAGCCGAGTCATTTCGCCCGGCTTGGCAAGCGAAGGAAAGCTTGGTTGATGTGGACAGCGGATGGTGTGATGCAAACTGTGCCGGCGTTTCTCAGAGAGCTCCTGTCTTATCCTTGTTCCCTGCCTTGCCCTGCGGAGTTGCTGCTTGTTTGTGAACCAGCGGCTCAGACAGCGGATTGGCGCGCGATACCACTGCAAATTGTTCTGTTGCTGTTTGTTCCCTTAAAGGTCCTGTCCCACTTTGCGATTTTTTTTCGGCGACTGCGGAGCATCAGTGACAGTTTCGTCAAAGATCACAAAAATCGCAAAGTGGGACAGGCCCTTTAAGGGAACAGCAACAGAATAATTTGCAGCGGTGTCGAGCGCCTGAGCCGCTTCTTCCCCTCCCCCCTCTTCTTCCCTTCTCCCCACTCCACTCTTCTCCCCCCTTCTCCAACCGCCCCCCCCCCCACTTTCCCCGATGACCGCATTAGTGGACCCAGCCTGTGACCAGCGATCCCCAGCACACTATCCCACACACGCTAGGGACAGTTTATGCAAACCGTTGGAGTGTGGGAGGTAACCCTAACCCCGGGTTGATAGGCTTGGTATTTATAAATTGTCCCTAGTGCGTGTGGGATAGTGTGCGGGGGATCGCTGGTTGGTGCGGACTCGGTAGGCCGAAGGGCACTGTATCTCTGAACTAAATGTGACACAGGGGCCCCAGGGGTTGGACTCGAACCACCAATATTCTGCATGGGAACTAAACTGTTGGTCACGAGTTGTCCCAGAGGCAGATCTCTCTTCCAATGGTCTCTCCAAACCCACAGAGGCAGCAGGCTTTTCAACTGGGCACAGGCAATGTTGTCAATGTACCAGTGCCACCCACCTGCTCCAGCCACTGAGTCTAAATACCCACCACCCATTTCGAAACAAGGCGGGGGGGGGGGGGGGGGGGGAGAGATGTTGTTCCGAAAGTCTGCATTTATCCCATGGTCAATGTTACTAATACAGATGTGGAGTAGACTTTGTGCAGTACTATTAGTGGGATCTAGCTGTCACAGGCTGGGTCCACAAATGGGGGCGTCGGGGAAAGTGGGAGGGGGGAAGTTGGAAAATGGGAGAAGGGAGGGAGGGTGAGAAGGGGAGGGGGGAGGAGTAAAGAAGAGGAGAAGAATGGAGCAGGGAGGAGGAAGAGGGAAGGGAAGAAGGGGAGGAGGGGGAAGGGAGATGGGTAGGGGGGGAGTGGAGAAGGAGGGATGGAGGCGGGAGGGGGGAAGAGGGGGGTGTAGGGAAGAGAGGTGTTCAGTCTACACTCACTGAATCCATCCCTGTGAAAAGTTAGATACGGCGATTTGGATCTGGAAGCGGACCAATATAAAATAAAACTGAACTATTCTGATATCTTTTCATTTGCACAATTAATTTTATTGTATTAAATTTAATATATTAATGTTTAAAATCCATGCATTGAAGGAAGAATATTTTACAGCCCATCTGTGGACCCTAACCAGGCGTCACCCGCAGGACAGCATACGTCAGCGTGTGACAGGGTGCACGACATGATGAGACACCCAAATGTCGCCCCTGGATTTTGAACATTCCAAAATCCTAGGGCGACAGGGAGACACCGCGCGTCACTACACGTCACTACCCAACCACGACACGACAACCTCTTTTCAGGCTGTCGCCGAAAATGTCGCCCAAGTGGGAAAGGCCCTTAAATCCCTCACCCCACGGGAGGGGGAGAGAAACTGCAAAGCCACCTGCCTGCGTTTGGTCCATATCCCTCCAAACCTGATCTATCCATGTACCTGTCTCTGTCCCTGTCTTTCTAGCTGTCTCTGTCTGTCTCTGCTCTTTCTGTCTCTGTGACTGTCTCTCGCTTACCAGTTCTTCCCCCACTTTTTCATCAGAAACCCACCCCAAAATTTGGGCATTGTAGCTCCCCCTAATGCTCCAGTGTAGTGCCAAGTAACAGCCATGTTGCTGAAAGGGTTGTTGTGATACAGCATGGTATTCCTAAAGTCCCACACCAGAAGAGCTACCGAACATCTGCACTCTCCTTGGCCTCGTCCTTAGCATACCGGCAAGTTCAGCTGAGGCTGAGTGAGGCTTCAGCTGGCTGAAGACCACCATCAGAAGTTCCCACCAGGACGACCAGGTGACGGACCAGCTCCTCATCATACTGCATGCCAGTAACATCAAGGACCTTGATCCCCGGCCAGCCATCAGCTTGTGGTATGCAGGAGGGATGAGGGCAAGAAGACCCAGTTGCAGCATCTGCCTCGGGACCTCACCCTGACAGTGACAAGTCTGATAAGGAGGATGCTCTGCTCGAGAGCGACTCAGGTGACAATTAAAGTGACTTTACATGTATTTGAACAGCTCTGTCTGTACTTTGCTTTTCCAGAGATGGTTTAAATATCAAGCAGAAAAGTTACACAAGTTCTCACAACTATAATGTTTCTGTTCATTTAAAGTTGATATCCCCCCCCCCCCCCCCCCCATCATCAATTCAATTCTTTATCAACTTACCTTGCTGTGACAGGAGACAACAGAGATTGATGATTGAAGATTCAAGAAGAAAAACCTATGCTATGGCCATGTCATGATAATTTACGGTCCTTCACAGAAAACATGCTTGCATCAATCTGTAGTGTGCATGGTTAAGAATATATGTTACCATGGTCCAGGATTTATTGACACAGGTTGATCATACACTGAATGATCCAACTACATTTTTGTTTGGAAGTGGAAAGAAATATTAGAAATTGCATTCATTGCAATGTGTAAAAAGAGTTGAGATACTGTATTATAATTTTGCTGCATGTCATTGTGGTATATATCATGTCTTGATTGGTGAATGTTTAGTTTGTAACTTTATTTGAAGCAGAAATATTATGTGAATGCTTCATTGAGCATAATTCCGACTGGTAACTACCCACTTTGTCTGAGCACATTATTGCACGCGTCATGCAAGTCGTCCTAAATGACCACCTAAACTGTCATTCGGCAACGTAAAAAGCTGCCTAGGTTGCCCGGCTGGCAACAGTGAAAAAAAGTTAAGTGAGAGCCCTGCCTATCTGCTCATGTTCAAACAAATGCCTCAAAACTCATTGGCCGGCGGTTCATTCTACAGCAAGACAATGATCCCAAACATACTGCTGAAGCAACAAAGGAGTTTTTTCAAAGTTAAAAAATAATCAATTCTTTAGTGGCCAAGTCAAGCACCCGATCTGAACCCAAGTGAGCATGCCTTTTATATGCTGAAAAGAAAACTGAAGGGGGCTATCCCCCAAAACAAGCTAAAGATGCCTGCAATACAGGCCTGGCAGAGCATCACCAGAGAAGACACCCAGCAACTGGTGATGTCCATAAATCGCAGAATTCAAGCAGTCATAGCATGCAAAGGATATGCAACAAAATAAGAAACATGACTACTTTCATTTACATGATATTGCTGAGTCCCAAACATTATGGTGCCCTGAAATGGGGGGGAGACTATGTATAAACACTGCTGTTATTTCTACCTGGTGAAACCAAAATGTATAAAAATGGCCTTAATTAAAATATGACAATGTCCACTTTAAGCACATGTGATTTTTTTCTAATCTCAAATTGTGGAGTACAGAGGTAAATAAACAAATGACGGGTCTTTGTCCCAAACATTATGGAGGACACTGTGAATCATTACAATCCAATACAATAATACTTTATTAGCCAAGTATGTTTTGTCATACAAATAAAATGCAACAGAACATACAAAATACATTTTAACATAAACATCCACCATAGCGACTCCTCCACATTCCTCACTGTGATGGAAGGTGAAAAGAAAGTTCAATTTCTTCCCTTCCTTGTCCTCCAGCGGTTGGGGGCCTCGAGCGTCCCGTTGACGTGGCGATCTTACTCCCGTAGCCAGCGGCGGACCTCCTCGTCAGGGCAATCAGCTCCTGCATCGGAGATCGGAACCCGGGTCGGGGCTGCTTAAACGTCGTGCGGCTTCCGGTGCTCCCGACTCGGTTTCTCCCGAGACTGCGAGCCCTTGATGGTAAAATTCGCAGGCCACGGTTGGAGCGATCCCATGCAAGGAATTGGACCCGATGGTAAGCCCACGCCCTGCAGTGGGGCTCAAAGTCAGTCCCGAGGGCCTCCAGCTCCATGATGTTAGGCTGCAGAGTAACCGGAGATACGACCCCCCAAAAAAATCGCATCTCTGGCAAGGTAAGAGACTGAAAAAAAAGTTTGCCCCGACCCTCCCCCTCCCCTCCTCCCCCCCCCCCCAACACATAAAACAAACCAGAGAACATTTAAACAAACTTCTAAAACACACTAAAAAAAAACAACCAAAAAGACGAAAAAACAGGCTGCCAATCATACGGCGGTACCTGGCGACGGTAGATAAAATACAACTTGCTGCAACCATTGAAACTTATTTATGTTGGGAGTGTGGGAAAAACATTTCCAATCCCTTTTTTTCCAATATAATAACATTAAAGACATGAACTTTCCCTTGCACTTTACAAAACTTGCAGAAGTAGAGACTGATAGTTGTTGCAACTGTTGTCCTGGATAAAACAGACAAAGTTGTTCACCAAAATAACTGGCCTCAACTCAAGTTAATCTATGCACACCCTGATTATATTGCAAACAATGTTGCAGTTTTATCCTGACATACAAAACCAGATGTCCAAAGATGGAAACAGGCCTGTAAGTTTGTAAGTGTGAATCCTAATCATTATATTCAAACACACAGGTAATTGTAAGAAGACTAGGTAGTTGCAATTTCTTACCCGTACCGAATTTTTCAGCATACATAAGCACCCAACAACCTGAAATGTCCAATATGCCTGGTGGCATTGGAGTCATGCAAGCATATCCTTCTCACCATTTTGGGGATTTAAGAGGGCTGTGGGCACCTGAAAGTATGGTATGGAATGTAACATGTGGGAAGAAAGTCTACTAACTTTCTTAATTTTTTGGCGAACCAGGATGACAACAGAAACTTTGTGAATGTGAATAATTTAGAATAAATGTAAATGCTTAAATGGGATGAACTGAACACTAACGAAAGATAGTGAAACCACAGGATAGAGACACAAGCCTAGAAATGTAGACACAAGGATCTGTAGAATCAAGCATAGAAAGAGTGGAGATATACACTCCATTGATTGTGAACAGGACTTTTATTCCACTCAGTGAGGACAAAGAGGGTAAAACATTTTTTATAAATGGAGTACAAGTACTTTCATGTGCAAGGAAGAACTGCAGATGCTGGTTTAAATCGAAGGTAGACACAAAATGCTGGAGTAACTAAGCGGGTGAGGCAGCATCTCTGGAGAAGGAATGAGCGACGTTTCGGGTCGAGACCCTTCTTCAGACTGATGTCAGGGGAGGGGGCAGGACAAAGATAGAATGTAGTCGGAGACAGTAAGGCTAGTGGGAGAACTGGGAAGGGGAAAGGGATGGTACTAGTGGGAGAACTGGGAAGAGGATGGATAACATCATGGATAACAACAAAATGCTTACACCTGTTAAATTAGGTCTAGAAATAACATACCTTCTGCTGCCAAACAAGTACCCCAGGAAGCCACCGGCGCCCACTCCAGTCCAAAATCCTGGTCCTGAACTATGTCCTCCCGGTTGATGACCATTAGATCCCTGATTGGCATGGTTATTCGAAAATCCGGGTCCTGAACTATGTCCTTTCGGTTGATGGCCATTAGATCCCTGATTGGCATTGTCATTAAGGCATTCATCTGCAGTGCTTCCTGAAAATAGATATAGGTGAATGAACCTAAAAGAGTAAAGTAATATTGAATTCACCCCAAATCTATGATAGATTAAGTGAAAATCTGAGGTCAAGGAACATTTAGCGATCAAAATGTTGACCATTTTAAAATCAAATTAAAACTGGGTGTTTTTCCAGAATACTGAGCAATTAAAAACTATTCCAGATGGAAAAATGTTTAGGGGCAAAAATGCTACATGAAATGTTGTCAATTTAAAATAACAATTAGGAAATATATCATGGGCGGCATGGTGGCGCAGCAGTAAAGTTGCTGCCTAACAGCACCAGAGACCCGGGTTCGATCCCGACTACGGGTGCTAGTCTGTATGTTCGCTCTGTGACCTGCACGGGTTTCCTCAAGATTCCTCCCACACTCCAAAGCCATATAGGTATGTAGGTTTATTAACTTGGTTTAATTGTAAATTGTCCCTAGTGTGTGTAGGATGACTCTGGTGTGCGGGGGTCACTAGTCGGTGTGGACTCGGTGGGCCAGAGGATGTTTCCTCGATGTATCTCTGATATCAAATCCACACAATACCTGCATAAACACAAATGATAAACATATGAACCTAACCCCAAATGCAAATTATACATTCAAGAATTTGAGAAATGAACAAGATGAAGTGTGATTAGATAGCGGTAGAATTGATCATTAGTACATACATGTCCCACCCTCCCATATCCACTTAAGCCATCAAACACTGAACCGTTCTTCGAGTAAAGTCGGCACAATGACACAGCAGTAGAGGTGCTGCCATACAGCGCCAGAGACCAGTTCGATCCCGACTATGGGTGCTGTATATACATAGTTTGTATGTTCTCCCCGTGACGTTTTCTCCAGGTGCTCCCGTTTTCTCCCACATTCCAAAGACGTTCAGGTTTGTAGGCTTCTTCAAATTGTCCCTAGTGTGCAGGATAGGACTGGTGTATGGGTGAACTTGTTCGACTTGGACTCAGTTGGCTGAAGGGCCTGTTTCCATGCAGTATCTATAAAGTAAACTAAATACAAGCTACAATGTGGCAATCGCATGAGACATTAATAGACTGTATCACACTTGACAGAATGGAACATTTAATGAGACACTGGAAGAGGAGAGGAGCAAAGCATCAGTAATAAGAGTGTGTGCGTGTGTTAATGCGTGCGCACATGAGCAGTGTGAGAGTGCATGTGTAGAAAAGCTATTTTATTGGATAGACCTACAAGATGCTGGATTATCATGGAAGGTGAAACGTTTTATACCTTTGTTAAATATTAATGTTCTATAGAGGGATGCAAACAAAACTGGATTTAACTGGAGAAAATACTAGAACAAAGAATTATAAGTATGGCAAAGGGATAGGAAATTGAACTAATTGGCGACTTTTAATCAGTTAGCATTTGTTCAATATCTTCCCCTTCCACATTAACGGTTGTTCCTTCTTATGTCTGTTCCATTATTTTACTAGAGGACCTTAGTGGACTCACCCGTGTACTCCGGTTTAAAGCCAGGAGGCGGTGGACATTTTGGAGGACCTGCCTTATTATTAACATCTTCTTTTCCTTTTGGGGAAGACTGGTTACCATTTTGTTGGTTTCCCAAACATGTCCTATACACCAAATAAGCAAGAGCAAATAGTAAGAGTAACAGCATTAAATCGGATGGATTGCTGCCAACTGTGGGATCTTCCTGTTTAGGCGGTTGATGAACGGATCCGTAATTATCTTGTTTCTTCCGTATACCTTCCTTAGTAAGATCTATAACATATTCCAAGCCACAGGATCCCCTCAAAATGTAAGGATCTTCTGGATAATTGTAACCTTCACAACTGACTGTGACTGCTCCAAATCGATAAGCAATGTCCATATCCGCCTTGCATTCCCACTGTGTAGGAAAGGGAGAAATAAAATTCATTTTTTTAATACATATTAAGAGGTAATTAAAACAAGATACAAGATACAGGCAGCCTCTCTGGAGAATGCGGATATGTGATGTTTCAGTTCAGGACACTTCACACTGATTGTAGTGAGGGGTGGAAGAGAAAGATGGAAGAGGAGAGGCAGCACAAAGCCTGACGATAGATAGGTAGATACAGGTGAGGGGGGAGGGGAGTTGATAGGCAGATGGATGGACAAAGGCCAGAGATGAAAAGACAAACGGAAGGAGATAAGGATAAAAGCGGCCGAATTATGGAATTATGAACCCAAAGGAACACGGGTGGAAGGAGAGGTGAAAGGTGCTGCCTGACCCACTGAGTTACTCTAGCACTTTATGTCTTTTTTGTAAACCATCATCTACAGTTCCTTGTGTCTACATTCAACCTACCTGGCACTGATTCCACAACAGCAGTTAAGAGACAGTTGATCCCCTCTAACTCTGCTTTGGTACTAATAGCCAGACTTATTCAATTGAATGTCGCACACTGTAATATACTCTTTCACATTGTTTGCACATCTAGCAACCTCAAAGCATGTGTATTTCAAAAGCATGGATAACCCAGTGCAAATTTTAAAAAAAAGTACAACCTGTGCACAAAAGGTCCAATCATCTTTAAAGATTAGACTAAAAAATAAACCCTTTTAAGTACCATGAAAATGCATTCAAATAAAATGCTAATGTGGCCATTTGTTTGTTTTCTCCTCTCTTGAATCTTCAATTTTACCCTGAGCTATTAATTTTCCAGTGTAAAATTTTCCGGCCTTTGTAAAGGCTCTGTCCCACGGGCAGGCGGTTACTGGCGGTGAAGCGCGGCGTCGCCGGAATAGGGGACCGCACGGCAACCGCGAGAGCGCCGCGCGTATGCCGCGGGAGCGCCGCACGGATGCCGCGCGGGGGCCGAGTGATCTTCGTACGGCCGGTCCCACGAGCTTGCGGTAAGTAAGAAATTAAACCTTACCGGGTCGACTGCAAAAGGACGTCGCGCGGCGTCGGGTGATGACGTCATCGCGCAACGCGACGACGTCAGTTCGGATCGCGGGGCTGTGGCGGCGGCTTGTGCCACACCCGTGCCACACTGGCGGCGGCTGTGGCTGTGCTAGTGGTGCTCACGGCACTAACGGCACACTGGCGGCGGTGCTCGCGCCGCACTGGCGGCGGCTGTGGCGGTGCTCGTGTCGCACTGGCGGCGGCTGTGCGGTAGGACAACATTTTTGAACGTTGTCGGTTTTTTGTGAGCACCGTGCGGTGTTGGGACCAACACCGCACGGTCCCAGCGGTGTGCGTGGGACCGACCCCGCAGTCTCTGGCGGTCCACGAGCGGTCCAAACTTCCTGCTTCACCGCCAGTAACCGCATACCCGTGAGACAGGCCTTTAACCGCTCATACCTCAAGTACCCAATCTCGGGTATGAATTGCCCTTCACTACACCCTCTCCAAAACCAGGATTTCTGTCATAAAAAAAGACACAAGTTGCTGGAATAACTCAGTGGGTCAGTCAGTCAACATCTCTGGAGAACATGGATATGTGATGTTTCAGGTCTTCTGTTCTCCAGAGATGCTGCCTGACCCACTGAATTGCTCCAACACTCTGTGTCCTCTTTTTGACAACCAGCATCTGCATTTCTTGTATCTCATTTCTCTGCCACAATTTGGTGAGCAAGTTATGCAGGGGATTGGTTTAGTGCCCTGAATAAACTCAGAACCATTACTCATATTTGCACATTAATCTTCTTTCTATAAAGCAATGTGGAAAATAGCCTAGGTATGTTCTGTTCTCAAAAATGCAACACAAATCTTGTACAACTAATTACCACCCAGCCTTCCTTAAATCACAGCAAGGTCATTGAAGGAGTCATCAACAGTAGTATCAAGTACCACTTACTCATCAACAAACAGTTCACCATGCCTACTTTGGACTTTATCAGGGCCTCTCTGTTCCAGATCCATCACATACTTACTCTAATCATGGACTAGAATGCTAAATTCTAGAGGTGAGATGTGAGTGACTACACTTGACATCAAGCCATCATCACTAATTTATCTCTAAACTAAACTAAAAATTACTAGAAGACCCAATCAAATTTCAGACAGAGGCTGAAACAAATTTGATCCAGAAAATTACTAGAGAATCACAACTTCGAACACGGGCAAATCTAATCACCTGTTGTTAACATTCAATGACATTATCATTGCCAAGTCCCAACTATCAACAGCAAAAAAGAGAGCAGCTGCAGGAACTCAGCAGGTCAGGAAGCATCTGTGGATGGAAATGGACGGTTTAATACTTCAGGACGAGACCCTTCACGTGGACTGAAAGCATGCAGGTGAGATAGTACAAAAGGGTGGGGAGAGGGATGGGGCATGAACTAACAAATGATAGGTGGATATAGGCGAGGAGTGATTGATTGGCAGATAGAGACATGTGGAGAAGGAAAGGATGGAGTTAGTGACATAGAGTGAGCAGTTATAAGTGGAGATAACAAAATACTGCAGATTCCTGAATCTGATAAGGACCGTGTAGAGTGAAATCAAGTGCGGGAGAGATGGCAGCAGAGGGAAACAACAGAGGGGTAGGTAAGGGGTCGGTCAGCAGTGGAGGAGGGACGATCCAATGGAGGAGTGTGTGGGAGATAGGGCTGGGGAGGAACAGGGTGAAAGGGAGCTTGATGGTATTGGGTATCGTAAGAAGTGGGTGTGAATAAGAACCAAGGTAGATAGGAAGAGAGAGAAAGAGGCAGAGGGAGTACAGCTTACACCCCCTGTGCCTTCCACCTATCAAATCCTGGGGATCAATATTGGTCAGAAACTCAACTGGACCAGTCACATACATGCCGCAGATAAACAAGCAGATCGGGGCAGGGAGTGACTTCAGAACACCTCAAAGCTTTTCCACTATCAGAATTCAAATCAGAAGTGTGATGGGCAAATGCGACTTCAACAACTACCATCCATGACAAAGTACCCCCACCATAAGCATTATTTCCCTCCTCTGCATAGTGGTTGTAATGCATACAGTTGAAACCCATTAGTCTGGCCTTCTGGAGCCTGGTAACTCCCATGGTCTGCCAATTTTTTCAATCTGTAGTATAGATTTGTGCTAATTAGCTATTAGTACAGGATGCCTATAGCCTATAGGATGCGATGCCATGCCAGGATCCCAAATTAACTACGATCTGTGTTCAAGATGGCGGTCGGAGGGGAGAGTGGACGCTGGCGCGGTTTCGTTGCCGCTGCTCTCTCCTCAAATTGTGCTTCTGATTTTCTTTTTTTGTCTTTTTGGAAGGAATTCTGTCCCTGATTTGTGTATTGGTCTTTATAACTTATTTTTTTAATTCTGATTATATGTTTCCTATAAATCTCTGTAAGATGTCGTTTTCCTATAAATCTCTGCTTACGTAACTACTCTACTTTGGTTACTATTTTCAAAGTAAGCAGTTCCAAAACCACTAAATTGTGTTTATACCAACTATTTACATACCTGTACATCATAGCCATCCCATCCTTTATTGTAACACTGCACCACTTGTGGAATGAAGGAAGTGCAGCTAGCTGTGCCACCAACACACAGCAGCTGGGGCACAGGGCTTGATCTCCGACCATTTGTATATCGCCCAGAATACAGTGTCAGACTTTGGACTTCTCGAAGGAGGACTCGTTCTGGGGAAAAAGACAAACATTACAATTTAATTGAGAAATAAGAAACTGCAGATGCTGGAATCTTGAATTAAAAAAAGTGCTGGAGGAACTCAGTAGGTTAGACAGCATCTGTGGAGGTAATAATAGATGACATTTTGGGTCAGGGCCTTTCTTCAGAATGGGGTATGGGGGGAGAAACCTGGAAAAGAGGTTGAAGTGGGACAAAGCTTACCAGGCTTTTTCTCATCTCTACCTCTCTTTTCTGGCTTTCCCCCCCTAATGCCATCAGTGCAATGATGGGTCCTGACACAAAATGTCATCTGTCCATCCTCTCCATTGATGAACCATTGAGTTCCTCCAACTCTTTGTTTATCATTTAATCTTGTTCAATTAATAGTTCATGACCTGCAATCCCCGTTAAATTTTATGTAATTTCCTTTAGATTTGTGATATTACAAAGTATGAATACAGAAATTGTGCTAGCTGGTGGGGATCTTCATCTGTGCATATAGGACAGTTAATGCATACCTGAGGAAATATCACACTCTTTGTAAGTATCACATTATGTGACCATAATGTCCATGCAAGACCAAGATAATTAATGAAGCCTGCCTCGGTGAGGGTGATGTCAGGAAATTAACAAGGTTCAGAGTGAAGGCAGGACAGTTAACACAATTCAATTGCTACCAAAGTGTACTTCTGAAAATGTAAAGGTGTCGATAAAAATGTATGAAAGACCGCTGGCAGCTGACTAATATTTGTTCCTCAGACAATGCCATTGAGCCATACAGTACAGAATAGACACTTGGGCCACCGTGCCCATACCAAACTACAAATGCCTATCCACACTGATCCAGTAGAATTCTCTGCCCTGGTGATTCATGCGACTTAAATCTGAGTGAAATTGTCTCGTCCACCCAGTTAGGCTGGGCATTCCAGATTCCCGTGAACCTCTGAAAATTCTTCTACTGATTCCTCTCTAAACCGCCTTGCCCTAAACCTGTGCCCTCGATTTCATATCCTCTACTATTAGGAAAAAATTCTTATTATATATCCTATCCATATTCTTCAATATTATATATTTTGTATAATATAAGCAGGTCCCCCTCTTAGCCTCTGCTATTACAAGGAACACAAACCCAGTCTATGCAATCTTGTATGACATTTGCTTTGAGGATCTCACAGAAGACCTTTATGAACTAACACTGAAGTACAAGAAAAGCTGGATGTGCACTCAGTTAAGTAAAAACATAAAATTCAACGGATTGGTAGCAATAATGCATCAGGTTCAGTAATGAACCAGGTTCAAAACCCTTTGTCAGAAGCAGGAACGACAGGAATTATGCTAGTTTAGTCACAGAAAAGGTGGAGATTTTTATCCTGTGAAGTTAGGCCACTGGCCCAGGCCAGCGAGACCCATGGCCCACACACAGTCAGATTCATGCCCATGGTCATATACGGTCTGACACCCCACACCGAGCTGTGTATTCCTGTACAGTCAGACACTTAACCCAGCTGAAATTTCTTCACAAAAAACAGGAGGTACAGAAGGTTTTGATGTGGAAGTTTCTGCACAAAGGGTGATTGCAGTCTGGAATGAGTTTCCTGAACAGGTCACATGCACAGAGTTATACAGCAAGGAAAGAGACCCTTCAGCCGAACTTGTCATTACCAATTAAACTGACAAACTATGCTTAAGAAGGAACAGCAGATGCTGGAAAATCAAAGGTAGATGAAAATGCTCGAGAAACTCAGCGGGTGAGGCAGCATCTATGGAGCAAAGGAAATAGGCAACGTTTCAGGTCGAAACCCTTCTTCAGACTGATGTGAAGGTGGGGGGGGGCGGGAGGAAGAAAGGAAGAGGTGGAGTCAGAGGGCTGAGGGAGAGCTGAGAAGGGGAGGAGAAAGCAAGGACTACCTGAAATTAGAGGTCAATGTTCATACCGCTGGGATGCAAACTGCCCAAGCGAAATATGAGGTGCTGCTCCTCCAATTTACGGTGGTCCTCACTCTGGCCATGGAGGAGGCCCAGGACAGAAAGGTCAGATTCGGAATGGGAGGGGGAGTTGAAGCACTGAGCCACCGGGAGTTCAGGTTGGTTATTGCGAACCGAGCGGAGGTGTTCGGCAAAGCGATCGCCAAGCCCACCCTTGGTCTCACCGATGAGCAACTGACATCTAGAGCAGCGGATGCAATAGATGAGGTTGGAGGAGATGCAGGTGAACCTCTGCCGCACCTGGAAAGACTGCTTCGGTCCTTGAATGGAGTCAAGGGGGGAGGTAAAGCGACAAGTATAGCATTTCTTGCGGTTGCAAGGGAAAGTGCCTGGAGAGGGGGTAGTTCGGGTTGGAAGGGACAAATTGACCAGGGAGTTACGGAGGGAGCGGTCTCTGCGGAAAGCAGACAGGGGAGGAGATGGGAAGATGTGGCAAATAGTGGGGTCACGTTGGGGGTGGCGAAAATGTCGGAGGATTATTTGTTCTATGTGACGGGGAAATCATGCTTGACTAATCTTCTGGAATTTTTTGAAGATGTAACTAGGAAAATGGACAAGGGAGAGCCAGTGGATGTAGTGTACCTGGACTTTCAGAAAACATTTGATAAGGTCCCACATAGGAGATTACTGGGCAAAATTAGGGCACATGGTATTGGGGGTAGAGTGCTGACATGGATAGAGAAATGGTTGGCAGACAGGAAACAAAGAGTAGGGATTAACGGGTCCCTTTCAGAATGGCAGGCAGTGACCAGTGGGGTACCGCAAGGCTCGGTGCTGGGACCGCAGCTATTTACAATATACATGAATGATTTGGATGAAGGGATTCAAAGTAACATTATCAAATTTGCAGATGACACAAAGCTGAGTGGCAGTGTGAACTGTGAGGAGGATGCTATGAGAATGCAGGGTGACTTGTGCAGGTTGGGGGAGTGGGCAGATGCATAGCAGATGAAGTTTAATGCGGATAAATGTGAGGTTATCCACTTTAGCAAAAACAGGAAGGCAGATTACTATCTAAATGGCATCAAGTTGGGAAAAGGGGAAGTACAACGGGATCTGGGGGACCTTGTTCATCACTCACTGAAAGTTAGCATGCAGATACAGCAGGCAGTGAAGAAAGTGAATGGCATGTTGGCCTTTATAACAAGAGGAATCGAATATAGGAGCAAAGAGGTCCTTCTGCAGTTGTACAGAGCCCTAGTGAGACCACACCTGGAGTATTGTATGCAGTTTTGGTCCCCTAATTTGAGGAAGGACATTCTTGCTATTGAGGCAGTGCAGCATAGATTTACAAGATTAATTCCCGGGATGGCGAGACTGTCATGTGCTGAGAGAATGGAGCAGCTGGGCTTGTACACTCTGGAGTTTAGAAGGATGAGAGGGAATCTCATTGACACATATAAGATTGTTAAGGGTTTGGACACGCTAGAGGCAGGAAACATGTTCCCGATGTTGGGGGAGTCCAGAACCAGGGGCCACAGTTTAAGAATAAGGAGTAAGCCATTTAGAACGGAGACGAGGAAACACTTTTTCTCACAGAGAGTTGTGAGTGTGGAAATCTCTGCCTCAGATGGTGGTGGAGCAGGTTCTCTGGATGCTTTCAAGAGAGAGGTAGATAGGGCTCTTAAAAATAGCGGAGTCAGGGGATATGGGGAGAAGGCCGGAACGGGGTACTGATTGGGAATGATCAGCCATTATCACATTGAATGGCGGTGCTGGCTCGAAGGGTCGAATGGCCTACTCCTGCACCTATTGTCTATTGACGGCTGGTAGGGTGGAAGGTGAGGACAAGGGGGACTCTGCCCTTATTACGAGTGGGGGGATGGGGAGAGAGAGCAGAGTCACGGGGTATAGAGGAGACCATGGTGAGAGCCTCATCTATGGTAGAAGAGGGGAAACCCCCGTTCCCTGAAGAATGAGGACATCTCTGATGCCCTGGCGTGGAACATCTCATTCTGGGTGCAGATGAGGCGTAGACGGAGGAATTGGGAGTAGGGGATGGAGTCCTTACAGGAGGCAGGGTGGGAAGAAGTGTAGTCCAGATAGCCATGGGAGTCAGTGGGTTTGTAGTGGATGTCGGTCAGTAATCCCACGTCCATGCCTGGTCCATATGGCTCCAAACCATTCCTATGTATGTAACTGTAGTTACCTCCACCACGTCCAATATACACAACATCCCACATGTGAAAGTATTGCTCCTCAGGTTTCCCCACTTTCATCTTTCCCCTCTCTCTTTAAACTATGTGTAATGGCAAATTTCCAACTTTTCCAGTGACCTCTTTTCCAGTTGCCATTACTACACAGGTAAGTAGGAGTGATCTTACGCAGACCTAATAGAACAGATCTTCCAGTTGTATTTTCCAGTTTAATTGAAGTAGTTGTATAAACAAAGAGATGAACGTACCAGGTTTTCCTTATTCTGCATGCAAGTTGTAGCTGGCTGTTCTGTCCCTGGTCTGGTGAGAAATGTATGTCCCCCCCCTCTGTGCCTGTCACTTCCTGTCCCCCATGCCCTTATACGCCACTCTGTGCATCTAATGTCCCCCCCAAGTGTCCAAAATAATACTGCAATATATATCTAGACAAAATAATATAATATGCCAACAGTAGCTAGCCTAAACATAAATGGCTCCTACACTATGTCCAATCATTTTAAACACCCTAACCCTATGCAAAAGACATTAGTGCAAAACACAATTAGTAAAAAATACCAGTCCAGTATAGCGCATGTGGTGGACCATAGCATTCTGTTGAAGATAGCATTAGGGTTGTGTGGTTGGTTCAAGTGTCTAATAAATGTAGGAAAGTAGCTCTTGCTGCTATTATTGTGCAGGAGGTACAGAGGCTGCACCACTTGCAGCATCTGTACCTCCTGCACAATAATAGCAGCAAGAGGACATGGCCCAGATATTGGAAATCCTTGATGACAGATGCCACTTTCTTGAGGCAGCATCTCATTTACATGTCATAGAGTGATACAGCGTGGAAACAGGCACTTCGGCCCATCTTGCCCACCTACACTAGTCCCACCTGCCTGCGTTTGGTCCATATCTCTCCAAACCTGTCCTATCCATGTACCTATCTAACTGTTTCATTAACGTTGGGGTAGTTCCAACCACAACTACCTCCTCTGGCAGCTTGTTCCGTACACCCACCACCCATGCTTTTGGTGGTGAGGCGGCTGTGCCCATGGTGGACTGATCTGCAGACTCTTGCGTTCCTGTGTGCTGGATTTGCCATTACCAGGCAATGACGCTTTCTACAGTGCATCTGTGGAGGTTTGTTAAAGCCTTTGGTGAAACAATTAATCCCTTTAAACATCAAAAATATAGAGGCGCTGGCACACGTTCTATGCAATTACATTTATGCGCTAGGCTCAGGGTAGGTCATATGAGATGTTAACTTGCAGGAATTTGAAGTTGCTAACTCTCTCTACCACTGATCCAGCAAATGTGTTGTGTGGTCTCCCGACCTCCCGTTTCTGAAGCCAATGATTAGTTTCTTAGTTCTGTTGACGTTGAGTGAGAGGTTGTTGTTGCGCCACCACCCACCCAGGTGCTCTAACTCCCTCAGGTATGTTGATTCATCACTACCTGGGAATCAGCCAACCAGAGGTCTGCCGTGAATTTATAGACAAAATTAAAGCTGTGACTAGCCACACAATTGTGGGTGTAAAGACAGTAGAGCAGAGGGCTAAGCACACTGCCTTCAGATGCACTCTGTTGATGGTCAATAAGGAGTCGTTGTTACTGATCCGCACTGAATGAGCTCTGCCGATTGCAAAGAAAGGTACAGAGGGTCATATCTTGGAATTTGATGATGAGTTTGGAGAGAACTATACTGTTATACATTGTGCTCTGGGCACTGAACAACGGCCTGCCATGTGTACCTGTGTTCCATGGCAGAGTGGAGAGCCAGTTCGATCTTATCACGCTAGGTATAAGTGCTATGGGATGGTAGACATTTTGGCAGATCACCGTGCGCATCTTGGGCAAGAGGACCTTTTTAAAGCTGGTGTGAACCTCAGAATGTAGAAGCAAAAAATTGAAGATTACAGCCAGTTGGTCTGCACTGGTTTTTAGCACTTGGTTAGGTATACCCTATGAACCAGACGCTTTGCGTAGATTCACCCTTTTGAAGGATGTTCTGACGTCGACCTGAGATCCCATGGTCATCAGGGGTTGTGGGGATTTGTGTAGGTATTTCATTGTTTTTCTTTACAAAGAATGCATACAAGGCATTGAGGCTGTGATGCATAGTTGTCGCTTATGCTGCCGAGTTTTGCCTAGTAGGAGGTGATAGCACGCAAGTCATGCCACAGCAGTCAAGCATCCATCTATGACTCCAGATGGCCGAAAAAGACCCAGTCTATCCAACCTTTCCTTATAACTCAAACCTTTGGTTCCTTGTTATTTTTTGAACCCTTTACAATATGATTACATTGTTCCTATAGCATGGGGAGTAGAACTGCACACAACACCCTAAATGTGTTTAGTTTAGAGATACAGTGCGGAAACAGACCCTTTGGCCCACCGAGTCCGCGCCGGCCAACGATCTCCGCACACTAACACTATCCTACACATTAAGAGACATTTTGCAATTATACCAAGCCAAATAACCTATAAATCTATACATTTTTGGAATGTGCGAGGAAACCGGGTATCATGGAGAAAACCCGCGCAGGTCACAGGAGGAACGTACAAACTCCATACAGATGAGCATCCTTAGTCAGAATCGAACCCAGGATTCTGACCCTGTATGGCAGCAACTCCCCTGCTGCGCCAGTGTGCCGCCCCAGTGATACAGTGCGGAAACAGGCCCTTTGGCCCACTGATACCGTGCCAACCAGTGATCCCCACACTTACACTATTCTACACACACTAGGGACAATTTACAACAATTAACCTATAAACCTGTACGTCTTTAGGGTTTTTACCAACATCTTGTATACCTGTAACACAACTTCCCAATTCAGATACACAATACACTGACTGATGAAGGAAGCATGCCAATCAATTTCAAAATTCTGTCGATCTGTGCTGCCACTTTTGTGGAACTATAATAATAATAATAATGGATGGGATTTATATAGCGCCTTTTTAATACTCAAGGCGCTTTACATCGCATTATTCATTCACTCCTCAGTCACACTCGGTGGTGGTGAGCTGCTTCTGTAGCCACAGCTGCCCTGGGGCAGACTGACGGAAGCGTGGCTGCTAATCTGCGCCTACGGCCCCTCCGACCACCACCAATCACTCACACACATTCACACGCAGGCAAAGGTGGGTGAAGTGTCTTGCCCAAGGACACGACGACAGTATGCACTCCAAGCGGGATTCGAACCGGCTACCTTCCGGTTGCCAGCCGAACACTTAGCCCATTGCGCCATCTGTCGTCCCAAGAACTATGTACTTGCATCCCTACTTCTCTCGCTCTATTATTTACTGTGCAAATTCTGCAATAACTATTATCTGAATTAAACTCCATCTGCAATTCCTTGTCCCATTGGATCTAGATCCGATTATAATCTTAGATAACTTTCTTTATTGTCCACTATACCACCATTTTGTGTGTAATTCATAAATGTATTCACCATCTAGTTTCACATCCAAATTAAAAATCAAAGGAATTGCAGATGCTGGTTTAGACCGAAGATAGACACAAAAGTCTGAAGCAGCGGCACAGGCACAGCATCTCTGGAGAGAAGGTACACAAAAATGCTGGAGAAACTCAGCGGGTGCAGCAGCATCTATGGAGCGAAGGAAATAGGTAACGTTTCGGGCCGAAACCCTTCTTCAGACCCCTTCACTCCATAGATGCTGCTGCACCCGCTGAGTTTCTCCAGCATTTTTGTGTACCTTCGATTTTCCAGCATCTGCAGTTCCTTCTTTAACATCTCTGGAGAGAAGCTGTGCCTGTCCCGTTTCGGGTCGAGACCAAGGGTGAGACACAAATTCCCACGCAAAAGCCCCACCAGCTGACTCGCAGCGTCCGGAGTGAAGAGTGCAACAGGTGGAAAGAGACGGCGGGCGGGCGGGCGAGCAGCGCTCACCTGAGTCGATGAGGGCCTCCGCCGCCAGCCCGAGGCAGAGCCACAACAGCGGCCGCGCGACGCCCATCTTCCCAACGACGCACTGACAGTGCCGCGCACTGCGCATGCGCCGCCAACCGCCTAGCCCGACGGACAATGCGAGACGTCACTTCCGTCCCGGCGCGGGAAAACGTCACTTCCGTCCCGGCGCTGGCCCCTGGAGCGCGGGGGGGGAGGTGCGCGTCAGTCGTCAGTTCAGGGATCTTTCGTTCAAGGCGTCCCTCAACTCTGCTGATGGAGGGTGGAGAAAGTCAAGAGTGTTTTAATGTTGTATGTCCCAGATAAAACAATGAAATTCTTACTTGCAGGAAGATTCCTTCATCCCTTAGCCGAGTCTGTGGATGAGGACTGCAGCCTGGGTTCTTAATGGCAAAGATACTAGAGGAGCAAGATAGAAATCCAATGGAGTGACGTGTAGTACGTAACGGAACGTCACGGCCGCCATTTTTTAATGCAAAACGCGACATCTTTGGTAGCAGGGACGGCCTCCACAGTTATACAATCTACTCTTACATCAGGTCGCAGGGAAGAGCAAAGATACTGGAGGCTCCTCTAGTATCTTTGGGGGAAGAGGACATTTCCTCCACTCGTGAGTTGATCCAGGACTGATTCTCGGTCTCCCTGATACCAGATGAAGGCGGCTGGCACCAGGCTCTCTGTCTGGCGGGAGAGCCTCAAGCGTCGGCGCTCCCGAGGCAGCGGGCAATGCTCCTCTCGTACCTTTGGTGTAATCCGTTCCAAAGATTGATCCGCTCTATCATCTTTGGTGTAATCCGTGTTGTAGGGAACAGTGTTGTATATAACATCTATCACTTCTCATATTTAGTTAATATTATTGTAAATATTATTATTATTGTAAATTGCACTCCAGTAAAATGGCGTCAACACTAACCCATGTCATACTACGCTTTTTTCGCAGAGTGGCGCATCTTGCTCTGCTCTAGTATCTTTGCTTAATGGTGTCCTGCCCTCAATTCTGGGTCCCAGGTGCGTGTAGGTGATTAGAGTAGCCCTGATCAGGAATCTGAAAAGCAAATTGCACTGATAATTGGAAAAGCAGCATCATCTATGTAAAAATAGTGAATTTCTTATAGCATTTCGTACAGCATGGAAACAGCCTCTTGGGCCCAACTTGCCGACCAAGTTGGTCCATCTACACGAGACCCATCTTCATAAGACATAGGAGCAGAGTTAGCCCATTTGGCCTATCAAATCTACTCTGCAGACTCCCTGCTTCCTCCAAACTACCTACTCCCGCCCTCACCCCCATCTTTGTATCATCCACAAACATGGCCACAAAGTTATCAATTCCATCATCCAAATCATTAATATACAATGTGAAAAGTAGTGGATTGAAACATCCCTGCAGAGCACCACTAGTTGCAGGTAGTCAACCAGAAAAAGCCTCCTTTATTCTATTCACACTCTTTGCCTTCTGCCATTTAGCCAATCTTCTATCCATTCTAATATGCCTGCATTTGGACCATATCCTAAATTCACTGGATGTATTCAAGAGAGTTAGATTCAGCTCTTAGAGTAACGGAATCAAGGTATATGGGGAAAAAGCAGGAACGGGGTACTGATTTTGGATGATCAGCCATGATCATATTGAATTGCGGTGCTGGCTCGAAGGGTTGAATGGCCTAATCTTGCACCTATTTTCTATGTTTCTAAACCTTTCCTATCCATGTACCTGTCAAAATCGATTTTTAAATGGTGTGATAGTACCTGCCATAACTACCTCCTCTGCCAGCTTGTTCCTAATACCCAACACCCATTGTGTGAAAACTGCCATTTATAACCTTCACCACACATATGTGCATGCCACCCTTCACATGGTATTACGGTACTACACTAAAACTCTCTCTTGCTCACAAGCCAGCAGAGCCAGACCCGAGCAGCTGGCTGTTTGAATGTTCCTGTTTGCTTAATGGAATAAAGATTGATTTCACCATGTGTGTATTGTTATGGATCGCTGATGAACATGGTGTCAGAGATTTGAATCACGTCTCCAACTATTTTGCCTGAATTTATTTTAGTTTATGTTTTTTACACCGAATCATGGAAAGTTCCTTACGGCGACCAGATCGTTTGGTGTTCAACAGTGAGCTTGCTGAACGATGGCGCATCTTCGAGGTGGAATTCGGGATTTTCATTGATGCTGCCCACCCTGGTGCTGCACCACACACTGTTGCGTCAATTCTCCTCAATGTGGCGGGCACAGGGTTTCCACTATGTCCCAGAACATACCGAACTGGTAACACATGTTGTGACCCCAGCAGAGTCCATCAGACACCCGGTCTGCCTCCTCCGAAAGTTCAGAGAGCTGTGCCAACTTCGCACCAACGTTATCATGGAGCACCACAAGTTTTTTTCCCGCAGCCAACAAGAGGGTGAAACGGTTGAATCCTACATTGGTGCCCTCAAGAGCATTGCATCCAGATGCCACTTCCATGTCATCTGCGGCCGACTCGTATATGGCATCCTGAATGATAAGGTGAGAAATCAATTACTCTGGGATGAGGAGCTTACACTTGATAGTCAAGTCAAGTCAAGTCACATTTATTTATATAGCACATTTAAAAAAACAACTCTCGTTGGCCAAAGTGCTTTACATTTGTTATAAGATTAGTATAAACAAACAAACTACATACATATATACATATAGCCATCGCTCAGAGGACGTCAAGAAAGGCTTGGGAGTATAGATACGTTTTTAGTCTTGACTTAAAGGAGTCGATGGAGGGGGCAGTTCTGATGGGAAGGGGGATGCTGTTCCACAGTCTAGGAGCTGCAACCGCAAAGGCGCGGTCGCCCCTGAGCTTATGCCTAGACTGCGGGATATTCAGCCACCCCAAGTCGGCCGATCTGAGGGACCTGGAGGTGGAGTGGTGGGTAAGAAGACTTTTGATGTAGGTGGGGGCAAGCCCATTGAGGGCTTTGTAAACAGAGGAGAATCTTAAGAGGCCAGGATCGGGGTGATGTGGTCCCTTTTTCGGGTGCCCGTCAGGAGTCGCTGCGGCGTTTTGGACCAGTTGCATGCGGGAGAGGGAAGATTGGCTGATGCCAGTGTAAAGGGAGTTGCAGTAATCTAGGCGGGAGGAGATAAATGTGTGGATGATCTTTTCGAGGTCATCAAAGTGGAGAAATTGTTTTATTTTAGCTATCGTCCGAAGCTGAAAGAAGCTAGCTTTTACCACGGCATTGACTTGTTTGTCAAATTTCAGTGCTGAGTCAAATATCACGCCAAGGTTTTTGACGTGAGGTTTGAGTAGTGGGGTAAGGCTTCCAAGGCTGCCTGCTATCATTTTGATTGAGTCCGAGGGGCCGAGTAGGATGACCTCAGACTTACTCTCGTTTAGTTGGAGGAAGTTCTGGGCCCTCCAACACTTTATATCCTCGAGGCAGTGGGTAAGGTTAAGCAGATTTGATTGGTTTTTGGGCTTCAGGGGGAGATAGAGTTGTGTATCGTCTGCGTAGCAATGGAAGGAAATGCCGTGCCTTTCAATGACTTGGCCTAAGGGGAGAAGAGAATGGGGCCAAGGATGGAACCTTGTGGAACCCCACAGCAGAGATTAGCTGGGGAGGAGAAAGAGTTGCCTATGTTAGTCGAGAAACTCCTACCTTTGAGGTAGGAGATGAACCAGCTCAGGGCAGTGCCATTAATACCAACCCCATACCGGAGACGGTCAATTAGGATGGTGTGGTCGACAGGTCGGTGATAAGGTTGAACGTATCTGCGGGTTGCAGAACACGCTGATACCTGTACCAAAGCCTTGGGACCGGGGCCACACTCTGCCTATGACGTCCATGCCTTCTTTTTTTTTTTTTATGTTTATTTTATTAGAAGTTAATACAATACAAAACAATACGGTGGTACCTAATTTTAGGTGCCAACTATGTCATAACGTAATACATTCTATGTACAAACTCTCGTTTGGACCTCAAGGGGTCCAAATGACAAATTTGTCCCTCAAAAGACAAATAAATTGAATTGGAATAAATTGAATTGGAATTTATGTTTTTGAAAAGGAAGTAAAAAAAAAAAAATAGAGAGAAGAAAAAGAGGAAAAATAGATAGTAGAAAATAGAAAAACGTGAAGTGTGTATATAAGAAAAGGAAAAGTAGAAAGTAGAGATAGTAGAAAAGGGCCCTTAAAAAAGAAAAATAAATTTTCAAATCTTTGTTCGGAGATGTAAATCTATCCACGACCTGACCTGAAATCAGTAATCTTTACAGTACTGCTGCATCACATGATTCCAAAAAGTCGATGAAAGGGGACCAACTCCTTAAGAATTGCTCATATTTATCTATTAGGCGGAGTCTCATTTCTTCAAGGTGTGCTATGTCCGTCATATTCCTAATCCACATTTTAATAGTTGGTATAGCTGTATTTTTCCAAAATTTAAGTATCAATTTCTTTCCAATTATTAACCCATAATTAAAGAATACTTTTTGGTCTTTGTTTAAATTGATATCTTCTACTATTATTCCAAATATAATCCATTCCGTATTAGGTTCTATTCTTGACTTAAAGAGCTTTGTAAATATATCAAATATATCGCTCCAAAATTTATTCAACTTTGTACATCCTACAAATGAATGTGTTATATTGGCATTTTGAAACAAACATTTATTGCATCTGGGAGAGACGTTTAGGTAGAATTTATTCAACCTTGTTTTTGAATAATATAGTCTATGTAATAATTTAAATTGAATTAAATTATGTCTTGCATTAATGGAACAATTATGTGTGTTCATCAGATACTTTTCCCATCTATCTTTTGGGATCTTTAGCATTAGTTCATGTTCCCAATCTTCTCTTAGTGCCTCTGTTGAGGGTAATTCTCTATTTAATATACTATTATAAAAATATGATATTAGTTTTTGTGAATCAGCCTTAATATTCATTGCTTCTTCTAAAGGGTCTAAAAATGTAGTTTGAAATCTATGTATATATTTCTTCATAAAGTCACATATCTGTATATATTTAAAATATTGATTATCATTCAGTTTAAATTTTAATTTTAATTGTTGAAATGATAATAATTTGCCCAATTCATACAAATCTCCTACTTTCCTAATCCCCAGTCTATCCCATTGTTTATATGTTTTGTCGATAAGAGATGGTTTGAATGCAGGATTGTTCAATATTTGGGTTAGTACTGATAGATTATTTAATTTCAAGGATAATTTTATTTGTTTCCAAATTCTTATTGTATTGTGAATAATTGGGTTCTTATATATTATACTATTCAATTTTATCGGTGAGAACAAGATCGTTCCTATATCGTACGGGAAACACTCCTCTTTCTCCATTCTTATCCACTCCGACTGGTGAGTGGAACTATCCAACCAGTACATTATGTTCTTAATATGCACTGACCAGTAGTAATACGTAAAGTTAGGTAGTGATAAACCCCCAACTTCTTTACGTTTACACAAATGCTTTCGTTGAATTCTGTGTGCTCTATAATCCCATATAAAATTAGTGATATTAGAATCTAGTTTTTTGAAAAAATATTTCAGAATATATATTGGGATCGCTTGAAACAAATATATTAATTGTGGTAAGAAAGTCATTTTTATAGCGTTAATTCTACCTATCAATGAGAGTGGGAGCGTTTTCCAAAATTTAATCATAACATTCAGTTTATTTAATAGTGGCATAAAATTGGCGCTAAATAATGATTTGTGTCTTCTCGTAATTTGAATACCTAAATACTTGAATTTTTCTGTTGCAATTTTAAAAGGGAATTTTAATAAGTGTCTCGCATCCTGTGGTTTTAAAGACATAATTTCGCTTTTATTCCAATTTATTCTATATCCTGAAAAAGAACCAAATTCCTCAATTAGTGTTAATAAGGTGGGGATACTCGTTTGTGTATTAGTAATATATAAAAGAATATCATCAGCATATAATGAAATATTATTCTTTGAGTTCTTAGTATTATATCCGTGAATATTCGGATGATTTCTAATCCTTTCAGCCAGCGGTTCTATCATAAGGGCAAATAGCAATGGTGATAAGGCACAACCTTGCCTATTACCCCTTGATAAATAAAATTTTGGAGATAACATATTATTAGTTAATATTCTTGCCGTAGGTTTATCATAAAGTAGTTTAACCCATCTAATAAAATTCTCTCCCGTATTAAATGTTTGTAGTACCTTGTATAAATACTGCCATTCTACCTGATCAAATGCCTTCTCTGCATCCAGCATAACGACTGAAATATCTTCAATGTCCTCTTTGTGAGAGTACATTATATTGAAAAGCCTTCTCAAGTTATTAAATGATTGTCTTTTGGGTATAAATCCCGTTTGATCCGGGTTTACCAATTTGTTAATATAATTATTCAGTCTTCTTGCTAGAATCTTTGCTAAGTTTTTCTGATCCGTATTTAGAAGTGATATAGCTCTGTAAGAACCCGGTTCATCTAAATCTTTATCTTTTTTTGGTATAAGCGTTATTGTTGATTCTGCTAATGTTTCTGGTAGTTTATTTTCGGTTTATGCCTGCGTGTATAAGTTGAGTAATCTTGGTACAATTGACTCCTGAAATTGTTTATAAAATTCATTATTAAAACCTTCTGGTCCTGGGGTCTTCCCATTTTTCAATGAGTTTATTATTTGTTTTATTTCTTCACTAGTAATCCGTGCTTCTAATTCCTCTTGTTCTAAACTATCCAATTTAGGGAGGTTTCAATTATCTAAAAAATTTGTAATTTTACTATCATCTGTATTTATTTTAGTTGTGTATAAATTATGATAAAATTGGGCAAACCTTTTATTAATATCCTTTGGTAATGTTAGAAGCTCACCCTTATCAGATTTAATTTTAGTTGTAGTATTTTCCTTTTCTTGTTGCTTCAGTTGCCTCGCTAATAATTTATGTGGCTTATCCCCAAATTCGAAGTGTGCCTGTTTTGTAATTTGGAATAGTCTTATTACTCTTCCCGATAATATTCTATTGAGTTTATATTTCAATAAGGTTATCTTATTATGTTTATCTATGGTTGGGTCACTTGCATTGTCCAGTTCTAGTGATTTTATTTCCTGTTCTATCCTCTGAAGTTCTCTTTTATTTTCTTTATTTTGAAAACTTTGATAAGAGATTATAGCACCGCGAATGTATGCCTTAAAGTTTCCCATAATAGCGATACAGAAATACCCGGCGTATCATTTATCTCGAAAAAAATTGTTGTTTGTTCTTTTATATACTCATAACCCTGCGGGTTATTTAATATTTGTGCATTGAATCTCCAAAAAGGTTTTATACCCGGCATTCCCTCGATTTTAAGTATAAAAGTCAGCGGTGAATGATCAGAAATAATACTATTGTGGTATGATGGTTTAGTCGTATACGGGATTAATTTTGTATCCAATAAGAAATAATCAATTCGTGAATAAGTTTTATGAACCGATGAGTAAAACGAATATTCCCTTCCATTTGGGTTTGCTATTCTCCAAACATCAGTTATGTTATTATTTTTTATATGTATTTAAACATTCACAGGTCTTAGTTTTAACAAGACGCTTCCCTACCTTTATTGATTTATCTAAATATGGGTCTATAACACAATTAAAATCTCCCCCCATTATTATATTTTGATAATTATGCTCTGCAATTATATCTACTATTTTGTTAAAAAATTGGGGGTTATCAAAATTAGGCGCATAAATATTTATCATAGTTAATGGTGTATTATAAATTTCGCCCATGACTATAACGTATCTTCCCTCTTTATCAGATATGGACTTCTTTAATTTAAAAGGTATACCTTTCCGAATTATAATGGCCGTGCCTCTTGCTTTAGAAGTGAATGTGGAGTAGTAGGTTTGACCTATCCAGTTTGCCCTTAATCTGATCTGAGTTTGTTGTTTCAAATGCGTTTCTTGTAAGAAAGCAATATCAATGTTTAATGATTTTAATTGTGCCAGAATTTTACCCCTCTTAATTGGCTCATTTGCACCTCTAATGTTCCAACTACAGAAAGTGAGACCTCCGGTGTTTATTCGACTATTATCTTGCATTGGCTATTACCAGAATGTATGATTCATGTGATGCAGCCAAGTACCTCGAAATCCCGAGTCCAGGGTTATCCTTCATAATTTCTGCACTAGTTTTACATCTCCTGGCACTATTAAACATAATTAAGGGAAAGAGAAAAACATAAAATGAAGTGTTCATAAAAATTGTTAAATCATACAACTCATAATAGTGAATAAACAAAAAAAGTGAGTAAGTTATCAAAAAAGCGATATCTTACAAAAAAGCCACCTATGGTGGCTAAGATTAATTTTAAATTGACCTCTGTCGATGGTATTATGCACTGGGCTTTGCCCCCCTAATAAAGTGTCATCCAACATTAGTCGGTTTCCTCCACTTATAACCAAAATTATCATGTCAGGTCGATTAATAGCTAAAAAAATTAAAATAAAATAGAAGAAAAGCTTGAAGATTTACAATAAAATAAAATAGAATTATTATGGGTTAAAGTACCTCGTCATTAATCACACTTTTCATTAGCCTGTATGTTAGTTGACTCGTAATTAGTATTTAGAATATCTGTCTAACCTCCCCCATCCTTCCTACTATATAGTTAGTCATGTTAGTATAATACATTAAAACTTTAGCGTTAATTAAGTTTATTGCGTATATATAGTTAATTAGTTAGTTAGTTATATGCTGTATATCTAAATAATAGATCATATAGTACTGAGACAAAGGCAGACCAACAAGACTTTAAATTAAAAAAAGAACAGTCTAATAATTATCAGGGCTGAAAAACTTGGCGCAGAGCCTGCGACCTTGAACATTCCATCTGTTGAGCCTCAGTTTTTCAGTTCAAGATAAAGTTAGGACTCTGTTATTAAAAAACACACTGGCCAGATAAGTCTGTCTGAGAACCGTCTAATCAAAGTGAAAAACAAGTTCAACGGGCGTAGTGTCTCATTATTCAGTTTTTCCTTGAATTTTATTCAAAATCTCCTGGGGATATTTGCAAGCTGAGTCCGGATCCGTAAATGAACGTTGCTCAGCCCTGTACGTGATTAACATTTTAGCAGGGTAGATAACGCCGTAACGAACTTCAGAATGTCCTTGTAAAATACTGCTTGCACTTTTAAACTGGCGTCTTTTTGCCAGTATTTCCCGAGGGTAGTCTCTGTAAAATCTAACAATATTATCAGCAAATGTAAGATTTTCTCCATAGGATATCTTCTTTAATAAATTTTCCAAAGTCGAAATGTCTAAGAACTTTACGATAATTTGACGTGGTGGAGCATTCGCTCCTCTTTGGAAGCGACCAACACGATGAGCCACATCTATCTTTGGTTTTTCTGGCAGTTTGAAAACATCTTTAAGTAAATTAGTAATAAAATCACTGCTCTGCCCCCTCTTTAACTCCTATTATTCTCAAATTCTGCCTCCTTGACCTGGCTTCCAAATCTTGACATTTCTCATTCAATTTATTTGTAAGCTCCCAATTCGCGTTGTGTTCTTTTTTCAAACCTGTTGTTTCCTGGCCCATCTGCTGCATTTCACCCTCCATCTCTTCCATCAATTTTTCCGTCTTTGTTCATTAATTCAGCAGGAAGTCATGTTTATTGTTATAGTCTCTGCATTCTTTCCAATTCCTTAGCCGTCTGCGACTCCAAATCTTTGAACTGCTGGTTCAGGGATTTTTTTATTTACTGGCGCCTTTCTAAAACCCAAGGACACCTTACAATGCATAGAATCACAAAAAAATACAAAACACATAATCGGAATAAATTAAATATAAAAACACCACAGTACACAAATCAAGGACAGAATTCAATTTCAAGAGCACAATTTGAGGAGAGAGCAGCGGCGACCAATTCGCGCCAGCATCCACTCTCCCCTCCGACCGCCATCTTGCACACGGACTAACAGGCACAGCACATAAAAATCATCCCCCCACAATGACCACCACTGTGGGGGAAGGCACAATGTCCAGTCCCCAACCCAGTTCTCCCCAGAGTCAGGCCCAATGAGGCCTCCACAGTTGCCTCTACGGAGGCCCGATGTTCCTGGCCGTCGGGAGAGTCCTCGCAGCGGCTGGAACGGCCGGTTTCCCAGCGGAGTCGATGGCACCTGAAGCCGACAGGGCCGCGCCGATTTGGAGCCACGAGGCTCCCGATGTTGGAGTAGGCGCCGCCGCCCGCGGCTGGTCGCTCCGCAGACCCGCAGCCCGGAGGTGTTGATCTCGTCGGTCCAGCTCACCGGAGCTCCAGCGCGGCGACCCAGGCAAGGCATCGCCCGCTCCGCTCCACGATAGCGCTCCAGCGCTGTGCCGCCACCGAAGCTGAAGGTGCTGGCCGGTCCCCGTCAGGAAACGGCGCTCCATGCCCGCTGGTAGGCCACGAGGACGGGTCGACGAGGCAGCCTGGAGAAAAAGCTGCCTCACCGACCAGGTAGGGACACAGAAATAGTTTCCCCCTTACCACCCCACATTAAAAGTCAAAATTCCCCAAACAAACAAAGAAATAAAAAAAGCTAAAACTAAAGAAAAAGTGAATTTGACGGACGGCTGCTGTTTAGCAGCCGTTCCTCCAAGATGGCGGCTCCTCCATACGTAAAGTTCCTTTAATTCTCTACAACTAGTGTCAATTTTCTTAGAGAGATTATCCTCCATTGTAGAAAAATTTTACTTCGGAGTCACGTGAGTGACTACGTGAAGAACCCCGCCAGTGCGCCTGCGCGTCATTACGTCAGACGCCTTGACGCAAACGGACGTGAGGAGCAGAGCTCCTACAGTGGTTTGCAGTTTTTCAACTACAAGGTAAGTAGTAACTTTTTTCATGTTTTCCAGGTCCGTTTACTGTGGGTCTATGGGGATTTTTTTCCACAGACGCCATGGAAAAAACGGACAGGGAGAAGAGGCGAGCGACACAGCCGACAGAAGTCGGGAAAGTCGGGAGTCTGCGGTTAGAGAGCAACCGCCTCTAAACCCCGGTACAGTCGCCAGCGGTGAGCATAGCGACTGTGGACCTGGGGGAGGTGAAAACACAGTCAGCGCCTGTCGGGCAAAAGACAAAGTTTAAATCCCAACGGCCCACGGAGGGAGTCCCAGGCAATGGAAGTAGCTCCAGGGCTAGATACTGCTTTCGAGCGTATTGCCCAATAGAAAGCCTTTTACACAGGCTGTTGGAGCAAAGTTCACTCAGGGAGGAGTGTACTGAAAGCCAAGCTGCTGGAAACAGCTCAAACAGCTCCTGGTACAGGGCTAGATACTGCTTTCGAGCGTATTGCCCAAATAGAAAGCCTTTTTCATAGGCTGTTGGAGCAAAGTTCACTCAGGAGGGAGTGTACTGTAATCCAAGCTGCAGGAGCAGCTTAACAGCACCTGGCTCAGGGCTGATGGAATGCACCCTCAGGAATGATGAGCGTGCTACGGGTCATGAGATTTCAGACCCCGACTCTGACGGTGAGGCTGTACAAGGCGATGAACGGCAGCTGCCAGATGTTCCAACCCTGGCAGTAGGATTCGCTGCCCCGTCAGGGTCAGGAGAGCCATTAGGAGAAAAACTGGCCTCCTTAATAAATTACTTGGTTTACCATTAGCTGGAACAGCAGGAGATGGATGAGACTGCAAGAAAGCAGGAGACCCCAAGTAACTGGGTTGCTGAAAGCAGCAGCAGTGAACCAAATTATCTGGAATCAGTTGCAGAGAATATTAAAGCTGCTGGGTTCTGGAATAACTGCTTTTACCAGAATAGCAGGTAACAGCCAAAAGATGACGAAGTTGCATCAGCAAGCACTGGGGTTGCTATGCAGCACCCACTTCGAGATCAATTATCTGAGGAAAGTGCTATACGGCCTACTATGAATCCGAAATTCGCAGCACTCTGCAAACCAAGTAATATACAATTACCCAACTTACTCTTTGGAGAGGATCTCGGGAGACGTATTAAAGAGTTGGAAGATGAAGCGAAAACAGGATTGATAAAAACATCAATGGTTGCAAAGTCTGTAAAGAGGAAGTATCCTTTCAGACGTTATACGGATCTTAGACCAGGACCAAGTCGCTCATCAACGCAGGAACGTAGCTGGCGGCCTGCAGCGGGAGTAAGGACCAGTGGTGGTGCTTCCGGGAGAATCCAGGGATCTCAGAATACTCAAATGACTCAAGAGGTAGGTGGACCTGGTTCTCAGGGGAACATACTAACTGGATTAAGTCCAAAAGTTGGAGGCAGATTACGTCTCTTCTATAAACATTGGAAGAAGATTACTTCAGATGTGGTAATTCTGAATGATATACAAGGATTTCGAATTGATTTCAATCCAAATTATGATTTGCCTGCCCAGCATGTTCCTAGCAGAACTCTCCACTTTGCGAAGTAATGGAGGTTCAAGTTGCGCTTCAAAACCCTATATATAAAAGGTGTTATTAAAGAATCAGTCTACCAAATTCACCAATTTGGGTCAAATATATTCCCTCGATCAAAAAAGGATGGAGGATGTAGGATTATTATAGACTTGACAAGTCTGAATCCTTTTGTTCAGTGTCTGTTCACTTGCAAGATATGAAGTATTTTAAATTTACATGGATGAACCAATTAGGGCAGTTCAAAGCTCTGCCTAAAGGGTTAATGTTCCCTCCCAGAATATTCATAAAATTGTTAAAATCAATTCTGGGGTTGCTGAGAGCCAGGGGCATGTACTAATGGCATACCTGGATGATGTCCTGATTATAGGAAGGACAAAACAGTCAACAGAAGCATCGGTTGCAGTAATAAAATCAAACTTTTGAAAGTTTGGGGGTTTCTAAATTCATCCAAAGAAATCAAGGTTAAAAACATGTACCTCGATTAATTATTTGGGGTTCACAATTGATTTAGCCCAAATGCAAATTACTTTGCCCAGTGAAAAAAGGGTGGAGTTGATTAAAGATTGCAGTAATCTGTTAAACGAGCAAAAACCTCTAATCAGACAGGTGGCTCGAGTACTGGGAAAATTAGTAGATTCCCAGCAGTCCAGTATTGACCATTACATTATCAACAGTTGCAGAGAATTAAAGAACAGGCACTGAGAGTAAATGCTGGTCATTTTTATAGAACCATGCAAGTAACAACAAATGCTGTTTCTAAGCTGCAGTGGTGGATTCTACATGTCTCAAGCAGTTCAGGCATAGTGCTGATTGAACAACATTCCATGATATTACAAACTGATGCCAGTGCACTAGGATGGGGTGCAACTGACTTAACATGGAGCTGCGGAGGCAGATGGAATCAGGAAAAGTTAGTGTTACTGCAGACATGGGGAATTACCTATTTGGAGCTTTTAGGAGGTTTCTATGGACTCCAAGCTTATGGTTCTAACACAACTAAAAGGAAGGTTCAAGTTCAAATTAATAAACAACAGTAGTTGCCTATATTAATGATATGGGTGGAATTAAGTTGGTGTCATGTGACAAAATGGTTAAATCAACTTGGGTCTTGGTGTATTGAAAAGAACATTTGGATTTCAGTTATCTATCTACCAGGTAGAATGAACACGATAGCAGACACCAGGTCATGAAAAGTTCCATGATAATAAAGAATGGATGTTGAATCAAGAGGTATTCAATGATATAGTAATCAGATTTGGAATGACCGACATCGACTTGAATCATCAGCTATCGAGATATGTCTCATGGAAACCAGATCCAGCAGCAGTGGCGATTGATGCTTTCTCGCTACATTGGGGTGGTATGTTTTCATATATATTTCCACCTTTCTGCCTCATAAGCCAATGTTTGCTTAAAATCAGGCAAGATGCTGCTTCAAGGGTATTGGTAGTACCAGATTGGCCTACACAGCCATGGTATCTGTTGATATTAGAATTAACAACACAAATGTTGATGAAAGTCCCAAAAAGGAGTAATTTATTGCTGCACCCTGTAACAGGGTAACAACATCCATTATATCATCGTTTGGATTTGTTGATTTGCAGGTTTTAAGAATGCCTTTTCTGGGACGAGGACTGTCTGAGCATACTGTGGACATGCTTACGGCAGCTGGGAGGAAGAGCACTCAAAAACAATACCTTTCTTATATTAAGAAATGGGAAGAGTTCCGTGTACAAAAGAATGTGCAATAAAGCACTGCAGATATTTCAAATGTTTAGAATTTCTGTCAAAACTTTATTATGATGAAGGTCTGAGTTGTAGTGCAATTAATTCAGCCAGAAGTGCATTGTCCTCATATTTGGTTCTGGATTCAGAAAGAAACTCAATTGGGTCACACTCAATTGTTTCCAGACTAATGAAAGGAATCTTTAATTCCAAACCACCGAAACCTAGGTACGTGACAATCTGGGATGTAAGTGTGGTACTGAAACTACTTCGTGAATGGTCATCAAGTGTGTCTTTACCTTTGGTCAAGCTCAGTATGAAAGTATTCATGCTTATGGCATGAGTGACAGCACAACGAGTGCAAACACTTGGAAAATTACAAATAGACAGTATGGAAGTAACTGAAGACAAGGTTACATTCTATATCTATGACCTACTAAAGTAAATTAGGCCAGGTGTGACAGGATTTAAAATTATGCTAGCAGCATATCCAAATGATCCATGTCTCTGTATTAAGACATATTTATTACAATACATTGAGGTCACAAAGAATTTGAGAATACGGAAACTGGGTTGTTGATCACACACAAGAAACCACACAAGAGAGTTTCAATACAGACTATTTCCAGATGGATAAAAGAAGTCTTAACAGCTGCTGGTATTAACACTTATGTTTTTACGTCTCACTCGACTAGGACAGCAGAAACGTCGCCGGCCAGGGCAAAAGACGTCCCCGTCGACCATATCCTCGCAGCCGCCGGGTGATCCAATGAGTTGATGTTTCACCATTTTTACCATCGGCCTATTGTTAATGCGGGGTTGTTTGCAGAAACTATTTTAAGTTCTGTGTAAATTCCTCTGGTTTAAAGGGGATCTGATTCATTTCATTATTGAAATGAATTACTGCATTTGTGGTACAAATGTTATTATGAATGCATGATTGATTATTCTCGTTCCGAGTCAATCTATGCAATGAGAAGCCGGGATTGATCCACGGCATGAAATCACAAAGCTTTAAAATCTTCACGTAGTCACTCACGTGACTCCGAAGTAAAATAGTAAGATTAAACGAGAAATTACCTAAGTTTGAAGTTTGATCTTTATTTTATGAGGAGTTACGTAGGTGATTACGTGCCCACCACGACCCTACCCTCTATCATAAATGTCAGATGGAAGTTCTTGTATTACTCGTTTTATTATGAGACTATATTACTTTGGTTGTTGTTTTTTGTGATTTCACACCGCTGCTTTGAAGATTGACGCGCAGGCACACTGGCGGGGTTCTTCACGTAATCACCTACGTAACTCCTCATAAAATAAAGATCAAACTTCAAACTTAGGTAAGTTCTCGTTTAATCTTACTATTATTCTGCATTGTAGAATTCATTTTAGCAAATTGCTTCTGAAGATCTTTAGTAATGTCTTTAGTAATATTAACTCTTACCGATTCTTCCCAGCTTTTCATTTCTTTCTCCCTTTCTTTTAACTCTTTTGTTTCAGCTCTTGCAGCCATTTCGACTGTTGGTTGTTGAGATTCCAACTCCTCTTCCAAACTTTCAAAAGTAGATTCAGGAGTGGTTTCAAGCTCATCCAGAGCTTTTTGGAGCTGGAGCTGGAGCTGGAGACTGATTGTAGTCTTCTTGGGTCCTCTCTGACCTCTTCCATTTTTCATCTGATTTTTACCGGTAAAATCGTTTTAAATCCCGATTCAACCGGCACCGTCTGATGACGTCAGTACCCACGACGTTCAGCAATCCCGGTAAGAGTTTTTAAGTCGATCCTGGCGTAGGAACCAAGTTTATACACGATTTGTTGGGAGCAGAGCTCTGTGCAGCTGTCTTTACTGCTTCATAGCAGCCACCGGAAGTCGTCCATGCCTTCTATAGGTCCCCACGACAAACATTAACCCCTCAACAATTGCCTAAACCCCCAGGGAGGGTAACTGATCATCTAGTCAATAACTGTGGTAATTGCGGTGGCTCACACCCAAAATTTCGTGAGCAATGCCTCGCTTATGGCAAATCTTGTCACTATTGCAAAAAGAAAGGCCACTTTATCCGGTGCTGCCACGCCCGTGCCAACAGGGCCCAGTCACAACAATCTCTCTATGCACTTGAGCACACACTCTCAGAATCATTATCAGAATCGTTTATTGTCATTTGAACATAAGTTCAAACAAAATTGCGTTTCTGCAGTCATCATCAAACAAAACAAAACAAAATTAACATAATTAACACAATTCCACACAAAACATCCATCACAGTGAATCCCCAAACACCTACTCACTGAGATGGAAGGCAAAGTCTTATCTCTTCCCTGTTCTCTGTGCCCATTCCTTTCTCGCAGTCAAGCAGCCAAACTGCTGCATTGAGCCGATTAAGGCTCCTGATGTTAGATGTTAGAGCCCCCCCAGCAGGCGATGGTAAGTCCCCGGCGGCCGTTTAAGCCACGTCGGGCGATGTAAGACCCCGCTCCGTGTCGATTTAAACCCCTCGATTCGTGCGGGTGAAGTTTACCGTTGCGGCAGCTCTGAAAAGCGTTCTCCCACCAGGGACCCACGAGCTCCCGATGTTACCGTCCACAGGGCCTGCAGCCGGGTCGCAGCCTCGCGCCACCACAGCGCTCCGCACTCCAAAGTCGGCCAGCTCCGTGATGGTGAGTCCGCAGGCTCCGCGACTGGAGCCCCAGGTCGATGCCGGTTGGTGGCCGCCAGCTCCACGATGTTAGGCCCAACGACAACTGCAACGGAGACTCGACAAGGAAAACGTCGGGTCCCTGTACAGGGAAGAGATTAAAAAGTTTCCCCCACCCCCCACATATACACCGCTAAAAATAATATAAAAATAAAAACCAAGACATCCACTTAACAGGACAAAAGAAAAAAAAGACAGACAGACTGCAGAGGCCGCTGCCGACAGGCGCCGCCATCTTGTCCTACGAGGCGCTGACAGAATCAGCAGAACCACAGCCGCATCACCTGCAAGAAGTCAGCCACAACAAACATTCTTGTATTCCCGACTCTACGGCTACAGACAGTGATCCCATGACAACGCTCAGTATCAATAACACCAAGGTTGCTGCTAAGATAGACACAGGAGCGAGGTGTAATGTGATTTCTCTGGCAGACTTCCAAAGAATTCACAACAACGAAACTGTTCTGAAAACAAACTCGAAGTTACATCCATTTGGTGGGGGTAGTTGCAACCAGTTGGTACGGTTACATTACAATGCCATCTAGCGTCTCAAGTTTACAACTTGGAATTTTTCATCGTTAAAGGGGAAGTGCCCCTCGTTCTGGGCAATGATGTATGCCGTAATATGAACCTAGTTTTCGGCAAAACTGTGTACCAGCAGTCGACCTCTCCAAGTCCTACCCAACAATTACTCGAACAATACAGAGACCTTTTTGACAACCAGCTGGGCAAGCTTCCCACAGAATACAGCATTGTAACCGACAAGGAAGTTATACCTGCCGTTCGTCCTCACTGAATCCCGCACGCAATGAAGGATCGCGTCAAAGCTGAATTAGACAGAATGGTATCACTGGGTGTAATAGCCCGTCAACGACCCCTCCTCCTGGGTCTCCACCATGGTTGCAGCAGTCAAGAAGAACAAAGACGAGATAAGGATCTGCATCAACCCTAAGGATTTAAATACTGCCATCAAACGGCCACACCACCCGATGCAGACGGTGGAAGAAGTCGCTGCCAACCTGGGTAAAGCCACAGTCTTTTCTGTCCTAGATGCAAATAACTCATTTTGGAAAATGCCACTAGACCATGCATCCTCCATGTTAACCACATTCATAACGCCCTTTGGAAGCTACTGATTTTTACGAATGCCATTAGGCATCAATTCAGCCAGTGAGGTTTTCCAGCGCACTATGGAACAACTCTTTGCTGGCTACCCATGTTACATAATTGTGGACGACATCCTGGTCACGGGGCACAATGCACAAGAACATGACTCAAACCTGAAACAGGCCCTGGATCGTGCCAGGGAGATAAATCTCAAACTCAACCCTCTCAAGTGCAGGTTTAGGGTCGACGAAGTGACTTATGTGGGCCACGTGTTCACCAACAATGGACTTAAGCCAGACCCGTCTAAAACCATTGCCATCAACGAAATGCCAGCACCTATGGACGTGACTGCTCTACAACGATTCTTAGGCATGGTAAACTACCTGGGAAAATTAATCCCAAACTTCAGTGAGCTGTCATCCCCGCTGCGATAACTGACCCACAAGGATACACACTGGTCCTGGCACCAACACCAGCAGAGGGCATTTGAAACCCTCAAACAACTAATGTTTTGAGCTCCAACCCTCGCATACTTTGATGCCAAGTTACCCGTCGCCCTCACCTGTGATGCCTCCCAGTATGGACTGGGCACTGCTTGCCCACAAGACGATGGAGTGGGCTCCAGACCAGTTGCCTATGCCTCCCGTACCATGACCGACACTGAACAGCACTACGCTCAAATCGAAAAGGAACTACTCGCAGTAACCTTTGCCTGCATGAAATTCAGGGACTTTATCTTTGGCAACCGGATCGCGGTCGAAACAGATCACCAGCCCCTGGTCAGTATCCTCAGTAAACCGATCCACATGGCACCAGCGCGTTTACAACGCATGATGATGGAACTACAGAGATATGACATCAGACTAACCTACAAACGTGGTAAGGACATGCTGACACCCTCTCACGGGCACCTCGCCCAAACGGAAAAACACCTGTCTGATGATGAGCACGAGGGGTACACGGTTATGACGGTCTCCTGCCTCCCATCTGCCGGTTTAGACATCCTAGTGTCACAAACAGCTGCAGACGAAACACTACAATCGCTGGCCACTGTCATCCGTCGTGGCTGGCCAAATAAACAGCACCACGTGCAATAAGCTATCCGCCCATTTTTCCCTGTCCATGATGAACTGGTCATTCAGGACGGCGTGATAATGAAAGGACACAAGGCAGTCATCCCGACGTCTTTTCACAGCAAGTACTTCGACATTGTCCATGGGGGCCATCCAGCTGCAGAAATAACCCTTCAACATGCGAAAGGCATGCTGTTCTGGCCAGACATGGCTAACTACATTCTAGAGAAGGTTGCTGCCTGCCCGATCTGTAATAGCTTGACCCCACACCAACAGAAAAAAACACTTCTCCCGCACCCCACACCGGACTTACCCTGGTCCACAATAGTAGCTAACATCTTCGAGTGGCACGACCAACAATACCTGGTTTTAGTCGATTCCTACTCAGGATGGTTTGAAGTCGACCTGCTCAGTAGCCCGACCTCAGCCATGGTCATTCAAAAACTCACTCACCACATCTCTGTCCATGGAGCCCCCCTAAAGCTGCTCTCAGACAATGGACCTCAGTTCTCCAGTCAGCTCTTCTGAAATTTCACGAAAAACTGGGACTTTCATCACATTCCCAGTAGCCCCGAGTACCCGCAGTCTAACGGCCTGGCTGAGCGCGCGGTAAAAAGTGCAAAAGAACGAATGTAAAAGAACTCTCACACAGGGCCGGCTCTGATGTTTATCTCGACACTCAATCTACGGAACATTGTCCGCGACCCTCTCCTGGGATCTGCAGCCGAACGGCTCATGTCACGGCGAACCTGCTCCACTCTGCCTATGGCCAAGCAACTACTAGAACCACAAGGATGCTCATTATCACCACAGCTGTTTGCTCTCATTATTGAACCGCTAGCAGAAAAAATTAGAATACACCCTGATATTCATGGATATAATACTAAAGACTCATATAATAAAATATCTTTATACGCGGATGATATATTATTGTATATTACAAAACCTCAAATCACTATACCAAATATATTAAATTTAATTGAAGACTTCGGATCTTTTTCTGGATATAGAATAAATTGGAATAAAAGTGAAATTATGTCAATAAAACCGAAAGATTCAACACATCTTTTAAAATTCCCTTTTAAAATAGCTACAGAAAAATTTAAATATTTGGGAATCGAAATTACCAGAGCATATCAAGGTATGCTCAGGGCAAATTTTGACCCCCTACTTAATAAACTGAATACATTAATTAAATTCTGGAAAACGCTTCCGATGTCTTTAATAGGCCGAATAAACGCAATAAAAATGATCTTTTTACCACAAATTTTATACCTATTTCAATCAATTCCTATATACTTACCTAAGAAGTTTTTTAAAAAACTCGACTCAGATATCACTAATTTTATATGGGACTATAAATCACATAGAATACAAAAAACCCATCTGAATAAATCTAAAGTATTGGGGGGTCTAGCACTACCCAATTTTATGTATTATTATTGGTCAGTAAATATTAAAAACATGATTCAACTGATGGATAACTCCGCCCAGCAAGTAGACTGGATTGTAATGGAGAAAGAGGATTGCTCCTCTAGAAACATTGGAGCGATCCTCCTCTCTCCAATGAAATTGAATAACATAAACTATAATAAGAACCCAATTATTCATAGTACAATCCGTATTTGGAAACAAATAAAACAAAATTTAAAATTAAGAAACTTATCACTTTTATTACCTATAGTCAATAACCCTTCGTTTAGTCCTTCTATTATAGATAAAGCTTATACACAATGGGATAGACTAGGAATTAAAACGCTTGGTGACTTGTATGAAACTGGAAAATTACTTTCATTTCAACAATTACAAATAAAATATAAACTCGGAAATAATCAATATTTTAAATACTTTCAAATATGCGACTATTTGAAAAAATATATAAAAGATCATCATAATAACCCAGCAGATGTACTGGACGAGGCAATGCAGATAAAAGCGGAATCAGCAAACTTAATATCATATTTGTACAATATTATCTTAAATGTACAAATACCATCTACGGAGGGTATCAGAAGAGACTGGGAACAAGAGTTAGCTATTAAAATTTCAAAGGAAAGTTGGAATGAATACTTATTAAAAGTACATAAATGCTCGATTAATGTAAGACACACTTTAATACAATTTAAAATTTTACATAGATTATATTATTCGAAAACTAAAATTCATAAAATTTTCCCAAACGTATCATCTATTTGTGATAAATGTCAATCCCAAGAAGCAACTATAGCGCACTCATTTGTCTTCTGTACAAAAATTCAAAAATTTTGGAATGAAATTTTTGAAATCTTTACAAAGTTATTTAAAACAAGACTGATACCCAAAGCAGAATGGATTATCTTCGGAATAACGGAAGATGATCCAGAACTAAATGTGTTTCAAAAGAAATTAATGGATTATGGGTTAATAACTGGAAAAAAGCTAATTCTAAAATTTTGGAAGAAGGCTCCAATACCAACTATAAATATGTGGATTTCAAATATGTTTGAAACACTACACCTTGAAGAGATAAGACTCCTCCTAGCAGGTAAACCAGATCACTTCCACCTGACGTGGTCTGCATTTATAGAATTATTACAAACATAGGGTGCAAAAGTACTTTAAAAAAATAAAAAATTGAGGTCGGGTAAGGGGGGATGATAGTTGAAGAGTTGGTATGTCCTATTTACGTGATGCTCAAAAAAAAACATTTGTTTTTCTTTTTTTCTCTTTCTCTTTTCTTTTCTTAGGGCCTATTTCTTAACTCTTTTTCTTTTTGTTTTTAATTTCGCTCTCATAGGGTCTTCGTCCTTTTTTGTTGTTACATTTTCTACACTTTTCTACACTTGCACTTTTTCCTTCACTTTCTTCTCTCTTTCAATCTTTTCTTTCTTTAGTGTAAAAAAATAAATAAAGGGAGTACATTAATTGTAAGAAGATATAAATGACGAGTATTAATGTATGTGGCTGTGATGTAATGTACTTCTAATAAATAAAAATTAAAAAAAAAAAAAAAAAAAAAGAAAAAAAAAAAGAACCACAAGTTTGTGCATCATCAGTTATCCAATCCCAGTTCCAACGCCGCCGCAACATACAAAGAAAATACTACGATAAAACCAGCTCTCTGCTTCAACCGCTCAACAAGGGACAGGTTGTCCGTTTGCGGTCACTCTAAGGTTATGACTGCCTCAGTGTCATTCTGCGGTCCACCACAGAGCCACGCTCGTACCTGGTCAGTATTGACAACAGCATCTATCAGCGAACCCGACAACACCTCCCGGTTAATGAACCGGCACCTCCAAATCCTTACCCGGACCAGCCCGCACACTCACACTCTGCGAATGCCGCTCCAGCGATTCCTCTGCCGGTGCCAGCGCCATCCCTGCCTTCTCCGGTGCCCCCATCTCCACCGGTGTCTTCTCCACCGCGTTCGCCTGATAAGGTAACTTGCTTCCCCAGCGAACGATGAGGTGTCTGCTGGAGGATATTATCGTAAACGTGCAGGTCGTGTCTGCAAACCAAACCCGCTAATTGGAAAATTTACTGGCTTTACCTGAACTGTGCATGACCTGTTTAGTTTATGTGCTCTCATATGCAGTAAAATAATAAATGCCGCACCTTATACTCGTGTATTACAATATGCCCTACTAACCAGTATATATATGCTTTACTTCTTTAAGAGGAAGGATGTAGATAACCCTTATTAATTCATGCCATTTATAAACTTCACCACACATATGTGCATGCCACCCCTCACATGGTATTACGGTACTACACAAAGACTCTCCCTTTCTCACAAGCCAGCGGAGCCAGACGCGAGGAGCTGGCTGTTTGAATGTTCCTGTTTGCTTAACGGAATAAAGATTGATTTCACCATGTGTGTATTGTTATGGATCGCTGATACTCACCTTGATCATGGTCTCAGCCATCAAGCATGACATCTGGAGGCTGCAGCGCATCGTTCGATCAGCCGAGAAGGTTGTTGGCTGCAACCTTCCCCCCATTAACGAACTGTACACTGCATGGACCAGGAAGCGAGCGGTTAAGATCATCTCTGACCCCTCTCACCCTGGCCACAAACTCTTTGAAGCACTTCCCTCCAAACTCCAGACAGTGAAAGCTGCCACAGCCAGACATAAAAACTGCTTTTTTTTCCACGAGCAGTAGCTCTACTCAACAGCCAAAAGTCTGTAGATTCCTTTTGCTCTGGTATTTTATGTCATTCTTCGCATGTTTAAATTATGTTTTATTTTTAATTGTCTATTGTGTTGTTACTTGTGAGCAAAGCACCAAGGCAAATTCCTTGTATGTATACATACTTGGCTAATAAAATGTATTCAATTCAATTCAATTCATTCGGTACAAAAGCTGGTAAGTCACGTTCCAACATATAAAACTTTGGTTAGGCCACATTTGGAGTGTTGTGTGCAGTTCTGGTCATCACAGGACGTGCAAGGACGTGGAGGCTTTGAAGAGGGGGCAGAAAATGTTAACTTGCCCAGATTAAAGTGTGCGAGGTACAAGGAAAGTCATAGAGAGGTTAGACAAGTCCCGAGAAAAGTCCCGAGTTCACCACTAACTTCCATCCGGCACTCAAATACACCTGGACCATATCCGACATTTCCCTACCATTTCTTGACCTCACTATCTCCATCGCAGGTGATGGACTACTGACCGACATCCACTATAAACCTACCGACTCCCATGGCTATCTGGACTACACTTCTTCCCACCCTGCTTCCTGTAAGGTCTCCATCCCCTACTCCCAATTCTTCCGTCTACGCCGCATCTGCACCCAGGATGAGGTGTTCCACACCAGGGCATCGGAGATGTCCTCATTCTTCAGGGAACGGGGGTTCCCCTCTTCTACTATAGATGAGGCTCTCACCAGGGTCTCTTCTATACCCCGTGACTCTGCTCTCACTCCCCATCCCCCCACTTGCAACATGAGCAGAGTCCTCCTTGTCCTTACCTTCCACCCTACCAGCTGTCCGACATTAATCCTCCGACATTTTCGCCATCTCCAACGTAATCCCACCACTTGCTACATCTTCCCATCTCCTCCCTGTCTGCTTTCCACAGAGACCGCTTCCTCCGTAACTCCCTAGTCAATTCGTCCCTTCCCACCCGAACCACCCCCTCTCCGGGCACTTTCCCTTGCAACCGCAAGAAATGCTACACTTGTCGCTTTACCTCCCCCCTTGACTCCATTCAAGGACCCAAGCAGTTTTTCCAGGTGCGGCAGAGGTTCACCTGCACCTCCTCCAACCTCATCTATTGTATCTGTTGCTCTAGATGTCAGCTGCTCTACATCGGTGAGACCAAGCGCAGGCTTGGCGATCGCTTTGCCGAACACCTCCGTTTGGTTCGCAATAACCAACCTGATCTCCCGGTGGCTCAGCACTTCAACTCCCTCTCCCATTCCGAATCCGACCTTTCTATCCTGGGCCTCCTCCATAGTCAGAGTGAGGACCACCAGAAATTGGAAGAGCAGCACCTCATATTTCGCTTGGGCAGTTTGCACCCCAGCGGTATGAACATTGACTTCTTTAATTTCAGGTAGTCCCTACTTTCTCCTCCCCTTCTCAGCTCTCCCTCAGCCCACTGGCTCCACCTCTTCCTTTCTTCTTTCCGCCCCCACACCAGAAGGGTCTCGACCCGATACGTTGCCTATTTATTTCGCTCCATAGATGCTGCCCTACCCACTGAGTTTCTCCAGCATTGTCTACCTCCGAGAGGTTAGACAAACTTGGATTGTTTTCTCTGGAGCATCAGAGGCTGAGTGGCGACCTCATAGAAGTACATGAAATTCTGAGGGACAATAGATAGGGTAACTTTCCAGAGATAGACACAAAGTACTGGAATAACTTCGTGGGTCAGACATCTCTGGAGGAAAAGGATAGGTGACATTTCGAGTCAGGACTTCTTCAGATGTCAGTCTGAAGAAAGGTCCCAACCTAAAACATCACCTATCCTTTTTCTCCAGAGATACTGGAGAATCTCTCCAGAGATTGTAGCTTTCCAGAGATGGGAGGTCAGAATTGATCTTTTCCCAGGACTAAAGGGCATAAGTTTATGGTGAGAGGGAAAGTTTAAAGGTTATTCACGAGACTACAGATGCTGGAATCTTGAGCAACAAATTACCAGAGGAACTCAGGTCAGGCAACATCTGAGGGTGGAATGGAGATACTACATTTTGCGTTTGGACCTTTCTTCAGACCGAGTAGAAAGATGATTTAATACTTTAGAGTGGTGGATGCCTTGAACGTGCTGCCATGCCGGCAAAGTTGAACAGGCAGGGAACAGAGCAATGTGGACCACATGAAGGAAAATGGGATTAGTTTAACTTTGCACAATGGTCGGCGCAGAATATTCAGGTCTCCAAATTCTGGACCATTTAGAAACTTCAGCGCCTCAAAAAAGCTCAGTCGAAATGTGTTCCTCTCAATAATACGAGGGGGCTGTACTATGCTGTGTGAATGACGATTCTGCTGATTCCACTGGCTACAGCTGTCTATCCGGATCAGTGGAAGGTGAAGCTCAATTATAGTAATTTACATTTTCACAAGTCTGCAATATTTTATTGCGATGAACAAATATGGACCAAATACAGTTGTCAATGGCCTGTGTCTGGAGAGCCGGGTACCGATGGCAGCAGCTGCAGCCGCGCAGCCTGAGACCGGGACAGCAGCGTCGGCTGACACCAAAGATCCCTAAGATCCTATAGGATCTTGGTCTGAGACCAGGGGAGCGCACTCCGGATGTGGCGTCAGCCACTGGGGGAGCGGCGGGGGTGAAGGGTCACCCGGAAGTGGAGTTTGTTGTGGCCATGGCGGGCATCAAAGGTGAGTGTGATGTGAATGGCGGCCAAGAAGAGGGAGCCTGGCTCATGGCGGCCAAGGAGAGGGAGCTCTCCTCATGGCGCTCTCCTCTTGGCGGACCATGGCCACCCCCATCTTCACTCCCCACCTTCTCAACCCCATCTTCGCTCCTCCCCCCCCCCCCCAGCTTCGTTCCAGCTTTCCTCCCCTCCATCTTCCCGCATTCCCCATGCTCACCATCTCTGCCATTGTGAAATGAAACGAAACGGGTTTTTCCTTGACCTCTGCAAAGAAGCCTAGTTTGTTGGAAGTTTCATTAAAGATTTTCACAGACAATTTAGAGACAAAACTAACTTAATTTACGCAAGTTCTAAACGTCAGTAGATCAGAAGGAATGTGTCCATTGTGAAGATAGGTACTAAATGCTGGAGTAACTCAGCAGACGGGCAGTATCTCTGGATAGAATGGATGGGTAACGTTTCGGGTCAAGACTCGTTTCTTCAGACAGTCTGGGGAGAGGGAGACAAGGAAGTTAGAGAGGTGTAGAGTGGCTGGATGTCCAGTCACTCTACACCTTCATCCCCCACCAGGAGGGTCTTAAAGCCCTCCATTTCTTCCCCGACCGCAGAACCAGCCAATTTCCGTCCACCAATACTCTTCTTCGCCTAGCAGAGCTGGTCCTTACCCTCAACAACTTCTCATTCGACTCCTCCCACTTCCTGCAGATCCAAGGCGTAGCTATGGGCCCTAGCTATGCCTGCCTCTTTGTAGGGCACGTCAAACAATCCCTGTTCCAGGTGTGCACTGACCCTATCCCCGTACTCTACCTCCGCTACATTGACAACTGCATTGGTGCTACCTCCTGCACACATGCAGAACTCTGTTTAAGAAGGAACTGCAGATGCTGGAAAATCGAAGGTAGACAAAAATGCTGGGGAAACTCAGCGGGTGAGGCAGCATCTATGGAACGAAGGAAATATCTATGCAGCGAAGGAGCCAGAGTGAAGACCACTGTAAATTGGAGGCGCAGCACCTCATATTTCGCTTGGGCAGTTTGCACCCCAGCGGTATGAACATTGGCTTCTCTAATTTCAGGTAGTCCCTACTTTCTCCTCCCCTTCTCAGCTCTCCCTCAGCCCACTGGCTCCACATCTTCCTTTCTTCTTCCCGCCCCCCCCCCCCCCCACCCTCACATCCGTCTAAAGAAGGGTTTCGACCCGAAACATTGCCTATTTCCTTCGCTCCATAGATGCTGCCTCACCCGCTGAGTTTCATCAACTTCACTGACTTCATCAACTTCACCACTAATTTCCATCCCGCAGCTCCGCTCTACTCCCCCTCGCCCCCTCGTAACAAGGACAGAGTCCCCCTTGTCCTCACCTTCCACCCCATCAGCAGTCACATACAGCATATAATCCTCCAACATTTTCACCACCTCAAAGGGATCCCACTAATGGCCATATCTTCCCATCACCCCTTTCTGCTTTCCGCAAAGACCGTTCCCTCCGTAACCCTGGTCAACTCGTCCCTTCCCACCCAAACTACCCCCTCCCCAGGTACTTTCCCCTGCAACCGCAGGAGATGCAACACCTGTCCCTTTACCTCTCCCCTCGACTCCATCCAAGGACCCAAACAGGCTTTCCAGGTGAGGCAGAAGTTCACTTGCAACTCCTCTAACCTCATCTACTGCATCTGCTGTTCCGGGTGTCAACTTCTCTACATCGGCGAGACCAAGCGCAGGCTCGGCGATCGTTTCGCTGAATACCTCCGCTCAGTCCGCCTTAACCTAGCTGATCTCCCGGTGACCCAGCACTTCAACTCCCCCTCCCATTCCTAATCTGACTATGTCCTGGGCCTCCTCCGTTGTCAGAGTGAAGCCCAGCGCAAATTGGAGGAACAGCACCTCATATTTCGCTTGGGTAGTTTACACCCCAGCGGTATGAACATTGACTTCTCTAACTTCAGGTAGCCCTTGCTCTCTCTCTCTCTATCCCCTCCCCCTTCCCAGTTCCCCCACTTGTCCCACAGTCTCCGCCTACATTCTTTCTTTGTCCTACCCCCTCCCCTGACATCAGTCTGAAGAAGAGTCTCGACCCGAAACGTCGCCAATTCCTTCTCTCCATAGATGCTGCCTCACCCGCTGAGTTTCTCCAGTATTTTGTGTCTACCTTTGATTTTACCAGCATCTGCAGTTCTTTCTTAAACAGATAAGGAAGTGTAAGGTGTGAAAATTAGACATCAAAGGGGATAGGGTTCAAAGAAAATGTAGAATAGATCATTGTTAGCTAGGAGAAGGTGACAACAAAGCATACAAAGATAAAAGTTAATCAGGGGAACAGTCAGACTCATCGGAGAACTAGAAAGGGGGGGGCGCGTGAAATGTGTGGGAAGGAACTGCAGATGCTGCTTTAAACTGAAGATAGACACAATACTGGAGTAACTCAGCGGGCCAGACAGCAGCTCTGGAGAGAAGGAATGGGTGATGTTTCAGGTCGAAGAAGGGTCACGACGCGAAACATCACCCATTCTTTTTCTCCAGAGATGCTGCCTGTCCCGCGGAGCTACTCCATCATTTTGGGTCTGTCTTAGGAAGGGGGAGGGATGGAGGGAGAGGGAAACCAAGGATTACTTGCAGTTAGAGAAGTCAATATTCATACAGCAAGGGGTAAGCTGCCTAAACGAAATATGAGGTGATGTTCCTCCAATTTGCATTGGGCCCAGGACAGAAAGGTCGGTATGAGAATGGGAGGGGGAGATAAAGTGTTTAGCAACGCATTGTGAAGTTAGCAAAGTGTTAGTTGCCAATTCACCGACTATTTTCTATCTTATATATTTGTACTTTGTCACTTTACATGTCCAGCTTTGATCAGCCTGTCATTTGGTGGAGCCATTGGACTGATGTTTCTGATGCTTGGATGTGCCCTTCCGGAGTACAAGTAAACAATATGTACCACGTTTTCATCACTAATTCAGGGAGATGTTTGTCAATTGCTCCCCTTTTAATTGAAAATTGTTTTCATATAATGGAAGTTTAATTGGTTTTGATTTCAGTAGAAGATTTAAAAAATAATTACAGGGTTAAAAACGAGGTTAAGAAGAAAGACGATTTGCTATTTGGGGTCCATCTCCTCTGAGAAATGTAGAAACGGGGGCAGGAATAAGTAATTTGGCCCTTTGAGCCTGCTCAGCCATTCAATGCAATCCTGACTGATCTTGATCAATACCATGTTCCCACTCTCTCTCTCTCTCTCTCTCTCTCTCTCTCTCTCTCTCTCTCTCTCTCTCTCTCTCTCCCCCCCCCCCCCCCCGTTTCCCCTTGCCCCTTGTATCAATATCAACCTTTTCATTTGTCGACATCATTATCCAGTAATATTTATCTACATCAATACAATCCTGAATTGCACATTCAGCTAATATTCACACTGATTTGCTCTGTGAATTTTAGCTGAATGTTTAATGTGGTGATTGTATGGATGTTTGGAACAGGGGTCAGGAATGCTTTATGTTTGTTGCTATCGGCATTATTGCTTTGTTTATTTGACAGTGTCTCTTGATTTTTATTTGATTGCTTAAATGAGATAGAATGTGAGATAGGCTGTAAAAAAAAAACTAATTAGAGTGGGATGGCACCAGAAAATGAAACATTAAATTGGAGTGGGATGGCACCAGAAAATGATACATTAAATTAGAGTGGGAAGGGACCAGTGGATACTCCTGTGACTAATTGAGCTGAGTAGCTGTATGGTTGATCACCTATGGCCATTTTAAGCCACGATGTAGACAGTTTCTGTAGAAGGGCTCAGAGGATCATTGCAACTAAAATTATGGGCGGATGCTGCTTATGGAGTTGATTGCCGTGAATTGGGCAGTGGTGGATGGCGCAGTGATCGTTTTCACGGTGTTGCTGGTCGTCACTGTCAGATGTACCCAAGTGGATACAGGATAAAAATAAACCTCCAAACTCAAGAGCCAAGAGAGTTAAATGTCATATGTAATTACAACAGAATAATTAAATTCTTATTTGAAGCAGCATAAACACAATGCGCATGGGTCATTTATAATAAACCAAAATTCAATAAATTAACAGCCCAATACTAGTGCAAAAAACAAAGATAAAGGTCCGATCAAATATAGCCCGAGGGTCTCCAATGAGGTAGATAGTTCAGGACTGCTCTATAGTTTTGGTAGGATGGTTCAGTTGCCTATTAACAGCTGGGAAGAAATCTGGGGGTGTGCATTTTCAAGCTTCTATACCTTTTGCCCGATGGGAGAGGGGAGAAGAGGGAGTGGCCAGGATGAAACGCGTCCTTGATTATGCTGGTGGCCTTGACGAGGCTGCATGAGGTGTAAATGGAGTCAATGGAATTCATAATTAGTAGTAAAGACTTCACGGCTTTTAGTCATGTCCTCATTTCTAAGGGGCCAATAGGAAAATGCTCTTCTCTCGCACCTTAAGTTCTATGCTATACGCCTGCTTTTGTGCTCCTATACTCCTGCACCTATTGTCTATTGCTCCCTTCTGTATGAGATTTCAAGTTCACTGCCATTCAATGTCAAATTGAGTTGGTCTTGGCTTGCTGGTAGTTCTGACCTCTAAGGCAAAAGGGTAATAGTTTGAAATCCTGCCTCTCCAGCACTGATTTCTGCTCAAGATTCCGGCGTCTGCACCTCTTGTGTCTCCACATTTACCCTTGAGCGAACATTAGTCAAGAGTCAAGTCAAGACAGTTTATTGTCATGTGTCCCAGATAGGACAATGAAATTCTTGCATTGCTGCAGCGCAACAGGATATTGTAGTCATCAATACAGATCAGATCAGTGTGTCCATATACCATAGAATATATATATATACACACATCAGTAAACAGATAAAGTGCAATAGGTTGTTATAGTTCATAGTTTGTTTGAAGTTGTGTTTAATAGTCTGATGGCTGTGGGGAAGAAGCTGTTCCTGGATCTGGATGTTGCAGATTTCAGGCTCCTGTACCTTCTACCCGATGGCAGCGGAGAGATGAGTGTGTGGCCAGGATGGTGTGGGTCCTTGATGATGCTGGCAGCCTTTTTGAGGCAGCGACTGCGATAGATCCCCTCGATGGTAGGGAGGTCAGAACCGGTGATGGACTGGGCAGTGGTTACGACTTTTTGCAGCCTTTTCTGCTCCTGGACGCTCAGGATGCCGTACCAAGCCACGATGCAACCAGTCAGCATGCTCTCTACTGTGTGACATACCGACTCTCCATAATCTTCTCAGGAAGTAGAGGCGCCGATGTGCTTTCTTTATGATTGCATCAGTGTTCTGGGACCAGGAGAGATCTTCGGAAATATGAATGCCCAGGAATTTGAAGGTCTTGACCCTTTCCACCATCGACCCGTTGATATAAACGGGACTGTGGGACCCCATCCTACCCCTTCCGAAGTCCACAATCAGTTCCTTGGTTTTGCTGGTGTTGAGAGCCAGGTTATTGTGCTGGCACCATTTGGTCAATCGGTCGATCTCGCTTCTATACTGTGACTCGTCCCCATCAGTGATACGTCCTACAACAGTGGTGTCGTCGGCGAAATTGATGATGGAGTTCGCACTATGTCCGGCTACGCAGTCATGAGTATAGAGTGAGTACAGCAGGGGGCTGAGCACGCAGCCTTGAGGTGCTCCCGTGCTGATTGTTATCGAGGATGACACATTTCCACCAATACGGACAGACTGTGGTCTGTGAATGAGGAAGTCGAGGATCCAATTGCAGAGGGATGCGCAGAGACCCAGATCTGAGAGCTTGATAACCAGCTTGGAAGGGATGATAGTATTAAATGCCGAGCTGTAGTCAATGAATAACAGCCTGACATATGAGTTTTGTTGTCCAAGTGGTCCGGAGCGGAGTGGAGAGCCAGTGAGATCGCATCCACCGTTGATCTGTTGTGGCGGTAAGCGAACTGCAGTGGGTCCAGGTTTTTGTCGAGGTATGAGTTGATTTGCACCATGATCAGCCTCTCAAAGCACTTCATCTTTTAACCTCAGAGCACTTTTGGACATGCTGAGATCGAAAAAGGAACAGAATAAATGCATTTTATAAATTTAGTGCTGGCAACATATGTCACTTGGAAATGGACAGAAACTTCTCCACCTCTTTTCACACATAACCATTAAAATCAACTGGCAAGGAATATTTTCATCTCATCATTCCAGGCTGATAGTAGACAGCTTTCAGTGGGGATATCATCCCAATGCTTCACAAAATACAATCTAATCATCAAAAGCGATGCTTGAAAAATGCTGTGAATAGAAGTAGAGAAGTTACAAATTAATTTTGTTACAAATTGCAACTGGAGAAATATGGCAAATCAATTATTTCAAGCTATTTTTGAAATGTCATTCTAGTTGTGATAACTGCAACTAAAAGGGAACTGAAAGTAAATACGAGATCTTGCTATGAATCAAAACCCTGTGTGTTATGTTTTTGCTGTCTTGTGCTGAATCATTAATCCATATCTCACAGAAATAGGGGAGTTGGGCTCTGTCTGTCTAAAAATAAAATATAGTTCTGTTACAATGGATAGATAGCTACATTCGTAAGAATGTTTGTGTTATGGAAAATTATGTTATCAAACAACTGCATCAATGGGTAAAGGGATTAAGGACTAGACAGTTTCAGACTTGCAATAACAAAGTTATTTTTTCCCACAGGATTTTCCAAAATAAAGGACTTTTCAATTGCAATAAGTTTATTTTTATTATTGTACAGTTAATATTAATGGCTGAATGTTACATTGTTGAACAGAGTATCATTACATAAGTGTCAATAGAAGCAGTTGTTTTTCAATTTCTATGGCCACCCCCATTTAAGGTAGTTTTGTTGTTAAGAGACAATAGTGTTTGATTACTGCAAGGAGGTTACTTGGAAACTTTTTTTACCCCAAGACAGTATTTCTTTCCTGTCAATTGCCAAAGTAACGTTTAAGTGGTTTTGCAGATCCCGATCAATATCATATTGTAACCAATGTGGCCCATGTAATACAAGCAGTTATCACCAATTCATCTCTCGCATTATATCCAATTCACAGCATGGAAACACACTTTATAGCAGAACCACATTATTAGTCTCTGCCCACTTTTCTTTTTCCACAAACATGAAGATTTTTTTGTGTTTAAGTTGAGATAGAGTAAACTTTTAAAAGGCACTTAGACAGTTAATTTGATAGGAAAGCTTTAGTTTAATTTAGAGACACGCGAGGAAACAGGCCCTTCGGTCCACCGACTCCACGCTGAACAACAATTCGGCGTACACTAATTCTTTGTTATCCCAGTTTTGCACCCCACACACCAGGAGCAATTTCCAGAAACCAATAAACCAACCAACCTGCTCATTTTGGGAATGTGGGAGGAAATCGGAGCATGCAGAGAAAACATACAGGCAGTGCCCGAGTTCAGGAACACACCCAAGGTCAGGATCGAACCAGTCTGTGGAGATGTAAGGCAGCAACTCTACTACTGTGCTACAGTGGGTGCAGGTGGAGAGGAATTTAGCTCTAATACAGGCAAATGGGACCAATGTAGATAGGCATCATGATCAGCATGTACAAAGTGGACTGAAAGACCTCTTTTCCATGCTGTATAGTTCTATGATTTATTTTTTAGATTTACTGTTGAATTTGCTTCCATCATAACTCGCTATGTAGGGTGTCTACTTGCTTTTGTTATCATACCATATCCTTTAGTTACATCCCTGTGTGTGAAAGTAATTTCTTCCTATTGAATCTTATAAGAAGCCTTCATAAAATTACAGCCTGCTACGTTCCCTGCTGTGAAACACAGATAAGTAAAACCCTTTGTGCCATTATATTTTTTCTACTCTGCACCATCTCCCAGGGTGTGATAAAGGTTTAAAACTCAGCTCAAACACAGACAATACTTTAGCTGAGGTTTAATCAGTTTGTGAAAGTTGGACATAACTTCCTTGCTTTGATACTCCATGTCTAGAAAACCAACAGGATCCCAGGCTTCATTAGCAATTCCATCAATTTGACATAAGATTTGTGTACAAACGCCTAAACGTCTCTCATCTTATGGTCCCTTCAAATTTATAATATTCTATTTATCTTGCCTCTCATCATTTTTCCTTTAAAAAAACATCACATTTTCCAACATTAAATTTATCTGACAAATCTGCCCATTTTACAGAGCGTCTTCCTGAAGTATGTTAATAACCTTCCCAGTGTACATTTCTGAGGTTTGCGTCACCTGAAAAATCTTAAGGAAACACTCTGAACATCTAAGCCATTAATCTTTACAAAAAGAACAGTGTGTGCCAACATTGACACACATGAACAGCACTATATACTTCCTGCTCTAATAAATGGGTCTTTCAGCTTCACAGCATATTTTGTAACCATGTTGCTGTTGTATATTTAATTTCACAGGTTTAAGTATTATTAATTAGCCTTTATTTTGGCACTTTAACAAATGTCTTTAATAGTTCAGAATAAAGTTTAAATTAAGTACCTTGGCTATCCTTTGTACCTTCATGAGATTTCCTCTTGGGTTGTTAAATAGCCCCACCCTTTCATTTTGACAATTCTTTTCTTAACATGCATTTATTTTTTGTTCCTATTAATCTTTTAGCATGCATCCGTACATACTATAATTATGTGATTCTACAATAACTTGTGCTAGTTGATAATTACTTTTAAACTGGTGATATTTCCAGATTTACCTGCACTGATAAAAATGTTCAAAACAGTAAAACTTTGACAATTTGTGATCGGATTATTTGTAGATCCCAATCATTGGCAACAGGCTCACCAGGTTATGTTTGTCACGCTTCCATTCAACTCACCCAGAGTCCCGGTTCTCATGCTTGTTTTAAACTTGCTTGATTCAATGGGAAACATAGTACAATACTATGTAATCGATTTTTTTCTTTTAAAAGGTAAATATATAGACAATAGCATCCAATAAATCAGAAAATTTGCTAATCCAGTGCCATCAAAGTCCCAAGCAGGTTGGATTATAGGAGATTATTGTGCAATAAAATAGTCTTGGCATGATAAAAGATTTATTGCACAATAATACATGTGACAGCCGTCGTCATTATGAAGCAATGGAAAAATGGTGCCATCTCATAATATTCTGCTGAGCATTTATCAAAAACATAGAATATGTTTTAAAGTTCACTCTCTTCCTGTCTTCTTCCTTTTTCTATTTCAGCAAATACTGGCCACTATTTGTTCTTTTCTTTTACATTATCTCTCCAATTCCATACTGCATAGCAACAAGAGTAGTTGATGACACTGATGCAGCAAGCAGTGCTTGCAAAGAACTTGCCATATTTCTCACCACAGGCATAGTCGTCTCAGCTTTCGGGCTGCCTATAATTTTTGCTCGAGCAACACTGGTGAGTATAATTGAAATGTTTTATATGCACATGTGAGACAAATTGATACATCACTTTTCCCATTTATAATATCTGATAAAACACTGATTTATTGCAGAAGTATTATATGTAGCTGCCATTTTTATTAGGTCATGCCAGGCTACCATGTTGTTTTCCCTCACTCAATTAGCACTTCAGTTGTTCATTTAGTCATAGTCATACAGCGTGAAGACAGGCCCTTCGACCCAACTTGTTCACACTGACCAATATGCCCCGTTTACTCTAGTCCCACCTGCGTTTGGCCCATATCCTTCAATATCTACCCTATCCATGTACCTGTCTAAATGTTTCTTAAGCGTTCTGATAGTACCTGTGTCAACTACCTCCTCCAGCCGCTCGTTCCATATACCTAAAACAAAGTTGCACATTGCGTTCCTATTAAATCTTTTTCCCCCTCACCTTAAACCTTTGTCCTTTGGTTCTCGATTCCCCTCATCTGGGTTACAGATTGTATATTTACCCTATCCATTCCTCTCATGATCTCATTCACCTCTATAAGATCACTCCCCATGTTCCTGCGCTCCAAAGAATAAAGTCCTAGCCTGTTCAACCTTTCCCTATAGCTCAGGCCCACAAGTCCTGGCAACATCCTTCTAAATCTTTTCTGCACCCTTTTCAGCCTTTCCTTTATTGGGGTGATCATAACTCAACACAATACTTTAAATGTGGCTTCACCAATGTCTTGTTCAACTGTAACATGACCGCCTAACTTCTATAGTCAAACTGATGAAGGCCAATGTGCTGAAAGTCTTCTTGATCACACTATCTACTTGTGATGCCACTTTCAAGGAACTATGTACCTGCACTCCTAGATCCCTCTACAATAATCCCCAGAGCCCTGCCATTCACTGTGTATATCCTACCCTGGTTTGACTTCCCAAAATGTGACACCTCGCACGTCTCTATCAAACTCCATTAACCATTCCTCAGCCCACCTGCCAAACAGATCACGGTATTTTTGACAACCATCTTCACTATCTACAAGATCACCTACTTTAGTGTCATCTGGAAACTTACGAATCATGCCTTGTATGTTCTCATCCAAATAATTGACATAGGTGGCAAACAGCATTGGGCCCAGCACCGAACACTGAGACACAACACTAGTCATTGGGCTCCACTCTGAAAAACAATCTTACACCATCACCCTCTGCTTCCTTCCTTGAAGCTAACTTTCAATCCAGTTGGCTAGTTCTCTTTGGATCCTATGCGATCTAACCTTCCAAAGCAGCCTACCATGCGGAACCTTGTCAAATGCTTTGCTGAAATCCATATATACAACGCCTACAGCCCTGCCTTCATCAACCTTGTTGGTCACATCTTCAAAAAACCTAATAAGATTTGTGAGACATGATCTTCCATGTACAAAACCATGCTGACCATCCCTAATCAGCCCATGTCCATTGAAATGCATTTGACTCCAGAAAGTATTTCTCATCCATTTATATTCTCCACGTTCTCCTTGAATCAATGCTATTGATGCTTTTGCAGTTCTATTTGTTAGCCTCACTTGTTTCTATCATCTCTTTGCTGTTTTACTGTGTTTGACCCATCATTAAATTAGCACTTGACTTTCTTCTTTAAACCACTTCTTGATTCAAGTCCTGTTGGTGAATTATGACTACCGCCTGAGCCGACTAGTGGTGAATTCCACTTCTGCTCTGATGTAGAAGATAGTGCATATTGTTAGTGTGAAGTGTAGAAGTGGAATGCATTCATGGGACCAAGGTCAGAAGTATTGATGTATCCAGAGCTGTGGAAAACATAAAGTATACTTACTTTATTATTTTCAACTGAATAACCAAATGGTGTTGTTGATAGATAACTTGGATCTGGAGCATGGTTGTATAACTTAGCACAGAAACAAAAAGCTGTATTGAAGGTTCTGGAAAGCTAGTAAAAATATTTGAGTTAGAACAGCTCAACAAACCAGACGGCATCTGTGGAGATGGAAACAGGTAGAATAGAAAACATTCTTTGAATATTCAGCATATTTTGGAAATTGACATTGGCTTAAGGACTTAAATGAAATCAATATCAGGAAACACAGATTATCAGGCAATTTATCAATGCCATTTGTGGGAATATGCTTTGTGCATATTGATACATAAATCTTTGGACTTCTTCCTCAAATAAATTATGAAATGTAAAAAAAATTTGAGGCATAAAGTTGAGAAATTTTGCCAAAGGTAACACAAGGGGCAATCATCCCAATTGTTTTTGGCATTCCGGGAACTAGCATACATTTCATTTTCTCCAAGAAACACCTATAAATTCTGTTTTCATAAAACACTGGTCAAACTGTACCTGTACATCATTGTGCCTATAACAACCAGATCCGAAAGCAGCAATCCTAAAATGGTTTCCTCCACTTTAAAGGCATGATAGCACACAACATCACCGATATAGCCTATTGGCATCCTCTGAAAATCTAAGACTTGTGTGGAAGATGGTGAAGCTGACTACATATTTTCAATAACTGACTATCTAAACCCTTACCAGTGGTAAAAAAAATGTACCTTTGTGATACTTCCACCACATGTTTATACATTTTTGCTTAGATTTTCTGTGTTTTTAAAAAAAAAAATTTAAAAAATATTTCTATTTTATTAGAAGTACAATTGTATACAATCATATTTTCATAATACATTTTATGTACAGCTTCTTATTTTTTTAATTTTTATAATAAAGAAGAAAAAGAAGTTAGATAATGAAATATAGAAAAATATGAGATATATAGTGTGTGGAAAAGAAAAATAGAGTGAAAGAAGAAAGTTAAAGAATAGAAAATAGGAAAAAGAGAATAAAAGAAGAAAAGGGAAGAAAAAGAAAAAAAGAGTAAGGAGATCTTATTTATAATCTTGACCATCCCTCGCCCAGTCACGAGTTAGCTTTTACAATTGTGTTGCACCATATGATTCCAAAAAGACGACAAATGGAGACCAACTCGTTGTGAATTGGTCAAATTTATCTATTAGGAGGAATCGCATTTCCTCAAGATGTGCGGTGTCCAACATACTTGCAATCCACATTTTGAGCGTTGGTATTGGTGTATTTTTCCAAGATTTCAATATTAATTTTTTTGCTATTATTAAACCATAATTAAAAAATAATTTTTGAGATGGATTCAATTTATTCCCATCTTCCATTACCCCAAATATAATCAATTCATTATTAGGTTCCATTTTTATCTTAAATAATTTTGTGTATATTTTGAAAATATCACTCCAAAATCTATAAAGTTTTATACAGGAAACAAAAGAGTGTGTTATAGTTGCATCTTGGGTTAAACATTTATCGCAAGTGGGGGATATATTTGGGTAAAATTTATTTAATCTTGTTTTTGAGTAATATAATCTATGTAAAATTTTAAATTGAATTAGATTATGTCTTGCATTAATCGAACATTTGTGAATGTATGTCAAATACTTTTCCCATGTAACCTTCGTAATTTTTATCATTAATTCCCGTTCCCACTCTTCTCTAATTACCTCTGTCGCAGGTAAATCTATATTTAAAATACTATTATATAGATATGATATTAATTTTTGTATCAGCTTTAATATTAATTACTTCTTCCAATAAATCAGGAATTATTTTTTGATATCCTTGTATGTATGTCTTCATGAAATTGCAAATCTGAAAATATTTAAAATAATGATTGTTTTTCAATTTAAATTTTAATTGTAATTGTTGAAATGATAGTAAATCTCCCATTTCATACATGTCCCCGATCCTTTTAATTCCTAAACTTTCCCATTGATTATATATTTTGTCCATAAGAGATGGTTTAAATAAAGGATTATTCGCTATCGGTGTTAACAATGATAGGTTTCTTAATTTTAAGGATAATTTTATTTGTTTCCATATTCTTATTGTATCTTGTATAATTGGGTTCTTCTTATATATTGTATTGTTCATTTTTTTCGGGGAGAAGAGGATCGTTCCTATATTACAAGGGTAACAATCCTCTTTCTCCATTTTTATCCATTCTGTCTGTTGGGTTGAACTATCCAACCAGTAAATTATATTCTTAATATGTATTGCCCAATAGTAATACAGAAAATTCTGGAGTGAAAGTCCCCCGACATCTTTTGGTTTACATAAGTGTTCTTTTTTAATTCTATGTGATTTATAGTCCCAAACAAAATTAGTAATATTAGAGTTTAATTTAGAAAAAAAATATTTTGGTACATATACTGGTATAGACTGAAATAGGTATAATAACTGTGGTAGAAAGATCATTTTTATAGCGTTTATTCTACCTATTAATGATAAAGGAAGTGTTTTCCAAAATGTAATCATTATATTAAGTTTATTTATTAAAGGTATAAAATTGGCATTGAATAAAGCTTTATGTTTTCTAGTAATCTGAATACCCAGATATTTAAATTTTTCTGTTGCTGTTTTAAAGGGGAACTTCAGTAAGTGTGTGGATTCTTGAGGTTTTAACGTCATGATTTCACTTTTGTTCCAATTTATTCTATATCCAGAAAAGGACCCAAATTCCTCTATTAAGTTTAATAAATTTGGTATGCTCGTTTGTGAGTTTGTTATATATAACAGAATATCGTCTGCATATAATGAAATTTTATTATTTGAGTCCCTAGTATTATAACCCTGAATATTCGGATGACTTCTTATACTTTCAGCCAAAGGTTCTATCATAAGGGCAAATAGCAGGGGTGATAAAGCACATCCCTGCCTATTACCCCTTGATAATTGAAATTTTTGAGATAACATACTATTAGTTAATATTCTTGCCATCGGTTTATCATATAATAATTTCACCCATGTAATAAAATTCTCTCCCATATTAAATTTTTGTAATACTTTGTATAAATACTGCCATTCTACCTGATCAAATGCTTTCTCTGCGTCCAAAGAAATAATTGATATGACTTCTTCCTCCACTTTATGTGAGTACATTATATTAAACAGGCGTCTCAAATTATTAAATGAATATCTTTTGGGTATAAACCCCATTTGATCAGGGTTTATCAATTTACTAATATATTTGCTTAATCTTCTGGCTAAAGTCTTTGCTAAAATTTTCTGATCTGTATTTAAAAGTGATATAGCTCTATATGAGCCCGGTTCCTCTAGATCTTTATCTTTCTTTGGAATAAGCGTGATAGTTGATTCTGCTAATGTTTCAGGTAATTTATTTTCTTTAAAAGCGTGAGTATATAAATTAAATAAATAGGGAGTCGTTATCTCATGAAATTTTTTATAAAATTCATTACTAAAACCATCTGTCTTGCCATTTTTCAACGATTTTATTGTTTCACCTATTTCTTCGATTGTAATTTGCGCTCCAAGTTCCTCTTGTTCCAAAAGGTCAAGTTTTGGAAGATTGCAATTATCTAAAAAAAAAAAAATTTTACTATCTTCTATTTTAGTTTTTGATGCATACAAATTTTGCTAAAATTGAGCAAATCTTTTATTAATATCTTTAGGTAGTATTAGTAATTCACCATTCTCGGATTTAATTTTATTTATAGTATTTTCTTTTTCTTGTTTTTTCAGTTGGCGCGCTAACAGCTTATGTGGTTTGTCACCAAACTCAAAATGTTCCTGTTTTGTAATTTGGAATAATCTTATTACTCTTGCCGAGAGAATTCGATTAAGTTTAAATTTCAGTAATATTATCTTATTATGTTTATCTATAGTGGAATCTTTAGCATTATCTAACTCTAACTGTCTTATTTCTTGTTCTAACAACATTTGTTCTGTTTTATTCTTTTTATTTTGAAAAATTTCGTATGAAATTATAATTCCTCTAATAAATGCTTTAAAAGTTTCCCATAGTAAAGAAGGTGAGGTACCTGGTGTATCATTTATCTAAAAAAATAATTTCATTTGTTGTTTTAAGTATTGATAACCCTGTAAGTCATTTAAAATATATGTATTAAACCTCCAAAAAAAGTTTTTACCCGGCATTCCCTCAAATCTTACTGAAAAAGTCAACGGAGAGTGATCAGAAATACTACTAATGTGGTATGTTGGATTAATTGTATATGGCATTAATTTCATATCCACTAAAAAATAATCAATTCTTGAATATGTTTTATGTACCGAAGAGTAAAACGAATATTCCCTTCCTACTGGATTAGCAGATCTCCATACATCTGTTAGTATAGGAGCAGGGACGTTCTACTGCAGTTGTACAGGGTCTTGGTGAGACCACACCTGGAGTATTGCGTACAGTTTTGGTCTCCAAATCTGAGGAAGGACATTATAGCCATAGAGGGAGAGCAGAGAAGGTTCACCAGACTGATTCCTGGGATGTCAGGACTTTCATATGAAGAAAGACTGGATAGACTTGGCTTATACTCGCTAGAATTTAGGAGATTGAGAGGGGATCTTATAGAAACGTACAAAATTCTTATGGGGTTGGACAGGCTAGATGCAGGAAGATTGTTCCCGATGTTGGGGAAGTCCAGGACAAGGAGTCACAGCTTAAGGATAAGGGGGAAATCCTTTAAGACCGATATGAGGAAAAACTTTTTCACACAGAGAGTGGTGAATCTCTGGAACTCTCTGCCACAGAGGGTAGTTGAGGCCAGTTCATTGGCTATATTTAAGAGGGAGTTAGATGTGGCCCTTGTGGCTAAAGGGATCAGGGGGTATGGAGAGAAGGCAGGTACGGGATACTGAGTTGGATGATCAGCCATGTGCAGGCTCGAAGGGCCGAATGGCCTACTCCTGCACCTATTTTCTATGTATCTATGTATCTATGTTTCTTAGTATTTTTTATATATGTATTTAGAAGTTCACTAGTCTTAGATTTTAAATTACTCCTTCTTTGTTTTACTGATTTGTCTAAGTATGGATCTAAAACACAGTTGAAATCCCCCCCTATTATCACATTTTGATAATTAAACTCTAATATTATATCTATAATTTTATCAAAAAATTGAGGGTTATCAAAATTCGGAGCGTAAATATTTATCATAGTTATTGGTGTATCATAAATTTCTCCCGAAACTATGATATACCTTCCCTCTTTATCTGATATAGTATTCTTTAATTTGAAAGGTATACCTTTTCGAATAAGAATAGCCGTACCTCTAGATTTAGAAGTAAATGATGAATAATATGTTTGGCCTATCCACTTCGCCTTTAATCTCATTTGTGTTTGCTGTTTCATGTGGGTTTCTTGCAAGTAAATTATGTCGCTTTTCAAAGATTTTAGGTGAGCAAAAACGTTACCCCTCTTTATTGGTTCATTCGCACCCCTTATATTCCAACTACAGAATGTGATTCCTCCATTCTTTATTTGTCTATCGTCTTGCATTGAATATCAAAGTAGTATTCTTGAATCATATGATGCAAACAAATACCTCAGAATTCTGGGCGTTGGGTGGTCATTCCAAGTTTTTAAGTTTATATTACATCTCCTTCTCCAAAAGTACCTTAGATAAAGCAAGAAAAATTGTGATTTAAAATTGATTACACAAAAACTAAGCAAATACAAATTTATATAGTGATTTAAAAAAAAAGTGAAGTTAAGGTATCTAAGAAAAGATACCTTAAAGACAAATAGCCACCTAAGGTGGCGAAAAATTTATAGACTTCCATTGATGTTGTTTTACATTGAACTCCAATCCCTTATTAACACCTCATAAAAAACTACAGACCGTCTCATATCTTGTTTATTCTTATTTAAATTTATCAAACTAGCACTAGTAAAAAGCAAAAAGACTCAGAGAAAAAATATAAAAAAGTAAAAAAAGTAATAAAAAACAAAACAAATATAAAACACAACATATTCTCAGTTCTATAAGTATTTATACCTTTCCAATTTATCTAACCAACTACCATACAAGCAGGTACCGAGGGGTTAACCTCATTCCTGGATCTTTTCCAAGTTTATGTTGCATTCCCACACAAGAAAAATACGTTAGTAATGTTATAGACATTTTGGTTAATTACTATTTATAAGCAATGGTTTATTCATGATTTGTTCATATTTACTACATACACTCACAAATCATTAGTATTATTAAATTTGTTAAATTAGTTGGTTAATTATAATTAGAATATAATAGTAAGATATTAATATTATCTCGCCCATGTCCCTTATACAGTATCTTCAACATCCTTTTGTTTATCTTTGAGCTTTTCATTCAAGGTGAAACATGGACAATGTTCTCAAATACACATTCCAGACAGATAAGCTCGGTAACTGTCTGGAAAATCCACCATCTTAACCAGTTCCAACTCTATCTTAAAAGTTAAGAAATTCACTGTTCCTCCTCTTCGACTTCCGATGTTTTCGATGCTTTTCTCACGATATCTTCTGCATACTTAAAAGCTTTTTCGGGATCCATAAATGAGTGCTCAGTTCCTTAATAAGTAATTTTTATTTTTGCTGGGAAAACCACTGCATATCTGACCTTGGATATACCTCTCAATATGTTTCTTGTCTGTGTAAACAAGTTCCTTCTCTGGATGACCTCCGGAGGATAATCACGGAAAAATCGAATATTATCCCCACGATATATCAAATTCTCCCCATGAACAATCTTATTCAGTATAAATTCCACTGAAGAGATATCGAGAAATTTCACAATTATCTGTCTTGGAGCAGCATTTATGCCTCTTGAGACACGTCCAACTCGGTGAACAATATCTATTCTTAATTCTTCCGGCAGTTTAAAAACATCTTTGATTAAGTCAGCAACGAAAGTACGTGTTTGAGATACATGTCCTACTCGCCCTTCTCTTAATCCAACAATTCTCAAATTCTGCCTTCTCGATCTCGCTTCCAAGTCCAAACATTTGTCAGTCATTCTTGCAAGTTTTTCTGCTTCATCTTTCTTTGATTTTTTCAAACTATTTCCGTAATCATCTCTTTCATATCATTTTCCATCTCTTCCATTCTCTCATCAATGTTGTCCATCTTAGCATTTACACCAGTAAATTTCTTATTATAATCATTTTCGATTCTAACAAATTCTGATTTAAGTTTTTTATCAAACTCATTATGTTGGTTCTTCAGCTCCTTTAACTCAGCACAAGCACCATCAATTTTATGAGAGAATATCTCCATATTAGTCTCCATATTCTGCATCTTAGTCTCCATACTCTGCATCTTTTCCAGTGTTGTATTAATTGTAGCAGTCATTTCTAAAAGCATTTGCTTTACCTCCTTCTCCTTTTCTCCTTTTGCAGCCATTTCCAGCACAGCTCCTTGGCTGTAAGACTCTTCTTCTGAGCCTTCTTCTGTTGTTTGCAGAGTATCCAAAACTTTTTCAAGCTGGAGACTTATAGTAGATTTCTTTCTCATTTAAAATTCCCGATTTGTACCGCGATTTTAGCGTCGTTTTCTGATGATGTCACCCTTATGCGACGCCAAGCAGTTATTTTAGAGTCGGTCCCGACTTTAAAACGGCTTTTTAGCGATTTTACGGGAGAGGAGCTCTATGCAGCGCCCTTAGTGTTCCATGGTGCTACCGGAAGTCAGATTTTCTGTGAGTTAATGTACAGTGTGGGACATGCAGAAGAAAGTGATGAAGGTATAGGAAACTAATAAAAATGAAAGGGAACACGGTGGCATAGCGGCAGAGTTGCTGCCTTACAATGCCAGAGACCCGGGTTCGATCCTGACTACGGGTGCTTGTTTGTACTGAGTTTGTCGTTTGCAAATGGTCCCCTCATGACCTGCGTGGGTTTTCTCTGGCATCTCCAGTTTTCCCCCACATTAAAGACCTAGAGGTTTGTAGTTTATTTGGCTTGGTTTAATTGTAAAATTGTTCCTAGTGTGAGGGCATCGCCAGTCGGTGCAAAATCGGTGGGCCGAAGGGCCTGTTTCTGCGCTGAATCTCTATAAACTAAACTAAACTAAAAGAAAGAATCTCCCCCTCAACAAAATGCACTGTAGTTATTTGTCTAGACTTCTGCACAGCACCTCCCAAACTTGCAGTCTTCATCAGCAAGAAGGATAAGAAGAGCGAGTACATGGGGCCCATCACCACCTGAGGGTTCCTAATGAAGTTGCACAGTATCTACATTTGGAAATATATTGCCATTAATGTTGGGTCTAAATCTTGAAATTCCGCACCTACAGAATATATTTGAGTATCTTCAGAAGAACTGCGGCAGTTTAAGAAGACTGCTCACCACCATTTTCTCTAATTGGGAGTGGGCATTAAATGTGTAGATGACTCAGCCTATTTAGGTGTGCTACACTATTAAATAAATCTTTTTTTTTCAAGTTCCTACATGAGCTCACCCAGCCTATTCTTTCTAATTGCCGTCATCCTCATCGCCACTGAGAACATTTGTTTCTCCATTTCTAGCATCCTGTTCATCCCCAGACTAAATTGCTTCACCATTGACAGTATTGCCCTCAGCTGCCAAATCTCTTCCAGCCTTTTTACCTATTTTCCCCTTTAACATGCTGCCCAACACAAACTGAATAATAGAAAGTCATACAGAATGGAAACAGGTGGCACCCTGCCGTGCTTTGAGTGTTGTGATAGTACCTGCCTCAACTACCTCTTCTGGCAGCTCATACCATATACCTACCACTCTTTGTGTGAAAAAATGTTGCCCCTCAGGTTCCGATCCCGTACCCCACCCCCCTCCCCTCACCTTAAACCTATGTCGTCTGCTCCATGATACCCCAACTCTGGGTAAAATACTCTATATTCCTCTCATGATCTATGTATTCCTCTCATGATCTTATATATCTCTATAAGATCTCCTTAGCTTTGCTGACATTGCGGGAGAGGATGTTGTTTTGGCACCAGCTTACGTTCATAATCTCCTTTTTGTACTCTGAATCTATACTAGATTGCATGGAATCGAAGGTGTGATAGCTAATTGGATTCACAATTGTCTTGGAGGAAAGAGTCTTGGAGGGTAGTTTCTCTGTTTGGAGGTCTGTGACCAGTGGATTGTCGCAGGGGCGGAGCTGAGTCCACTACTGTTTGTTATATACATTAATGATTTGGATCTCAATCTGGTTAATGTTAGTAAATTTGCAGATGACACCTTAATAGTTGGTATAGTAGATAAGGAGACTATCGAAGTTTACCATAGGACCTGGATCAGTTGAGATGGTGGGCCAAGTATTCACAAATGGAAAGTTAACAAATTTGAGGTATTGCACTTTGGTATGTCAAACTACACAGGACCTACACTAAATGGTAGGGCCATTGAGAGTATTTCTGAAAAAGAAATGTGTGAGTAGGGTGGTGCAGAGGCCTTTGGCATGCTTGCTTTCGTTGACAAGGGTATTAAACATGAAAGTCGGGACATCATGATGCAGCTCTACGTCATTTGTGAGACTACACTTGGACTACAATGTGCAGTTCTGGTCAGCCAGTTATTGGCAGGATATCATTAAATTGGAACGGGTGCAGAAGGGATTCACTAGAATGTTACCTGGGCTTGGTGGGCTTCAATTGTAGGGAGAGGCTGGGTATGCTGGGACTTTTTTACGTGGTGTTTAGAGGTTGAGAGGTGACCTTATTGAGATGTACAAGATCGTGAGGGCCATGGATAAATTGAACACTCACAGTTGTCATCCAAAACTTGAGGGCATGGACTTAAAGAATGAGGGGAGCGATTTAAGAAGGAGCTTGGGACCATCATTTTCACCTGGAGGGTAGTCGGTTCTGGAATGTGCTGCCAGAGGAAGCTATAGAAGCAGATACAGTTACGACTTTAAAGAACATTTGGACAGATATATGGATAGGATGGGTTTAGAGCTTTGTGGGCCAAATACAGACTAACGGGACGAGTTCAGTAAGTCATGTCATCGGCATGGACAAAGTGAACTGAAGACCCTGTTTCTGTTTTATACAGCTCTGTGATTAAGAGCAACTGGTGCATGGGAACGCCCCAAGTTGCACAGTATCCAGACTTAGAAATATACAATTGTTTCTTCATTGGAATTCCCTACCCACCCAGTGCTATGTTGTATCTTCATCATACAGATTGCCATACTTCAAGAAAAAGCATTACTAATCAACGCTGAGGACCAATTGGAACGGGAATCAAAGACTGGCCTTGCCAGCAAATGTCATATACCATAAATGAACAAAAATATATTTGTTCAATATCTATGGATTGGAATCATCAATACAAAATCTGTCCTATGTATACCTGTTTCAAATAACTTGTTTTTTGAAACCTGGTACAAAATGTTTTTGAAAATTGTTTTTTTTTCAGTTTGAGTAGTTCTTTATGCAAATATGTTAACAGATGGCAGGTTAAATGCAGAAGTGATCCTGGGATGGTGAAACATTTCTTGCTGTCCACATTGACACTCACGTTGTTAATCTGAACTTTTACTAAATGTATATGCTGTTTGTTTCATGTTAGTGATACAGTAACATGGCCTTTTCTTGTTCTAAATTTTCCATTCAGCTCCTCAACCTTCTCCCCATTCAAAGTAATCACAGGCCTGATCCTTTATAGAAGACCATATTCTCGCTTGTAATATACTATTGATGCCTTTAAATTTGGAAATGTATCAATTTCCTTGAATACAATCAGTGACTTGACATCCTCCACCTTCTGTGGTAGAGAAATCCAAAGGTTCAACTTGGACATATTTCATCTGAGAACTAAATATATTATATTATCCTTATTCTAGATTCTTCTGCCAGAGGAAAAAATACTCCCTTTATCAGGCCTTTGGGCCCTGTTAGAATTGTATTCATTTCAGTGAGATCTCCCTTCTATACTTTGTTGATTTGATTCAATCTTTCCTTGTATACCTGTCCTGCCAGCCTAGGATTCAGTCTGGTGAACTTCCATTGCACTCTTTCTGTGTAAGTAAATCCTTTTGTAGTTCAAGGGACTAAAATTGCACTGCCATTTTGTATAATTGTAGGAAGAATGTTCCACCGATCTGTGAATAGTTAAAAGATAAACAGATTTTAAATTGCAGAGGAATAAAAGAGCGGAGACAAAGGGGAAAATCCTCAATAGGGTGGAAAGTAGGAAAGATTAAATAATAAAAGCAGTGATGAGGCAGGGTGAAAGAAGTAAAAGAAATGAATGAATAACAAAAAAATAGTCTCCATGTAGTATAACTGGGAAAAGCAGAATAATTATGCGAAATAACCAGAGTGCATTTCACATTACAGCATTCCAAGTTTTTGAACGATTGTTATATTGAAATATTAACTTTTTCTCTTCATCGCCTGACTTGCTGAGTATTTCTAGCACTTTGTTTTATTCTAGGGTGTCAATCACATGGAGTATTTTGCTTTCAGGTTAATTAGGTGTTTAATTACCGAAGTTTATCAATAGCTTCTGGAAATGAAGTAAACTCAATGTTGGCATCAATCTCTAAGGTCCTGAGAATTGTTCAAATTTGATTACCATGATCTTCCTCTTTCTGAGCAATGACCATACGCATTGCTATTTGGTATATGCTCTAGATTTGATTTCATCTATCTATCTATCTTCTATCTATATTTAAAACTCTGTGTGTGTGTGTGTGTGTGTGTGTGTGTGTGTGTGGGTGGCTGCCTGCTTGACTTGTGCCAGCCAACACGCAGGAACGCCGAGATTTTTTTCCATTACGGTACAGATTTCATTTTTCTTTACGAATAGCCGCTCCTGATTAAATTTCGTCGTGTTTATGTACACTTTTTAAAATAAAATCCTTCACCCCCCCACCCCCAAAATTTCAAAATGTAAAAAAAAACAGCTCTCAGCCATAGAATGTTAGCGAAGGTTCCGTCGTGTGATGTCACAATGCCCAATGCTCACAGATGTCCAATCGGAATGGATCCATTTACATATGCCTTTGCAGCAGCCCCAGCCCCAGCCCCTCCCCCCCACCCCTGCAGCCTGTGTCGAAGCGCCCCCCCCTCCCTTCCCTCTCCCTCCACACTCTTCCCCCTCCCTCCCCTACCCCCACCCCTATCCCTCTCTCCCCCACCCCCCTACCCCATCTCCCTCCTCCTTCACACCTCTCACCCTCCCCATCCCTCTCCCCTCCCCCACCCCTCTCTCCTCCCCCTCTCCATCTCCCTCCTCCCATCCCTCTCTCCCCCACCCCTCCCACCACCATCCCTCCCTCCCCCTCCCATCCCTCTCTCCTCCCCTCCCCCACCCCTCTCTCCTCCCCCACACCATCTCCCTCCCCCTCCCACCCCATCCCTCTCTCTCCCACCACCACCCCTCCCTCCCCACTCTTCACCCTCCACACTCTCTCCCCTACCCCATCTCCCCCCTCCCGCAACCCACTTCACCCCCATCTCCCCCCCATCCCCTTCCCCTCTCTCTTGCACCACTCCCTGCTACCCCTCTCCCCCTCACTCCCCACTCTTCGTCTCTCCCTCTCCCTCTCTCTCCCCCCTCTCTTCCCCTACTCCTCTCTCCCCTTCCCCTCATCCCCTCCCCCCCTCTCTCACCCCCTACCCCTCTCCCCCCTATGTTCACGTTTTTAATACAATCCTTCTCCCCCCCCCACCCCCAAAATTTCAAAATGTAAAAAAAAACAGCTCTCACCCATAGAATGTTGGTGAAGGTTCCGTTGTGTGATGTCACAATGCCCAATGCTCACAGATGTCCAATCGGAATGGATCCATTTACATATGCCTTTGCACCAGCCCCAGCCCCAGCCCCTCCCCCCCACACCCGCAGCCTGTGTCGAAGCGCGTCATCACGTGTGGGAATAGAGAAAGAAGATTGGGGGTGATAGGGAATGGGGAACAGATGGACTGTCCGTACCCCTCCCCCTTCCACTCTCCCTCCCCACTATTTCCCCTCTCTCCCCCCACCCCTCTCACCCCACCACTCCCCCCCTCCCTCCACACTCTACCCCCTCCCTCCCCTAACCCATCTCCCTCCTCCCCCACACGTCTCTCTCCCTCCCCATCCCTCTCCCCCTCCCCCATCCCTCCTCCCCTCTCCATCCCCCTCTCCTCACCATCTCCCTCTCCTCCCACCCCCATCCCTCTCTCCCCACCATCCTTCCCTCTCCCTCACCCCCTTCCCTCTCTCCCCAACCACCCTTCCCTCCCCCACCCCCTTCCCTCTCTCCCCAACCCCCCTTCTCTCCCCCACGCCCTTCCCTCTCTCCCCCAACCCCTTCCCCCTCCCCACTCTTCCCCCTCCATCCACACACTCCCCCCTCTACCCCTTACCCCATCTCCCTCGCCTCCCTCCCCCACACCTCCCCCTCCCCCACCCCTCTTCCCCATCTCCCTCTCCTCCCACCCCCATCCCTCTCTCCCCACCCCCCCCTTTCCTCTCTACCCCACCCCCTTCCCTCTCTCCCCGCCCTCTTCCCCCTACCCCTCTGTCCTTCCACCACTCCCCCTCCCCCTCCCTCCCCACTCTTCCACATCTCTCCCCCTTACCACACCCCTCTCCCTCCCCCACCCCTCTCTCTACCCCTCCCTCCCCTCACTCCCCCACCCCTTCCCCTACCCCCTCTGTCCCTCTTCCACCACTCCCCCTGTCCCTCTTCCACCAATCCCCCTACCCCTCTCCCCTCCCTCCCTCCCCACTCTTCCACTTCTCTCCCCCCTCCCTCTCACCTTCCCCACTCTTTACACTCTCTGCCCCCACCCCTCTCCCCTTCCCTCCACACTCTTCTCCCTCCCCTACCCTATCTCCCTCCTCACCTCCCTCCCCATCCCTCTTCCCCTCTCCCCCTCTCCTCCTCCCTCTCCTGCCCTCCTCCTCCACCCACCCCCATCCCTCTCTCCCGCACCCCCTTCACCCTCCACACTCTTCCCCCTCCCTTCACACTCTTCTCTCTCCCTCCCCTACCCCATCTCCCTAATCCCCTCCTTCCCACATCCCTCCCCCCCTCCCCCACACCTCTCTCCCCCTCCCCGTCCCTCTCCTCCCGTCCACTTCCCTCTCTCCCCCCGCCCCCTTCCCCCTACCCCTCTGTCCTTCATCCACCACTCCCCTTCCCCTCCCTTCCCACTCTTCCACTTCTCTCCCCCTTACCCCAACCCTCTCTCTCCCCCTCCCTCCCTCTCTCCCCCCACCCCTTGGATGGGGGAGGGGAGAGAGGTGGAGGGGAGTGGGGAGGGAGGTGATTAGGGAGATGGGGTAGGGGTGGGAGGGGGAAGAGTGTGGAGGGAGGGGGAAGAATGTGGAGGGAGAAAGAGGAGAGACCCAAGAATAAATAACTGAATATGTCTTTATCTTTACCATTTAAATTGTTGTATTTTAAGTTATTTACATTTTAAGATTTAATAAATCACTTTTCCACTTGCAGCACCTGTCATCCCCTATCTCTCTGCTCTCTCTCTTTGATCTTTATCTTTTTCTCTGCCCTCTCTCTCTTCCACTCTGTCTGTGCACACTCTCTCTGCCCCCCCCCCCCCTCTAGATGCACCTGAGAGGTGCGGGCTATTCGTCAGTGGATAGGATGGAGATGGGATAAAAGAAGCCAATTAATAAAATTAAGATAATATCAAGGTGTGATGAGTGTGTGTGTTTGTGGGTGCAAGATTCCAACCCACAACCGTGCTTTGGAGGAACAGACCCAACGGGGGGGGGGGGTGGTTAGTGTGACGCCACAGCCCCCCCCCCACCCACAAACGCGCATTGTGGAGACAGACCCAACGGATCTGCACTTGGTCTAGTCTATATTTAAACCTCTGTGTGTGTGTGTGTCTGCTTGACTTCTGCCAGCCAGCCTTTGATACGCCAACACTGCAAGCAGAAACGCCAAGATTTTTTCCATTTCGGTAGAGATTTCACTTTTCTTTACGAGTAGCTGCTCCTGATTAAATTTTGTCGTGTTTATGTACACATATTTAATAAAATCCATCTCCCCCTCCCACCTCCAAAATTTCAAAATGTTTGAAAAAAACTGCTCTCAGCCATAGAATGTTAGTGAAGGTTCTGTCGTGTGATGTCACAATGCCCAATGGATCCTTTTACATATGCCTTTTGCAGCAGCCACAGCCCCACCTCCGCCGCCTGTGTCGAAGCGCATCGTCACGTGTGTGGGAATAGAGAAAGAGGATTGGGGGTGATAGGGAATGGGGAACAGATGGACTGTCCCTCCCCCTTCCACTCTCCCCACTATTTCCCCCTCTCTCCCCCCACCCCTCTCCCCCTCCCTCCACACTCCTCCCCCTCCCTCCCATACCCAATCTCCCTCCTCCACTCCCTCCCCCACACCTCTCTCCCCCTCCCCCATCCCTCTCTCCCCATCCCTCTCCTCTCCCTCGCCTCCCTCTCCTCCTCCCACCCCCATCCCTCTCTCCCCCACATCCTCTTCCCTCCCCAACCCCCCTCCCTCTCCCCCCCACCCCCCTTCCCTCCCCCACCACCTTCCCTCTCTCCTCCACCCCCTTCCTCCTCCCCACTTCCCCTCCATCCAGACTCGTCCCCCTCGCCACCCCTCTCCTCGCCCACACCTCTCCCCTTCCCCTCTCTCGTCCACTCCCCCACCCCTCTCTCCTCCCCCTCTCCATCTCCCTCTCCTCACCCCTCTCCCCCTCCTCCCACCACCTCCCTCTCTCCCCCACCCCCTTCCCTCTCTACCCCACCCCCTTCCCTCTCTTCCCCTACCCCCGTGTCCCACTTCCACCACTCCACCTACCCCTCCCTCCCCACTCTTCCACCTCTCTCCCCCTTACCCCTCCCTGCCGCACCCCTCTCTCTCCTCCCTTCCCCCTCCCTCCCACTCTCCCTCCCCACTCTTTCCCCTCTCTCCCCCACCCCTCTCCCCCTCTCCCCCTCCCTCCACACAATTCTCCCTCTCTCGCCTACCCCACCTCCCTCCTTCCATCCCTTCCCCTCCCCCACACATCTCCCCCTCCCCCATCCCTCTCTCCTCCCGTCCCCCACCCCTCTCCACCCCCTCTCACCCCTCCCCACCTCCTCCCACCCCCATCCCTCTCTCCCCCATCCCTCTCCCCCCTTCTCCCTCCACACTATTCCCCCTCCCTCCACACTCTTCCGCCTCCCTCCCCTACCCCATCTCCCTAATCCCCTCCACCCCCCTTCCCTCACCCACCCCCTTCCCTCTCTCCCCCCACCCCCTTCCCACTCTTCCCCTCCATCCACACTCTTCCCTCTCTACCCCGTACCCCACCTCCCTCCTCGCCTGCCTCCCGATCCCCCCACACCTCTCTCCCCTTCCCTCTCCTCCCCTCCCCCACCCCTCTCCATCTCCCTCTCATCACCCCTCCCCCCCTGCTCCTCCCACCCCATCCCTCTCTCGCCCACCCCCTTCCCTCTCTACCCCACCCCCTTCCCTCTCCCCCTTTCCCCTACCCCTCTGTCCCTCTTCCACCACTCCCCCTACCCCTCCCTCCCCACTCCTCCACTTCTCTCCCCCCTCCCACTCTCCCTCCCCTCTCTCCCCTCACCCCCTCCCTCCACACTCTTCTCCCTCCCTCCCCTACCCTATCTCCCTCCTCCCCTCCATCTCCCATCCCTCCCCCACACCTCTCTCCCCCTCCCCCATCCCTCTCTCTTCCCATCCCCCTTCCCTCTCTCCCCACGCACCCTTCCCCCTGCCCTTTTGTCCCTCATCCACCACTCCCCCTACCCCTCCCTCCCCACTCTACCACTTCTCCCCCCCTTACCTCACCACTCTCTCTCCCTCCCCAATCCCTCTCTCCCCCCTCCCCTCTCTCCCCCCACCCCTTCCCCTACCCTGCTGTCCCTCTTCCACCACTCCCCCAACCCCTCACCCCCTCCCTCTCTCCCTCTTCCACCACCCCCTACACCTCTCCCCCTCCCAATTCTTCCACTTATCTCCCCAACCTCTCCCACCCCTCTCCCCTCCCTCCCCTCTCTCCCCCCTCTCTCCACCTACCCCTCTCCACCTCCCTCCGCACTCAACCGCATCTCCCACCCCCACTCCTCTCTCCCCCCCTCCCTTCCCTCTCCCTCCACACTCTTCCACCTCCCTCCCCTACCCCCATCCCTCTCGCCCACCCCCCTTCCCTCACCCCCCACCCCTACCTCATCTCCCTCCTCCCCTCCCTCACACCTCTCTCACCCTCCCCATCCCACTCCTCCCCTCTCCCACCACTCTCTCTTCCCGCTCTCCAACCCTTCCCCACTCTTCCCCCTCCCCACTCTTCTCCCTCCCACCACACTCTTCCCCCTCTCTCCCCTACCCCATCTCCATCCCCCTCTTCACCCCCATCTTCCCCCCATCCCCTTCCCCTCTCTCTTGCACCACTCCCTGCTACCCCTCTCCCCCTCACTCCCCACTCTACCCCTCACCCTCCCCCACCTCTCTCCCTCCCCTTGCCTCTCTCACCCCCTCTCTCCCCCCTGCCTCTCTTCCCCCTACCCTTCCCCTCATCCCCTCTCTCCACCTCTAACATCCTCTCCCACCCCCTACCCCTCTCCCCCCTTCCTGCCCTCCCCGCTCTCCTCCCACTCCCCACTCTCCTCCCCCCCTCTCCCCCACCCTGCTCTCCTCTCCCTCCCCAATCTCCCCTTTCCTCCTCCCCCTCTCACCTCCCTCCCCTTTTCTCACCCCACCCCATCTCCCTCTCCCCCCCTCCCCTCTTCTCACCCCACCCCGACTCCCTCTCCCCCCCTCCCCCTGCCTGTGTGTTTGGGGGGTGGTTAGTGTGAGTGTAATGCCACAGCCCCCCCCCCCCCGCAAACGCGCGTTGTGGAAACAGCCCGCCAACAGTCTCTCTGTCTTTAAGAAGGAACTGCAGATGCTGGAAAATCGAAGGTACACAAAAAAAACGAGAAACTCAGCGGGTGCTGCAGCATCTATGGATTGAAGGAAATAGGCAACGTTTCGGGACAAAACCCGTCTGAAGATGGGTTTCGGCCCAAAGCTTTGCCTATTCCTTCGCTCCATAGATGCTGCTGCACCCACTGAGTTTTTCCATCTTTTTTTTTGTGTACCAGTCTCTCTGTCTCTCCCCTCTCTCTCTCTGCCCTTCTTTCTTCACAGCCCTCGGCTCAACTCATGCACGCCCGCTCCAACCCCCCCCTTCACCTCTCTCCCCATCCTCTCCTTCCTATCTCCACCCCCTCCTCTCTCCCCCTCCTCTCTCCCACCCTTCCTCTCCCCCCTTCCTCTCCACCCTCATCAAATATTTTTTTTCTAACATTAAATTTTCTCTCTCTGCCCCCCCCCCTCTAGACGCACCTGAGAGGTGAGGGCTATTCGTCAGTGGATAGGGTGGAGATGGGATATAAGAAGCCAATTAATAAAATTAAGATAATATCAAGGTGTGATGAGTCTGTGTGTTTGTGGGTGCAAGATTCCAACCCCGCAACCGTGCTTTGGAGGCACAGACCCAACGGGTCTGCACTTGGTCTAGTACATTACAAAATCACACATTAGTATACCATATTTATGAAATTTAATAGAAGAATAGACGCCGCAGCCCCCCCCCCCCGCAAACGCTCGTTGGGGAGACAGACCCAAAGGGTCTGCACTTGGTCTAGTACATTACAAAATCGCACATTAGTATACCATATTTATTAAATTTAATAGAAGAATTTGGTTCCTTTTCTGGATACAGAATAAATTGGAATAAAAGCGAAATAATGACTATAAAACCTCAAGAGTCAACACATCTTTTGAAATACCCCTTTAGAATTACTACAGAAAGATTTAAATATTTTGGTATTCAAATCACTAGAAAACATAAATCACTGTTTAACGCAAACTACTTGCCCTTATTTACTAAAATACAAACGTCGATCCAATTTTGGAAAACACTACCGATGTCCTTAATAGGCAGAATAAATGCCATTAAAATGATTTTTCTTCCACAAATACTATATTTATTCCAATCAATACCTCGATACATACCTAAAAACTTATTTTTAAAAATTGACACATTTCAAATTTCATATAGGACAATAAATCCCATAGAATTCAAAGAAGACATTTATGTAAACCCAATGAATACGGTGGACTTACACTTCCCAACTTTATGTACTACCATTGGGCAGTGAACATTAAAAATATGATGTATTGGTTAGACAGTTCAACACAACAGTTAGAATGGACAATAATGGAGAAGGAGGATTGCACTCCTTTTAATATAGGAGCGATCCTTTTCTCACCAATAAAACTGAAAAACACAATATATAATAGAAACCCGATGATTCACAGTACAATACGAATTTGGAGACAAATAAAATCCTCTCTGAAACTAAGAAATATTTCGGTTCTTTCACCGATAGCTAACAAGCCCACGTTTAAGCCATCGACTATTGACAAAACATTTATTCTCTGGGAACGATTAGGAATTAAGACTTGGGAAGATTTGTATGAAGCGGAATTTTTTTTACCATTCCAAGATTTACAGCTTAAATACAACTTAGAAAGTAACCAATATTTTAGATATTTACGAACTCGAGATTATTTGAAAAAACATTCAAAAGATTATCAAAATTTGAAGTTGGACCCTTTAGAACAATGCATGAATATACAGGCAGAATTGGATCACTTAACATCGTATTTTTATAATACTATTTTAAATATAGACATACCTTCGACATAAGGTATAAGGAAAGAATGGGAACAAGAATTGTCTATAGAAATCTCCAAGGACAGATGGAAAGACTGTTATCTATCTATCTATCTACCTATCTATCTATATTTAAAACTCTGTGTGTGGGTGCCTGCTTGACTTGTGCCAGCCAGCCCCTTTGATACGCCAACACTGCACGCAGAAGCGCCAAGATTTTTTTCAATTTCGGTAGAGATTTCATTTTTCTTTACGAATAGCCGCTCCTGATTAAATTTCGTCGTGTTTATGTACACTTTTTAAAATAAAATCCTTCTCCCCCCCCCCCCCACCCCCAAAATTTGAAATTGTAAAAAAAAACAGCTCTCAGCCATAGAATGTTAATGAAGGTTCCGTTGTGTGATGTCACAATGCCCAATGCTCACATATGTCCAATCGGAATAGATCCATTTATATATGCCTTTGCAGCAGCCCCAGCCCCAGCCCCACCCCCGCAGCCTGTGTCGAAGCGCGTCATCACGTGTGTGGGAATAGAGAAAGAGCATTGGGGGTGATAGGGAATGGGGAACAGACGGACTGTCCCTACCCCTCCCCCTTCCACTCTCCCTCCCCACTATTTCCCCTCTCCCCCAACCCCTCTCCCCCTCCCTTCACACTCTTCCCCCTCCCTCCCCTACCCCATCTGCCCCCTCCCCCACACCTCTCTCCCTCCCCATCCCTCTCCTCCCCATCATCTTACAACCCCCATCCCTCTTTCCCCCAACCCCCTTCCCTCTCTCCCCCCTTCCTTCTCTCCCCCACCCCCCATCCCTCACCCACCCCCTTACCTCTCTCCCCCACCCCCATCTCTCTCTCCCCCATCCCCCTTCCCTCTCTACCCCACCCCATTCCGTCTCTCCCCCCGCCACCTTCCCCCTATCCCGCTGTCCCTCTTTTACCACTCCCCCTATCCCTCTTCCCTCCCTCTCTCCCACTTCCACCACTCCCCCTACACCTCTCCCCCTCCCTCCCATTCCACTTATCTCCCAAACCCCTCCCCATCTCCCTCCCCCACCCCTCTCACCCACCACTCTCCCTTCCCTCTCCCTCCCCACTCTCCCCCCTCTCTTCCCCTCCCTCCCTCCACACTCTTCCCCATCTTCCTCCACCACCCCTCTTTCTCCCTTCCCTCTCCCTCCACACTCTTCCCCCTCCCTACCCCCACCCCTATCCCTCTCTCCCACACCTCCTTCCCTCTTCCCCACCCCCTACCCCATCTCCCTCCTCTCCTTCACACCTCTCTCCCCCTCCCCATCCCTCTCCCACCCCTCTCTCCTCCCCATCTCCATCTCCCTCTCCTCCTCCCACCCCATCGCTCTCTCACCACCCCTCCCACCCGATCCCTCCCTCATCACTCTTCCCCCTCCCTCCACACTCTCCCCCTCTCTCCCCTACTCCATCTCCCTCCTCCCCTCCCTCGCCCACCCCTCTTCACCCCATCCCCTTCCCCTCTCTCTTGCACCACTCCCTGCTACCTCTCTCCCCCTCCCCATTCTTCGTCTCCCTCCCCCACCTCTCTCCCTCCCCCTCACTCTCTCTTCCCCTACTCCTCTCTCCCCTTCCCCTCTCTCCACCTCTAACATCCCCTCCCCCACTCCCACCTATCCTACCCCTCTCCCCCTTCCTGCCCTCCCCGCTCTCCTCCCACTCTCTGCCCCCTCCCTCTCCCCCACCCTGCTCTCCTCTCCCTCCCCAATCTCTCCCCTTTCCTCCTCCCCCTCTCCCCTCCATCCCCCTCTCCCCTCCCTCCCCTCTTCTCTCACCACCCCATCTCCCTCTCCCCCCCCTCCCCTCTTCTCTCCCCACCCCGTCTCCCTCTCCCCCCGCCTGTGTGTTTGGGGGGTGGTTAGTGTGAGTGTGATGCCGCAGCCCCCCAGCAAACGCGCGTTGGGGAAACAGCCCGCCAGCAGTCTCTCTGTCTTTAAGAAGGAACTGCAGATGCTGGAAAATCGAAGGTACACAAAAAAAAGTTGGAAAAACTCATAGAATGCAGCAGCATCTATGGATCGAAGTAAATAGGCAACGTTTCGAAACGAAACACTTCTAAAGATGGGGTTCGGGCCAAATCATTGCCTATTTCCTTCGCTCCATAGATGCTGCTGCACCCGCTGAGTTTCTCCAACGTTTTTTTGTGCACCAGTCTCTATGTCTCTCCCCCCTCTCTTTCTCTCTCTCTCTCTCTCTGCCCTTCTCTCTTCACAGCCCGCGGCTCGACTCATGCATGCCCGCTCCAAACCCCCCCCTTCACCTCTCTCCCCATCCTCTCTCCTCTCTCCCCCTCCTCCACCCCTCCTCTCTCCCCCTCCTCTCCCACCCTTCCTCTCCCCCCTTCCTCTCCACCCTCCTCCTCCCCCTCTTCAATTTTTTTTTCTAACATAAATTTTCTCTCTGCCCCCCCCCACTCTAGACGCACCTGAGAGGTGAGGGCTATTCGTCAGTGGATAGGGTGGAGATGGGATAAAAGAAGCCAATTAAATAATAAGATAATATCAAGGGGTGTGATGAGTGTGTGTGTTTGTGGGTGCCAGATTCCAACCCCGCAACCGTGCTTTGGAGGAACAGACCCAACGTGGTTAGTGTGACGCCACAGCCCCCCCCCCCCCCCCTGCACTTGGTCTAGTATAATATTAAAACTCTGTTTGTGTGGTGGCTGGCTGCCGCCTGCTTGACTTGTGCCAGCCCTTTGATACCGCGCAACGTCAACACCGCACGCAGAAACGCCGAGATTTTTTCCATTTCAGTAGAGATTTCATTTTTCTTTACGATTAGCCACTCCTGATTACATTTCGTCGAATTTATGTACACATTTTAAAATAAAATCATTTATCTCCTCTTGCTGGCCAGCCAGGCTGCTGTCGACCGCCTCTGCTCCGAAAACGACGGCATCTTTTTTTCGCTAGCGATTTTCACCCCGGGGTATGAATCACGTTCGGACTCTAAAACCCCGGGTTCTGAAGCACGTTCAGTGTCCAGGGGTCTGAAGCACGTTCTGGATTTTCACCCCGGGGTCTGAAACATGTTCTGTTTTTTTTTTGCTAATGATTTTCACCCTGGGGTCTGAAGCAAGTTCGGGATCTCACACCACGGGGTCTTAAGCTCGTTCGGTGTCCAGACCCAACGGGTCTCCACTTGGTCTAGTCTATATTTAAAATTCTGTGTGTGTGTGGGTGGCTGCCTGCTTGACTTGTGCCAGCCAGCCCCCTTGATACGCGCTACGCCAACACTGCACGCAGAAACGCCGAGATTTTTTTCAATTTCGGTAGAGATTTCATTTTTCTTTACGAATAGCCACTCCTGATTAAATATCGTTGTGTTTATGTACACTTTTTAAAATAGAATCCTTCTCCCCCCCCACCCCCAAAATTTCAAAATGTTAAAAAAAACAGCTCTCAGCCATAGAATGTTAGTGAGGGTTCCGTCATGTGATGTCACAATGCCCAATGCTCACAGATGTCCAATCGGAATGGATCCTATTACATATGCCTTTGCAGCAGCCCCTCCCCCCCACCCCCGCAGCCTGTGTCGAAGCGTGTGGGAATACAGAAAGAGGATTGGGGGTTATAGGGAATGGGGAACAGATGGACTGTCCCTACCCCTCCCCCTACCGCTCTCCCTTCACACTATTTCAACTCTCTCCCCTCCCCATTTCTCTCTCCTCCCCCTCCATCTCCATCTCCTCACCCTCTCCCTCTCCTCCACCTCCTCCTCCCACCCCCATCCCTCTCTCCCCCACACCCCTACCCTCTCCCCTTCCCTCCCCCACACCCTTCCCTCTCTCCCTCACACCACTTCCCTCCCCCACCCCCACCCCCTTCCCTCCCCCACCCCTTCCCACTCTCACCCACCCCCTTCCCCCTCCCCCCTCCCCAATCTTCCCCCCCTACCCCATCTCCATCTTCGCCTCCCTCCACCCTCCCCCACACCTCTCTCCCCCTCCTCCCTCTCTCGTCCCCTCCCCACCCCTCTCTCCTCCCCGTCTCCATCTCCCTCTCCTCCCCTCCTCCTCCCACCCACATCCCTCACCCCCCACCCCCCTTCCCTCTCTACCCCACCCCCTTCCCTCTCTCCCCCTGCCCCCTTCCACCTACACCTCTGTCCGTCTTCCAACACTCCCACTACCACTCTAATCCTCCCTCCCCACTCTTCCACTTCTCTCCTCCCTTCCCCCAACCCTCTCGCTCCCTCCCCCACCCTTTCTCTCTCCCCTCCCTCCCACTCCCCCTCCACCCCCTTCCCCTACCCCTCTCTCCCTCTTCCACCACTCCCCCCTACCCCCCTCCACCTCCCTCTCTCGCACTTCCACCACCCACCCTACACCTCTCTCCCCCTCCCTCCCCATTCTTCCACTTCTCCCCCCATCCCTCCACATCTCCCTCCCCCACCCCTCTCCCCCCCCACCCTCCCTCCCTCCCCTCTCCCTCCCCAATCTTCCCCCTGTCTCCGCTCTCCCCCTCCCTCCACACTCTTCCCCCTCTCTCCTCACCCCTCTCCCTCCTCCCCTCCCACCCTCTCTCTTCACCCTCCCCCACCCCTCTTCACCCCCAACTCCCCCACCCCCTTCCCCTCTCTCTTGCACCACTCCCCGCTACCCCACTCCCCCTCACTCCCCACTCTTCCCCTCTCCCTCCCCCACCTCTCTCCCTCACCCCTCCCTCTCTTTACCCATTTCTTCCCCCTACTCCTCTCTTTACCCATTTCTTCCCCCTACTCCTCTCTCCCCTTCCCCTCATCCACTCTCCACCTCTAACATCCCCTCCCCCCTCTCTCACCCCCTACCCCTCTGCACCCTTCCTGCCCTCCCCGCTCTCATCCCACTCCCTCCCTTCCCCCCACCCTGCTCTCCTCTCCCTCACCAATCTCTCCCCTTTCCTCCTCCGCCTCTCCCCTCCCCCCCTCGCCCCTCCCTCCCCTCTTCTCTCCCCATCCCGTCTCCCTCTCAACCCCCTCCCCTCTTCTCTCCCCACCCCGTCTCCCTCTCCCCCCGCCTGTGTGTTTGGGGGGTGGTTAGTGTGAGTGATGCCGCAAACCCCCCCCCCAAACGCGCGTTGGGGAAACAGCCCGCCAACAGTCTCTCTGTCTTTAAGAAGGAACTGCAGATGCTGGAAATTCGAAGGTACACATAAAAAAGCTGGAGAAACTCAGCGGGTGCAGCAGCATCTATGGATCGAAGGAAATAGGCAACGTTTCGTGCCAAAACCCGTCTGAAGATGGGTTTCGGCCCAAAGCGTTGCCTATGTCCTTCGCTCCATAGATGCTGCTGCACCAGCTGAGTTTCTCCAGCTTTTTTTTGTGCACCAGTCTCTCTGTCTCTCCCCTCTCTCTCTCTCTCTGCCCTTCTCTCTTCACAGCCCGCGGCTCGACTCATGCACACCTGCTCCAACCCCCCCCCCTTCACCTCTCTCCCCCATCCTCTCCTTCCTCTCTCCACCCCCTCCTCTCTCCCCCTCCTCACCCCCTTCTCTCCCCCCTCCTCTCTCACCCTTCCTCTGCCCCCTTCCACTCCACCCTCCACCTCCTCAAAAAAAATTTTTCAAACATTATATTTTCTCTCTCAGCCCCCCCCCCCCTCTAGACGCACCTGAGAGGTGAGGGCTATTCATCAGTGGATAGGGTGGAGATGGGATAAAAGAAACCAATTAATAAAATTAAGATAATATCAAGGGGTGTTATGAGTGTGTGTTTGTGAGTGCAAGATTCCAACCCCACAACCGTGCTTTGGAGGAGCAGACCCAACGGGTGGTTAGTGTGACGCCACAGCCCCCCCCCCGCAAACGCACGTTGGGGTAACAGACCCAACGGGTCTGCACTTGGTCTAGTCTATATTTATAAAACTGTGTGTGTGTGTGTCTGCTTGACTTGTGCCAGGCAGCAGCCTTTGATTCCTCGCTACGCCAACACCGCACGCAGAAACGCCGAGATTTTTTTTCATTTCGTAGAGATTTCACTCCCCTACACCTCTCCCCCCTCCCTCCCCATTCTACCACTTAGCTCCCCAATGCCTCCCCATCTCCCTCCCCCACCCCTCTCCCCCTCCCTTCCCACTCCCTCCCCAATCTTCCCCCTCTCTCCTACTACCCCTCTCCCCTCCCTCCACATTCTCCCCATCTCCCTCTCTCTACCCCCCTCCCTTCCCTCTCCCTCCACACTCTTCCCCCTCCCCTACCCCACCCCTTCCCTCTCTCCCCTGCCTCCTTCCCCTATCCCTCTGTCCCTCTTCCACCACTGCTACCCCTCCCTCCCCATTTTCCACTTCTCTCCCCCATTACCCACCCTCTCCCTCCCCCACCCCTCTCTCTCCCCCTCCCTCCCCCCTCTCTCCCCCACCCATTTTCCTACCCCTCTGTCCCTCTTTCCCACTCCCCCTGTCCCTCTTCCTCCACAACCCCTCTCCCCCTCCCTCCCTCCCTCCCCACTCTTCCACTTCTCTCCCACTCTCCCTCCCCACTCTTTCCCCTCTCTCCCCACCCCTCTCCCCTCCCTCCACACTCTTCACCCTCCCTCCCCTACCCCATCTCCCTACTCCATCCTCCCTCCCCATCCCTCCACCCTCTCCCACACCTCCCCCCCTCCCCATCCCTCTCTCCTCCCGTCCCCCACCCTCTCTCCTCCCCCTCTCCATCTCCCTCTCTTCACCCCTCTCCCTCTCCCCCCCTCCTCCTCCCCTCATCCTCTCATCCCCATCCCTCTCTCCCCCACCCCCCTTCTTCCTCCACACTCTTCCCCCTCCCTCCACACTCTTCCCCCTCCCTCCCCATCCCTCCCACACCTCTCCCCCTCCCCATCCCTCTCTCCTCTCCTCCCGTCCCCTTCCCTCTCTCCCCCCCGGCCCCCGTCTCCTTCCCCCTACCCCTCTGTCCCTCATCCACCACTCTCCTACCCCTTCCTCCCCACTCTTCCACTTCTCTCCCCCTTACCCCACCCCTCTCTCTCTCCCTCCCCAATCCCTCTCTCTCCCCCTCCCATCCTCCTCCCTCCCCTCTCTGCCCCCACCCTTCCCCTACCCCTCTACCCCTCTTCCACCACTCCTCCTACCCCTCTCCCCCTCCCTCTCCCACTTCCACCACTCCCCCTACACCTCTCCCCCTCCCTCCCCATTCTTCCACTTATCAAGGGGTGTGATGAGTGTGTGTGTTTGTGGGTGCCAGATTCCCACTCCGCAACCGTGCTTTGGAGGAACAGACCCAACGGGTCTGCACTTGGTCTAGTCTATATTTAAAACTGTGTGTGTGGGTGTCTGCTTGCCTTGTGCCAGCCAGCCTTTGATACCGCGCTATGCCAACACCGCACGCAGAAACGCCGAGATTTTTTCCATTTCGGTAGAGATTTCACTTTTCTTTACGAGTAGCCACTCCTGATTAAATTTCCTCGTCTTTATGTACACATTTAAAATAAAATCCTTCTCCCCGCCCACCCCCAAAATTTCAAAATGTTTAAAAAAACAGCTCTCAGCCATAGAATGTTAGTGAAGGTTCCGTCGTGCGATGTCACAATGCCCAATGCTCACAGCTGTCCAATCGGAATGGATCCATTTACATATGCCTTTGCAGCAGCCCCAGCCCCTCCCCACAGCCTGTGTCGAAGCGTGTCATCACGTGTGTGGGAATAGAGAAAGAGGATTGGGGGTGATAGGGAATAGGGAACAAATGGACTGTCCCCCCCCTTCCACTCTCCCCACTATTTCCCCTCTCTCCCCCCTCCACACTCTTCCCCCTCCCTCCCCTACCCCATCTCCCTCCTCCCATCCCTCTCCCCCTCCCCCACACCTCTCCCCCATCCCTCTCTACCCCTCCCCATCCCTCTGTCCTCTCCATCTCCCTCTCACCCTCTCCCTCACCACCCCCTCCTCCTCCCACCCCATCCCTCTCTCTCCCACTCCCCTCTCCCCCTTCCCTTTTCCTCCCCAACCCCCTTCCTTCTCTTCTGCACTCCCTTCCCTCCCCCTCCCTCTCTCCCGCACCCCCTTCCCCCTCCCCACTCTTCCACCTCCATCCACACTCTACCCCCTACCCCATCTCCCTCCTCGTCTCCCTCTCCCACACCTATATCCCCCTCCCCTCTCTCCTCGCCTCACCCACCCCTCTCTCCTCCCCCTCTCCATCTCCCTCTCCTCACCCCTCTCCCCCTCCTCCCACCTCATCTCTCTCTCCCCCACCCCCTTCCCTCTCTACCCCATGCCCTTCCCTCTCTCCCCTTCCCCCTACCCCGCTGTCCCTCTTCCACCACTTTGCCTACCCTTCTCCCACTCCCTCTCTCCCACTTTCACCACTCCCCTACACCTATCCCCCTCCCTCCCCATTCTACCACTTAGCTCCCCAACGCCTCCCCATCTCCCTCCCCCACCCCTCTCCCCCCTCCCTTCCCTCTCCATCCCCTATATTCCCCCTCCTACTACCCCTCTCCCCTCCCTCCAAATTCTCCCCATCTCCCACCCCCACCCCTCTCTCTACCCCCTCCCTTCCCTCTTCCTCCACACTCTTTCCCCCTCCCTCCCCTACCCCCACCGCTATCCCTCTCTCCCCCACCCCCTCCCTCTCCTCCCACCTCCCTACCCCATCTGCCTCCTCACCTCCTTCAAACCTCTCTCCCCCTCCCCATCCCTCTCTCCCCCTCCCCATCCCTCTCTCCCCTCCCCCACCCCTCTCTCCTCCCCCTCTCCATCTCCCTCTCCTCCCACCCCCTTCTCCCACCACACTCTAACCCCCTCCCTCCACTACCCTATCTCCCTAATCCCCTCCTTCCCTCATCCCTCCCCCCCATCCCCCACACCTCTTCCCCCCCCTTCCCTCTCTCCCTCCCTCCCCCCCCCACTACCCCTACCCCTCTGTCCCTCATCCACCACCCCCCCTACCCCTCCCTCCCACTCTTCCCACTTCTCTCCCCTTTATCCCACCTTCTCTCTCCTCCCCAATCCCTCTCTCCCTCCCTCCCCTCTCTCTCCCACCCCTTCCCCTATCCCGCTGTCCCTCTTCCACCACTCCCCCTACCCCTCTCCCCCTCACACTCTCCCACTTCCACCACTCACTCTACACCTCTCCCCCTCCCTCCCATTCTTCCACCATCCCCCCACCCCCCACCCCTCCCCATCTCCTCGCTCCCCCTCCCTTCCCTCTCCCTCCCCACTCTTCCCCCTCTCTCTCCTACCCCTCTCACCCTCCCTCCACACTCTTCCCCATCTCCCTCCCCCACCCCTCTCTCTCCCCCCCTTTCCTCTCCGTCCACACTCTTCCCCATCCCTCCCCTATTCCCACCCCCATCCCTCTCTCCCTCTCTCCCCCACCCCTCCCTCCCTCTCTCCCCCCACCCCCTTTTACTACCCCTCCCTCTTCCACAACTCCCCCGTACCCCCTCCCCCTCCCTATCTCCCACTTCCACCACTCCCCCCTACACCCCTCCCCCTCCCTCTCCATTCTTCCACTTATCTCCCCCTATCCGTCCCCATCTCCCTCCCCCACCCCTCTCTCCCCACCTCCCTTCCCTCTCCCTCCCCAATCTTCCCCCTCTCTCTGCTCGCCCCCTCCCTACACACTCTTCTCCCTCTCTCCTCACCCCTCTCCCTCATCCCGTCCCACCCCTCTCTTCCTCCTCCCCCACCCCTCTTCACCCCATCTCCCCCCACCCCCTTCCCCTCTCTCTTGCACCACTCCCCGCTACCCCTCTCCCCCAATCTCCCCACTCTTCCCCTCTCCCACTCTCTCTCCCCCTCTCTTCCCCCTACTGCTCTCGCCCCTTCCCCTCATCCCCTCATTCCCTCTCTCCACCTCTACCATCCTCTCCCACCCCTCTCCCCCCTTCCTTCCCTCCCCGCTCTCCTCCCCACTCTCCTCATTCCACCATGCTCTCCTCTCCCTCCCCAATCTCTCCACTTTCCTCCCCCCCTCTCCCCTCCCTCCCCCTCTCCCCTCCCTCCCCTCTTCTCTCCCCATCCCAACTCCCTCTCCCCCCCTCCCCTCTTCTCTCCCCACCCCGTCTCCCTCTCCCACCGCCTGTGTGTTTGGGGGGTGGTTAGTGTGAGTGTGATGCCGCAGCGCCCCCCCCCCTCCCCCCCGCAAACGAGCTTGGGGAAACAGCCCGCCAACAGTCTCTCTGTCTTTAGGAAGGAACTGCAGATGCTGGAAAATCGAAGGTACACAAAAAAAAGTTGCAAAAACTCAGAGGGTGCAGCAGCATCTATGGATCGAAGGAAATAGGCAATGTTTCGGGCCGAAACCCTTCTGAAGATGGGTTTCGGCCCAAACCATTGCCTATTTCCTTCACTCCATAGATGCTGCTGCACCCGCTGAGTTTCTCCAGCTTTTTTTGGGGTACCAGTCTCTCTGTCTCTCCCCTCTCTCTCTCTGCCCTTCTCTCTTCACAGCCCGCGGCTCGATTCATGCACGCCCGCTCCAACCCCCCCTTCACCTCTCTCCCCCATCCTCTCCTTCCTCTCTCTCCCCCCTCCTCGCAATTTCTTTTTTCTAACATTAAATTTTCTCTCTCTGCCCCCCCCTCTAGACGCACCTGAGAGGTGAGGGCTATTCGTCAGTGGATAGGGTGGAGATGGGGTAAATGAAGCCAATTAATGAAATTAAGATAATATCAAGGGGTGTGATGAGTGTGTGTTTGTGGGTGCCAGATTCCCACTCCACAACCGTGCTTTGGAGGAACATTTTTTGGTGGAAGTGGTTGGTTCGTTACTCCGCGAAAACGAGACGCAAAAACGCCGAGATTTTTACCATTTCGCTAGCGATTTTACTTTTACATTCGCATATCCACTCCTTGGTCAATTATTTCCCCAGATTTTGAGTAAAATTGATCACAAAACTTACGAGCAGGCAAACGAGCTTTGAAATAAACCTTGCGACCCCCCTCCCCTCTCTCTCTCTCTCCCCCTCTATCTCTCTCTCCCCTCTCTCTCTCCCTCTCTCCCTCCCCCTCCTCTCTCCCCCTCTCTCTCTCTCCCTCCGCCCCTCTCTCTCTCCCCCCTCTCTCTCTCTCCCTCCCACCTCTCCCTCCCCTCTCTCTCCCCTCCCCCTCTCTCTCACTCCTCCCCCCTCTCTCTCTCTCTCTCTCTCCTCCCCTCTCTCTCTCTCCCTCACCCCCTCTCTCTCTCTCTCTTCCCCGGCTCTCTCTCCCCCTCTCTCTTCTCTCTCTCTCTCCCCCTCCCCCTCTCACCCCCCTCCCCCTCTCCCCCCTCCCTCTCTCTCTCCCCCTCCTCTCTCTCTCCCCCTTCCTCTCTCTCTCCCCCTTCCTCTCCCCTACCCCCCCTGCCCTCCCCTAAACCCCCTTCCCCCTCCCCTCCACACTCTCCCCTCCACCCCTCCCCTACCCACTTCCCTCCACCCCCTCCCCTCCCTTCCCCCCACCTCTCCCCCTCCCTTCCTCCCACCTCTCCCCCTCCATTCTCACCCCATCTCCCCCTTCCCTCCCCCCTCTCCCCCCTCTCTCCTCCCATCTCTCTCACCCCTCCTCCCCCACCCTCCCTCTCCTCCCCTCCACCCCCCATCTCCCTCTGTCTCTTGCCCTTCTGTCTCTGCCTCTCTCGCTGTCTCTCCCCATTCTCTCTCTGCCCTCACTCTCTTATCCCCCCACCCCTCCCTCTCTAGACGCGCCTGCGAGTTGGGGGCTATGCGTCAGTGGATAGGGCAGTTATGGGGTAAAAGGAGCTAATTAATTATATTAATATAATATCAAGGGGGTAGATTGTGTGGGTGTGGTTAGTGTTTGTGACGCCGCATGCCGCCCCGCACCCCCCCCCCTGCAAACGCGCGTTGGGGGAACAGACCCAACTTGGTCTAGTAATTTTTTTTAAAGCAAACCTACATCCTACACATAACATTGTAAAGGAAATACAAATGTTAAACCCATTATCGAAATCAATAGCCAGGTTATGCAGAAAATGTGAATGTAAATAGCACTGTATTATAGTGCTCTTCATATAAGTTAATCTGAATGTTAATTCATTAAGTTGCTATGAGAACAAAAGCAAAATGATGGTCGACACAAAATGCTGGAGTAACTCAGCAGGGCAAGCAGCATCTCTGGAGAGAAGGAATGGGTGACATTTCGGGTCGAGACCCTACTTCAGACTGATGACAGTCTGATGAGAGTATGAAGAAGGATCCCAACCTGAAACATCACCCATTCCTTTTCTCCAGAGATGCTGATTGTCCCGCTGAGTTACTCCAGCATTTTGCGTCTACCTTCAATTTAAACCAGCATCTGCAGTTCTTTCCTACACATAAAAGCAAAATGATGTTGGACATTAACGGACATCACAGATTAATAGTATCAGTTACTAATGTATCACACTTTTTCTTTAAAATGTGTAATTTTTTTACATTTCAGATTCACTGGGGAGCGTGTTCTCTGGTACTAACAGGCAATATCATCATCTTTTCAACCATTCTGGGATTTTTTGTTGTTTTTGGCACTAACGACGACTTCAGTTGGCAGCAATGGTGAGAGGTGCATATGCCAGCAAATACTGGAGCGAAGTGTATCCTAGAAATCATAGAAACCAAAAAGGGACTATGCA
>CM075977.1:167281909-167540605 GCA_038087875.1 Malacoraja senta | reverse complement strand
AGGTCATTAGGACTTGCCTATTTAGAGGCATGGAAACAACTTTGTCCCAGCTTGTCTGTGCCGACAAATATGCCTTATCTACTCTGGTTCCATTTATTCGCATTTGGCCGCTATCCCTCTAAACCATTCCTATTACTATACGTGTCCAAATGTCTTTTAAATGTACTCCAGGTTTCACCATTTGTACTGCCTCAAAAATTCATCTTGAAAATTTCAACGAGCCCCGGTACCCAAAATCTTTTGTACTGGTGAATTACTGGTTTCTGCTATCATTTGGATGAAAAGTTAATTCCCAATTTTATATTGTCTAGCTCTTCATTTTGTGTATCCCTAGGCTTTTTGAACATCTTGAATGCTGTTAGTTGGCAGCACTGGTGCTGCAGTAAAGTTGCACCCTTACAGTGCCAGAGTCCCGGGTACTATCCTGACTACGGGTGCTGTCTGTACAGAGTTTGCACGTTCTCCCTGTGACTGCGTGGGATTTCTCCGGGTGCTCTGGTTTCCTCCCACATTCTAAATAAGTGTGGGTTTGTTGGTTATCTTCTGTAAATTGTCCCTAGTGCGTTGGATAGAACTAGTGTACTGGGTGATTGCTGGTCGGCGTGGTCTCGGTGGGCTGAAAGGCCTGTTTCCTCGCTGTGTTTCCATCTCTAATAAACTACCATATTTCCCCGGAATGAAGACGCTCCCCCATTTTGAGTTGCTAAAGGCTGAAAAAAGGCTGGCGGGACATAGAATTTCTCACGCTCAAAAAATATATAATAAAAATAAAGAAAGTAAGTAAGAATTCAATTTGCCCAAGGCTTCCCGATCTCCATTCTGAATGACTGAATGGGTGGGGGGTGGAGGGTGACCGCAGGTGGAGAGATGGGAAAAACGGGAGCATGCAGGTACAAGTTGAATCAGTTGTGATCTTATTGAATGACAATACTAGTTCAAGGGACCAATTGAGGTTACTTGCGCTGACACAGGAGTATGCTCCACCGCCCGCAGTCCTATTATCCATCGCCCGCTGACCCGGTCCGCTCTGTGATCTTTGCTCTTGAAATACAGGGACCGGGCAGTAAATGCCATGCAGTGTCATTGTTTGTGAGTGATCCACGACAACATACATGGTGAAACATTAGTCTTTATTCCATAAGTAATACCGAACATTCAAACTGCCAGCCATGCATTCCCAGCTCGGCGTGGCTTCTGAGAGCTCCCTGTCCTTGTTAGTGTAGTACCGTAATACCATGTAATGGGTGGCATGCATATATGTGTAGTGGAGGTTATAAATGGCATGGATTAATAAGGGTTAATCTACATCCTTCCTCTTAAAGAAGCAAAGCATATATAGAGTGGTTAGAGGAGTATATATTGTAAAACACCGGTATAAGGTGTGTGCATTTCTTATTTTACTTGCACATGTTTGTGCATATATGAGCACATAAAATGAAATGGGTCATGCACAGTTCAAATATAGCCGGTGAACTTTCCAATCAGCGGGTTTGGCTTGCAGACACGACCTGCACGTGTATGGTAGTGCCCATCATGCGCCTCATCCTTCTCTGAGGAAGCAAGTCCCTTATCGAGTGAACGCGGAGGAGAAGACACCGGTGGAGATGGGGGCACCGGGGAAGGCAGGGGTGGCGCTGGCACTGGTAGAGGAATCGCTGGAGTGGCATTCGTGGAGCATGACCGGCTGGTCAGGGTAAGGACGGGAAGGTGCCGGGTTCATTAACTGGGAGGAGGTGTTCGCGAGTGCGTCGGTAGATGCCGTTGTCAACACTGACCAGGTATGAGCATGGCTCCGCGGTTGACCCCAGAATGACACCGAGGCGGTCATAGCCTCTGAACGACCGTAAGTGGACAACCTGTCCCTTGTTGAGCGTTTGAAGCGGAGAGCTGGTTTTATCATAGTATTTTCTTTGTGTGTCGCAGCGGTGTTGGAGCTGGGATTGGATCGCCGACGATGCACAAACGTGGTTCTAGCAGTTGCTTGGCCATAGGCAGGGTGGAGCAGGTTCGCCATGACATGAGATCGTTCTGCCGAAGATCCCAGTAGAGGGTCGCGGACGATGTTACGTAGGTTGAGTAGGTCGAGATAGACATCAGAGCCAGCCCTGTGTGAGAGTTCCATTAGTTGTTTTGCAGTTGGACTGCGGGTACTTGTGGTGAAAGTCCCAGCGTTTTGCAAAATTCCTGAAGAGCTGACAGAAATGCTTTGAGAGGCTGGTGAAGAAACACATCTGCGCCTTCCTCCCTCGCAACATGGACCCGTTACAATTCGCATACCGTCCGAACAGATCCACGGACGATGCGGTCTCCCAGGTTTTGCACACCGCTCTCTCTCATCTTGACAGCCAGAAGGGGGCTACGTGAGGATGCTGTTCATAGACTTCAGTTCAGCCTTCAACATGATAGTGCCCACCAGAGTGGCTGAGAAGCTACTGGAATTAGGGCTCAACACCCCCCTGTGTGCCTGGGCCCTGGACTTTCTCACCGCCAGGCCCCAGGTAGTCAAGATGGGAGGGAATACATCGAAGTCCCTCACCTTGAGCACAGGATCCCCCCAGGGTTGCGTCCTCAGCCCCCTATTGTACTCCCTGTACACACATGACTGTGTGGCTAGGTTCAGCTCCAACTCGATAATCAAGTTTGCTGATGACACTGTGGTGGTGGGCCTGATCTCAGACAAAGGAGGAGGTGGCTGATCTGGCACTCTGGTGTCAGGACAACAGCCTCGTCTTGAACATCAAAAAAACTAAGGAGCTGATCGTGGACTTTAGGAGGGCACATCATCCGAGGACGTACACACCATTGCGGATAAATGGGGATACTGTGGATAGGGTGAGCTGTTTTAAATACCTGGGAGTCCACATCTCTGAGGATATGACATGGACATCACACGCTGCAGCACTCGTGAGTAAGGCAAGGCAGCGCCTTTACCACCTCAGGCAATTGAGGAAATTCAGAGTGTCTCCGAGGATCCTCCAGTGCTTCTACTCAGCGGCTGTGGAAAGCATCTTGTCCGGAAATATTACAATCTGGTTTGGGAATTGCTCTGCCCAGGACAAGAAGGCTCTGCAGAGAGTAGTGCGTTCGGCCGAACGCACGATGGGAACTTCACTCGCCCCCCTGCAGGAACTATACATCAGGAGGTGCAACTCCAGAGCCAATAAGATCATGGTAGACCCCTTCCACCCCTGCAACGGACTGTTCCAGCTGCTACGGTCAGGCAAATGCCTCCGTTGCCATGCTGTGAGAACGGAGTGGTTGAGAAGGAGTTTCTTCCCAGAGGCCATTAGGACTGTAAACTCGTATCTCACCAGGGAATAAATTTACTGTACCATTCTACTGTTTTTTTTTCCCCTTTTTCCCTCCGCCCACAATATTTAATATGTAAAAGAATATGTGATTCTGTTCCATTCTGTTTGTAGTTTGTTTGGTTGTTTGTTTTTTTTTTTTGCACAAAGTCCGCGAGCATTGCCACTTTTCATTTCACTGCACATCTCGTATGTGTATGCGATGAATAAACTTGACTTGACTTGGAGAATTGAGTTCCGTTGTCTGAGAGTAGCTTGAGGGATGCTCCGTGGATAGGGATGTGGCGAGTGAGTTTTTGAATGACCATGGCTGAGGTCGGGCTACTGAGCAGGTCGATTTCGAACCATCCTGAGTAGGAATCGACTAGAACCAGGTATTGTTTGCCCAAAGATGTCAACTTCTACTGTGGACCAGGGTAAGTCCAGTGCGGGAGAAGTGGTTGTTTTTGTTGGTGCGGGGTCAGGCTGTTGCAAATCGGGCAGGTAGCAACTTTCTCGAGAATGTAGTCAGCCATGTCAGGCCAGAAAAGCATACCTTTTGCATGTTGGAGGGTTATTTCTGCAGCAGGATGGCCCCCCATGGACAATATCAAAGTACTTGTTACGAAGAAACGTCGGGATAACTGCCTTGTGTCCTTTCATTATAATGCCGTCTTGAATGAGCAGTTCACTGCGGACAGGGTAGAACGGGCAGGCAGCCAGCGGCAGGTGGTGCTGTTTGTCCAGCCGCAGCAGATGACAGTGGCAAGCGATTGTAGCGTTTCGTTTGCAGCTGTTTGTGCCACCAGGATGTCTAAGCCCGCGGATAGAAGGCAGGAGACCATCATAACCGTATACCCCTCATGCTCATCATCAGACAGGTGTTTTTCACAGGTTAGGCGAGGTGCCCGTGAAAGGGTGTCAGCTAAGAGCATGTCCTTAATGCGTTTGTAGGTTAGTTTGATGTCATACTTCTGTAGTTCCATCATCATGCGTTGTAAACGAGCTGGTGCCATGTGGATCGGTTTATTGAGGATACTGACCAGGGGCTGATGATTGGTTTCAATCGTGATCGGGTTGCCAAAGATAAAGTCCTTGAATTTCTTGCAGGCAAAAGTTACTGCGAGTAGCTCCTTCTCGATTTGAGCGTAGCGCTGCTCAGTGTCTGTCATGGTACCGGAGTTATAGGCGACTGGACTGGGACTCTTCCCGTCGTCTTGTAGGCAAGCACCGCCCAGTCCAAACTGGGAGGCATTACAGATTAGGGTGACGGGTAACGGGTAACCCGACATTGAAGTATATGAGGGTTGGGGCGCAAGACATTAGTTATTTGGGGGTTTCAAATGCCCTCTGCTGTGCTGGTGCCAGGACCAGTGCGTATCCTTGTGGGTCAGTTGTCGCAGTGGGGCTGACAGCTCGCTGAAGTTTGGGATGAATTTTCCCAGGTAGTTTACCATGCCTAGAAATCGTTGTAGAGCTGTTACGTCCGTCAGTGCTGACATTTCGTTGATTGCAATGGTTTTAGACGGGTCTGGCCTGAGTCCGTTGTTGGTGAACACGTGGCCCACGTAAGTCACTTCGTCAACTCGAAACCTGCACTTGAGGGGGTTGAGTTTGAGATTTACGTCTCTGGCACGATCCAGGACCCGCTTCAGGTTTGAGTCATCTTCTTGTGCGTTGCGCCCAGCGATCAGGATGTCATCCACGATTATGTCGCATGGGTAGCTAGTAAAGAGTTGTTCCATAGTACGTTGGAAAACTTCACTGGCTGAATTGATGCCAAATAGCATTCGTAAGAATCGGTAGCGTCCGAAGGGCGTCGCGAATGTGGTTAACATGGAGGATGCATGGCCTAGCGGTATTTGCCAAAATGAGTTCTTTGCCTGTAGGACAGAGAAGACTGGCTTTACCCAGTTTGACTGCGACCTCTTCCACCGTCTGCATCGGGTGGTGTGGTCGTTTGATGGCAGTGTTTAAGTCTTTCGGGTTGATGCAAATCCTTATTTCGTCTTTGTTCTTCTTGATTGCAGCGACCATGGTGGAGACCCAGGAGGAGGGGTCGTTGACGGGCTATCACGCCCAGTGTTTCCATTCTGTCTTGTTGAGTTTTGACGCGGTCCTTCTTTGCGTGCGGGATTCGGTGTGGAGAGCGAACGACAGGTGTAACCTCCTTGTCGGTCACAATACTGTATTCTGTGGGAAGCCTGCCCAGCTGGTTGTCAAAAAGGTCTTTGTATTGTGCGAGCAGTTGCTGGGTGGGACTTTGAGATGTAGATAGTTGGTGCACAGTTTTGCCGAAGGTGACTAGGCCCATATTGTAAATCACTTCAAAGCATATAAGATTTACACACATCTTTAATCAGCATATTAACTTGGCAGCATTACAAAACGAGGTGTTGTCAGTTCATCCTGGCTGCTTCAACTAACGGTGCTGGGAATGGGCGTTAGTATAAATGTTATAATGGGGTGGAGTTAGTGATGCTAGCTAAGTGTGATTGATTCACATGCATCATCAATCTACATCCTTCCCCCTAAAGATTAAATGTGGAGAGGAAGCATATTAAACATACTCGCCATACCTGTCTGGTGGTCTACTAACACGGCCCGAACGCGTGCGGACCCAACCATCCCCTCCCTCAACTGAAGGATTAGGCAGAGAGGCTGAAGGTGAAAACCGCACGGGAGAGGATTGTGGTGACCGAGGGGGGAAACATGCGGTGGGTGAAACCCCGTGGTTAGTGGAGACAGATGGATGTGGGGGGGTGCCAGGCATGCAGGGACGGGCGGGAGACATTGCGGAAGGCGGCTGGAACTGGAGCGGCGGGGCATAGGGTTCAGCAGGCGGTGGTCGGGGCTCCTTCACAGCAAGCAGGTGTTGTCGACTTCTCCGGTAAACCGCTCCCTCACAGTCCACAAGGTACGATCGCGGCTCATCAGTCGGGCGCACAACAATGCCCAGACGAGAATGTCCAGTTGGAGTTCGTAGACGGACGACCTGGCCCGGCAGTAGAGGCTGGTCCGCTGGAACTGTCATATGACCGTTTCTGGATATCGTGCTTCTCTTGGAGACGTTGCTGGATAGTGGCGGGCTTCAACACCCGAGGAACCAGCCGCTGTTGTGCGATGGGGACCGGAGACCTCGTCGCCCTCGATTTACACACATCTTTAATCAGCACATTAACTTGGCGGCATTACAAAACGAGGTGTTGTCAGTTCATCCTGACTGCTTCAACTAACGGTGCTGGGAATGGGCGTTAGTATAAATGTTATAATGGGGTGGAGTTAGTGATGCTAGCTAATTGTGATTGATTCACATGCATCATCAATCTACACATATCATGGCATGCATCAATGCCCAGAAAGAGGAGAACTTCCCCTTTAACGATGAAGAAATCCAGATCGTAAACTTGAGGCGCTAGATGGCATTGAAGTGTGACTTTACCAACCGGTTGCACCCCCCCCCCCCCCCCCCCCCACCAAATGGATGTAACTTGTAGTTTGTTTTCATGACAGTTTCATTGTTGTGAATTCTTTGGAAGTCCGATAAGGATAGAACGTTGCACCGTGCCCCAGTATCTATCTTTGCAGCGACTTTGGTATTGGTGATACTGAGCATTGTCATGGGATCACTGTTTTTAGACGGTGAGTTGGGTATAAATGAATATGTTTTGGCTCTCTTCTTGCAGGTGTTGGGGTTGTGGCTCTGCTGGTGCTGCTATTTCAGTCAGTGCCTCATGGGAAAATGGGGGCTCGAGCCCATAGAGAGATTGTTGTGGCTGGGCCCTGTTACCACGAGCGCGGCAATAACATAGTGATTTTTCTTTTTACAGTAGTGGCAGGTTTTGCCGTAAGCGAGGCATTGCTCACAATTTCGGGTTTGAGCCGCCGCAATTCCCACAGTTATGGACCAGTGGGTCGGTTACCCTCCCTGGGGCTGTAGGTGGTTGTCGAGGGGTTGTTAACGATTGTCGCGGGGACCTATAGAAAGCATGGACATCGTAGGCCGAGTGGGGTCCCAGTCCCCGGGATTTGGTATGGGTGTCAGTGAACTCTGCAACCCGGCAGGCACGTTCTGCTTTAGCCAGTGTGAGTTCCTCATCCCGGAGTAGTTCATTTCTCACCTTGTCATTCAGGATGCCATATACGAGTCTACAGCAGATGTGTACGTCATCTTGCACTGATGTAGGATTCGACCATCTCGCCCTCGTGTTGGCTGCAGGAAAAGAATTTGGGGCGCTCCATGATAACGTTAGTGAGAAGTTGGCACAGGTCACGGAACTTTCAGAGGAGGCAGGTGGGGTCTCTTATAGACTCTGCCGGGGTCACAACCTGGGTTACGGCATCGGTATGTTCTGGGGCGTAATAGAAATCCTGTGCCCGCAGGGCAGCCTCTGTGCCTGCTACGTTGAGAATTAATGCAACGCTGTGGGGAGCACCTATGCAAATTCCGAATTCCACCTCAAAGATGCGCCAACTTTTGGCAAGTTTAATGTTGAATATCAGAGGATCGGGTTTACGAAATGATCCGGCCATGACAACAGAGCGATGGTCCGTTGTAAAAAAAATAACCTAAAATAAATTCAGGCAAAAGAGTTGGAGACGTGGCTCAAAGATTCTGACACCATGTTTGTGAATGATCCACGACAACCTACATGGTGAAACATTAGTCTTTATTCCATAAGTAATACAGAACATTCAAACTGCCAGCCATGCATTCCCAGCTTGGCGTGGCTTCTGAGAGCTCACTGTCCTTGTTAGTGTAGTACCGTAATACCATGTAATGGGTGGCATGCATATATGTGTAGTGGGGATTATAAATGGCATGGATTAATAAGGGTTAATCTACAGTCACCCAGCGCAGCAAGTGAGGCCATGTCCTGCTCCCAGCGGCAGCCAGGATTTAAGGATTTGCGGGAAGCAAAGGAGCGGCAGGAGAGAGATGTTCAGACAGAGCACTGCCAGAGGTGAGCGGGCCGGCAGATGGCGCTGTGGTGGCGGCCGGTTCCGCTGTCTGGTCGCTGCTGGCATGATCCCTGACCCCCTCCTTCTCAACGCTCCTGCCCATGCTGACCCAGGCCAGACTCCCCACCCCCACCGGCGGCGCTGTCCTTTTACAGCTGCTTCCCACTTTACGGCGGCTTCCCATCAGCTGCCAGCAATGAGGGATAGATTTGGCTATCCCTCAGTACAGCAACATAGTTCTTGATGTTGCTGTACTGAGGGATAGCCAAGTCTATCTGTCTTGGCTAACAACCTAACCTTCGGCCTCCAAGACGCAGGTAAATTTTTGTGTCTTATTTTTGGATTAAAAAATGGCGTCTTCATTGCCGGGAAATACGATAATTCAAGCTAATAATCTGTGTACACTGACACCTAAATTGTTTTTTACTTCCACAACTCGTAGTTTTTCATCATAAAATAAATATTCTTCAGTTTAGTTTTAGCGATACAGTGTGGAAATGGGGCCCTTTGGCCCACCACGTCCACACCGACTAGCGAGCACCCATACACTAGTTCTATCCTGCACACTAGAGGTAATTCAAAGGCGCCAATTCACCTGCAAAGCTGCACGTGGGAAGAAACCTGCACACCCAGAGAAAACTGACGCGGTCACAGGGAGAATGTACAAATTCCGAACGGACAGCAACGTAGATAGGATCGAGCCTGGGTCTCTGGCTCTGTAAGGCAGCAACTCTACAGGGCTCTCACTAACTTTTTTTCCTCTGTTGCCAGCCGGGCAACGTAGGCAGCTTTTTAGGTTGCCAAATGACAGTTTAGGTGATCAATTTAAGACGGCTTGCATGACGCATGCGATAATGTGCTCGAGCGAAGTGCGTAGTTACCAGTCGGAATTATGCTCAATGAAGCATTCACATATTATTTCTGCTTCAAATAAAGTCACAAACTAATCATATTCACCAATCAAGACATGATATATACCACAATGACATGCAACAAAATTATAATACAGTATCTCAACTCTTTTTACACATTGCAATTAATGCAATTTCTATTGGTTCTTTCCACTTCCAAACAAAAATGTGGTTGGATTATTCAGCATATGATCAACCTGTGTCAATAAATCCTGGACCATGGTAACATATATGCTTAACCATGCACACTACAGATTGATGCAAGCATGTTTTCTGTGAAGGACCGAAAATTATCATGACATGGCCATAGCATGGGTCGTTATTGCTATTGGTACAGAAACACTCTCGCTTCCCACATAATTTATCCACAACAAAATATACACGTTGCAAGGAAATTTCTAAAGGCATTTTATGAAAATAGCTGTTAAACCCAACTATACCCATCTGACAGGTTAAACATTACACTAACTTGTCTGTTAGTGTAATGTTTGGCCAAAGTGCAGCAAATGTTCTTTTGGTAATATGTTTAAAGGTGTCAAAACGCCACATTACCGGACATTCAGATTAAATGTATGTGTTGTGAACAGCAATGAAGATACCCAGTTTGTATGCACCAGATTTTTAAAAAATGATTGATAAACGCTGTTTCCATCATTCCCACTTCAGAATTAACGTTAAAATTTCAACTGAAATATCTCCTGACCAAATTTGTGATGTATATGACCAACTGTAGAAGTAAAACCTGGATAAATCCAACGTATAGTTGTGAATGTTGCTCATTAAATAACAGTACTGATACTCCATATTAAGAGCATTGATTTGCCGTTAAAATGAATTCTGTAATAATGTGTCACCGGTAGCAGTGACAATCGAACACTGCGGTTTTAATGTTTCACGTGTTCACAATTTAATTAATCCAACTTTATGGATTAAAACAAATAATAACATTGGGATTTAAAACACATTTGATTGCATTCCATTATCAAACATAGTCAATTTTCGCTCTGAAGACATTTCCAGCACAGAGTCAGGGGGGTGGGGGGGGGCTGTGAATCAGTGCAGGATGGATAGATGGCCCCGGGGGGGTGGGGTGTGAGAAGGCAAGGTGAGGGATGGATTGATTGAGGCAGGGGAATTGGTGCATGTTGGTTGGAATAAGTAAAATTATGAGGGGAGAGCGCGGGGGATGTCAGTGGGGTTGAATGGGGTGGATCAGTACGGCATTGACGGGGGCATCAGTACAGGATGAATGGAGGGATCAGTACAGGATGAATGGGAGGATCACTACAGGATGAATGGGGGATCAGTACAGGATGAATGGTGGGGTCAGTACAGTGTGGATCGGAGGGTCTGCAGGATGAATGGGAGGATCACTACAGGACGGATGGAGGATCATTACAGGATGAATGGGAGGATCACTACAGGATGGATGGGGGATCAGTACAGGATGAATGGGAGGGTCCGTGCAGTGTGGATCGGAGGGTCTGTGCAGGATGAATGGGATGATCAGTAAAAGATGAATGGCGGGATCAGTACAGGATGGATGGGGGGGATCAGTAGAGGATGAATGAGGGGATCAGTAAAAGATGAATGAGGGAATCAGCACAGGATGGATCAGAGGTATCAGTACAGGATGAATGGGTGGATCAGTACAGGATGAATGGGGGGGAGACTGCAGGATGGATGGGAAAGGGGGTGAGCACAGGATGAATTGGGGGACCAGTGTAGGATGGGGGTGGGGGGTGGCAGGAGAATCAATGTGAGGTGGATAGGGACATCAGTGCAGGATGAATAGATGGGGGGGGTAGATGGGGAGGGGAGCACAGGGGATGTCAGTGAGGACTGAATAGAGGCGGGAATGGGGATCAGTGGAGAGGAGGGGTCCCAGGATAAGGGGTGGCGTACAAGAGAGAGAGAGGGGGGGAGGGGAGGTGGGGAGGAAGGAAGGTCAGCGCTCATCGGCCAGGGACGGTATCATTGGCCCACTGCCTTGGCCATCCCTGTCCACCGCCAAGTGCCGCCGCCAAAGGAGGAGGCAGTTGGGATCTCCTCGCCACCGCCTCCCCTCCTCCGCCAGCCAACAGAAGGTGCGGGGCCGAGTGGTGCAGGTGCTTCAGACGGCGGAAGGGGGCCTCCCGGCCTCGGCGTGCGGGAGGGTTTGTTTTGAAAGCGCCGTTGGCAGAGTGGCAAGCAGCGGCCGCTATCAGGGCGGGGGGATGCGGGAGGAGGAGGTGGAGCTGCTATCGCTGTCGCTGCCAAAGATCCTATAGGATCTTTAGCCGCTGCTGTGCAGGGCCCGTCATTCGCTCCGACCCACCGTCACCCCACACCCCGTATCCTTGCTCCGCACTATGTCATCGCCGCTGACACGAAATGTTGCGTTCCTTTTCTCCAGACATGCTGCCTGACCCACTGAGTTACTCCAGTTTTTCGTGTCTATCTTCGGTATAAACCAGTATCTGCAGTGCCAAGCCGGGCAAAATGACTCTGCATTCAGGTTGCTCGGCGGCACTTTAAGTGGTAATTGGCACCCGGGCAACCGCTAATTTCGAGCCCTGCTCTACAGCTGTGCTAATATGCCGCCCCATTTCTGGTTTACCTTGTCTTACAAACAGATGGGACTGCATTTCCTTATATTTGTCATTCTTTTCTCCACTGGCATCGCCTGTCCTTTGCTCTCAGGCAAATTATATTGCATAATTCTCAAGGCAAATTAATCACACAGAAGATGTTTGATTACCTGCTTAATATTTCAGTGTTCTACTGAGTAATATTAGTGACATGTTTTTTTTGGCATTTGCACTCGGGGATCTGGAGTTACCCCCTTACTGAAAACCATGCCAAAAACTACGTTATTAGTCTGTGCTAAGTAACCTGACCTCTACCTGCAGGTTGGAAATTTAGTTTTTTGTTCCAACTCCAGATTGTTATTCAGTGAACCTTATAGTGCACCTGTGTCAATCCGGTGACTATGTTTGGCAATGCTCTAAAAACCTATTCGAGTCTGTCTAATGCTCTAATTGTCTAACTCAAATTGTATAGTATCAAGGAGGTACACATGACCAGAAATTGGTATGGGATCAACACCTCCAGGAAAAGGGATGTTGGTTATTTTCAGCCTGTTTATGTATAAATCTATGTGTACGTTTTTTAACTGACTCGATTTATTTCTTGCTCTCTTTTATAGTGGGCCCCTCAAGAATAGAATTTTCTCAGTCCATTAATCTGGAAGATGTGAGACAGAATAATTTGTTAGTGCGAGAAGGAGGCCGATATACTCCCTCAGAATGTACAGCTCTTCAGAAGGTTGCTGTAATCATTCCTTTTCGTGACCGTGATGAACATCTGAAATATTGGTTGTATTATTTGCATCCATTTCTGCAGCGACAGCAGCTCGATTATGGCGTGTATATCATTAACCAGGTAAGACATTGTTATTGTAATATATTCAAGGTCTTCACTAAATTCAAAAATAATCTAATTTTCTTGATTCATTTGGATGGCATGTGCCTTGTTTTGGTTTCATTTGCCTGAGAAAGGTGAGCCCAGAGAATTTCCTGGAAGACACTCTAAATTTGGCACACATAAAGCTTACTATTTTGTAGTACACTGCTCCGAATTGTATTCAGTGGACTCAGACAATAATTATTGCCATTGGTTTATTGCTTGAAATTGTACTTAAGCATAGGCACGGGCACAATGTGGATGACAAAATATTTAGTTTGGTAATATTGTCACTTCATGATTTAAAAAAAAATCTGAAGAAACTTTCACTTGATAGATTAATTTAACGGATTAGTCACCAGACTGCAGAAAAAAATTAACTTGTTTACCGGTGGCCTTGTTTACAGCAAAATAAACCAGTAAGTTGCTCAATGTCAAATCTCCTCAAACAACAGGAATAAAACAGGTTATTTGACTGGGATTTTGTTCCAGTAGTTGTTTTTGTGCGGTTCGTTGTTGGAGAACAAAAATGTTCCAAAATTATTTGTGATTCTAAGTATTTTGCTTGATTGGTTTCTTTTTAATAGTGTGTAATATTTATTATTTGTAGAAGATGAGAAGGTGGACAAAAAAAAGTAATCCGTCTAGATTCTTCCACACAGCTAAGTAAGTCTTAAACCATTTTAAAAAATCTATAATCGGGTAGCAGATCTACAGACCCATGGCCCCTAGACCCATTACCTCTAGCCCTGGAACCCCTTTGGATTATATTATTTGTAGAAAATGCAGAAATGCAGTTTTAAAGTTTTTAAGAAATCCCACTTTTTAAGAAAGGCGGAAGAGAGAAAACAGGGAATTATAGACCAGTTAGCCTGACATCGGTGGTGGGGAAGATGCTGGAGGCAATTGTAAAAGATGAAATAGCGGCACATTTGGATAGCAGTAACAGGATCGGTCCGAGTCAGCATGGATTTACGAAGGGGAAATCATGTTTGACTAATCTTCTGGAATTATTTTAGGAAAATGGACAAGGGAGAGCCAGTAGATGTAGTGCATCTGGACTTTCAGAAAGCATTTGATAAGGTCCCACATAGGAGATTAGTGGGAAAAATTAAAGCACATGGTTTTGGGGATAGGATACTGACATGGATAGAAAATTGGTTGGCAGACAGGAAACAAAGAGTAGGAATTAACGGGTCCCTTTCAGAATGGCAGGCAGTGACTAGTGGGGTACCGCAAGGCTCGGTGCTGGGACCGCAACTATTTACAATATACAACAATGATTTAGATGAAGGGATTCAAAGTAACATTAGCAAATTTGCAGATGACACAAAGCTTGGTGCCAGTGTGAACTGTGAGGAGGATGCTATGATGATGCAGGGTGACTTGGACAGGTTGGATGAGTGGGCGGATGCATGGCAGATGCAGTTTAATGTGGATAAATGTGAGGTTATCCACTTTGGTGGCAAAAACAGGAATGGTGTCAGTCTGGGAAAAGGGGAAGTACAAAGAGATCTGGGGGGTCCTTGTTCATCACTCACTGGAAGTAAGCATGCAGGTACAGCAGGCAGTGAAGAAAGCTAATGGCATGTTGGCCTTCATAACAAGAGGAGTTGAGTATAGGAGCAAAGAGGTCCTTCTGCAGTTGTACAGGGCCCTAGTGTGACCACACCTGGAGTATTGTGTGCAGTTTTGGTCTCCAAATTTGAGGAAGGGCATTCTTGCTATTGAGGGATTGCAGCGTAGGTTCACAAGATTAGTTCCCAGGATGGCGGGACTGTCATATGTTGATAGAATGGAGCAGCTGGGCTTGTATACTATGGAATTTAGAAGGATGAGAGGGGTTCTTATTGAAACATATAAGATTATTAAGGGTTTCGACACGCTAGAGGCAGGAAACATGTTCCCAATGTTGGGGGAGTCCAGCACCAGGGGCCACAGTTTAAGAGTAAGGGGTAGACCATTTAGAACGGAGATGAAGAAAAACTTTTTCACTCAGAGTTGTGAATCTGTGGAATTCTCTGCATCAGAAGGCTGTGGAGGCCAATTCTCTGGATGCTTTCAAGAGAGAACTAGATAGAGCTCCTAAAGATAGTGGAGTCGGGATATGGTGAGAAGGCAGGAACAGGGTACTGAATGTGGATGATCAGCCATGATCACAGCTGGCTCAAAGGGCCGAATGGCCTACTCCTGCATCAGTTGTCTATTGTCTTCATTTTTACTTTATCTTGTGATAATGAAATCTTCAATGTGATTTGTTTGCTGATAGAATTAGTCACAGATGCAAGTTATTAATGTAACCAGGAACAAGTGTGTTCCAGTAAGCAAAAGTTGTCATTTTGAACTAATAATAGATCTATGTAATAATGTACCTAATCGTACTGTAATGTTAACATAAGTTAATTTTGAAAATAATAAGATGCTTCTAGTGTTGTTGTAGGTTCCCCCTTGGCCAAACGTCAGGGCTAAATAATGCAAAATAAAATTGATGTTTATTTCAAGATGTTACAAATTCTGTGGTGGGTTGGTTTTTAAATTGGTATTTATCTTCTAAAATTAAATCTCTGTGTACATAGTCCCGCTAAAATGAACCTACCCTGCATATAGACGGTAACTTCCTCCTTATGCAAATTATGTTTTTTTGGAAGAATTTGGTTACTGTACTCCTGCTGTTGGGGCCAAATCATTTTGTCGATTGTCATGTGAAAAAGAACAAGTAGCTTTGTTTTGCAAGTTTGATGCCGTTTTTATGACTTCACCACCATTATTGCAATTTGACTTGGGTTTGGCACCGTTTACCTCACTTTTTTCGCCAAGTCAACATTAGTCTTGGCTTGCAAGTCTGTCCTGGATTCCTTCCCAGCAGGGAAGCACATGATCCCATATTAGTTCTCAATTTCCCTATGTCATTTTTGTTCGTGAAAATCAATTGAATACCTGTAAGTAGATTATGTCTCTTATAACCTGAAACCTTTTTGTCTAGCTCTTGTGTTAGGCAGCTTTAATGTCACACGGTTTAGATGTTGATGTTATTAGGCTTTAAACTGATAATGCTCTTGCTTCCTGTCTCTCTTGAAGTCAAAACATTAGCAAGATGTATAAAGTGAGATTCTTTGCAAATATATCAATTGAAAGTAGAAGAAGCAATGCAGGTGATGCAGTGATAACTTCAGTATTTTGAGACGTTATCTAAGCATGGCACAGTTCGACAATGCCTCTATGCTTTCAGTTCTTGATGCATCGAGCAAAGTAAATTTCCACAATGGCCGGTTACTATCCAGAAAGTGTTTGCAGTTGCAAGTAGAAAGTAGTTGATGAGTTTGATGATGTCAAGGAGAGTGGATACTGGAAGGAGGAGAAAGAGTGCATGATGGTATTGCTGTGGTCCAATTCCCTTACTCTTTTGCAACTAATTTTATCTTATTATTACTCTAAGGGGCAATTAATAGTCTTAATTATCCTGCCAGGCCATCTTCAAGATATGGAAGGAAACCTGAGTACCTAGAGGAAATCTAGGTGTCTTTCTGACCTTGCGCACTGTCATTGTGGAGTTTGGAAGTTTTCTCTGGGAGCATTGGCTTCCTCCAGATACTCTGATTTCTTCCATTTGGGCGACTGAGGAGCGTCAGTGACTGACGCCCGTAAAACCGTCAAGTTGCACAACATACACGCTGACGTATGCTGTCATGCGGGTGACGCCCGGTTAGGGTTGAGGCTGTAAAATATTCTTCCTTCATGGATTTTAAACATTAATATATTAAATTTAATACAATAAAATCAATTGTACAAATGAAAATATGTCTGAGTCATGCTGTTTTATTTATGGATGTATTGGTCCGCTTCCAAATCCAATCACCAGGGATGGATTCAGTGAGTGTAGACTGAACTCCCCTCTCCCCTCTTGCCCCCTCCCGACCCATCCCCCCCTTCTCCACTCCCCCCCTACCCTTCTCCCCTCCCCTCTCTCCCCCCTTCTTTTTCCCCCTCTCCACTCCCCCTACCCTTCCCCCTCTTCCTCCCTTCTCCCCGCTTCACTCTTCTCCTTATCCACTACCCCCTTCCCACACATCCCCTTCTCCCCCTCAACCTCCATTCTCCCATTCTCCGACACCCCCCCCCCCCCCCCAATTTGTGGACCCAGCCTGCCACCTGCGATTCCCGGCACACTATCCCACACACGCTAGGTAAAGTTTATACAAACCTGTGCGCCTTTGGCGTGCAGGAGGAAACCCAAGCCCTAACCCTAACCGTAACCGTAACCCTGACTCTAGGTTGATAGGCTTGGTATATGTATAAATTGTCCCTAGCGTGTGTGGGGGATCGCTGGTCAGCGCGGACTCGGTGGGCCGAAGAGCACTGTATTTCTGAACTAAATGTGACGGGCTCCAGGGGTTGGACTCGAACCCACAATGTTCTGCCTGTTCCGCAAATGGCGCCCAAGTGGGACAGGCCCTTAAGGATGTATTCCCAGTCTCCCAATCTACCTCTTTACAGTCCTTACACATTTTTTTTTAAATCTGCACTCTTTCTGTAGGTATAACACTATATTCTGTACTCTGTTTCCTTTCTCTTTTTGCGCTACCTATTGTACTCGTGTATGATTTGATTGTATAATTTATTTGGATAGCATGTTTTTTCACTATCTTTGCACACATGACCATAAAGAACTATAATTAGTTACTGTTAATTTCCCTTAATGGAGTTTTTTTTTTCAAAATTATTTACCATTGATAGATATTCACAAGAGAATAGGTTGCAGAACAACAGGAGGATTGGACTGATAGGATTGCTTTGCTGAGAGCCCAACATGGTCGTAATAGGCTGAATTGCCAACTGTTTTTTGTAATAAATATGAGAGTATTCGCATTGAAGTAACACCAAACTTCAATTCTGACTGCTTATAGATTTTTCCTGTGAGGAATGTCGTTATGTGACATTTGTAATTACTAAAGCAGTAGGCAGTGCTCTGCATTAGTGCATTGAAGATGTGGAGAATTTTAGATGTATGGAAGTGTAGAAAAATAAAGCAGAAATGAGTCATTTGGCCCTTGGAGCCTTCTCCTCAAATTTAATATGATTATTATTGATGATCCTGTATCACAAATACCTGCTGTTTGTTCATAACCCCTGACACATTTTGTGTCTAGAAATCTATATTCTACCTTAAATATATTCTGCTTGTCCTCTAGGCTTCCTGTAGTAGTGAATCCCATAGGTTCACTACTCGTTGTGTAAAATAGTTCTACATGTCTTAGCCCATGTCTTGACACTGTGATCCCTGGTTCTAGAACCCTGGTCAGGAGAAACTTGTTCCCTTTATTCAGTCTATTGTCCATGTACAAGCCTTTCAAGGGTCTTCATTGCTACAGAGGTCAGTGCGACAGGCCTGTAGTAATTAAGACCAGTAATCCTTGCCTTTTTGGGTACAACGACAATAGTGGAGACTTTGAAGCAGGCAGTGACAGTACAGGTTTGTAGGGACTGGTTAAAAATGTCTGTGTAGACCAGTGCCAGTTGTTCGGCATAGAGCTTGAGAGTAGAGGGGGAAACATTGTCCGGTCCAGCAGATTTCCTATCTTCTGAACAGCCTCTCCACCACCTCTATTTTTATTGTTGACTAGACCAAGGGGGTCACGTTGGGTCCCGTCCCCTCAATGCGGGGGTGGCTTGCGACCACACACACACACACACACTCACACACCACACACCACACACACACACACACACACACACACACACACCCCTCTTGATATATTAATATCCCCTCCCCTCTTGATATATTAATATTATTAGTTTGCTCCTTTTACCCCATCCCCCGCCCTTTCCACTCACGCATAGCCCCCAACTACGCAGGCATGGCAAGAGAGGGAGAGGGAGGGTGTAAAGAAGGAGGGGAGGGGGTAGAGTTTGAGGGGTGGGGGCGGCATCACAGGGGAGGGGTGGTATCGAATGCAATACTCACCACTCACCCATAGGGGGAGGGGGTGGGCAGAGAGCGAGGGGGTGGGCAGAGAGCGAGGGGGTGGGCAGAGCGAGGGAGGGGAGGGCAGAGAGGGAGGGGGGGTAGTGGGGGAGGGGAGGGGCAGTTCCTTCTTACACACCCAAACTGGCAGATTTCCAGCATTATCTCTGCTTCAGACTTCCAGAAACTGCAGTTTTGTTTATTTTCAGTTGTTTATTTGTATATTAGTGGACAAAAAGGTGTTGATGTGAGATTTCCCCACAATTTTACCAGTACATTGCCCTAGATAGACACAAAAAGCTGGAGTAACTCAGTGGGTCAGGCAGCATCTCTGGAGAAAAGGAATAGATGACGTTTCAGGTTGAGTCTCTTTCGACTGCGAGTGAGCGGAAAGGAAAATGAGATATAGACCCCACATGGAACAAATTAATGAAAGATATGCAAAAATCAATGATCATCAAGGGAAGGTTGAGTCCACAATGGTCAGGTGATAGTTGTGGGGTAGATGATACGAGATATACAGACAGTGAAACGCAACAGGACGACAGTGAAACTAGTACAACGACTAGGATGGGGAGAGAGGGGAGCAAGGGTTACCTGAAGTTAGAGAAATCAGTACTCATACCACTGGGTTGTAAGATGCCCGTGAAATATGAGGTGCTGTTCCTCCAATTTGCATTGGGCCTCACTTTGACAATGGAGGAAGCCTGGGACAGAAAGGTCAGTATGGGAAGGGGAGGTAATGTTTGGCAACCAGGACATCATGTAAGCCTAGGCGGACTGAGCAAAGGTGTTCAGCGAAATGATTGCCCAGTCTGTGCTTGGTCTCACCGATATACCCGAGTCCACACCTGGAACAGCAAATACAGTAAGATGAGGTTGGAGGAGGTGCAAGTTAACCTCTATCTCATTTGAAAGGGATGTCGGGGTCCCTGGGCAGAGTCAAGGGAGGAGGTATAGGGACAGGGGTTGTATCTCCTGCGGTTGCAAGGGAAGGTGCCTGGGGAGGGGGTGGTTTGGGTGGACATGGTGGTTTGGGAAGCAGTAAATTGCCTTGTTCGTTTTAACTCCGTCACCTCCACTGAGGCAGTGGAGAGAGAAATGTGTAATAAGCATACCCCGGATTTGTCATTTTAAAAGAGATCAGTTTCCACACAAGTATCTTCCAGCAAACCAGTTCCATTTTATTTTAATTTTATATTTTATATAATTATTTAGGTGTTCTTGCCATTGCTTGGAATATCTTGCATGGAAAGAGTGAAATCCTACCTTGCAAGATGTCCTTTGACTGTGATTTAAAAAAATAATAATAATCTCTCCAGAATATTATCTTCGTTGATTTTAATTGATGGAAGTTCACATTTGAATGTAGAAGTTCTTTATAAAAAATTAATTAAAAGTTTTTTTGTAGCTACTCAAATGATGTTTACAATATCCAGATAATTTACAAAATTAATTACGTTTGAGTACCAAAAGTGTCTGCGTTGTAAATATTAATAGTCCGACTACATTCTTTACATATTTTCTAGTTTAACATAACAATTAAGTTTCTTCCAGTAAATAAAATGGCAGTTTTTTTAGTTCTACTCAATGTTAGATGCGCTTGTTGGGAGGGGAAGAGTCAAGCTTCTAGAAATGTTTCTTTTGCTATTTTAATATTCACTGCATTCATCTTTCTCTTCTTTCCCTTCCCCTCCCTACCTGCAACCCACTTGCTTTTTTTCTAGATCTGTGCTTGTTTCCTCTGTCTTCTGCAGAACACTTTGAGATTGTGAAGGTTGCAAAGGAATCTGATTCCATCTATCTCCAACTGCACTAGATAGCTGAGATGGAGAAGGAAGAACTAGTGCTCTGCTCTGCTGGGTCGGTAAAGTGAAATACTTTGTGCACTTTAAAGGAATTGGTATTTCTGAGCACTGTATGTTTATCTTTAAATGGAAGGAAAATGGCTCTTAATTATGTCTCTTGTTGACCTCATGGTAAACAAAGAGGTTCAATACAGTACAATAGTTTAATTAATGTATTTTTTTGCTGCCTGTCTCATTTTTAGCTTGTCAAATTATTTTTGTTCAAGCTAACACTCAAAGCTTTTATTTCAACAGTCTTTCCATGCTATATCTGGCAGCAGTAATTAATGTGACTCAGCCACTCTTAAATGTTGTAAATGGATAAGCATAGTGTTTTTAAGATGGACATTTACTGCAACTGGGCAGAAAACAGTAATGATGGGATATTTTTGATCTGGAGCACTAAACAAACAGTTGGAGGAACTCAGTAGGTCAAGCAGCATCTGTGGTGGCAACAAGATGATTGGTGTTTCAGTTCTGTTTTTGCTTTCTGCTCCACATTCTATCATGCGGTCTCTTTTTTTTATCTTGATCAGCTTTCATTGCTTAAGGCAACTCTTTTGAAACAGATGAATCTTTCTTGGAAAATGACACTGTCTTGAATTCTGACCATAATATCCAGCAGCAGATGCATGCTTCTGATCAGAAATAAAGCTTGGTATTAATTGACTGGTACAAAAGGATCCAGATTAGAATTTGCATGGTACACTGGTAATGGCTGATGCAGTAGATTTACTTTCAACATGAAAAGAAAGAAATATTTAATTACTATATTTAATATATTGTTGCAAATGGCATATGTATTGGCGATGAAATTCTCCAAAGTAATTAAAATGAAGGAAACTAGATATCTTGCCAATTAGTCAGAGGATTGTCTCCAGCAGTTCAGAAAAAAAATTTTTTTTGCTTTGTGATATTACGAGAATGAAATGCTAGTAAAGAACCTAGACCTAAAGCGCATGAATCTGCAGTGACTATGTGTTCAGTGGGTTTGTGACCTTTTTGAGAGGTTAGCTTTAGATATTTGGCCATAGCAAACCGGTGTGGCAAGGGCCACTGGTTCTTCCCGTGGAATCCCACAATGAACATGTTTGGCAATTTATAGTTTTAAGAGACCAAATAATTCCAAATGCAATGCATATAATGAAGGGATTCCATGGTTGGCTACATTTTGCTTTTTTTTTGCAACCCAATTTTGGTAACGGAATTCCATTGAATTTTGCAGGCTATGATTTAGTACCATTACTGCGATGTCAATGACCTACTTATGCAGGCAAAAATTCTAGATGAGGCCATGGTTTCTCCTCAGTGGCTGACTTCATGCAGTTTCTGGCAAACGTGAACTGAAGTGCACTGGAACATTTTGTAGCAATGTGGCAAACACAGGTCGTGTGGATTTGTTGAATGTTTAGAGTGTAGGACTCTACAGTGAACTTCAATTCAAGTTTTGAGACTCATATATAGACGCATCTCATCAGATGAAGCAATTGCCACAATAAACAATAGGTGCAGGAGTAGGCCATTTGCCCCTTCGAGCCAGCACCGCCATTCAATGTGGTCATATGTGATCATCGCTGATCATAGCCACGTAGCTTAATCTAGCACACTGCCTACGCGAGTTGGAATTTGAAGTTGTCAGCATGCAATGTTAGCAGAGATGGAACAGTCAGACAATGGGGTCATGCTTATGATGACAAAAGACCACCTGTAGGCTTTGTTGCTCATTTTTGTGTTTACTGGATATTAATATTTCACACTGAACTCTTGCATCTGAGCAAGGAAAGGGATCTGTCTTTCTGATTTTTGTGCTGTTTAAAGTGCATCCTCCTTCAGGAATTTTGTCAGCCAGCTATAGTAGTTTTGAAATCATGTAGAGCTGGTTGACCATGGCATGTCCATGAAAACTATTTTCCTATTTACTACAATGAAACAGAATGCATATAAGCAAGAATAAAAGAACACTGATTTGATTTATGCAGAAAACTGTATGAACCAAGCCGATTGATTAGAAGGGGATCAAAAACATTATGGTAACTACTAGACATATGAATTGAAAATTCTAACTTTTTGGAGGAAGCAAAAAGGAAGATACTATTTAATTACATATCTTTCAGGATGTCCTAAACCACCTAATAGTCTACCTTCGAGAAGTTACTGATGTAATGTGTGAAAGTTGCACATAACAGATGGGCTTTTCAACCTGATCTCTTGACTTGTGTTAGCCTTGCTCTGCAGTTGTTAATCTGGATATAGATGCTTGCATCTTTGCCATATGATTTAATTTTCTTTGCTTTTGCTTTCTTTCAAAGTTTCTGCACCATCTTCAGCAGTTGATATAAATTCTCCTTGTTATCATCAAGCTTGTTCAACAATGCTCATAGTCTAAGGTCTATCATGTCGCCTTCACGTTTGTGGCACTGTCTTCTGTGATGGTATCATATGGATATCGTCATGCAGAGAGTCAGTTCTCGGGTTAAATTCCTCGTGCTTGTTGAAACACCTCACCTGGATAATAAGAGGGACTGGAGTTAGCCCTGATATTCCCAGTGAATATGCCTGGTTGATCCATGTGCATAGATGTCTTTCGAGAACCGAGCACTGAGTGTGATTAGACTTGTTGGGAAGATGGTTGTAGAGAATGCAAGAAAATGATCACCGGGTCAAGTTTTGCTTTCCAGAACTGAGAATTGTGATTTGTGGATACCCTTACCTAAAGCTTCTGGTACTTCTAAGGTGAACTATGATGGAGATGGTAGCTGTCAGGCCATTGGATTTTGCAACTGATTTGTTAAAGGTTTTGGGTAGCAGTGACAAACTTTTCAATGCAAATAGATTAATTCAAGCTAACTTTTTTATTTGTGTTCTGGTAAGAGGCTCCAGATGTGAAATGTTATCTATTTTTTTTTCCTCTCTACCGAAGTTACTTGACCCGAATATTTCTAGCATTTTCTATTTTTATTGTGTTTCTTGAGATCGGCTGTCTAGGCTAGACTTTGCATCATGTTACATCATTGTCAGTGTTTCCTCCTAATATTTTTTCTGCTTCTAGAAACAAGAAGTTTCTTGTTTATATCTATCGAGTTGGCTCAAGGTAGCTATATATTTTAGCATTGCTGTGTTGCTAAAATACAACTATCTTGACCAAACATGTTGAATGTGCTGATTTAGGAAGAGTAATTGCAAGGAAGAAGAGTTCTCTGTGACCAGTGAATGTTAGTATTCAGAAGATTTTAGTTGCTTCTATACACAAAGGAACAGTTAGGAAAGCAAATAGGTTATTATCTTTAATTGCAAGGGTTTGAATTGCAAGAAATGAAAGTGTTGCTGCAGTCATAAGACTGAGATGTCTCCACGAACATTCTGAATAGTCAGTCACGGGGTCAAACATTTCCCTAGTGCACTAACACTATAAATGCCTTTAAACAGTAACAGCTGTGTGCTATATATCAGTCAAAAATTTGACGCCTTGAAATTAATGGAAGGAAATTTTGAAAGTGGAGTCTAACGTGCCACTTGTGCGTTTAGCATTAGCAATTAAGGACCAAATCTGCTGCCTAATTGTAATTTTAAACATTGAAATAGATATGAGAAATGATCACTGAATTAATCTCTGGAATTAAGTTTTTCTCATAAGAGACTAGGTGGACCTGAACTTGTTTAGATGATTGGTAATTTTGCTGAAAAGTATGAATTGCTTAGAGGGTTTAACTTACAAAAAAACTGTGACTCTGGCTGGACGTTGTAGTACAGAAAGTTACAATCTCAGAATAAGGTTTATTATTTGGGACTCGAGATTTCTTTACTCAAAGGAATGTGCTTGAACTTTAAAAGAGCTATAATTTGGAGTGACTGTCGATGCAAAGACATTACATTTATTAAAGGATGACACTGATAGAATATGGTTTTAGTGTGTGTAAGTGATCTGGTGAAAGCCAATTATGATACATTGAATAACAGGGGCAAGCTTAAGAGACTGTCGTCGGTATATCGCCAAATACTAGCTTGAACTTCTACAGGTGTACAGTAGAGAATATTTTGACTCATTGCATTACACCCTGGTTCAGCAACTCAAAAGCCCAGAACAAAGAAGATTGCAAAAAGTGGTGAACACTCCCCAGTCCATCGTAGGTACTGACCACTCCACCATCAAAGAGATATACAGGAGTTGCTGCCTCAAAAAGGCAGCCAGCATCATCAGAGACCCACACCACACTGGAATAGAAGGTATAAGAGCTTGAAAACTAATGTTCGGGAGCAGCTTCATCCTTACAACCATCAGGCTATTACACATTTCAACCTCCAAATATGCTCCAAACTACATAGACTTGGGGGCATTGTTTTTGTGTGTGCACTATTATTATTTGCTTATACACTAAAGTTGTGCTGCTGCAAATAATAATTTCATTGTTCTGTTTCGCGACATATGACAATAAAATATCCTTGATTTGACTCTAAGGTAGACAAAAATGCTGGAGTAACTCAGCGGGACAAGCAGCATCTCTGGAGAGAAGGAATGGGTGATGTTTTGGTTCGAGACCCTTCTTCAGACTTGACTTGACTCTGTTCCTCCTGGGCAGTTCTTGTTTGTATGTTTATTGGAGGCCAGTATTGTAAAAATAAAACGGGCCTTTTGGCTGGAAATTTCACTGGAGTAGTTGCAAAATTTCAAAAATCTGGAATATGTTGCAACAAAAAAATGCTAAACCTAGTTTTTGATCAAATTCTTCATTGTCTCCCACGCTTTTCTATTGAAAACTATTCAGACGGAGAACCTTGAAATGTGTAATCAGACAGCTTTCAAGCAGATTAATTATTTTTCATATCTATGGGTGGATCTATTAATTTTCATATCTATGGGTGGAACTATTTTGTACTGAGGTTTGGGACCAGTAGCTATAGACTATGTATGACATTTATAAGGAACTGGCTTAAAATTCCTGGTACTCATCGAGTCTCATCGGGTCATAAGTGATAGGAGTAGAATTAGGCCATTTGGCCCATCGTCCACTCCGCCATTCAATTGTGGCTAATCTATCTCTCCTAACCCCATTCTCCTGCCTTCTCCCCATAGTCTCCAGCAGCAATGTTCTGTAGATCTGTGCTTAAATATGTATGTAAGGCCCACGATCAGCACAGTTTCAGCACGTAATCACATTAAAAAAAAAATCCTATTATTTAGGGAGTTCATTTTGCCGGAGCATTTGTGCTCTGCTGCTATTTCACAAGAATGGTTGGAATCCACCTGCGTTGAGCAGTAGTCACGTAAGTAAGTTTGTCCAAAAATAATCTGATGCTGTCTGTGACGTTTCTGGCACTCCCCTTCTCTCCGGGCATCTGGAAAAGCAGCTTCTACACTTTCAAGCCACTTGATGCTTCGATGCATGGACAAACAGGAACAACTGAACAAGTTGTCCCTGTTTTTTTAAATTATTTCTAAATTGCTTCTAAAAGAGCTATAATAATTTTTCACCTATGCTTCTGCAGTGATTCCACATACCTCTCTCTTGCCCTCTGTGTGGAATAGGCATTTGAAGCCAGTGACTCGCCTTAGGATGGGGACCAAGTTAATGAGGCAACTCCAGCTGCTAAAGCTTTTCCTGATGTGTAAAACTTAAAAGCTACTACTACTTCAAACTGAGCATACTTATTACTGATACATGGAGCATTGTTATTTAATACATGTATTTATGTACGAGCCTGACAAGGAACAGAAAGTAGGATTACGCAAAATGAAAACATAGCTCATTGCCAATGATGGCCTTACTAAAGAGCAGGAAATTGTGCAAACATTTGGCAGGTCATGCATAATTTGTGAAGAAAGGAACAGAATTGACATTTCAAGTCGGTGATACTTCAGAATTGAAAAAATGAGGAATCAAAATTATTTATAATCTTGAGGGAAGGATTATAGAAAACAAAATGAATATTTCTGTTTGGTGCAACCAAAGTTAGTTTAAGAACTGGTTTCTGGAAGAGGAAATGTAAACATATTAAACAAAGATCCAGGCCCACCCGTGGAAAGAAATTTAACAGAAATGATTACATTTACTGTGATTTCACTTTGCCCTATTAACTTTCCCCTCTGATTCCAGCAAAGACCTTGGGGTCATGCTCTAGGTCCCAGCTTTGTGTGCCAGTGAGCTCTTCTGCTCCTGCCTCAATCACTTTGCTGATTTTCTTTGGTCAGGATTGTGACCCTTAAACCCGTCCATAGCATTGCAAATTCAGCTGGATTCTTCCTTCTGGTCTCTTGCCCTCTCCTGATCTATTCTTCATGAACTGCAGAAACCAATTTGATGGACTCAGAATTTCCACTGTCTACCCACCCACCACCACCCCCGCCTTTGAATTTTCAGCACTTCACTAAAAACCAACCCTGATATTGTCGGCAAATCTGCTAACGAAGGGTGTTGTGGGGTAAACTGACCGCTATCCCAGGTCAAATGTTAACTCGATACTCTTGTCTCCCACAGAATTATGATCCCATCACTGAATATCCGTCTGTCTCTCAGCCAGTGACTGACCTCATTTTATTGGAAGGTTTCCTTCTACAGCACTTAGTCTCATATTTCCTAATGTTGCATTGCCCAGTTTTACCACCTCAAGAACCACAAGCAAAACCCCACAGAATTTATTTTTGTTCCCACCTTGAATTGCTTCTTTCTCCCCTTGCCCAGTATCTTCTCATTTACATCTGTGATGCTATTTTAACTGTTTCTAATCTCCTTTACGATATGCATCCAATCCTTCCCACATCAGGATGGTGTTGGGGTCCCTCATTTCTCTCTCCCTTCCATACATCACAGGGAGACTGGGTCACCCAAACCTTTCTAGCGCTACTTACTGTATTCTGAACAAGTTGTTACAATGAACAATCTTTTTATCTTCATTTACTTTCTCCGTATCAAAGATATAGCTTAAGGAACTTGCGTGGGTCCAAGTTATATGTGTCTCTTTGGACACCCGGAACCACCATTACTTCAGGCCTAGCCAACCTCTGTTCACAACCTTCACCTCTTAAAACTTACATTGAGAACTGTATTAGTGCTGTTTCTTGGGCTCATTACTTTTGATGCTGGTTTCCACCTCTTCCACATTATCTTTATGTGACTCTCCTTTTTATATATCTCCACCTCCTCTCAGCTGACAGATTAGCGACCATTAGAACCCCACAGACGCTCACAACTACATCTGTGTCTCCAACATATCTGCTCGGAGCACGAGACTTCTGACACACCAGTACCTTAAAGATTTCCTCCTTTACCTAATAGGTTTCCCTCTGCTAAAGTGACAGTATTCTCAATCGGGTCTCCTGCATTTTCCACATTTCTGTTTTCCCAGCCAGAATGAGGGTACGTCTCTCCTTGCTTTCGTCTTCCAGCCCACCAGCCTCCACTTTTCATCGATCATTGTCCACGTTTAGTTTAGATTTAGTTTAAAGATGCAGCATGGACATAAGTCTTTTGACCCAATCACCCGTTCACACTAGTTCTATGTTATCCCACTTTCACATCCACTCCCCCATACACTAAGGGCAATTTACAGATGCTAAAACTGACACACCCGCAAGTGTTTGAGTTGTGGGAGGAAATCTGAGCACCCAAATCTATTTCAATTTGTTTCTTTTTATTTCCTCTACTTTGAGCTGCTGGTTTTCATCGATGATCTTTGATCTGCACTATCACTGACTCTTCCTCAGTTCTCCTCTGCCTGGTTTCTCAACAACGTGCTTTGTCGCATTTCAATTTTGATGACGTGCCATTGACCTAAACTCCGGTTCTTTCCCAATGAATGCTGCTTGATTTGCTGAGCACTTACAATGTTTTCTGAGTTATTTCAGATTTCAAACATCTGCATATTTTGCTCTAATTACTGTTAACTTCAGTCAAGTGCATGGTTTAATAATAGCTTGTAACAAATAGTTTAATTTGAGTCAATATTGTCTTTTTTGGTTCCTCCATAATCAAATAATATCAGGTATAATTATTCTATCATCAGTGAATAAAAAGACAAATTTTGACTTGTATATCTTTTGATGTATTTGGTATTCCATTTCTGCAATTTTTTTTCCAGCATGGTGAAGGAACTTTTAATCGAGCCAAACTTCTTAACGTAGGTTTTATGGAAGCATTGAAGGAAAACGACTACAATTGCTTTGTATTCAGTGATGTTGATTTGATTCCTATGGATGATCGTAATATCTACAAGTGTTACAACCAGCCAAGGCATCTGGCTGTGTCAATGGATAAATTTAGTTTCCGGTAAGACTACGAATTGGATTTTGTACCTGGCTGCCAGATAAAAACATGGGTTCCATTTTCTTTCTGTCATCAGTTGACTCAATAGGCCCTTATTGAAGAATATTGGGTAACTCATTTATATTGAAACCGGCCATTTCTGCTGTAAAGGTATCCACCTGTAGTTTAACTAGTGTTTTATCTTTCCACAAATGTTGTTTGATGTGCCGGGCATTCCAGCATCTACTTTTTGTTTCAGGTTTATCAGTAGTTCTTTCACAGCTTTAACATCATCTCTTTGTGTTTTCCGTCTCTTTCGAACTGTTTCTTTAAAATCCAAGTAAACTGCATCCACTATGTATCAAAAAGAGGAGAGCAGCTGGAGGAATTTCCACTCTCACATCTTTTTTAATCTCTGGTCTTTGTCTAGCTATCTATATATCAGTACTCATCCCCGCCTGTGTTCACCTACTAGCTGATATGCTTTGTCCTGCCTCTCCTCCCTTTCAGCTTTCTTTCCCCCACCTCTCTGGATGCTTTCAAGAGAGAGCTAGATAGGGCTCTTAAAAATAGCGGAGTCAGGGGATATGGGGAGAAGGCAGGAACGGGGTACTGATTGGGGATGATCAGCCATGATCACATTGAATGGCGGTGCTGGCTCGAAGGGCCAAATGGCCTACTCCTGCACCTATTGTCTATTGTCTATTGTCCCCTACAGTCAGTCTGAAGCAAAGATCCTTGAGCGGTGCAAGATAGACCACTCATGCAAAATCCAATGGACTAACGTGTAGTACGCAACTGAGCGCAAAGGAGCGTAACTTCTGCCATTTCAGTAAACCCAACCCTATCTTTGACCCGACTCGACTTCAGTTATGCGTTCAGTTAAAACGGCACATACATTGTACAGGGAGGAACCGAAGACAGACACAAAAGGCTGGAGTAACTCAGCGGATCAGGCAGCGGATCAGGCACCATCTGTGGAGAGAAGGAATAGGTCGACTTTTTCGATGGCTGCCATGACCCGTTAGGTTCGCTCGCTCTTGGTGCCGGCGCTTCTCCCCTCTCACACACACGCACGCACGCACGCACGCACGCACGGACGGACGAAAAAGTACAGAAATGGTAAGGGGGAAATTTAATAAAATAAACACCCAAAGGAAATAGATGTTTAACAAAAGTTAATAAGGAAGACTAGGCAGAAATATCAAAATGATCACCTGCAGCTGAGAGAAAAAAAAGATGATTTGTGTATGAAGACGCCATGACCAAAGCAAAGATACTAGAGCGGAGACGGATGGCAGTTAAGGAAATGGCGCTAAAGATTACCCATGACCTACTACGGCTTTTTCGTCGAGTGGACTATCTTGCTCCGCTATGGGATCTTTAGTCTGAAGAAGGGCCCTGACCCCAAAACATCACCTCTCCATGTCCTTAACCTCCTATCACACATTCCTCCCACTGGGTCCCCTCCCTATTTCTCCCTCTTAATCTTATCTGCTACCATCCTTCCTCATTCTATTCCAGAATTTGCAGCCTTTTGTTCTGTAATGATCTCCTCCCAGTCACTGTTGCTATTTTCACTCTTCCCTCCCCCATGTGATTTGCCTGCCAATCGACCACATCCATCCTCGTATATCCATCTATTACTTGCTAACTCTTGCCACACCTCTCCAATCTCTTTATACTAGCTACTTTCCTGCTATTCTTTCCATTTAGATCAATTTAGATTGGGGTATTATTCAATCCCCCCCCCCCCCAATGTATTTGCTCAAACAGTTATACCGTTTCATTATTTGATTCCATTCTTCAGGTTCCATAACCTCCAGCCTTTTGTCCTCTAATTGTTACTTTCCCGCCTCTGTTGCTATTTTGCTTGCCTTTAGACATTTGGTCATTTGTTTACCACAAATGGTTTGCCACGCAACCGGGCAAGGGGATTTCAGGGGGTGCACAACAGCGCAAAGATTCTTGCAAAGTAGTGCTGACCATGATGATGTTTCTACACTTCAGGTTGAAATTCAGTTTTAACATTGACTCCATTTTGTAATCGAAAACAAAGAAAATATAGTAATATACACAATGGCATTGCTATTTGGGGACTCTTTGTGATGAGATAATATATAGAGCACCAGGGTGGGAAAGTGCTTAAAACCTCAATAAGGCGAGAGGTCCGTTTCTGTGAGTGACATGCAACCCCTTGGACTATTAGTTGTGCATGATCTTTCAAATAGTTTGAAGATTTATGTCATAAAGATTAGGTTATTGTTGGGGGGAGTAGTGGAAAATAAATTGTGAAATTATTTGTTTCAGCCTGCCATACAAACAGTTCTTTGGTGGAATTTCGGCCTTAAGTAGAGAACAGCACGTAAAAATCAATGGCTTCCCAAACAATTATTGGGGCTGGGGAGGGGAAGATGATGACATCTACAACAGGTGGGTATTTATTTAATGACATAACCTAAAAATTATATCTCTTTGATTTATATAATTTGTTGATCATTCTGTTATTGAATGATGAAGAATTCCTTTGTTTATATCTGTATATGTGTGTGTATATATCTATATCTATCTTCTATATTATATTAAAACTCTCTGGCTGCCATCCGCCCTGACTTCTGGCTGCCATCCGCCTGACTTCTGGCTGCCATCCGCCTGACTTCTGGCTGCCATCCGCCTGACTTCTGGCTGCCATCCGCCTGACTTCTGGCTGCCATCCGCCTGACTTCTGGCTGCTATCCGCCTGACTTCTGGCTGCCATCTGCCTTGACTTGTGTCACAAATCCCCTTTGATACCGCCCTAGGCCCACACCGCACACGGAAACGCCGATATTTTTTACCATTTCTAAAGAGATTTCATTTATCTTTACGAATAGCCACTCCTGATTAAATTTGGTCGTGTTTATGTACACTTTTTAAAATAAAATACTTCTTCCCCCCCCCCAACATTTCAAAATGTTTAAAAAAACAGCTCTCAGCCATAGAATGTTAGTGAAGTTTCCATTGTGTGATGTCACAATGCCCAATGCTCACACATGTCCAATCGGAATGGATCCATTTACGTATGCGTTTGCAGCAGCCCCAGCCCCAGCCCCTCACCCCCAACCCCGCAGCCTGTGTCGAAGGGCGTCGTCACGTGTGTGTGAATAGAGAAAGAGGATTGGGGGTGATAGGGATGGGGAACAGATGGACTGTCCCTACTCCTCCTACTTCCACTCTCCCCTCCCCACGCTTCCCCTCTCTCCTCTCCCCCTCCCACACCCTCTCTTCCCCCTCCACCACCCCTCTTCAACCCATCTCCCCCCACCCCCTTCCCTCTCTCTTACACCACTCCCTGCTGCCCCTCACTCCCCACTCTTCCCCTCTCCCTCCCCCACCTGTCTCCCTCCACCCTCCCTCTCTCCCTCTCTTCCCCCTACTCCTCTCCCCTTCCCCTCATCCCCTCTCTCCACCTCTAACATCCCCTCTCCCCCCTTCCTGCCCTCCCGCTCTCCTACCACTCCCCCCACTCTCCTCCCCCTCCCTCTCCCCACCCTGCTCTCTTCCCTCACCATCCCTCCCGTTTCCTCCTCCCCCTCTCTCCTCCCTCCCCCTCTCCTCTTCTCTCCCCACCCCGTCTGCCTCTCCCCTCTTCTCTCCCCACCTCGTCTTCCTCACCCCGCCAACAGTCTCTCTGTCTTTAAGACGGAACTGCAGATGCTGGAAAATTGAAGGTACACAAAAAAACCCTGTAAAACCTCAGCGGGTGCAGGAGCATCTATGGATCGAAGGAAATAGGCAACGTTTCGGACAAAACCCGTCTGAGGATGGGTTTCGGCAAAAATAGTTGCATATTTCCTTCGCTCCATAGATGCTGCTGCACCCGCTGTGTTTCTCCAGCTTTTTTTTGTGTACCAGGCTCTCTGTCTCTCACCTCTCTCTCTCTCTCTCCTCTCTCTCTCTCTCTCTCTCTCTCTCTGCCCTTCTCTCTTCACAGCCCGCGGCTCGACTCGTGCACGCCCGCTCCAACCCCCCCTTCACCTCTCTCCCCCCATCCTCTCCTTCCTCTCTCCACCCCTCTCCTCTCTCCCCTCCTCCTCTCCCCTCCTCTCTCCCCACCTTCCTCTCCCCCCTTTCCTCTCCACCCTCCTCCTCCCCCTCATCACAATTTTTTTTTAACATTCAATTTTCTCTATCTGCCCCCCCCCCCCCACTCGAGACGCACCTGAGAGGCGAGAGCTATTCGTCAGTGGATAGGGTGAAGATGGGATAAAAGAAGAAAATAAAAAATTAAGATAATATCAAGGGGTGTGATGAGTGTGTGACTTTGTGGATGCCAGATTCCAACCCCGCAACCATGCTTTGGAGGAAAGGGGGTGGTTAGTGTGACGCAACAGCCCCCCCCCCCCCTGCAAACGCACGTTCGGTGTCCAGACCCAACGGGTCTGCACTTGGTCTAGTATATAACTAAACTGTGCAGGACAAGAGGATTTTTCCCATCGATGAAAAATAAAAGAGTTATTAGTGTTTAAAAAATGTTGAGATTCTCTCTCCTGAAGGCCACGCCCCTTCCGGGAGGGGCTATAAAACCCGGAAGTGTTGAGTGCCTCAGTCAGTCTGCAAGATGGGGGAGCGAGAGGGTCACGTCTCTCAGTCTGAGCTGTGAATAACACTGAACACATTTCTACTAAACTGTGAGTGTGGTTTTACTGACCTTGAGTGCCCTTAATGTGGTTTGAAAATGAAAATGTGGTTGGTTTGAAATAAAGCACAGCAAATGGTTGTTGGTGGTGGTTGGTTCGAAATAAAGCACAGTAAATGGTTGTTGGTGGTGGTTGGTTCAAAATAAAGCACAGCAAATGGTGTCTAAACTTGACAACTTCCTGTTTGCACTGTATATTGATTTTAGATAAAACGCTACCACTTACTGCTGTGATTTTGGGCCTTCTTACTCAGTCCCCCTCTGCTCATCAGGTGCTCAGAGGATTCTTCCCATCAATGAAAAATAAAAGTGTTATCAGTGTTTAAAAAATGTTGAGAATCTCTCTCCTGTCAATCACGCCATGAAGGCCATGCCCCTTCCGGTGGGAGGGGGTAGGGATTATAAAACTCAGAAGTGTGGGTGTGGCTCAGTCTGTACAAGATGGGGGAGGGAGAGGTCATGACTCTGTCTGAGCTGTGAATCAACTGAACACACTGAATGTCTACTGAACTGTGTGTGTGGTGTTTATGTTGTGTTTTGTGTGGTTTTATGGTGGTTTCACCCTGCTTGAAATGGTATGAAACTGCATTTGAATGTGGTGGCCTTGCATCCTGCATGAAATGGTATGAAACTGCACTTGAATTTGGTGGCCTTGCACCCTGCTTGAAGTGGTAGGAAATGGCACCTGAATTCGGTGGCCTTGCACCCTGCTTGAAGTGGTATGAAACTACAATTGAATTTGTTGGCCTTGCACCCTGCTTGAAGTGGTAAGAAACTGCACTTGAATTTGTATATATATGTATATGTATATATGTGTGTGTGTGTATATGTAGGTATGTTACAAAACTTACCTTCAGCGGCGCTGCAGTTCTGTCACTGGCCGTGTGCGCGACTTTGGCGCCATTGAGAGGGGGGCGGGTTTAAAATGCCGTTTTCTACAGCCTGTTGAAATCGATCTTTGTCAGGCTGTTTAGCTGCTGAAGAATAATCGCTCCGACATCCGTTTAAAAAAGTTTATTAAAATTAGTGCTGGATAATTTAATAGCAGGAGTAAATTTAAAATCATCCTCTAAAGCCGTCAACGCCGACAACGGGACGGATCTCATGTACGGGACAAAGCAAGGTACGCCGTTTATTTTTACATATAAACGTGCTTCTTAGGATGCCTTTAATCAAAATTTCACGTTGCGAAAAGGTGACTTAGGCCCCATACGAACCGGCAGTATTTTTCCTGCCAATATAGGGTTTAAATTCACCGCAAACGCAACGTTCCAATCGATCGCGTTCCACAAAATCCCACTCGCAAGATGATTTAAATGGCCATTAATTTTCGGGAATTAAACATTAAATTCCTTCCATTTGGCCTATAAATTCATGGCAATGAGATTTAAAAATCATGTTATATTGTGAATTCTTGTGTGAATGTTATTTGGACACTTAGGCTATTTAAAAATGTTAACCTTTTCTTAAGAAATGGATAGATGTTTAGATCTAGTAATTGAATTTTGTAATTAGCTACAATTAGGTAACTAACTAATTATATGCTTTAATTTCAGGTCATCCGTAAGATTGTTTCATATTTTTTCAGAATGCTTCAATCTATAATAACTAAAAATTTCATTCAGTTCTCTTAATTTTTAAGAAAGTTATGGGCTTTTGACTGTCCTTGATCACAGCTTTTGAGTTAAGTTAATGGAAAAGCAATAGGGAACAAGATGCTAATATCCGAGTATGAAAATGGCCATAACTTTTTTAATACTGAAGATATGAAAGTGAATTAGGTGTCAAATTAAACTTCTTTTTATGCTTTATCTGATGGGATAAATTGCAGACTTGATTCTTAAAATCTCAAAATGTTGTAACATTGCTGGTATATGTGTGTGTGTGTATGTATATATGTGTGTATGTGTATATGTGTGTGTATATATGTGTGTGTATATATGTGTGTGTATATATATATGTGTGTGTATATGTATATATATGTGTGTGTATATATGTGTGGGTATATGTATGTGTGTGTGGATATGTTATATGTGTGTGTGGATATGTATATATGTGTGTGTGGATATGTATATATGTGTGGTACACAAAAATGCTGGAGAAACTCAGCGGGTGCAGCAGCATCTATGGAGCGAAGGAAATAGGCAACGTTTCGGGCCGAAACCCTTCTTCAGACTGAAGAAGGGTTTCCACACACACATATGTATATATGTGTGTGTGGATATGTATATATGTGTGTGTGGATATGTATATATGTGTGTGTGGATATGTATATATGTGTGTGTGGATATATATATATATGTGTGTGTGGATATATGTATGTGTGTATACACACACACACACAGGCGCGCGTATATTATCAAAACTAAGCATGTGCCATTCTTGTGTTGCAATCCACACAAAAGTGTAATCTGCATTTCAGAATAATTCATTGATATTTTTAAAACAATGCCCCCTTTTTTTTTTAACATTTCACAAAGCTATGTAAATAAAAAATATGAAGACTGTATTTGCTGTAAAATGATCTGAGTAGATTTAACCCTTAAATCTCAGATGGGGATCTTACTGATTTTTTTTCTTTCTGCCACCCTTTTCTGATTTTATTGCATTGGAATATCCACATAGAGAATTCACAAATGTTAACATGTGTGAAAGTTGAGGGTGAGACTACTAGTGCCATTTCTAATGAGTGAGATGGAGAACATTGCGATCTTTAAACAAAATATGAGAATTTACAAAGTACACATAACCAATTATTGTGGATTTGGCTTGTGTGAGAAAAGTTTTACTAAAAAAGCATGCCAACTGACATTCATCATTTTGGACTAAAGAATAGCCATTGAAAATATTTTCTTCATGTAACTATGGGGAATTGGAGCTGTATGCATCATGTACATTAGCAGGATATTAGAAAGTTTATGTCTGGGAAGTGAGAAAGTAATGCTTCAGTGTTTAAACCCATGATCAGATCCCAACTGGACAACTGTCTTTTTTTACACTGAAATTCTGCGAGGAGTTATTTACCCTGGAAAGAGTGCAGCATATAGTCACAAATGTTTACAGATCCTAAAGGAGCAGAGTGCCTAAATTTGGCACGTGTTCGTTTGAATTCAGAAAATTCAATGACTAATTTTGCTCCAATGTGGCTGCACTGTAGCTGAGCTACTCCCTCACAGCTAAAGCAACTGTTTCAATCCTGCTCTTTGGTGTGTAGAGTTTGCATGTTCTCCCTATGGTCTTCCATAATTCCTCTGGGTGCTCCAATTTCTCCCACATTCCAAAGACATGAAGGTTGGTATGGTATTTGGCTGCTGTAAATTGTCCCTTGTGTGGGTGTATCTGTGAAGAGTTAATGTGTGTGTGTAAGGAGAATAAAATGGAATAAGTATATGTGTGCTTTTACAATACTGGGTACAAAAAGTATGATATCTATATACTTTTAAAACTGTGTGTGTGTGTGTCATTTTCCCTTTGATTTTGCCTTTGATTTTTGCCTTTGATTCGTTACTCCGCGAAAACCAGGCAAAAACGCCGAGATGTTTACCATTTCGCTAGCGATTTTACTATTACATTCGCATATCCACTCATTAAATTTGGTCATTTTTCTGTACACATTTTCAATAAAATCCTTCACAAAACTTACTGTTTTCTTTAAATCAGCAGCTGCGGACGTCACAATGCCTTGTGCTCGCGGCACCGCCCGCTCTCGATTAAAGCAGATGCTCTCAACACGCAGGCGCACTTTCCACCCCCCTCCCCCCCCCAGGGGCCACCTCATTGCGTGCCCCGCGCGACGATAACGGCTGCTGCCGCCCGGCTCTCCTCAACCCCCCCCCCCCCCACCCCCGGCCCGGCTCTGTCGGCTCTCCTCCACTTCCCCCCCCCCCCTCCCTTCTCCCCCCCTCCCCTCTCTCCCCCTCTCCCGCTCCCCTGCCCTCCCTCCCTTAAGAGCCAGCTTGCAGAGGCAAATACCCAGATGGTTTAATAATCTTGTCTGCTCTGTGGATTTATGGGGGTAAAACAAAAAACAATTTTGAGCTTGGGAGTAAATGCCATTCACCAGTAGAGAAGTAATGAGGATTTTTTTTTTAACATTCTTTCCAATTAGGATTGTTTTTAGAGGTATGGGAATATCACGTCCAGATGGTGTAATTGGGAAATGCCGGATGATCGTTCACAAGAGGGATAATAAGAATGAACCTAACCCTCAGAGGTATTATGTCTTTTATGTAAATATTAAGATTAATGGAAATGTTCAGGATCATGAAGAAAAAAATCTGGATTGAAAAGCTGTACGGTAAACCCTTGTTATAATAACCATAGAGCGGGGGGGTGGGGTGGGGGGGATGGTGTCCGTTATTGCCGAATTCCGCTATAACCGAGAAAGGTATTATCATTGGTGATGTCCATGAATCACAGACTTCAAGCAGTCATTGCATGCAAAGATATGGACAAGGTCAGCATGGAATTATGAAAGGTAAATCATGTCTGACGAATCTTATAGAATTTTTCGAGGATGTAACTAGTAGAGTGGATAAGGGAGAACCAGTGGATGTGTTATATCTGGACTTTCAGAAGGCTTTCGACAAGGTCCCACATAAGAGATTAGTATGCAAACTTAAAGCACACAGTATTGGGGGTTCAGTATTGATGTGGATAGAGAACTGGCTGGCAGACAGGAAGCAAAGAGTAGGAGTAAACGGGTCCTTTTCAGAATGGCAGGCAGTGACTAGAGGGGTACCGCAAGGCTCAGTGCTGTGACCCCAGCTATTTACAATATATATTAATGATCTGCACGAGGGAATTGAATGCAACATCTCCAAGTTTGCGGATGACACGAAGCTGGGGGGCAGTGTTAGCTGTGAGGACAATGCTAGGAGGCTGCAAGGTGACTTGGATAGGTTGGGTGAGTGGGCAAATGCATGGCAGATGCAGTATAATGTGGATAAATGTGAGGTTATCCACTGGTGGCAAAAACAGGAAAGTAGACTATTATCTGAATGGTGGCCGATTAGGAAAAGGGGAGATGCAACGAGACCTGGGTGTCATGGTACACCAGTCATTGAAAGTAGGCATGCAGGTGCAGCAGGCAGTGAAGAAAGCGAATGGTATGTTAGCATTCATAGCAAAAGGATTTGAGTATAGGAGCAGGGAGGTTCTGCAGTTGTACAGGGTCTTGGTGAGACCACACCTGGAGTATTGCATACAGTTTTGGTCTCCAAATCTGAGGAAAGTCATTCTTGCCATAGAGGGAGTACAGAGAAGGTTCGCCAGACTGATTCCTGGGATGTCAGGACTTTCATATGAAGAAAGACTGGATAGACTCGGCTTGTACTCGGCTAGAATTTAGAAGATTGAGGGGGGATCTTATAGAAACTTACAAAATTCTTCAGGGGTTGGACAGGCTAGATGCAGGAAGATTGTTCCCGATGTTGGGGAAGTCCAGAACAAGGGGTCACAGTTTAAGGATAAGGGGGAAGTCTTTTAGGACCGAGATGAGAAAAACATTTTTCACACAGAGAGTGGTGAATCTGTGGAATTCTCTGCCACAGAAGGTAGTTGAGGCCAGTTCATTGGCTATATTTAAGAGGGAGTTAGATGTGGCCCTTGTGGCTAAAGGGATCAGGGGGTATGGAGAGAAGGCAGGTACAGGATACTGAGTTGGATGATCAGCCTTGATCATATTGAATGGCGGTGCAGGCTCGAAGGGCCGAATGCCTTGCTCCTGCACCTATTTTCTATGTTTCTATATGCACCAAATACTAAACATGACTACTTTCATTTACATTACATTGCTGTGTCCCAAACATTATGGTGCCATGAAATGGGGGGGACTATGTACAAACACAGCTGTAATTTCTACATGGTGAATGTATAAAAATGGCCTTGTGACAATGTGCACTTAAACCACATGTGATTTTTTTTCTATTACAAATCCCAAATTGTGGAGTACAGAGGCAAATAAATAAATGATGAGTCTTTGTCCCAAACATTATGGAAGGCACTGTATGTAGCTGAATCAAAGAACCGCAGATGATGGTTAATACACAAAAGGACACAAAGAGCTGGAGTAACTCAGTGGCTCAGACCATCTCTGGAAAACATGGATAGGTGACGTCGGGACCCTTCTTCAGACTGATTCATTCTGCTAAGTTACTCCAGCAGTTCATATCTTTCACCTTAAAACTAGGCGCTGGTCTGCAGCAGCGAGCCCGTCTTCACCCACCGCACGATCCATTTGATGTGTCTGGTGTTGCGGCTCACACTGCAACCCATCACAGGACGCGTTTTCTTCAGGCCGCCGCTACAGCCAGGACTCGCTCGGTCACCATGGTGTTTCCACCCCTCTTAACCATTACTTTGCTCCCCCCCCGCGTTGCCGACATCTTCCAAAGTGGAATATGTCGATGACTGCGGGGGAGGGGGAGGCGGGGGAGACCATGTGGACAGAGCAACAGGAGGAGGCGAACCAGGGTGGCATCGGCAGGTCCGTCTGCTATAACAGAAATCTGTTTTAAAGGGGTCCATCAAAGCAAGGGTTTGCTGTATTGACATTTGAGGCCTTTCATCAGAATATTAATTTTGTTTCTCCATAGAACCTATTCCCAGTATTTTCTGAAAAAAATTCTGGTTTCTTATCCTTTTTGCAATTATGACTCATTCTCTGTATTTCTTCTCAACAGGCTGTTTCTCCATTCTATTATCAACCTGACATCCTTTTCTGTTTCACCTTTTTCTTTAACTTCTTTATCACTCAGGCACGGCTCTGTTCTTCTCTTTTTCTCTGTGAAAAGCTTTTTGGATCTTACGCAGCACGGAAATAGTCCATTCGGCCCAACTCGCCCATGCAGACCAAGATATCCCATCCAAGCTTGTTCCATTTGTCCGCTCCTGTCCATATCCCTCTAAAACTTTTCAAATCTCTTAAATGTTATTGCACTCACCTCAGCTACTTCCCTCTGACAACTCTGAGTTGCCAGTTACTTCTCTCTGAGGGATGATCCTATAGAGGTGTACAAAATCACGGGAGAAATAGATTGGGTAGATACACAGTCTCTTGCCCAGGGCAGGGGAATCGAGAACCAGAGGACATAGTTGTAAGGTGAGGGGGGGAAAAGATTTAATGGGTAACCTTTTCACTGTGGTGGGTGTATGGAACGAGCTGCCAAAGGAGGTAGTTGAGGCAGGGACTATTGCAACGTTTAAGAAACATTTACACAGGTAAATGGCTAGGACCATCCTATAACCGAATAAGGTATTATCATTGTATGTAGTTGAAATAAAGAACTGCAGATGATGGTTAATACACAAAGGGACACAAAATACTGGAGTAACTCAACAATGCAGGCAGAATATCTACAAAACATGGGTAAGTGATGTCAGGATCATTCATCAGCGATTCATTCTGTTGTTACTTCAGCACTTTGTGTTGTTTCACCTTAAAACTTGATGCCAATGCCGCTTGTCTGCACCTATAAGCCTTTTTTGACCCATGCACTGTTCGTTAGATGTGGCTGTTGTGGCTCACGTTGTAGCCGCTGGGGATAGCACTTCTTCAGGCCTTTGCCACCGACAGGATGCACTCAGTCACCATGGGGCCTCCTCTCTCACCTACTGCCTCTTCCTCTCGGCCATCGCTTTGTCCACTCCACCGGCGCCTCCACGTCCTCCCCTACAGTTGTCCACATCTTCCAAGGTGGAGTATGTCGATGACTCCAGGGGAGAAGGAAGAGGAGAGAGCGGTGAAGTGGACAGAGCGTTGGGAGGAGGAGGAGACTGCGGTGGAGGGAGGAGCAGCAGAGTGGACAAAGTGAACGGAGAAGGAGGAGGGTGGGGCAGGGAGCGGACAAAGCTGCGACAGACAGGAGGAAGCAGCAGCTGGTCGGAGGGAAGGGAGCCTCATGGTGACTGAGTACACCCTGTCCATGGCAGGGCCCTGAAGAAACCGCTGTTCCCTGGGGCTACAACATGAGCCGCAATACCAGCGTGTCAACCGGACCGTGCGGAGGGTGAAGAAGGTCTTGCTGGTGCACCTTGCGAACCAGGGTTAGTGGAACCAGGGTTCAAGGAGGCGGTGCTCACCGGGGATGGTGTTGACAGGTCCATCCTCTATGACTGAAATCCGTTATAAATGGGTCCGTTAAATATGAGGATTTATTGTATTCAGTTTGCACAACTGGTCTGGACGGGGTTGCACATCTTTACAGATTGCACCCTTTGTATTTAAGGAATATGAACACTTGATTCTAGTCCTAATTGCCACTAAACTGAATAAGATTTTCTAAACCTTTTGCTTACAGGTTTGACAGAATTGGACGTACAAGGCAGACAATGCAAAATGATGGTTTAAATTCACTCAAATATAAAGTACTGCAGATGAAAAAATACCCATTATACACCTTCATCGATGTGGATATTGGTGGGCCTGGAAGGCCACCTTCCTGAGTATAAAACAAAGTGATGAACTTTGAGAAATAAGGTCAACTAAATCACAGACCTTAAATTTGAATTTCACATTATTTACCTTTATGTGCCTTATTCAATTACACTTGTATGCTGTATCTCCTCCTTGTCTTACGCTGCAGTCACTGATTTCTGTGCCTTAATTATGGGAATTTGAACATATTGAATATGCATTTTTAAAGTTAGCATCTTATAAATCGAAAAGCAGTTTATGCAAGAAATTTGCCTGCGTGTAAAAAAAAATGTATTACACTTCGTTAATCAGGTTTTTCATTCTATTTCCATGTCCATATTTTACTTTTGGACTCTCAGGAATTCTCAAACACTGTTTTCCAAATAAGTTGTTTTTCTCAATCATTTATTTTTGACGCATGTTGTATTTTTGGTTTCTGCTCTTTTGTGGATAGCATTTGAAGCCTTGCTAATTTATTTGTTTATATTGTTGCCTATAGAATATGATACCTGAAATGTGACATTTGCCTGCTCGAGCCAAGCTATGCATCTCTTCTTTTTACTGTTAGAAGATTTTGGGTGGGAGAGTTGATTCTCTCCTAAAAGTAACATTTGTTCAACGTTAAGTTTGGAAGTTATGTTCCCCAGGCATGTGGCTAAATGTACTAAAGTCAAAGTACTGTGAAGAAGGCTTCAACACTCAGCAAAGAATACTCGATGAACTAATTGCTGTTCTAAAAAATATATATATATTCTTGTGATATAAGCAGTGCTGACAGGTTCCTGTTCATTGTCCATTCCCTGAATGTCCGATGAACTTTGCAGCAAATATCCTGAATCACCTTTGTAATTGGTTGAATGTTGACCCACTTACATCAAGAGTGTTGAAACTGGAGGTCTTGGTGTTCCTATGACTTTCAGCTTATGGTCTCGCAAGGCGGCTTTGTATCAGGTGGTAAATATATTTGGGAAAGCTTTAAAAAAAAAGTCTTATTCCACCCTTACTTCCCAAATACATGATCTGTGTGCACTCTAGGAGAACACTTGCATGTAAGCACACAGTACATGTGCACTGACTTTGTTTCTTCCACAGGCACTGAAGCTGCAATATCTTCTTTAAAATTGTTGCCACTTTTGCCTCGGACTACAATTTAGAATATATGTTTAGAAAGCTGCATTGAATATCTCCTGCTCCTGGAATGAGTCCAATCCAAAATGTTAAAGAGCAGAAGATTTGAAGAGGGTAACGTTTGGCCCCTCAGGGTCCATCCTCTCACGCAGTATGGAACCATGATTGGGATCATCAATCCAACATTAGACTGTGGCCAAAGCAGCATCAAGGAAGTTGCTCATATTTACAGCATCAATGCGGCTGCTGTACTTTGGCGTCACTGCAAATAATTATTCACAACATTCTTTGGCTTTTTGTGATAGTTTTCTCTAGATTTTTGTATTGCTGGAAGTTTTCCCTTGTATACAGAAATCTTCCTCCTGTTTGCCACCTTTCCTGAGCCTCTTTTTCCTTCTAGTTTTCTTACCAGGTCAAATCCGACTTCAGCATCTATTCAGTCAGGCCTCGTGACATTGTCACCAACAGATTCAGTTGCTTTGATGTGTTTAGATTTACAAGCATTTTGGAACAGAGACGTGCAGCGCCACCCAGGACCATTGGTGTCCTGCAGGTGCTCAACCTCGCCTGTACCGTGGTGGTACCAGACTTCACCCAGCAGAGCAGTGCGAAGATTAGATTGGTACCTTTAGGAAGCCTGTACACCCACAGCCTGATAACTATCAAAATGGAGTGGACCGAGAGGTATTGGGAACAAATGGAGAAATGTGCAAACGTAAAGATCAAAATGTGCATCTTAATTTTTGTGTCTTTTAATTAATTAATTAAGGTGACTCATCTTTTATGCATTTCTACTGATTCCACTTTAATTGGATTTGAATTTGCAGCTTTCATGGCTGTAATATTTCCCATGAATGTTGCAAGTTTATATCTATCTTATGTCAAAAATGAACACTCTTTCAGCACTCTTTGGACAGTCCTATCATATATCCATTGCCATCGCTGGAATACCAATCGCTCTTCCAACTTTAGTCAAGCCCTTTATTGCAATTTGTTATGCCAAGTGATTTATCAGTTTACCTGTACTCCTTTAAGTTCTCTTGAACTTCTGAATTACTAAAGGTATTGGCAATATCTAAACAGATATTTAATGGGACATCAGTTTATTTGCCTTTAATACCTTTTAAAGCCAGGATGCCTACATTACTTTGTGCACAAACCTCCTAACACTGATGTGCTGTTTGACCATATTTCTTCATTCTAATGCAGCTCAATTACAATCTGTTCTTTACTGCTGAGCTGCAGAAGCTCCTGGCTCACTGCTATTGCGTGCTTCAACCTCCTGAAACGTTCTTCTACGTATTGTTTTGTTGAAAGCATTTCTTTTTCCTAAACTGACACTGGGGATTCGGGAGAGCAGACTACCGAGTCCAATTACAACATCCCTGAAACGTTCCTGTTCCCCAACAGGATCTCCTCTGTTCTTTGGTACAGGGATATTAGCACACAAGAAATTCTACAATTAATACCATTTCACTATTCAAATAGAGCAAAATTACTATTTTGTTCCTTGCATTCACACATTTCAGCTTGTATCTTTTCAGTGGTGGGCTGCCTTGATTGTCAAGCTAATAATCTGTATTTGCCTTTAATGTTATTTTCTGACATATTTTTACTAAAGTATTTTTCTTTGGTGCAAATATTCACCTGTGCTTTTTAAAAACTGAACACTGCTTACAAATTGGTAAAACTGCAATGGAACTTTTGGAGACTACCTGTGCATCAGAGAAGTAGTACTCCTTCAAACTTGTGGTTTGTTGGCAATTGAGAACTTGCATTGCCTTTGACTTTAATATTAGCTCGACTCTATGTTACTTTATTTGCTACTCTGAAAAGATACAATTAAAGTCAGTAGAGAAGTGCAACAAATTAAAATTCCACATTTTATTTGTAATCATGTAAACAATCAAGTCCTAGATCATGTTTGTGTGAATCATGAATGTCAAATGAACTTGCTTTGGTGATTGAGAGCAAAACCAGAAAAAAATCTGCATTGTATTAAAATTGTCCACATATGTTTCAATTATGTGTAGTTGTACTTGTGAAGAATGATTTGTGTTTTGTAAATGGAGTTTTTGATGATCTTGTTTGACAAGGTAGAATACCCACCACTATCCTTTCATACAACTTTGGTCTAACAATTTATCAATCAATGTTATTGTTTTCAGCAGCCATTTGCAGTGCAATAATAACTCTGGTCATTTGTGTTTTCCATTGAACTATTTTTGTGAGTAGGTCAATCCATTTCTTTTCATTTTATGACATTTTGATCAGCTTATTTGGTTTTTAATAATAATTGGAGCATATTTGAACAATGGATTTTAAATATTTTTAAGTCGACTGCTATGATGGAATATTGTAATGAAATTGCTTCAAATTTATAAAGATAAGAACAATAAAACTAATTTTTGAAAACAAGTTTTTTTAAATTTAAAGGTAATATCCATGGAGACAAGGAACTGCAGCTGCTGGAATCTTGTGCAGAGCACAAAGTGTAGGAGTAACTCAGCGAGTCAGGCAGCATCTCAGGAGGACATGGAAAAGTGACATTTTGGGTTGGGACCCTTCTGAAACTTCACCTATCAATATCCTCCAGAGATGCTGCCTGACTCACTGAGTTACCCCAACACTTAGTGTTGTTACTCATGGTGTTGCTCTTAAAATCATGGCTGTAATGTAATACAATTTATTTCAATTAGAACATTCGATTTTTTAGATGAATTTGAAGTCAATTGATGTTTACAATCAATTTTGCAAACCTTTGCATTTGGGATCAAATATGCAGAATATTTAAGCTGCCAATTTTTATTCTCAATGTATGTTGTTTGTTTCCTTGATAAAAGAACCAAAGTACACAACCAGTGGAGCTTTATTGGTAAATAAAAATTGCATTTGTAAAGGCATGTTCTGTTGTAAATAAAATGTTTTTGAAACAATTGTGTCACTGTTATTTTGAAATGTTACATTTAATATCTTCAAACATCCATGCAATTCAGGTGAAGGGCTACATTGTCAAAGATGCTGTCCTGTGGATGTGATGTTAAACCAAGGTCCTATCTGCTTTGTGTGAGGCAGCATCTCTGGAGAGAAGGAATGGGTGACGTTTTGGGTCGAGACCCTTCTGCTTTCTCGCGGCCACCAAAAAGATCTGTTATCATAAGCAGGATAAATTGTGCCTTAGACTTAATTTCTGCGCCAATCAATCTATTATCTGCTTATAATTGTTAATATTTGGAATTGGACAACTACAGGTTGAACACCCATCTTCCGGAAGCTGATGGTCCGCCTACCCCTATAATTAAAAAAAAAAAAGTAATGAGAACTCTTGTTGAAATTTCCTGAGCAGCCACAGATGGCATTGTGAATACTGTGCGCTTTCCAGTCGTGCCTCTATGTCATGAAAGAGTTATTTGTTTACATCTAAATGTTGAAATCCTTCCTTGGCCTTGTCTACTATCTGCTGGTTCAATGTTTACATTTTTTAGGTTGCAACACTGCCTGGCCCCCACACACCACCTCACATCCCACCATTCTGTTCAATTTTCCTCTTGCCCTCTGGAACTCTGAACTTCCTCTCAAGCCTTCTCCAATTTACTGGGCTCCTTTAAAATCTGTGGCTGGTAAGAAACAAGGAATGGTAGATGCTGATTTACAACAAAAGAAACAATGCTGGGGTAACTCAGTGGGTCAGGCTGTATCTGGAGACATGGATAGATGATTTTTTGGGTCAGAACCTGAAGAAGTGTCCCTACCTATCCATGTTTGTCAGGGATGCTGCCTGACCCGTTGAGTTACTCCAGTTTTTTATTCGTAAATCTGTGGAAGGTAAGTTAATGGAGGGGATTCTGAAGGAAAAGATACATGTGCACTTGGAAAATTGGATTGACATTGTGCATGGGAGATTTATTTGATCAATTTTGGAAGTAACCAAGAAGGTCAATGTGGGCAGCATGGGAGATGTAGTCCTGGACATCAGCAAGGCCTTTACATAGAACATTTCAGCTCGGGAATAGGCCCTTCAGCTCACATGATCAGGCATACGCACAGTAGGCTTCTGCGGAAGGTTAGAGTGCATGGCTTCCACGGAGAGCTAACTCATTTGACACATAATTGACTCGGTGGTAGGCAGCAGAAGATGATGATGGAAGGTTGTTTACCAGACAGCAGGCCCATGATTAGTCTGCCTCAGGTGTTCGGTGCTGGGCCCATTATTATTTGTCATCTATATCAATGATATGGATGAAAATACACATGGCATGGTCAATAAGTTTGTAGATTACACTAAAATAGGTGAGTCAGTAGACAACAGATAAGGATATCAAGAGCTACAGTGGGATCTTGATCAATTGTAGTGGGCTAAGGAATAGTAAACTAAGTTTAATTTAGTCAGGCCCTTCATCAGATAGCGTATTGAGTATAGAAGTTGAAATATTATGTTACAGTTCTACAAGATGTTGGTGAGGCTGCATTTGGAGTATTGTGTTCAGTTTTGGTTACCCAGATGTAGGATGGGTGTTGATAAGCTGGAAAGGGTGTAGCGATGATTTATGAGAATGTTGCCAGGACTTGAGGCCCTGAGCAATAAGGAGAGATTGAGCAGGCTAGTAATATAGGTGTGTATAAAATCATCAGGATAGATATGAATGCACAGTCTTTTTACCCAGAGCAGGGGAATCAAGAACCCGAGGACATCTGGGCCAATAATGGGCTGATGGGATGAGCCTAGATGGGACAAATTGGTTGGCAAAGGCAAGTTGGGCCAAAGGGCCTGTTTCTGTACTGTATGACTGACGAGATAAGTGTGTGATTCTGCATATTAGGAAATCAAACTAGGATAGAATGTTCCCAGTGAATGGTAGGGATCTGAGGAATGTTGTAGTCCAGACGTAGGAGAGCAAGCATGTTGTTTTTGAAAGTGGTGTCAGGGGTAGAAGACAAGGTGGTGCAGAAGGTTTTTGGCACACTAGCTTTCATCAGTAAGGGCATTGAGTATAGAAGTTGTGATGTTAGGTGGCAGTTGAACAAGACATTGCTCAGGCTGAACTTGGAATATTGTGTTCAGTTTAGGTCACCCTGCTATAGGAAAGATGTCAATAAGCTGGAGTGCAGAAGATTTATGAGGATGTTGCCAGGGCTAGAGGTCCTGAGCTACAGGGAGAGATGGGTATCAAGAACTAGGGAGAAAGTGAGCATGGAAAGATTTATGAGGAACCTCATGCGCAACTTTTACACAAGGTGGTGAGTATATCCCTGATTGGTAAGACTAAACGATTTCCCACGGTAGTAAAAATGATATTTTACTTGTATGTTGCTAATAGGTCAGATCGGAGTGGGATAGATAATTAAACTAGCGGGCAACCAGAAGCTCAGGGTCACTCCTTGGACTGGAAGCGTGTTACCCCTTTCATTGTTGCAGCCAAAAAAACTGTCCCTGGACGAGTAGGGACACCCAGTGTGAATGAATGAGACTTGCGAGGTTCCCTAGGGATAGACACAAAAAGCTGGAGTAACTCAGCGGGACAGGCAGCATCCCGAGAGAAGGAATGGTAACGTTTTGGGTCGAGATCCTTTTTCAGACTGGGGTTCTCTCTTCCTTCTCTCCAGAGATGCTGCCTGTCCCGCTGAGTTACTCCAGCACTTTATGTCTCTTCGTTGCAGTTCCCTGGGGAACGCCAGAGCGGAGCTGCCGGCTACGCCGCCACCACTTGACCGGTAGGGGGCGGTCGCTCCCCGGCTGGTGCAGCGCCATGCCCCGGCCAGCAGGGGGCGGTGTGAGGCGGCGGCGGCTCCCGCTCCCCGGCGGCGAGGGGCGGGATGAGCGGCGGCGCAGCGACCCGCCTCCACCCACCACCCGGCCCACCGGCCTCCAGCTCCACCACACCGCCCACTCCCCGGCACACCGGCCTCCGCCGCCACCTCCACCACTCGACCCAACGGCCTCCACCTCCACCACCACCCGGCCCACCGGCCTCCAGCTCCACCACACCGCCCGCCCACCGGCCTCCCCGCCCACGGGTCTCCAGCATGTGGGCCACCCTGCGCGCCATCACCAGCAGCCGCTTGATGTTTTGGTGGGGCCGGAGGTCGCCGGCGGAGGCCAGGAGTTCGCGGCACAGCTACAGCAGGGAGGAGCGCGGGGAGCTACACAGGCCGAGCTACCTCCTCTACCTGAGTGAGTGACCCAGGCCACCGGCTGGCCTCCCTTCCTCCCTCCTCCTGGACACCCCTGGGGCAGCGACCCCGCTCCCGGCCCTGGTGGAGCCGCCTCTCACCCTGCACGGCCGATGGGGAGAGAAGGAAGGCGGGGGAGATGTGGAGGGAAGGATGGCTGGGGAGGGGACGAGGAGATGGGGAGGGAGGGAGGGCAGGGGAGATAAGGAGGGAGGATGAGGTTGGGGACTGGAGCAGCAACAGAACATCCAGATGTTCAGAGGGGCTCCTGGAGCATAGCGAGCAGTCAGGACCAGAATGGACATGAGGGGCCGAAGGACCGTGTCTCCACATCGCTCCAGTTAGGGAGTCTCCGCAGAGGCTGCCCTTCACCTTCATACACTTGCAGAAGATTCATGACTCAGTCAGACTATGGTGTTGACTCTCAGTGACTGCTGAAAGAGCTGCTCGCAGGTCTGGGCTGTTGAAAGGTACGCCAAGTACTTTTAAATACAGCGACCATTTCCGCCTCTTCACATTGTTCCAGACCCCTCCCCCGGGAGAATATTTAATTCTCTGAACCTTACCGATTACTTGTGTATTACAAGTGTATTTTGATTTCTCTGCTGGGACCTTCATAATTTTTGCATTTCACATAATATTACAAAATTCAGTGTGAGAAATAGTAATAGAAATGATCATTATTAACTGACGAATAAATGTTAACCATGATTATTTCCTTCCATTTGCAGAGAACTCTGATGGTAAATACATTTCCCCTCTCCATGACATTCCTCTGTATGATGAGGTTGACAAGGTAAATTAAACCTTTGTCACTGCTTTGCTGTGCTGTAGTCCAATGTGTCAATTGTTCATTGGCTCTGCTAAAATCTTATTGGACCAATGATTGTTCAAGTCAAGAGTGTTTAATTGTCATATGTTCAAGTCAAGAGTGTTCAATTGTCATATGTACTGTCAAAGAAACAATGAAATTCTTATTTGCTGCATCTAAACAGCTCTATTAACACAATAACACACATTAAACATAATCGATAGTTTAACAACAGTAATACTAGGTAATCATTAATGCAAAACCAAAGTCCATAGAGTGACCTAAGTACAAGTCCATAGAAGATCATGATTACTGAGGTTGCGGTTAGTCATGTATTTCTTTTGTTGGATAGTCCAAGTGAGCATTTTAATTTAATAAATCTACTGGCACACTGGTTCAATGGTACTTTAATGTCACATGTACTTAAATGCAGTGAGATTCTTTTTTTTACTTATAATTAAGTAAAATCGTACTATACATAAGCACAGTCACACCGAAGTACAAGAGTGCAATGATTGTAGTGTAAGAACAGTAGATTACACCACATGGTGCCACTACAGGCCATGTTCAATCTGCACACTCAGCCTCTGTGGAGCTTCTGGCAGTGCCTGATCCACACGATCTGCTGCTGCAGGGCCTCCATGCGGCACCTACTGCTGCAAGGTCCACTCCATGGACACATCGACCCATGAACGCACTGTCCCCTCGCCACCTGCCGCCACTGCTCAGCCTCCATGCTCTGGGAATGCTCAGAGCATCTCCAGGAGTGCGGGAGGTGACCCCACAGTTCTCTCACTGATACCGATCCTCTCCGCCAACCACCACATCTTGAATAGACTGGGCAATATCAATCCTCCAGTATTGCTCTCTGTAGCTTCAACAGGAACGGTACATCAGGGTTTGTACTGTAGGAAAGAACTGCACATGCTGGTTTAAATCAAAGGTAGACACAAAATGCTGGAGTAACTCAGCGGGACACGCAGCATCTCTGGAGAGAAGGAATGAGTGACATTTTAGGTCGAGACCCGTCTACAGACTGAAGGGTTTCAGGGTTTGTACTGATCACCTGTGTTGTAACAGCATTACAAAAACCTTAGATTGAATTTTGAAGTAAATAATCAGGGGCCTCAATAGATTTGTTTTTACTGTAATGATTCTTTCATTCTTTTTGAAACTCCCCTTATGTTAGCTTAGCTTACTGTGGAATGGGTCTTAGTTCATCGTCTGGCCATGAATATGGTACGTGTAGAAATTATAGCATTGAAGTGTCAACTGAAGTCTAAAGTCACTGAAATAAGGTTACTCTGCAGGACCTTGGGAATAATTAAGCTGCATCTGCTTATATTATCTGCTTTGTTCAAAACTGTCTGATACTGTAACTCAGCTTTGATTTGATTTATGATGGTTAGGGAAGTTATGATTGAAATGCCATCTTGCCACTGTCCACTATCACTTGTTAGCTTTGGAGTTCAGGCACCGAGTAATCCAGGCAAGTTAATTGAGTTATTGAGGTTTTGACAGATTAAAGCAGTACCGAAGGGGGTGTACAGATGGTGCTGAGGAGTATTTACAGTAAAGGATTACAGGAAAACCTTGGAAAGGCCTTCTGATAAAGAACAGTACACCAGGAGACTGCACCAAAACAATTGAACTCAAATTGATGGAAGAGAATATATGTCTAAAACAGTATTCTTGGAATTTCAGTAAAGGTTACAAACAGAGTCCCACAATATTAATGTACCGTAGGCAGGTAGTTTTACATGTTAAGCTAATCAGTTAGTTGTTATCAAGCAGTAAATCCTACAAATCACGTCAATCAGCTTTCTCACTCTAACTGACCTTTTACTGCCCCTATAATGCAACAACTCCAGCTCTGCGCCAGATGGTGCTGCAGTGTACTCTACCCACACACACAGCTGTCACAAACCTGCAGACGTCTTCCCCAGAGAGAGAGCTGGGTTCTTTATATATATTTATATAATGTTGCTACTTGCATTGTGTGCCATGTGTTGAAACATTGAGCCTATTAGTTTCCCCAGTCATCTGTAATGCCTATTCATCTTCAGGTCTGACATGCCATTAATGCTGCCATCTTGCCACTGTCCACTATCACTTGTTAGCTTTGGAGTTCAGGCACCGAGTAATCCTGGCTTGCTTCACTCACTGAGGAAATGGAGAAGAGGAAGCAAAAGGACAAAATGGGACATAATGTACCTTGAATTATGAATCAATAACAAGTGCAACTTAAAGGAGACTCTTCAGTGACAGTGACAAAAAAATATGATTTTTTTCATTCATTCATTTGTTCTATAAATCGGCATCACCGTCTGTATCCCTCGTTTCATTTTCCCCGACTCTCAGTCTGAAGAAGGTTCTCGACCCAAAATGTCACCTATTCCTTTTCTCCAGAGATACTCCAGCTTTTTGTGTCCTTCTTCAGTTTAAATCAGCATCTGCAGTTCCTTCCTACAAGATAAATTTAATTTGTGTTGCAGAATATGCAGATTTTGATTTTCATTTTGGCAAATTGCTAAAGAGTGGAGAGATAAATTCAAAATAATTTATGGATTGTAGGCCTTTATCCTGAGAGAACTGAAATATAAAGTGGAAAATTCAGATCTACAACTTTCTGATGTAACTGTCTAACATACAACATCTCTCTTGGGCACTGTGCTCATGGAAAGAGATCCAAAATGGTGTAGAATGGAAGTACTTGTGAAGCTATTTGTCCGGATGGGCAGACGTTTGGAGTGAGTGGACATACTCCCAATAGTTTAACCATTTAATAGGTGCAGGAGTAGGCTATTCAGCCCTTCGAGCTAGCACCGCCATTCAATGTGATTATGGCTGATCATCCATGATCAGTACCCCATTCCTGCCTTCTCCCCATATCCCTTGACTTCGCTATCTTTAAGAGCTCTATCTAACTCTCTCTTGAAAACAACCAGAGAACCGGCCTCCACCGCCCTCTGAGGCAGAGAATTTCACAGACTCACAACTCTGTGTGAAAAAGTATTTCCTCATCTCCGTTCTAAATGGCTTACCCCTTATTCTTAAACTGTGGCCCCTGGTTCTGGACTCCCCCAACATCGGGAACATGTTTTCTTCCTCTAGCGTGTCCAAACCCTTAATAATTTTATATGTTTCAATAAGATCCCCTCTCATCCCTCTAAATTCTAGAGTATACAAGCCCAGCCGCTCCATTCTATCAATATATGACAGTCTTGCCATCCCGGGAATTAACCTTGTGAACCTACGCTGCACTCCCTCAATAGCAAGAATGTCCTTCCTCAAATTTGGAGACCAAAACTACACACAATACTCCAGTGGTCTCACTAGGGCCCTGTACAATGGTAAAATGGATGAGTCTTTCTTTTACACAGCGAATTGTGGAACACTCTTCCCTAAAAGTTTCCAAAAGCTGGTGGTTAGCTGAATTTTTTAAGACTGAAATTGATGGATGTTTATTACGTTGGGGATCTGGCCTTGTGGACTGTGTTAGGAATCCGAGGTTTAGGTTGGCCATGATCTGACCGAATAATAGAACTGTCAACAGTCTGAATGACCAACACTTTCTCTGTTTACTTCATTCCTTTATTGGAAATACTGGAAATTGAAAATGTGATAGATAAAAGGTCATTTCATGTTGTACATTGATAGGACAGGTTTGGAAGGATATGAACCAAATGCTGGCAGGTGGGACTAGTGTAGCTGGGACATGTTGGCCGGTGTGGGCAAGTTGGGCCGTAGGGCCTGTTTCCACACTATGACTATGGCACAATGGCACAGCTGGTAGAACTGCTGTAGAGACCCGGGTTCGTTCCTGACCTCTGGTGTTGTCTGTGTGGAATTTGCATGTTCTCCCTGTGACTGCGTGGATATCCTCTGGTTTCCTCCCACATTCCACATTCCACATTCCAATTGATTTGCAAGTCAATTGGCTTCTGTAAATTGCCCGTGGTGTGTAGGATATGAATGTGAAAGTGGGATAGCATAGAAGTAAAGTGAACAGGTGATTGATAGTCGGCATGGGCTGAAAGGCCTGTGTCCCTGGATGAACATTCAATCAATTCTCCCTGCATTGTTGGGATGCAAAACTGGCTGCAAATTGATTAGGCAAAATATATTATGGAACTACCGGACCATACACCAGATTTATATTTATAGTCATTGTACACCTATTAAAAATAATTTATGATAATATGCCATAATTTGCTATGTGTGGTGAGGCAATAGCACTTCCTACTGACATCACCTGGGAGAACGTTGGCCACAACATCTTGCGATTTTTATATCAACCGATTACTTTTATTTTTCTGATTTAAAAAAATATATATATTATTTTTATTAGAAGCAATTGTACAAGAATAAAACAATCGGCATATGAAATTATACAGTTATTGTACAGCTTCAATTTTAACCTTTTAACTTGAAAAGAAGGGAAAAGAAAAGAGAAAGAACAAGAAAGAGAAAAAGTGAAAGGTGCAAAGATAGGACCCCTAGACTACCAAAGTAGTGTCGCCAAAGCGTGAATAAAGATGTGAGAGAAGGAAAAAAAAAGGAAAAAAAGTGGAGATATACCTGCCTCTCGTCCCCCCCCCCCCCCCCCCCTCCACCCACCTCACCCAACCCATAGTTGGATTTAAATCCAAAGTTGTGTTGCGCCATACTATCCTTGTAAGAATTCGGTGAAGGGTGTCCATGTCTTGAAAAATTGATGTGATTTTTCTGCCAAGACAAGCCTAATATTTTCCAAATGTAGTGTCTCGGACATGTTTGTAATCCACATCTTAACAGTAGGGACTGATGTGTGTTTCCAAAATTTAAGTATTAGTTTTTTCGCCGTTATCAGGCCATAATTAAGGAAACGTCTTTGACAATGAAGGAAGCGTCTTTGATAATTAAGGAAACAGCAAGACAATGATCCCAAACGTACTGCTAAAGCAACAAACAAAGGAAATCACCCGATCTGAACCCAATTGAGCATGCCTTTTATATGCTGAAGAGAAAACTGAAGGGGACTAGCCCCCAAAACAAGCATAGGCTAAAGATGGCTGCAAAACAGGCCTGGCAGAGCATCACCAAAGACACCTAGCAACTGGTGATGTCCATGAATCGCAGACTTCAAGCAGTCATAGCATGCAAAGGATATGCAACGAAATATTAAACATGACGACTTTCATTTACATGACATTGCTGTGTCTCAAACATTATGGCGCCCTGAAATGGGGGGAACTGCTGTAATTTCTACATGGTGAAACCAAAATGTATAAAAATTCCCTTTAATGAAATCTGCAATATGCATTTTAACCACATGTGATTTTTTCTATTACAACTCTCAAATTGTGAAGTACAGGAGCAAATAAATAAACGATGGGTCTTTTGTCCCAAACATTATGGAGGGCACTGTATGTCTGCTTCAAGTAAGAGCTATCAAATGAGATCCATTTCCCATAGCCCTGTATGTTGTTTAGATAGTTAACTAATTTCTTTATGAAATGTACTATTAAATTGCTTTCACCACACTTTGAGGCAGTGATCTCCAAGTCTAAATGATTGAAGGTTGCAAGTATAGCTGACTTCTTCACCTCCATTCACTTTACCTTATTAATTGTAATTTTGCCTTCTATGACAGTGGTCCAAGCTTTGGAATTTTCTGAATAAGTTTCTCCATTCCTGAACCTCGATCCTGTGCTGTAAAATACGTCTGCAAATTTGCTGCATTGAATTGTCAGTTTTGTTGTTCAGCAGCCTTATAGGCTCCTTTTTTGCACATTGTCAATTCCCACACTTGATTTCCGTCAGCGCCTGGTTTGTGGCGACTCTTTACGTACTTTGTGTGTGGTATGCAAAAACAAAGAATTGCACTGTACCTAGGTACATGTAACTATAAAGTATCACTGAATATTGAATATAATCCTCTACCAACTCGAATTCTACTTCTGCCATTCCCAAACTTCTACTTTCCATTAATACAGGTTTCATAAAGACAACAACATTGTTTTTGTCGTGTATTCATCTTTTCCATAACATTCAAAATACTGTGTGCCATTTTTGGCTGTGTTAAGGTGCAAGTAGGATATCTTTAGATACGATGGTGATTCAAATAACTGCCATTTCAGTTACTTTTGTTGTAGATAATTAGAAGTATCCAGTTGCAAAGCACTAATCGTGAACCAAGGCTGTTTCCCCCACCCGCAGAGAATTCACCAACAGCCAGTTATTCTCTAAATTCTGACTTTAAATTGTGGCATGTAAATGAAAATAAGCATTGATATTGCACACATTGTATTCTTTGCAGGCCCTCTTTAATATGGTTGTAGAAATTCCACGTTGGAAAAATGCTAAAATGGAGGTGAGTGGTGAACTAGGCACATTAAAAATATTGTTCTTGATTCAATAATGTGAAGCTATTAATAAATTATAAATTGTTGTTCATTTTGATAACTCAAAGAATCCTTGAGAAAATTGAACCAACAATGGTGTGAACCAGCAGAATCTCCTGACATCTGGTCTGGAAAGGGGGATGCTTTTAAAATGATAGTGAGAGTTCAAGGTATGCATGTTCCTGTTAGAGTGAAAAGTAAGACAGTAGGAATATGGAACTCTGGATGATGAGAGAACGTGAGGTTCTGGTCAGGAAAAAGGAGACATGGGTCAGGTATTGATCAAGTGTATCCCTGGAGGAGCATCGGGGGGGGGGGGGGGGGTTGAGGAGTATACTTAAGAAAATCCGAAAGGCAAAAAAGAATGTCCTCTTAGGTGTTGAAAGTGGAAATAATCATCAAGAGGATGGTTCATACACAATTAAATCTGGTCTACACTGTTCCTCAGAATACCACTTTTGCAAGCATAGGATTTTTCTCATTAATGTTTTTGAGTGTCTGATGTCTATGTTAACATAGCTTTCATTAGATAATTCAAATGTCAGAAAAAAGTCTGCTTTAATATAGCGGACAAATGTCCCAGGATCGTCCAATCTCATAATCAATGATCTAATCATTGCTCTAATAAAGATAAACTTAATTAGAGTACAGCAAAGTCCCACAAACAGTGGCATGGGGATTTCTATGTCTCAGCAACGAGAGGAAGAATCATAATTTTTTTTAAATAACTTTAGTTTCTCTCAAGAGGTTTATCCATTGTGCAGCCGTAACATTATGTTATATTTTCAGATTGCTACAAAAATGCCTCTGAACCCTATTAAACAAGATGTGAAAAAAGGCGAAGTGCGTTATGCAGCAAATATCTTTCCTTACAATGGCTATATTTGGAACTACGGAGCATTACCACAGGTGTAGCTTTTTAAACTTCTATTAGGATATTAACTTTCATTATTTATTTGATAATATTATCCTATATTGAAATTAAGGCAACTACTTTGATATGAGAATGGCTAAAGAAAAATAGATTGAGATAATTGGTTCATTCATCAAAGACAGATATTCATGAAGATATTTTATAAATTTGCCAGAGGTGTTTTCCCAGGAGGAAAAGATGCAACATCATTCATGAAGTACAGTAATGAAGTTAAAGATTATATCAAATTGAAGGAGATAGCATGCAATATTTTGAAGATTAATGACAGAAGATTGGAATTTTTTTTAAACTCCAAAGGATGACTGAAAAAGTTCTAAAGTATAATGGAGAGAGTATACGTGTAAAAAAATAATATAAAAATGAAGCGAGAACATTAGTATTATATGAATAGAAAGAAAATAATTCATGAAAATATTTGTCCTTTGGAGGATTATACTTGGAACATAATAATGGGAAATACAGAAGTAGCAGATCATAAATAATTATTTTGGATAGGTCTTCACAATAGCAGATAATAAAATCCCAATAATAGTAGAAAGGCCTATTTCCCAGCTACATAACTCTATGACTTTATTGCTACCACTTGTAATAAATGATCAAGGAGTCAAAGGAAGAGAAAGACTATCCAATCTGTCTCATTGGGGGTTAACTACCTGGGAAACTAATTGGTTAAAACTGGTTAAAGCCTCGGACCTGGCGGCCTACATCCTAATGTCTTAAAGGAAATAGCTGCAGTGATAGGTTGGATAGGACGCCTGGTTATAAACCAAAATTCCCAATACTCTGGAGAGTTTGCAGTAGATTGGATAACTGCAAATGTAATAACACTATTCAAGAAAGTAGGGAGACAGAAAGCAGAAAATAAATAACCTGCTTCGCATTATATTTTTCATTGGTAAAATGCTGGAATGTATTACTGCAGAGATCATAGAATTACATTTTGAAAATCATAAATCAAGAATCAACATAGTTTGACGAAAGGCATTTCATGTTTGAAATTTTGTTGGAATCTTTGAGGATGTAACAAACAAACATAACAGAAAACTATTGCATGCAATATACTTGGATTTTGAGAAGATATTTGGTAAAATGGTACGTAAAATGGAACTGCAGCATATGAGTGCACAAGGTTGGGAGGGTGGCTAATTAGCACAGTTACAATAAATGAGCCATGGAAATCAATAAACTGGAGTATTGGGAGAAAAATGTTTCTAATTTATATTCATGACTTGGATGAAGGGATGGAAAGTTTTGAAGCCAATTTTTAAAAATATTCATGTTGACTTTTTTGAGTGTCAACAGCAAGGCCAACATTTATTGCCTATACAGTACTTAATTGCTCTTAAGAAAATGATGGACCACCTTTTTGAACTCTGCTGTCCCTCTGAGGCCATTCCAGAATTTGTATCCAGTAATATCTATCCATGTCAAGATGGTGTGCCACAAAGTGGGGAGGGACGGGGATGGGGATGTAGTTGTGGGGAGTTTGCAGGTGGTAGAGTTTGCATGCTGCTGCCTTGGCCTTCTTGGTTGATGTTGCCAATGGTACAAAGATAAGTGGGTTAGCAAGATGTGAGAGGAACACGAAAAGCCTGCATCAGGATATAAGTTTAAGTGAGTGGGTAGAAGGAGTATAAAGAGAAAAAGTGTGTGATTTTCCACTCTAGAAAGAAGAATGTAAAAGCCAACTATTTAAAATTGAATAATGCAAAATGTTGCAGTACAAAGCAATCAGGATGTCCTAATATAAAAGATGGTATGATGGAGAGTCCCTGTAAACGATGGTATGATGGACAGCAGGTAATTGGGAGTCCAGTTAGTATATCGCCCTTTGCTTGTGTTCTTAAATTGTAGATGCTTAGTGCATAAATCTTTGTGCTGTATGAGATAATTTCTATCGCTAAATGCCTTCCTTGCATCTGCGGTATGACATGCCATGATCATTGGAAGAGTGAGATTGTGCTTGATTTAAATCTTTAATAATCAAATCCATCCTTTTGTCTCTGCAGACCTGGGAAGATCCCTGCCATAAAGATCCCAATACAAATTACTGTGGTGATAATGATCCAATTGATGTCTGTGACATCGGGACAAAGGTTAGTCGTTCAAATACTTGATTATTGACAACCTGACTCGGTAATCATGCTGGGTGGATACTTTGAATGTTGTTATTCAGATTCATATTCAGGTTGGTTTACTGTCGTATATACCTGGGTCAATGTAATTTCGTTTTTGCATGAAGCTTGTACAGTAAACAGTGTACATGGTAATGATAAATACAGCAAACCCTCGTTATAACGGAGCATGGTGGGGGGGGGGGGTTGTAGGGGAGTATAGTGTCCGTTATTGCTGATTGTCCACTATAACCGAGTAAGGGATTACCGAGTAACAGAGTTTCATTGCGCAAGTAGTAGAAACAAAGATCTGCAGTTGCTGGTTAATACACTAAAGGGCCAGTCCCACTGTACGAGGTAATTCAAGAGCTCTCCCGAGTAAAAAAATAAATAAAAACTCGTGGTAAGTACGTAGCGGCTACGTCGGAGCTCGTGGATGTCTCGTAGCGGCTCGTAATGTTAACAGCAGGTACTCAGGAAACGCGGTAACTCGTGAAGTTTTTTCAGCACTGTGAAAAATATCCACGAGAGCCGCGAGTACCTACGAACGGTTATTACCGTAATTCTCCGAGTTCGAATCAGGGGAAAGTCGGGAGAACTCTTGAATTACCTCGTACAGTGGGACAGGCCCTTAAAGGGCACAAGGTAGTAACTTAGCAGGTCAGGCAGCATCCCTGGAGAACACAGATATGTGATGTTTTGGGTCGAGACCCTTCTTCAGACTCTCAGTCTTGAACTGGTCCTGGAATCCAGGTCTGCTGGCAGCCAGGGGAGAGGCGAGGATCGGCGGAGTCATTGGTCGCAGACTGCGGGTGTCCAGAGTGCAGGTAAGGGTTGGTGATTGCGGTAGGCATGGCCTGGAAGCAGTTGGGGAAGCGTCGACAGCCCATCCTTGCGGTGAAGGCCGGTAGGACTGGTCTGGAAGCGGCTGGGGTGATGGTGCGGGTCGGCGGTAGTGGCAGTTGGGTGCATGGCGCGATCCAGTGATGCGTCTCACCTGAAACGGCACCTATCCATGCTCTACAGGGATGCTGCCTGACCTGCTGAGTCACTCCACAACATTGTGTCTTTCATCATTACACAAGTGTTATATTTCTTTGCCTCTGCAGTGTAACTAGCAGTTTATGTTTTTAAAGAGACAGTGGTGTCAGATTATTGTGGGTGTGCTCTGTCCACGAAACCAAAATCCATTATAAAGAGGTCAGTAATAATGAGAGTTTACTGTACAAATGATGATATAATTAATAATAAATTAATCCAAAGCAGTACAAAAAAATATTAAAGGGCAAGAACAGGATAATGAATGAGGAAGAGTTGAGAGTAAGGGGAAGGGGGTGGGAAAGAGGTGACTGGTTCAGCAGTCTGATAGCTGTGGGGAAGAGCTATTTTTATGTGTGGTCGACTGAGCTTTCAAGCTCGTGTATCTTCTCCCAGAAGATAGAAGAGAAAAAAGAGAATTGCTAGGATTACAGGAATCTTTGACAATATTGATTGAAAGATATAGTATGGAAACAGGCCTTTCGGCACATTGAGTCTATGCCAACCTGTTCACACTAGTTCTATGATATCCCACTTTCGCATCCACTCGCTAAACATGGGGAAATTTACTGAGGCCAATCAACCTACTTAACTGCATGTCATTGGGATTTGGGAGGAAACTGCAGCGCCTGGTTCCTTTTCACTTTTTGTGATAAATCTGACAATCAAATCTAGACGGAGACACAGGAACTGCAGATGCTGGTTTACAGAAAAAGACACAAAGTGCTGGAGTAACTCAGCGGGTCAGGCTGCATCTCTGGAGAACATGGATAGGCAGCGTTCCGGATTGGGACCCTTCTTCAGTCTTGACATGGTTTTGAACACACCTTTCACAGCTGATTATTTAGATAATTTATAATGAGTTTAGGAACCGAACCAGGAGCTCTGTATCTAGCTGCTGGCTGCATCCCAATTCCTGATGTGATTTTCATTAACCATGGATTGGGATAGATCCTGGCATAATATATTAACTACCCAAATGAGTTACAAGGGCTTAGATAAGCAAATTATACCCTGAAGATTAAAGCAGTCATATGCTTACATATCAATTCTCAGAATGTTTGGAATAGCATTACATTTTCATTCATTTCTAGTGCAAATGTGATGATTTACTTTTGTCTATTTCACTTGTATTTCTAGGTGTGTTCTTATGGTGATGTAATTCAGGTAAAAGTTCTGGGAGCTTTGGCTCTTATTGATGAAGGGGAAATGGACTGGAAAATTATTGCTATTAACCAGGAGGACCCAGACGCACAGATGTTTAATGGCAAGTTCAACTAGTCCATAATGTTTATTAACTTGCAATAACTGTAACAACTGGAGACAATCTTCTTATTTGAGGTAAGGTTTTTAGGTGACTTCAGGATGATGAGCCTGAGAATGGAAATTTGGAAGAACTAACACTTCTGAGGCAGTTCTAACCTGGACATCTTTCCAAAACTGATTGTAATTTGATGATCAACCACTCACCCAGCTGGGGAGGTTGGTCTGTCATTGAGGGATAATGTTTCAAAGTTCAGCTACAGTTAACCCAAGGGCAATATTGATGGTGTTGTCCTAGTTTGTAGAACCTAAAAAGAAGCTTAGCTGCAGACACAAAGAACTACAGATGCTGGTTTACAAAAAAAGACATACTTGCTGGAGTAACCTCGTGGTTCAGGAAGCATCTTTGGAGAACACGAATAGATGATGTTTCAGATGGGCACCTTCTTCAGTCAGAAAGAGCAGCAGGAATCACAGGACGGGAGCAGTGAGAGAGGATCTCACAGAACTCCCCTCGGAGAGAAGGGAACTTCAAAGTAGGCATACTCTGAGGTGATTTTGCAGTGGAGCAGTAAAATGTTGACACAAGGAACTGCAGGTGCTGGTTTACAAAAAAAGACACAAAGTAAGGAGGAACTCAGCAGATCAGGCAGCATCTCAGGAGAACATGAATAAGTGACATTTCAGATCGGGACCCTTCTTCAGACTGGAGAAGCTCAACTACATATACTTGGCATTATTATTTTCCATTATCATGTACCTAATATCTCAGAACCTGTTTGTGCATAGCTTCCACATGAAACTACACAATTAATGTTTGGAAGTACAAGGAAGAGACAAGATACAGTCCATTATTTTCAAATGTGATTGTTTTCTCAAAAATGAAGCATGTCCCTGGGTTCAGGAACTTGTGAACATAGCAAATACGCCTTCCTGGGGCCCAACTATGATTGTGCCACCAAGAAAAGTCTACAGTCATCAGTATCAGAATCAAATATATTGAACAAATTTCAATTAATTTATTGTCAGGGAAAGAACAAGGTTACCTGGCTTCAGACCTTTTCAGTTAGCATCAGCTCACAGCATAGCTGGGGATAATTATCAAGGTTCATTCTCCCAGAAGTCAGTTTCTCAAATATATTAGATAAAATCATGAATTTCCAATAGCACCAACAGAAACCGCTCTAACGATAAGAGGCAGAAAATGTTTTGAGTTGAAAGTTAAAAGGCTGGGCAAGTTTAATTCAAGTCTGACAAAAGAGGTTATGCCCAGAAAGTTAAACTGCTGTTCCCTTCTCCAGATGTGAACAGACCTATAGATTATTTAGTTCCTCTATGTAATTTTATCTCAGATGAGGTGTTTCAGTAATTTTTAAAAATATTTCACTTATCCGGCCATCTGGGATAGACCTGATTAAGTCATTTAAAAATCTCCCTTTGTAGTGTTTACCACAAGACAGGAATGTGTACCTGTCATAGAGATAACCTATAATCAGTAAATCATTTATAATGCTCAACTGCCAGTTTTCCTTGAGGAACTGACTAGCAGAAGATCATAGAGTCATTACAGCAGTGAAATGGGCTATTTGGCCCAACATGTCCTCCAACCGGTGGTCACCCATCCATAATCCCAACTTCCAGCACCTGTCCCATAGTGTTCAATGGTTTGGCGATTCAAGAGCACATCTTGACGCTTCTTAAATACTGTTAGCAATTTTGCTTCCGCCCCTCATTCTGGGAGTACATTTTAGGCACTCACCATTCTCTGGGTGAAAATAGGTCCTCTTGTGTCCCCTTGAAATTTCTTACCCCTTCCTCTAAATCTGTCATCTTCGTTTATTGACCTCTGGTAAGGGGGAAACATTATAAGTAAAGGGAAATGACTTCTTAATCATGTTATCTATCTGTGTAAACCACATCTACTGTGCTGCCCTCACCAATGCACTTTGTTACCTTCTCAAAAAAATCATTCAGATTGGTCAGATAGATGCAGTCTAGATTAAGCCTATCTGATCAGTCCCCAGTCTTTCAAAGTGATCAGAATCAGAATTGTTTCCAATAACATTCCTACAACTAATGTTATGCTCACAAGTTTGTAATTACCAGGCTTTTTCCTGCTACCTTTCTTGAAAATGGGGACCGTATATTCGCATTCCTCCAATCATCAGGTACCTCTTTTATAGAGAGCAAATATTTTAAAATCTCCACCAGAGCACTTGCAATCTCTTCCATTCCCCCCCCGTAGCAATGTGGAATAAATGTAATTTACCTTTTCAATCAACTTTATTTTAAGGGAAAGGATGTGTTCAAGGAAGCGGGGTTGGGAAGAGTGGAGTGGAGGTTGATGGAGGGCAATATTACACATTATATAAAATTTAAATTAAGTACTATTTGAGATTATGGTCACTTGGGTATGCTTGGGTATTAAGAATGTGTAGTCCCAGCAAAGGAAAAGTTATTATTTACAAAATATGATAGGGATCATGGAGTCTTGTGATTTTTAAGTTTATGATCAGCCACAAATATTTCTTCCTTCTCACCTAATGTGCAATAAACTACATTAATTTTGTAGTAATCACCGGGTGGCGCTGCGAAGGCATCCTCGCCAACAGCCTGTCCTTTCAACTTTTTTTGTTATTTTTAGTGTGTCTTAAATGTATGTTTTAATGTTTCTTTTTGGTATGTTTTATGTGGGGGGGGGAATCGGGGGAAACCTTTCTTGAGTCACTTACCTCGACGGAGATGTGATTTATCTCCGTGTCGCATCTCCGTCCCCCCCTGCTGCCTACAATGTGGAGTGGTGCGTCCTTTCCTTAAGAGGGGCCTGGAGCTTCAAGACGTGGGCGCGGCGCAGACTTACCATCGCGGAGCTGCGATCCTTTGCCGAGGATCGCTGTGGAAGTGCTCCGACTGCAAAAGCAAAAGATGATGCGTACAAATTAGCCAGAAAAAGCAGCATACCAGAGGACTGGGAGAAATTCAGAGACCAGCAGAGGAGGACAAAGGGCTTAATTAGGAAAGGGAAAATAGATTATGAAAGGAAACTGGCAGGGAACATAAAAACTGACTGCAAAAGTTTTTTATAGATATGTGAAGAGAAAGAGATTAGTTAAAACAAATGTAGGTCCCTTGCAGTCAGAAACAGGTGAATTGATCATGGGGAACAAGGATATGGCGGACCAATTGAATAACTACTTTGGTTCCGTCTTCACTAAGGAAGACATAAATAATCTGCCGGAAATAGCAGGGGGCCGCGGGTCAAAGGAGATGGAGGAACTGAGTGAAATCCAGGTTAGTCGGGAAGTGGTGTTGGGTAAATTGAATGGATTAAAGGCCGATAAATCACCAGGGCCAGATAGGCTGCATCCCAGAGTACTTAAGGAAGTAGCTCCAGAAATAGTGGATGCATTAGTGATAATTTTTCAAAACTCTTTAGATTCTGGAGTAGTTCCAGAGGATTGGAGGGTAGCAAACGTAACCCCACTTTTTTAAGAAGGGAGGGAGAGAGAAAACGAGGAATTACAGACCAGTTAGTCTAACATCGGTAGTGGGGAAACTGCTAGAGTCAGTTATTAAAGATGGGATAGCAGCACATTTGGAAAGTGGTGAAATCATTGGACAAAGTCAGCATGGATTTACGAAAGGTAAATCGTGTCTGACGAATCTTATAGAATTTTTCGAGGATGTAACTAGTAGAGTGGATAGGGGAGAACCAGTGGATGTGTTGTATCTGGACTTTCAGAAGGCTTTCGACAAGGTACCACATAAGAGATTAGGATACAAACTTAAATCACACGGTATTGGGGGTTCAGTATTGATGTGGATAGAGAACTGGCTGGCAAACAGGAAGCAAAGAGTAGGAGTAAACGGGTCCTTTTCACAATGGCAGGCAGTGACTAGTGGGGTACCGCAAGGCTCAGTGCTGGGACCCCAGCTATTTACAATTTATATTAATGATCTGGACGAGGGAATTGAAAGCAACATCTCCAAGTTTGCGGATGACACTAAGCTGGGGGGCAGTGTTAGCTGTGAGGAGGATGCTAGGAGACTGCAAGGTGACTTGGATAGGCTGGGTGAGTGGGCAAATGTTTGGCAGATGCAGTATAATGTGGATAAATGTGAGGTTATCCACTTTGGTGGCAAAAACGGGAAGGCAGACTATTATCTAAATGGTGGCCGATTAGGAAATGGGGAGATGCAGCGAGACCTGGGTGTCATGGTACACCAGTCATTGAGAGTAGGCATGCAGGTGCAGCAGGCAGTGAAGAAAGCGAATGGTATGTTGGCCTTCATAGCAAGAGGATTTGAGTATAGGAGCAGGGAGGTTCTACTGCAGTTGTACAGGGTCTTGGTGAGACCACACCTGGAGTATTGCGTACAGTTTTGGTCTCCAAATCTGAGGAAGGACATTATAGCCATAGAGGGAGTGCAGAGAAGGTTCACCAGACTGATTCCTGGGATGTCAGGACTTTCATATGAAGAAAGACTGGATAGACTTGGCTTATACTCGCTAGAATTTAGGAGATTGAGAGGGGATCTTATAGAAACGTACAAAATTCTTATGGGGTTGGACAGGCTAGATGCAGGAAGATTGTCCCCGATGTTGGGGAAGTCCAGGACAAGGGGTCACAGCTTAAGGATAAGGGGGAAATCCTTTAAGACCGAGATGAGGAAAAACTTTTTCACACAGAGAGTGGTGAATCTCTGGAACTCTCTGCCACAGAGGGTAGTTGAGGCCAGTTCATTGGCTATATTTAAGAGGGAGTTAGATGTGGCCCTTGTGGCTAAAGGGATCAGGGGGTATGGAGAGAAGGCAGGTACGGGATACTGAGTTGGATGATCAGCCATGATCATATTGAATGGCGGTGCAGGCTCGAAGGGCCGAATGGCCTACTCCTGCACCTATTTTCTATGTATCTATGTATCTGCGGGGCCTGTGGACTTTAACACCGTGATGCCTTGGTCTCCGGTAAGAAGAGGCCGACTCGGGAGCTCCATGCCGCGGAGTGTTCCGATCCATCCCGATGCCGGAGTTTCCTTCATCCCGACAAGAGGGCTTGGACATCGGAACGTCGGCAGCTGGCGACTGCGGAGGGTTCAGCCCCGACCACGGGTGAACAAAGGAGGAAGATGGCTGAACTTTATTGCCATCCATCACTGTGAGGAATGTTGATTCCACTGTGGTGGATGTTTATGTTAAATTGTATTGTGTATTGTGTTCTTTTTACTTGTGTGGCTGTATGGTAACTAAAATATCACTGTACCTTAATTGGTGCATGTGAGAATAAATGTGAACTTGAACTTGAATACTGTTCCTTCAGAAAGTAAATGTAACTGGCATTAAATCATTCAGCCACAGGGAATGAACATGTGAATGATCAGTAGGATGTAGACAAGTGTAAAATGTTTTTTGTAATGCTTTCCATATGTTGTAGTGTCCTGATACTTGGAGACTATGGGTAGCATTCACCAACTCTTCACATTTCTGTGTGTGTCTCATTTGTATCCATTGTGAGCTGCACAAAGAAGTCTGTATAACTACTCAGTGAATGTCACACAAGTGTTGTGAACTACACATGGTTATTGTGTATTCAGCTGCCACCAGCCACAGCTGTTCTTCAAAGCCTGTACTGTCTGCCTGATTTTCGGTTTAATTGAAGCTATGGTTGATGATGGAACTGACTGAATTGAAGGCAATATTTAATCTGGACATGTCTGCAGTTTTATGCTAGTGGGCTGTTACATACATTTATCACAATGGAGATGCATTATGAATAACAAAAGCAGTGAAGAACAATTACATTGTTCTTTTCATGTGATACAAATGTAGGCCATTCAGGCTATAAAACCTATTTCACCATTGATTAACATCATGACTAATTTGTTCAGACCGAAAGGTCTGAATGACAAATAAAGGAATCTCTAATCTCTAATCTCTCTCTATTTTCTCAGTTTTCTATTCCTATCTATCTGCTATAACCTTTCACCCTCTCGCTTACCAAGAATCTATATACCTACGCCTTTAAATATTTGAAGTCTTTGAATCCACCAAATTTTGAGAGAGGTACAAATACTTGTGACCCTCTGCAAAGAGAAACCATCACCATGTCTCTGTCTTAAATAGGTGGCTCTTATTTTTGTGCAGGCACTTTCAGGACATCCTAAATACTTTAAGACTGGTTTGTAATTTTGGAGTGTAATTACTTATCTGGCAAACAAATTCAATGGTTGAATAATGCTAAGCAAGGTCCCATAAATACCAAATAGGTAACATAGGATTGTTTTTAGTTCTTGGTTAAGTATTAGCCGGGGCTAGGAAAAGGCCCATGCTCTTCATCAAATAATGCCACTGGCCTTAATGAACTTAGTTGAACTGATTCAATTTTAAGATGGAAAATCTTGCAAATATTTTTAAAACTTTGTAACCATGTGCCATATTCCATGTAAGTACTGTAGATAGCAATAATTTGCATAGTTTTGCACCATCTTTTGGTTCATATGATGTAAGTTGAGACATATGCTCCCTGCACAGATGTTGCCTGACCTGCTGAGTTCCTCTTGGACTTGCTCAAGATTCCAGCATCTGCAGCTTCTTGTGTCTGTTATTTTACAATTTATTATTCTCCATCTCATTGTTTATACCACTTTGAGCTTTATGCTATCTGCAAATTTGGTAATGTTATGCGGCAGATGAAAGGAATGCAGAAGATTCTGTGGTTCGAGTACTTGTCAAAGGGAGAGATTGGATAGATTGTGCTTATTCTCTGTGGAGCAAAGGAGACTGTGGGGTGACCAGATAGATAATATAATGTATATAATATGTGCATGTGAGGGTAGATCGATTTTTTTTCCACATGGTAGGAGTATCAAAACCTTGAGGACATATGTTTAAGGTGAGAAGATGCAGTTTTGCAAGTGATCCGAGGGGGGAGATTTCTAACACAGAATGGTTGATGATTCTGCCTGAGGAGGTGTTGGAGTCAGATACAATCATTATGTTTAAAAAACATTTTGAGAGGCATTAGAATAGGCATAAAAAGATATCCTACTTCAGACAAATGGAATTAGTGGGGATGTGCAAAAATATCCGCACAATGTTGAGTGCCGAAATGCTTGTTGCTATGCCATCGACTTCTTATATTTAAAAAATCATTGACCACTGGGGAATACTCCTGTCTTTCCACAAGTCTGTAAAAACAACCACTTTATCTTCTGTCTGCTATGTGTTTTTAAGACAGTTTCCTATGCATGCTCTTCTGACCCTTAAATTCCTTGGGGTCTCACTATCGTTAAGCAGATTTAGGGGGTGGGCCTTCTGTTACTGGATTTCTGTCAATGAAAAAAACAATCAGATTACTCAAACACGAATGTGTGCTGGCTTTCTTGTCTATTCAGAATTCTAAAAGTAACTGCTATTTTTTTTCTGATCGTTGATTCTAAAACCTTCCCCACCAGAGGTTAAGCATACTCGATTGTGATACCTGACATGTTCTTAAACCTCTTTGAACAAGGGTATTACATTTGTCATTTTCCAGTCCTCTGGCACTCCCCGTATTTAGGGAAGATTATTGCAAGCCCTTCGGCAACCTGGGATACATCCCGTCCGTGCTTTGTTTACTTTAAGCATCACCACTAATTAGCAGATAGAGAGTAAAACCCAAGGTCCATATCTATTATATCCATCCATTCTCAAATAAACAAAGGAAGAGACACCAGTGTGCGTGATATGTGCAGATTTGATAGACATGGGGACAGTGGGAGAGCTGGAAGATCATTGTTCAAAACTGAGATGAAAGAAGCATAACCCAGGTGGTAGGAATGATATTAAATCCATTGAAATATCTTTTCAAAGGCAACGTATAGAAGATTACAGAATTAATGCAGGAGATTGGGATTAGTGTTGATGAACAAAAAGGTCGTTAGGAACGTGATGGTCCATAAGGACCAATTTCTGTGCAGCATAGTTTAGTTTAGAGACACTGCATGGCAACAGGCTCTTTGGCCCACCGAGTCTACACTGACCATCACAATAGTTCAGTCATCCCACCACACAGAGCAGCTGCCTTACAGCGCCAGAGACCTGGGTTCAATCCTGACCACAAGTGCTGCCTGAACGGAGTTTGTATGTTCTCTCCGTGACCTGTGTGGGTTTTCTGTGGATGCTCCAATTTCCACCCACACTTCTGGTGGTGTAGGATTGTGTTAGTGGTCAGCGAGGGCTCGGTGGGCCAAAGGGCCTGTTTCCATGCTGAACCTCTAAATTAACTAAACTGGCCAATTAATCTACAAGAACACATGTCTTTGGGATGTGGGAGGAAACCGGTGCACTTGGAGGAAAACCACGCAGTCACAGGGAGAACATGCAAACTCCACTCAGTGAGCGAACGAACCAAATAAGGAACGAACCCGGGTCCCTGGCGCTGTAAGACAGCAGCTCTACCAGTTGCACCACTGTGCTGCCCTCAATTCTATGACAAAATATAATAGAAAATCATCTAGAAACCAAATATATAATTTTAAGGATGGAGTTCAAGAGGATACATTATTGAATTATTTGAAGTAAAAATAAATAGGTAACATTGGTGAAATTGATATTACATATATGGCCTTTCCAAAGGTAATCTAGACTGTGCATCTACCCAATCTATTCCTCTCATGATTTTGTATACTTCTATAAGATCTCTTCTCATCCTCCTATGCTCCATGGAATAGAGACCCAGCCTACTCAACCTCTCCCTATAGCTCACACCCTCTAGTCCTGGCAACATCCTCGTTCTGAACCTTTTCAAGCTTGACAATATCTTTCCTATAACATGATGCCCAGAACTGACCTGTCCTATCCATGTACCTGTCCAATTGCTTCTTATACGATGGGATAGTCCCAGCCTCAACTACCTCCTCTGGCAGCTTGTTCCATACACCTACCACCCTCTGTGTGAAAAAGTTTACTTTTCGGATTCCTATTAGATCTTTTCCCCTTCACCTTGAACCTATGTCCTCTGGTCCTCGATTTCCCTACTCTGGGTAATCTAGACTCTGTGCATCTACCCGATCTATTCCTCTCATGATTGTGTATACCTCTATAAGATCTCCTCTCATCCTCCTACGCTCCATGGAATAGAGACCCAGCCTACTCAATCTCTCCCTATAGCTCACACCCTCTAGTCCTGGCAACATCCTCATAAATATTTTCGGAACCCTTTCAAGCTTGACAATATCTTTCCTATAACATGGTGCCCAGAACTGAACATAATATTCTAAATGCGGTCTCACTGATGTCTTATACAACTGCAACGGGACCTCCCATCCTCTATATTCAATACTCTGACTGATGAAGGCCAAAGTGCCAAAAGCCTTTTCGACCACCTTATCTATCGGCGACTCAACCTTCATAGAACTATGCACTTGTACTCCTAGATCCCTCTGCTCGACAACACTACCCAGAGGCCTACCATTTACTGTGTAGGTCGTGCCCTTGTTCGACGTCCCAAAATGTAACACCTCACACTTCTCTGTATTAAATTCCATCAACCATTCCTCTGCCCATCTGGCCAATCTTTAATTTATTGTTTCAGCTAATTTTATTGTTATTGCTTGTGGAAATTTTTTTTACTGATGAATTTAACTTCATTTACAACCCACAGACATTGATGATGTCAGGAGGTACAAACCAGGCTACTTGGAGGCCACAGTTAATTGGTTTAGATCGTACAAGGTTCCTGATGGAAAACCAGAAAACCAGTTGGGTTTCAATGGAGAATTCAAAGACCGGGTATATTTTGCATTGAATGTTTTTGAATTAAACCTTCCATTATCTGGGTGATTCATTTTGTAGGAGCAAACATTACTGAAGGGGCAGTAGTGGAGCTAACAATTGATCTTTAAATCTTGATTTTTGTCTATAATTTCTTTTACATAAGATAATAAAGTTTGCTATTGACTATCTTAAACCCTCAGAAGAGAAACAGAACGGAATGAATGCAACATTTCAGGTTTCTGATTTGGTCATTAGCTGCATTGAAGTACCATTGCTATAATTCCAACACTGGTAAGTGTTGTTGAGCAAAGAGATCTAAAAGTACAACGATAGTTCGCTGAAGGTGGCATCACAGGTAGATAGGGTAGTGAAGAAGGCATTTGGCATGCTGTGCAAAATATATGGGAATATTGCCAGGGCCTGAAGCAAAAGAGGTTGGCCAGGCTAGGACTTTATTCCTAGCAATCTTTTCACACAGAGGGTAGTGGGTATATGGAACAACTATTTGTATAGAGGAAGTAGTTGAGTCAGGTATAATGTAAAATATAAAACTAATTTGAACAGGTACATGGATAGCAAAGTTTTAGAGGGATATTGGCCAAACACAGCTAAATGAGACTAATTTAGATGGCACACCTTGGTCATCATGGACGAGTTGGGCTGAAGTGCCTGGTACCATGCTGTATAACTATTTAATATGCAACAAATCTCTGTTTTTTTCATCTGTATTACTTCAATTCGCTTGAACATTAAGATAAGGCAAAGAGTAGGCTGGCTTAGTCAGCTTCTTCATTCCACTGTAATGTGAAACATACAGAGCACTGGCAGCAATCAACGTTGTTCTATTAAATTGGTCAATGAATCCATTTAATGATTTAATAAGGCACATGCAACATTGCCTCATATTAATGGATTTATAGAGAATAATCTTTTGGCGTCCAGTGCAAACACTCTTGTTTTTTCAGACTTGTTGCAGAAATGTGATACCCGACTGACAGTGTAATCCTTTTTTTTAAAGCAGGAAACACACCCTGTTTTTGTCTAAACTGACATGATTTACCTCCCACTCCTCTCCACACCCCACCAACACCCTTGTTCCACTTCATCAGGAGTGGAATCTACTAGCCCAACCTGATGGTGATTCATCCTCAGTATTAAGATTATTGTACTAGCAGATGAACTTGGTCAGCAAGAGGCTACTGAAAGGCCAAATTGTCAACTTCCTAGAGTTGGGGAAATAATGTTGTTTTTGGATTTTTATTTTTTACCAGCCTTAAACTATTTTACTGCTATATTCGGTGGCACAATGGTAGAGTTTCTGCCCTACAATGCCAGAAACCCAGGTTTGATTCTGACTATGGGTGCTGTTTGTATGGAGTTTGTAATTTCTCCTTGTGACTGTGTGGGTTTTCTCCAGGTGCTCTGGTTTCCTCCCACATTCCAAAGACATGCAGGTTTATATTTTAATTGGCTTCTGTAGTAAATTGTCCCCAGTGTGTAGGATAGAACTAGTGTACGGGTGGTTGTTGGTCGGTTTGGACTCGGTGGGCCAAAGGGCCTGTTTCTACGCTGTATCTCTAAATTAAGCTAACCTAAATTAAACTGTTCATAATCATACAGATTCATAGGCATGTGTGTATTTTGTTGTAGGAATTTGCACTTGGAGTCATAATGTCTACACATCAATATTGGTGTTCCTTAATCTACAACAAGACTGAAGGAGGTGATATTAATTGGTGAGGTTTGGTAATGTTTAACGGAAACTGTTTGGGTTATAAATTAGTTAAATGTTAAAGAGATCTTTAATAAATGTTGTGACAATATTCGCAATATTCCTATCTGGTCACATCAAAGGGACTAAACTTGCTGATCACTCTTCAGTCAGAAATATCAATTATTGACATACAGAATTATCTTTAATTTCTCCAAGGAAGGGGTGGGAAAGTTGAGCTTGATAGCACATGACATTGAGATAAGTAGCATTGCTGTTTTGTTAGGGCAAGTTTGATAAGTGCACAAGGAAGGCAGGAAATAGAGTCATAGAATTATGCAGCACGGAAACGCCCTTTGGCTCAACTCGACCATTCTGACCATGTTCTACCTGAGCTCTTAAACTTTCATATTTATGTACCTATCTAAATATTTGTCAAACATTGTAATTGTACTCATCTCAACAGCCTCCTCTGGCAGCTCATTTCACATATGCATCACCCTCTGTTTGAAAAAGTTGCCCCTTACACCTCTTAAATCTTTCTCATCTCGCCTTAAGCCTATACCCACTAGTTTTAGACTCCATTACCCTGGGGAAAAGACTGACCTTTCACCCTATCCTTGCACCTCATGATTTTATATACCTCTGTATAGTCACCTCACAATCTCTCCATGGAAGAAAGATCCACCCTCTGCTCAAGCCTAACAGTTCTCAGAGATTCTCATGGATATTTTCTGCATTCTTTCCAGTTTAATGCCACCCTTCTTATATGTTGGAGGGATTAGGTGAAGTAAAGAATGGATGGAGACTGCAGTGGACTATAGGTCACGTTAGGGCAGCAAATTGTTTTTTTCTGTTATTTTCGTGTCATAACTCCCAGCTCATGCTATGTTATTTGTTTTTCAATATTTTGAGGTTTAGTTTTTTACAATAGTGTAATTTAAAATTCCTTTGTTTTGATTTAAATTTGAGCATTAGAAATTAGCATTAGGGAGATGAGAATTGTTCATCTATTCTGAGCTCTGCAGAACCTTGGAAAATGAATCCACATGTAATCTTTTCTACTTCTCGTAACTGTTTTAAATTGAAACTGTTTGCATGTATTGACTTTTGTAATCATTTGTTTTTTACTTCAGCAAAAATGTGTCAATTAGAGACAGTCCCTTCTGCTGTAGTCATGAAGAAGCAAAATCACTTGTGCTTTCAGTAAGTAGTTTCTATTTGCTAACTGTGGATGAGATATGCATGTGCCTTTAATATAGTTACCTCATCACTACTAACCACTCCCCATATCACAAGTATAATTACAACCTCCCCACCCACATATCGCTCTCTAGTTTCCGTGACAGACCACGTACAGCTAGTGCTCTCTTTAATGTTGCAGCATGAATAAAAGAAGTAAAGTTACAGTGCGTCGATAACACTTCTTTACATGGTGTCAGTCCTCTTACCCTTGCGCCCCCTGTTTATCGGTTGTTTATTTGATTTTACCCCAGTTTTCTGTTCCCCCCCCCCCCCCTCTTATTTCCTCGTTATGGCCACTTCTTGCCGCAAGCCCGATGTGCTAGTTTTTGATTCAGACATTGCCCATCGATGGGATGTGTTTAGACGTGACTTCAACCACTATGTCACAATCGCTCATCCTGTCGCCACACCAGAAGTCAAAGCTTCTCTGCTTCTCAACCTGGCTGGTCCCGATGCCCTGGCTCGGTCAGACTTCTTCGTCTACGATGCGGGTGAATCTGCTCGGGACCCGGTATGTTTGTTGGCTAAGTTTACCGCTATTTGCGACATTCCCTCTAACTGCATTTTAGAACGTTTTAAACTGTTCGGGCGGCGTCAGCACCCTGGTGAATCGGCCGAGAACTATGTCGCTGCTCTGAGACACCTGGCCAGGCGGTGCCGCCTTGACACGCTGACCCCCGAGGAACTGACCAGGGACCTTCTGGTTTACGGCCTCCGCGATGAAAAGCTAAGGGCTGAACTTTTGCGCAGGCCCGACCTGTCTTTTAACGAGGCTATGCATGCCTGCCGTTTAGCCGAAGCTGTCACCTCGGCGATGTCACCGGCTAATCATGACATTAACTTTGCCAGCGGTACCAGCCGTCGGCTGAACACGACCCCCGGGGTCCGGCTTTGCTCCCGGGGGACGCGCCCAGCAGAGGTGCCCCAATTGTAACTTTGCTACTCATCTGTACAATATATGCCCTGCTTTGGGTAAAACGTGAAATTACTGCAAGATACTGAAAACCTCTCAGCCCCTCAGTTTCTATCTCCTTGATTCCAACTGCATTACCCTGTTGGGCATCCAGGCATGCCAGGACTTGGGCCTGGTCTCCTTCCACCGTGACATCCACAAGGTGCAGGCCCTCATGGACCCGTTGACTGAATATCCTGACCGTTTTGATGAAAAGCTGGGCAAGTTGCCCTGCAACTACAAGATTGTAGTCGACCGCAAGGTCGAGCCAGTGGTCCGTGCGCCACACCGTGTCTCCTTCGCCATGAAGGACAAAGTAGAATCGACGCTGCACAGCATGGTGAAATTGGGCATCCTAAAGGCGGTCAGCGAACCCACCAGGTGGGTCTCCACCATGGTGGTTGCCGCGAAAAAGGACAAAAGCGAAATACGCATTTGCATCAACCCCAAGGACCTCAACCTGGCCATCAAACGCCCGCACTACCCTATGAGAACAGTAGAGGACGTCGCCGCACAGGTTGGTCCGGCTGCAATCTTTTCTGTCCTCGATGCCAAGAGCTCCTTCTGGCAGATACCGCTTGACGAGCAGTCCTCCATCCTGACGACTTTCAGCACACCCTTCGGCAGATTTAGGTTCCTCCGAATGCCATTCGGAATCAACTCTGCCAGCGAGGTGTTCCAACGGACAATGGAGCAGCTGTTTGCAGGTCTACCCTGCGCCATCATCGTTGACGACATCTTGGTCTACAGTAAGGATGTCGCCGAACACGACTTCCACCTCCGCCAAGTCCTAGACCGGGCCAGGGAGATCAATTTGAAACTGAACCCCAAGAAGTGCCGATTCCGCGTCCCGGAGGTCACATATGTTGGACATGTATTCACAGCCTCGGGGCTGAAACCCGACCCGCAGAAAACGGCTGCCATCTCCGGGATGTCTTCACCCACTGATGTGCCCAGCCTGCAACGTTTCCTAGGCATGATAAACTACCTGGGGAAGTTCATTCCCGACCTCAGCGAGCTCAGCGCACCCCTGAGGGAGTTGATAAAGAAGGACACAGCCTGGGCTTGGTTCCCTCAACACCAGAAAGCATTCGACATCCTTAAATCTAAGCTAATCAGTACTCCCACACTTAGATTTTTTGACCTGCAGCGTCCCATTATCCTCACCTGCGACGCCTCTAAGTTCGGGCTCGGTGCCGCTTGCCTACAGCTCCATGACGGCCTGCAGCTGCCGGTTTCCTTCGCGTCCCGCACCATGACCCCTGCCAAACAGCACTACGCTCAGATCGAGAAGGAGCTACTGGCCGTGGTGTTTGCCTGCTCCAAATTCAAGGACTACATTCTAGGCAACACTTTCACCATCGAAACTGATCACCAGCCGCTTGTCACCATTCTCAACAAATCGTTCCACGTTGCCTCATCCCGACTGCAGCGCATGATGCTGCAGTTCCAGCGCTTCACTTTCGACGTTGTTTATCGTAAGGGCAAAGACATGTTCGTGGCCGACACGCTGTCCTGTGCACCGCTAGCATCCACTGATCGCCACCCCTATGAAATGTCTGACCTGATGGTGCTCAATGTGAATATTGTCCCCTCACAGCAGATGAAGTCCCTGGTCGAGCACACTGCGGATGATCCTGCCCTGCAACAGCTTTCTGCCATCATCCAGCAGGGCTGGCCCGACCGTCGTTCCGCTTTGCCGGCTGGCGCCGTGCCCTACTTCCTGATCCGTGATGAGCTCGTACTTCACGACAGCGTGGTTGTGAAAGGTCACAAGGTTGTTGTGCCTGATGCGCTGCACGACCGCTATTTTCAGGCCGCTCACCACGGTCATCCTGGGGCCGAAGCCACCTTGTCTCACGCCCAGAGCCAGTTCTACTGGCCTGGTATGGCTCAATACATCCGGGAGAGGGTCTCCTCGTGTTCCACCTGCAACAGTCTCGCCCCCCACCAGCAACGTCAGCCGTTTCTGCAGCAGCCTGCCCCCGAACTGCCCTGGATGGCGGTTGCCACTGACATTTTCGATTGGCGGGGCAAACACTTCCTGGTCGTGGTCGACTCCTACTCCAGCTGGTTCGAGATTGACCAGCTGCACTCCCTCACCTCCTCGGCCGTTGTCGATAAGCTGGGCCGCCATTTCTGTACCTTTGGCACCCCGGCAACCCTGCAGTCGGACAACGGCAGCCAATTCACGAGCTCCGAGTTTAGGGCTTTCGCAACCCGCTGGAACTTCCGCCACTTCACCAGCAGCCCTGAGTACCCGCAAAGCAACGGTCTGGCCGAGCGCGCTGTCCGCAGTGCAAATAACTTGCTGGAACAATGTCACTTGTCTAACTCCGATTTTTTTATGGCCCTCCTTAACCCTCGCAACATCTCCCGCGACCCTTTCATGGGCTCCCCTGCTCAGCGGCTCATGTCTCGCACTACCAGACCACCGATCCCAGTGGCCCAGCGCTCCCTCATCCCCTCTGTCCTCAAGCCCGCTGCTGTCCAGGAACGCATTGCCTTTAAGCACGAGGTTCAGAAGCGCTCCCATGACAAGTCCTGCCGCCCCCTGCCGCGCCTTTTCCCCGGTCAGGTCATCCGCATGCAGACCCCCTCCGGCCATTCCCGGCTCGCTACTGTCGTCGCCTCTGCTGGGTCGCCCAGGTCCTATCTCGTCGACCATGCGGGAACGGTCTACCGCCGGTCCCGCCAACACCTGCGGCTCGTCAATGAGCCACGTTCGCCGCCCGCAGATCCTTTTGCTCCCCCTCTGCAATTTCGGCACCCGGCCGGTGCTCTGCCCGCCACTCCTCGCATGCCACGGTCTCTACCCTCTCAGCTCCATCAGTCCACTCCTACTCCGGCTCTCCCTCCCTCGCCTGCCCGCGCGCTGCCCGCTGCTGAACCCGCATCCCCTCCTGCCTTTCTGCCCTTGTCTTCTCCGTCCCCTCCCGGCTCCCCCGTTCCAGTTCGGCCGTCCGCACCTGTTCCTCTTCTTCCTGCCGGGAGGGAGGATGGCGAGATGCGAACTCGGTCAGGACGTGTTGTCAAGCCGCCTGTCCACTATGGTGACTTTGCTTAACCGTTTCTAGCGCATGAGACGTGATCGCCCTGTCACTACCTTGTTTGCCTTTCGTTTCCAAGGGGAAGGATGTAGATGAGATATGCATGTGCCTTTAATATAGTTACCTCATCACTACTAACCACTCCCCACATCACAAGTATAATTACAACCTCCCCACCCACATATCGCTCTCTAGTTTCCGTGACAGATCACGTACAGCTAGTGCTCTCTGTAATGCTGCAGCATGAATAAAAGAAGTAAAGTTACAGTGCGTCGATAACACTTCTTTACACTAACACCGTATAAATTATACCTATGATGATAATTATTTTTTTCATGAATAATAGGGAACTAAATTTCCCGGTTGTCCAGTAAATTGAATTATTGAGTGTTGGAGGTTGAAGGGGTGACCTGATAGAAGTATTTAAAATTATGAGAGGCATAGATAGAGTAGATAGATTTTTTTATCCCAATGATGGAAAAGTTAAATACTGGAGGACATAGCTTTGAGGCAAGAGAGCAAAATTTGAAAGGAGATGACATGGCTATTTTTTGCCTTTAACACACTGCTACAGGAGGTGGAGAAAGCAGATATAGTAGCATCATATAAGAGGCACATGAACAAACAAGGAATGGAGGGATTTTGATCATGCACAGATGTTTAAATTGGCATAGTTATCCATACAGACATTTGTTATACGTGAATTTTGCCCGAACAGTCTTTGACCCATAGCGTTGTGGCCGGTAGCGCTATATTTAGAACCCATAGCGCTGCAGCTGACAGCGCTTTGTTTCCAAAGGGGGGGCTTGCTTGGATGCAGCCCCCTGTCATTGGGTGCAGTTTGAATTTGGGAGCAGCGCTATTGGCCAGGCCTGACCGGCGGTTATTTCTACGACTGATTTCTTACCTGTATAAAGGCAGGCCATAAGTTAGTTCATGTACGAGAGGGGTTTACCGACGGGCTGAGTCGCGGGCGGAGGCGGAGAGAGAGAGGGAGAGATGTGCTGCTGTAGAACGGATAAAAAGACAAGTATTGTTTTTGTTCTCCCTCTTGCCAATAAATCTGATGTGTGACATGTACGAGGGGTTCACTGACAGGCTGAGTTGCAATCAGCACCGCGGACAGAGGCAAGGAGAGAAAGGTGTGCTGCTGTAAAACGGACCCCGCTCTTACCAAGACAAGTATTGTTTTGTTCTCTTGCCAATAAATCTGAATTGTAACTAAACAGATGCGTAAGCCATTTTCTGTTCTATTAGTCAGATCCTCGAACCTGTTCCCTTGGAACAATTGGGGTAGTCGGCAGGATCTGGCAAATAAAATAGAAAATGTTTGGTAAAAAGAAATAGCAAACGAGATGGCGCTGGTTCAGGCCAAGCGCCCCCACAAGGAGCTGCTTCCCTCAGTGCAGGGGAGCCCGCAGCAGGTCGTAGGGCAGGCGGGACCAAGAACCTCGAGTCTTCGCCCCTCCAATGCTTTTAATGGGTCACAAAGGAGAGGTTTATTGTTGTAAATTTCATCTGAATGGATCAACACCGACATCTGCAGGATTTGATCGATTCCTATTGTTTTGGAATGTATATGGCGTCAGCGATAATTATGTTACATTGGAAGGTCACAGTGGAGCAGTGATGAAATTGGCAGCATGCTTTTTCCAGCATCACCAGACAAAACTCTGGCAGTGTGGGACAGTGAAACAGATGAAAGAATCAAGAGACTTAAAGGTCACACATCCTTTGTGAATTTATGTTATCCAGCTCAATGGGGACCACAGTTGGTCTGTACAGGAAGCATCGATGAAACAGTTAAGTTATGGGACATTCAGAAGGCTGCAATCCATACGTTTCAAAACACGTACCAAGTACTGGCAGCAACATTTAATGACACAAGTGATCAGATTTTCTCTGGTGGTATTGATGACGACATTAAGGTTTGGGACCTCTGACAATACAAGTTAATTTATACCATGCATTGTCATACAGACTTGGTGACTGGTTTGACCCTGAGTGGGGTAAAAGAGAACATCACCAACTCGCTGACCACATCCAGGAAGCCGGTAGGATGGTGGCCTTTCGGGATGTTTGGAGGCTGGTGGACAACAGTGGTACAATGGGGACTGACCATTGGGACAATCTTGTTAGCCATAATTTTACGACGTTGTATGTGCGGATTGGAATCACGACCGTGTTGACTTTACCAACGCCTGTGGGCCGGATGTAACGAAGTAACGCCGCAGGCCGGATGTGACGGTAACCCCAGACTGTTCGAGTGGTGGAATGTTTTTTTGCGAGAATTTTGCCCGAACAGTCTGTGGCCATTGTGCAATGTTTAAAGCCCATAACGCTGTGGCCGGTAGCGCTATGTTTAAAGCCCATAGCACTGTGGCCGATAGCGCTACGTTTAAAGCCCATAGCTCTGTGGCCGGTAGTGCACATATTTAGAATGCATAGTGCTGCAGCTGACAGCGCTTTTTGAATTTGGGAGCAGCGCTATTGGCCAGGACTTACCGGCGGTTATTTCAACGACTGATTTCTTACCTATATAAAGGCAGTTGCCGGTAGGCCATAAGTTAGTTCATGTACGAGGGGTTCACCGACGTGCTGAGACGCGATCAGCGCCACGGAAGGAGGCAGAGAGAGAGAGAGAGAGATGTGCTGCTGTAAAACGGACCCTGCGCATGCCAAGACAAGTATTGTGTTTATTTCCTCTCTTGCCAATTAATCTAATTTGTAACTAAACAGACAAGTGAACCTTTTTCTAGTCAGATCCTGGAACCTGCTCCCTTGTAACAACACTGTGTGCCAAAAGGTCTGTTCCTGTGCTTACTGTTTTATAAGCTTCTATCAATAAATCTATCAATAAATCCACCTTCATCAGCTGAATTTTGCAAGTTCTTGATTGAACCATGCTATGGAAAGAAACACTAGAGCATTAGTAATATCAAGGGTGACACATTGTGAGGATTCTAGAGATGCACCATAGAAAGTATTCTGAAATAATGCATCTCAATCTAGTAAGGCAACTGTTCTCTCTTGACCATCTGAATCTGCAGAGAATGGTGAACATTGCCATCACAGGCTTGTCACTTCCTTCCACCCAGTCCATGGTCACAGTGTGTTGTATCAGGAAGGCTGGAGGTATTGTCAAGGATACCTGTCCCCTTGGCCATTCCATTTTCTCTCTTTTACTTTGTGGGAGAAGGTACAGAAGCTTGAAAGCTTGAATATCCATACTTTAAGAACAGTTTCTTCCCCACTGCTATCGACTCTTTCACAGCACATTCCTGGAGGTGTTGCCACGTACTCTCATTCTTAATTCTACCTTATACAGTTATTCCCTCGTCGTACTTTAATATTCTTTGCACTACCATAATGCACCTTCTGTTTTGCACCAGCTGTTATTTATTATAGTATTATGTACACTGTTTACTGTGTGAGCTTCATGTGAGTAAGGTATTTCAGTGCACCCTAGTGTACCTGACACCAAGATGATCTAATCTAATCTAACCTCCACCAGCAGTACAGGGATCTGGGAAGTCAAAACCCACTTGTGGGGAAGATTTAGATGGAAGTAGCTGCAGTGAAAGTCAGGCCAGTGAATTGCTGCGCTATATTCCGTATGTATGTTTTGGTAGAATCCCAAAGTTTGCTAATGCAGGGAACGTGGGTACTATTCAAATGGAAAGTCATATACAGTATTTTTATGGATGCACCCATTTGAAAGAGTGGTGTGTTTTCTATTGCGCTTACATCATAAATCACGTCATGATCAGAGTGTGAAGAAGCACAGAAACAGGCCCTTCGGTTCACTACATCAGTGCCAAGCTTTGAATGGTCACAAATAAAAAGTTGCAGGTGGGAGCAGAATGCTTAACAAAGGCCAGTCTGTGAGAGAAAGAAATGGAAGACGTACAAAGCAACTTTGCAGAACAGGATTAGAATATAGAAGTAAATATTTCATTTTATCCATCTATACAAACTAAATCAGGTAATTAATTAAATATTTGAAAAATATAAACATAAATTTAATGAAATGATCTGGTGGCAGTCCTGTGGTTAAGATGCTGCACAAATAATCCAGAGAATTGAATTCAAATCCCACCACGGTACCGAGCCAGCTCAAGCACAGCACTCAGCTACAAACTTAGAGCCCAACTGGGCAAGTAAACATAGAAGTGTAATGATCATTGTTTGTTTTACAGGCACCGGAATATGTTAAACCAAGCCCGATACCAGAGGAAGGTATGATCCCATCAAGTGTTGAATTTACCGTATAAGCAAATGTAAACACCTTTGGAGCAGACAGCTGACTCTTGTTCAACAAAGGGCACATTATGGCTTGAGCATGTTTGAAACATGACATAGTGAATGAAGTGATATAGGGTTAGTGCTCAAAGTGGCTCTGAGGTAACAGAACAGCCATGATCCCATTGAAGGTAGAGCAGACATGAAGGACCATATGCCTTCCCTTGTTTCTAGCTCTTACATCCGTGTGATAGAGAGTAAGCAGTAATCTATTTTAATTGGTAAATCGGGTGCAAGTACTTCGTTTAATTTAAAGATACAGCGTGGAAAAAGGCCCTTCGGCCCACCAAGTCCGCACCAACCAACAATCCTACACACTAGGGATAATTTACAATCTTTACTGAAGCCAATTAACCTAGCAGCCTTTGGAATGTGAAACTGGAGGACCCGGGGAAGACTCACACGGTCATGGGGAGAATGTACTGGCTTAGTACAGACAGCAACACGTGTCTGGAGCTGTAAGGCAGCAACTCTCCTATTGTGTCACCATGCCACCCATTTACAATTTTTTATAATTTTTTTAATTAATTTAATAATTATAAATTGACATGATACGTAATACTGAGATATAGGGGGAATTAGATAAATAGAGGAAGGTGCAATGATGTAATGTATTGTCATAGGGGGTCCTGTGGGTCATTCACACTGGGCTTGGCCTTCTTGACTGAAAGCCTGTTGCTGTGCAATAATATTTTGTGTAACACCAAGAGGCTTCCAAAGCTCTTCCTTTGAAGCTTTTCCTTTTCATCTATTATCTTCTCTCTAAAACATCTGATTCAAGCGGGAGAGAGCCAGCAGTCCTGCAGAGGAATGCTGGGATGTGATCCTGGACCTGAGAAGAGACAACCTGAATACTTCCTCTCCATCTGTAGGTTTTTCTACAACGGCAGCTATATGATGGGCTGCTTGAGATAATTAAATGGTGCAATTTTAAAGGCGAGTTAGAATCATGGACACTCTACATTCGCACTAACCTTCCACTCCCCTGGCACCAGTTCCAAGTCTCCTTCCACTCTCTACACCTAGTTTCCTACTCCCATTCCACCCCCCAGACCCTAGGCCCCCGCTTCCCAAGCTACTAGGTTCACCGTGTAACAGTTTAAAAACAAAAGTGCATTAACAGTGTGTCTCAACACACTTTTAATCAATTTTTATAGTTCAATAGCCATAGTATTAAATAATCTAGGAAATAAGCTAATGTGGCAGCACCAAAGTTCAAACTATCTCAGCCAAACAGACAAAATAGTTTGCACTGATGCTTCAATGGGTCTTCTGGTTAAAATTTGACCACTGCATACTTTCTCAATCTGTTATGAAACAAGGACCATCTTTACCTAATGGTTTAATTCCACATTGAGAAAATATCGATTAACATCAGCAGTAATCTTTTACTTTTAATAATGAATGCGAGTAATCCCTATCTTGTACTTGTTTTCAGGCTTATATTTTTTGGATGAGGGAGTGGGTGGAATCAAATGTTAACATTTTACATTTGTGTTATTATGTACATCGGTTTGTATTAAACTAAAAATGTGATCTTTAACCATCATTTGATTGCAACATGTGATTCCAGAGTTGTGAGGCTGCTCATGATGTTGATTAGAGAAAATGAATCGGCACGTGTTATAGAGTCGTAGGGTGAAACAGTGTGGAAACAGGCCCTTCAGCCCAACTTGCCCACTCCGGCCAACATGTCCCAGCTACACTAGTCCTACCTGCCTGCATTTGGTCTATATTCCTCCAAATCTGTCCTATCCATGTACCTGTCTAACTGTTTCTTAAATGTTGGATTGTCTGCCTCAACTACCTTCCTTACATCCACCACCCTTTGTGTGGAAAACCCTCAGATCCTATTAAATCTTTTCCCCTTCACCTTAAAACTATGTCCTCTGGTCCTCGATTCGCCAACTCTGGGCAAGAGACTCTGTGCATCGACATGATCTATTCCTCTCATGATCTTATAGACCTCTATAGAGGGGTGATCTTATAGACCTCTATAAGATCACCCCTCATCCTCCTGCACTCCAATGAATAGAGTCCCAGCCTACTCAACCTTTCCCTATAGCTTAGACCCTCTAGTCCTGGCAACATCCTTGTAAATCTTCTCTGTACCCTTTCCAGTGTCGCTGGAAGAAGTGGAGAGAATAGACCCAGCTGTGTTTCTCTTATTCCAATATATCCTCCTTTAGCCTCACTGATGAGGTCATCTGGAATTAGGGACAGAAATTAGCTCATACTAGTTTTTTTTTCTCTTTCTGCAGTGAACAAATGGCATTTCCTCAAGAACTAAACAGTGATCACGCATCATATTAAAGAACATATGCTGTTTCACAGTTGCAAATTATCTCAGATATCTGGAAGCAGAAATTCCTGAAATTAATCTACAGTGCAGATTATAGAATCGTCAAGGAAAAGTCTTGATGTACAATCAGCCATGAACAATGTTTGATGATCAATACTCTCATGCAAGCTAAGGGACACATTGCCCACTTTACATTTGTCAAAGATCAATTTTTTTGTTTAATCCTTCGAATATGATAAGTAATTATTTTGGTTATTACTTTTACAATTTCTTGTGATAATATATTTTGCAAATAAAAATGCACTTTGATTCAATTTTCATTAACCTAGTGAAAAGCTACATATAGCGTATTTTTTTAACACTATGCAGGTACTTAACTAATGTTATTTAAAGGCACCTTCAGGATACTTCTGTTCAAAAAGTTTGTAGAAATAATTTTGTTGGTATCTATTTGTTGCTCTTTGTTATCAGAAAACTTCAGAAATTCATGTGTACGCAATTTATGATTTCATGGCCATTGCCCTTTGTAAAATCAATGCCTAAGAATTGTGGATAGTCTTTTCCATTGCTCCTCAAACAGCTGGCCAGAAATCAAACCACTGGTGAGAGCTCTTAAATCATCTTCATGGATTCTATTCCTAGACCTGATGTTTAAAGCAACCATTTTACATCAGGCTTGAGGTAATCTGCATTTTGTACAGAAGTGAATGATAGATGACATTGGATTAACTGCCTGTCACAGAGCTCTTCTGATTTTTATTTGCATTGAACTCAGTTTACATTAACATTTAGAGAGGTGCATAAAGGGTAGTTGTTATGTATTATTATTCTGCATTATCCCTAATGTCAAAATCGTTCCCAGTCTAGGAATAGAGTAATTATATAAAAATGAAGACATTTTAATTTAATGTTACCTCACTAACATCTAAATCTTAGTTTAGTCTGTCTATTGAACATTCTTGCTTTGAAAATAAAAAAATGAAATTCCAAAAGTGATTTGTTTTAAATCAGTATGTATGAGCACTTCCCTTGTTCAAGAGCTATTAAAAACAAGTAATGTCACATAGAGTCATAGAGTGATACAGCGTGGAAACATTTTGTAATTATTATCAAAGATTGTACAATAAAGATATTTGTTTATATTGTAGATGTTTTTCGGTGTTTTCGCACAAGTAAAACAAGCTGTTTCCTTAAATTACCTATTGATACAAAGCACCTCTCTCAAGCCCTAGGTTCACTGAATGATTCTGGGATCAACACTTTATGGTAATTTTCAGTGAGAATTACACAAGATTTGTGAATGAGAACAGACTTAGTTTTATAGATATTTCTGAAGAAAGATTATCACTAACCATTTGATCATTCATTATTGTTACTCAGCCACCTATGTGACAACTAGCTACTGTTGCTTTTTTTCTTTACTGCATCATCTGTATCCCGGTGTGATGGAATGTCGTAATGAATAGTTATGGTAGCTGAGGCAGGGACTATCGCAATGTTTAAGAAGCAATTAAACTGTACATGCATAAGGCCAAACACAGACAAGTGGGACTAGTGTAGATGGGACATCTTGGTCGGTGTGGGCAAGTTTGGCCGAATTGCTGGTTTCCACACTGTGACGATGACTCGGAGTCCAATTTCTGGTCTGAGATTTCTGGATTTGGGCATCCGGCCTGATTTCTGGTGTAAACATATAACCAGCAATATACCACGTGGCATCAGGATACAAATACCATGACGATCAGTAAGAAAGCTCCGAAGATGAGGTGTTCCATACCAGGACATCCGAAATGTCCTAATTCTTTAGGAAATGGGGGTTCCCCTCTTCCATCATAGGCCCTTACACGTGTCTCCTCGGTATCTCACAGCTCAGCCCTTGCTGCCCCTCCCTCTAGTCGCAACAGGGACGGAGTCCCCCTATTCCTTACCTTTCACGCTTCACACCATCAGCCGTCGAATACAACACATAATCCTCCAACATTTTTGGCACCTCCAACGGGATCCCACCACTAGCCACAGCTTCCCAGCTCAACTCCTTTCCACCTTCCGCAGAAACCGTTCCCTTCGCAACTCCCTGGTTAACTCATCCCATCCCACCCAAACCACCCCCTCCCCAGGTACCTTCCCCTGCAGCTGCAGAATATGCAACACCTGTCCCTGTACTTCCTCCCCCGACAGTCCTTTCAGATTAGGCAGAGGTTCACTTGCACCTCCTCTAACCTCATCTACTGTATCCGTTATACAAGATGTGGACTCTTGTACATCGGCGAGGCCAAACGTAGAATGGGCGATTGTTTCACTGAACACCTTTGCTCAGTCCGTCTGTACCTACCTGATCTCCCAATCGCTAAACATTTCCCATTCCCACACTGACCTCTCTGTCATCAGCCTCCTCCATTGTCAACGTGAGGCTAAATGCAAATTGGAGGAACAGCATCTCATATTTCGCTTGGGTAGCTAACAACCCAGTGGTATGAATATTGATTTCTCTATCTTCAAATAACCCCTGCATTCCCTCTTTTCATCCCTCCCCTACCCAAGTCGCACCAGCTTCTCGTTCTTACTGAGCAAACAGATAACAATGGCCTGTTTCCTTTATCATCGTTACTTTTTTGCATATTTCATTCATCTGTTCTATATCTGTCCACATTACCATCTATATCTCTCGTTACCCTTTCCCCTGACTAGTCTGAAGAAGGGTCTCGACTCGAAACGTCACCCATTCCTTCTCTCCAGAGATGCTGCCTGTCCCGCTGAGTTACTCCAGCATTTTGTGTCCATCGTCAGTAATAATTCATGGTTTGAGGGTTTAGGTGCTATGAGGTATTCGAGACTTGGGAAAACTAGCAGCAATTGGATTTGAGGGTTTTTTTTAGCAAGTGGGCAGTTTGGAATTGATGAAATCATCCTGCAAATACTGGAGAGCCCCATGTTACTTCTTACTGAATGTGGTTCTGGCTTTTACTGCGTAACCAGCAATGTGCAAATAGGATGCCCTTATGCATGTATCGGGCATGGTCTCTGCAGGATTCCCATTCTTCAATAATGGGACTGGTGACTTGAAGAAATCAATTAATTTCTTCAAAGTGTACAACTTAGTGGATAGAACAAGAGTTTATACCTTAGAGTCTGCGATTCTTTCAAAATGATTTGCAGTGATTGAATGTGAGTTTGATCTTTGCTATTTGGTAGAAATCAAACCACATTATAAGAATTTATTCGTCGTGTATTATGCTGATCTGCCAGATTCGGATCTCAATGACTAAATTGTTTCCCACGGTGTATTTACCATGGTAGGAACTCTTAAAGATGTTGTCACAGCCATGCCTCAGAGGAAGCCAAGATATTCGTATGATCCATACAAGGTCGTATTCACCTCAGTGGGACCTGGGGTGGATTCAATGTAGGTTGGGATAACAGATCAGAAAAATGCGCAGGCAACACCTATCTCTGTTGCACTTTAGTCACTGACACAAGTTTCGTTTGCAAAATAAGCACACATGTTAAGTATGTCTGCATTAAATAAATATAAATTTTATTAAAAAGACCCACATCTCAGCATTATCGGGAATGATATAATAAACAGCTTTCAAATAACTTTCTGCTTTTAGTACATTACTTACAGTATTTATAACCAGCCTCATTTATCTTTTTTTCAACATACCCAATTTATCAGTAAAGAGCAAAGCTAAAGTAAAATACAGAATAGAATGAAATGCACACCAAAACTGACTTTTAGTGTCAAATTCAACTAAGTATCTTACACTTGAGTATACATTAACCTCTAGCTTGAGAAGTGAACAATATATACCGCTGTGCATCAATCAAACTGAAATTAAATTCAAGTAATGTCAACACCACTCTGAAGCTTCTTCAAGTATGGCTAGCATCAACCCAATAACCTATACGTGCACTTTACTTCCAACAGACATGTTGCTACTGAAGCTGGGCCCTGTACAACAAGTGACACAAATTCATTCGTTCATGTGAGACATTAATTCAACCCCCTCCCCACCAGGAAAATAGCAAATCTTAATTCTTTATTTTCTTCCCTTTTATCAGCTCAGTGCATACATCATTCAAATTCTTAAAGAAAAGAGAACTATTACATACTTTCTTGCTTAGAATTAAAAACAAAACCATCGGTTCACAAACGCTCAATTTAAAAGCATCAAGTACATGTATCCCACTATTCACGTAAAATCCAAATAGGGATTAAACAAAGTGAAGGTATCCCTGAAAAATAAAACAAAGGGTGGTATTAAAACACAGGTGATGTATTGGCAAAAGGAGAAAATAAGAGTTGTAATATCCCTGATCATCTTGTAGAACAAAAGCTCGAGTTTCAAGTTATCAAGTATCAAAATGAAAAAAAAAGAATTTATGTCATAAAGACTTTTAAATTAAACAATGATGGTGTACAAAACACTACTGACTACTGAAACATCATTTTCCTATTGCCCAGTACAAGAGCTGAGGTATATGACAAGTATAAACATCTCCAATCCTCTTTACACTTCCTAAACTCACATTTTAACTGTAGCAGATTGAGTAGCACCATTCTGAAAAAAGCTTAAAGGAAAGTATTAGGAAAATATTACAGTACTAAAATAGTAAAAGCATTAAGTAAAAAAAAAAGAAATTTCTGTTTACAAATTAATTTACTGTACACAGTTTTGTGTTTTTTTTTTTTTGCATTTTTATATTTACAAATTTATGATTTTAACATTACCACAGCAAGCCAGCTGCCTGATTTCACCATTTGATACAACTAACCCTGTTTTATTCTTCCCTGGTATGTTATCAGTTCTCACCCTTAATGACTGCTTATATTGTAACTGAAAAAGTTACATTTCTATTCAAACATCAGCATCTCATTGCAAATCAAATCTATTGAGTGAATATATATTTCATTTATAAATGTTTTAATTGGTCTAGAATAACCATAGTATTTTTGTCTAAAACATGCTGTGGGATAAGTGTTAATATGAAAGCCTAGATCTAAACAATGCACAATCACTTTAATGATTGAGTATGAACTGTTATATTTTAACATCACAAATATAGCTGCACATTGTATGTGAGCACCAGTATCAGTGTTTTATGTGGCATTCTCTTAAGGTTTCCCATTATATCCAGTAAATCCCAAACTGCAAGGTAATCAATGACATTTAAAGGGTATACGCGTAGCCTATCATCTGACGTATGGCTGGGATAATATGAAGTACTTTGACAGTCTTTTATTTTACAGTAAATCTCTTAGTACTCTATCACCCTTCAATATGTCAATGCCTAAAATATTCAAAGTGCTTTTTGAATACCAACGTCTTACAAAATATTCCATGAAATTCATTTTGAGGATCACGACTGAATCAGAATTCATTGACCCTCCAAAGTACTTTGCTACATTTTAAATGTAGGCTTTTCTTTCACACAGCCGGAGCTTTAAGTTAAAAGCCCTCTGCACTATGAGAGGATGTCTCAGCATCAATTAATCAATTGAAAAATGTTAATAATTATGAAACCATTTAAATGGCATTTGAAATTTACATAAAGATGTAAAAAATCCTCTAAATATAGCACCATAATGGTCAAACATAGCACCGTCATTTTTAAACTTTTCAGTTTTTTTTCCTGACTATTCAATTAAAATCAATTTCAGCTGTTTGAATTGACTGTTATCTGCAATCAACATATAGAGAAAGGCAAACAAACTGCTATCAGTGTGATAGTCATTCTATGCAGTGAAAACTACGTGTTGGAAATGTGTAGCTTTTTAATGTTGCCCCAACACTCAGCACCAGAGGACTGGGTTCTGATCCTGCCCCGTTTCCAAGGATTAGGCTCATCAATGACATAAGAGGTCACTTGTGTCTAGCATAAATACTTAGCTTAAATTAATTTACAGTAAGGCCTTGTATGTATCCATATCCCAGAATAATTTTCTGTTACAACACTTTTTTGCATAGGACACTTTTCAGCTTGGTCCTTACTGTGAGCACTCTTTCAAATTTGAATTGAGATACAGGGTAAGTATTTTGTAGCCTGGCTCCATTTGCTGGTGTTTTATTCTTTTTGCCAGTGCTGTTTCTTCCCCATGGGGTATAGCACAGCTGCCTTGCCAAATGCCAGACAGCAAATGAGGTAACCCAGGTAAGCATGACGCTATATCCAACGATTGTAAGGCCCTGTAACCCGTGTGAAGGCATACGGGAATGCTGTAGTTACTGAGGTTGTTGTGAAAGTCATAGTCCTTTGTGCAAGAGTCCTCATAAAACGTATCTGTGGTGGTTCTACAGGTTCGTGTGATTCTGGTGGCTCTCGTTTTGCTTTTTTGCTGTAAGATTTGGTAGGCACGTAATCTAAACCAAGTCTCTCTGCTTCTTCTTCTCGTTCTCTGGCTTTATCAGCCATCTTGGCCTCCCAGAGTGCTAGTCCATGTTTTGGCTCATTCATACTTTTGTGTTGGTAAAATACAAGAGATATCCTTGTTGGGTGATTTCTGTTAGGACTTTTCAATGGGGTTGTTGCATGTAGTTCACGTTTTGCACACTCAATGAGAATAGATCCATGGCACGGTGCCACTGCGACTCCTCCAATATCTTTATCTGCGAAGTTATGTTCACTGTCTGACCAAACCTGGAGCTCTTCTGGAGCAGGTGCATCATTTTGTGAAAGCACGTGAGCACCGTTTTCTGGAACTTTGTGATTGACAGTTTCTGATACATTTGCTTGCAAATTATTTGATGGTGGACCTTTTGCTCCAAGCAAATCAAGTTCATTTTCTTTATTTTCAATTTGGAAAGATCCAGCAGGCCGAAGATCATTGGGTCGGTATGAGCTTGTGTGTGAAGGGTATTGGCTGCCATGAGCCACTGCAGGATGATCCGAGGTCTCTTGACTCACATTGGGCACTGATTTAGACGTAGGTTCCATGAGTTGGGTCTCAGTTTGAGGGGAAGAATCAAATTGGGGGTAACCTCTCACTTGTTGGATGTTCGCTATTCTGTTGTCAATCTGGCAACTGTTGTAGCCATTAACTGGCGCACCATAATCAGGATAATTACAAAATCTGCTCATACACATCTGATCATTGCCAAACCTGTAGGAATTTGAAAACTGCTGATAGAGAGTCTGGATTGGTGGCAGGGTAAGTTTGTTCATTGGGACTTGATAACGGTACATGTCCATATGGTGTGCAAGTGAGGGATAATAAGACCCCATATAATGATGAAAGTTGTCAATAGATGTGCTTCCATTGCACTGGTAACCTGCGTAAGTGCTTGCTTGGGCAGACTGGTAGATATTGGGCACTGTATGTTGTTGAATAGATGGCGGAATAGCGTGACCTGCAATAAAAATAAAATGGGGAAAAAAAATTTAGAAGCCAGGCAAAAATAAAATACCGCAGATGTTGAAAATCTGAAATAGAAACCGACAAAGCTGGAAATGCTCAGCAAATCGGGCAGCATCTGAGTTGAGAGTAACAGGACTTAATGTATCAACAGAACTGGAAGAAAAAAAAGAAATTGAACAGATTTTAAACAAGAGGAAAGGGTGGAAGGTGGGGATGGTGAACAAAATAGCACCGATGGGCCAAGTGATTGACCTCATCTGATCCACATTCGTTTCTTGTTGGGAAGAGGAATCCGACCAATTCAGTCAGGAAAATAAGTTTTAAGGTGTTTGTCCATTTTACATCACACCTATGTTTACATTCTTTTGATCTCATAACCCAACAGTAAACTGGCAGCTGACAAACCCAGCTCCTCCTGACACGGTGTTTTAGGATAAATATATCTCTTCTAATGCTTTCCACATCTAACTGCAACATAGTTGGGCAAAAACACAGAATTATTTCCTTCCGCCTAAGTCAGGATGAAAATAAACATATCATCTAATTTGTTCTGTAACAATAATTTCAGCATTTATAACATCCCCAGAAAACTGCTAAAGATAGAGTTATACAGTCATACAGCATGGCAACAGGCCCTTCGGCCCAACACCCATTCCAACCAAGATGCCTGTCTGAAGAAGGGTCTCGACCCGAAACATCACCCATTCCTTCTATCCAGAGATGTTGCCTGTCCCGCTTAGTTATTCCAACATGTTGTGTCTATCTGCCCCATTTAGACTAATCCCATTTGCCTGCATTTGGCCCATATCCTTCTAAAACTTTCCTATTCATGTACCTGTTCAAATGTCTATTCCACTCATGATCTTATTCACCTCTATAAGATCATTCCTCATCGTCCTGCGCTCCAAGGAATAAAGACCCAGCCTGCTCAACCTCTCCCTATTGCTCAGGCCCTTGAGTCCCAGCAACATCTGTGTACATAAGAAGCTAGCTCAAAGAAAGATTTTGTATAAAATATCTTGACAATATATTCTTGGCTGATTTTATTTGCAGCCATTTCCAGTTAAGTGTGCTGTGGGGTGATCCATTACAGCTTTCTCTTGGAATCCCCACCTCACATGCTGGTCCTTAGCCAATATTACATTCACTCCAATGGATAGCAGAAAACTGGTGAGAGGAAGGGTTATGGGGCAGAGAAGATCGCAGCTATGGTACTCAGCTGGTAGGATCGCAACTGGTAGAGCTGCTGCCTCACAGCGCCAAAGACCCATGTTCAATCCTGACTTTGGGTGCTCTCTGCGTGGAGCTTGCACATTCTCCCTGTAACCGCGTGAGTTTCCTCCGAGTTCCTCCCAAATCCCCAAGCCATGCAGGTTTGTAGGTTAATTGTTCTCTATAAATTGGCTCTAATGTGTAGAAAGGGATGGGAAAGTAGGACAACATTGCTAGTGTGAACAGATGTTCGATGGTCAGCCTTTTACATGCTGAATCTTTGAACTAAACTAAACTAAGAACCAGCTGTACATCTAATGTACATGTTTCAGTGCAATGCATTCAACAATGTGGACAATTGCCCAGGTGCATTCTGTGCACATGTAGCAGGAGTAAAGGTTAAACATTTTAACTCCCCAGCCCATTTCATCGTGACCTTTCTGTCCTGGGTCTCCTCCATTGTCAGAGTGAGGCCACATGCAAAGTGGAGGAACAGCACCTCATATTTTGCTTCGGCAGCTTACAACCCAGTGGTATGAACGTTGATTTCTTTAATTTCAAGTAATCCCTGCATTCCCTCTCTGCCCCCTTTCCCAACCCTAATAATTCTACTAGTTCCATTGTTTGCATCCCTGTATCCGTTCGTTATCACTTCTTCCTCAGCCAACAAAGGGCCAAGTTGGGATCCACCCTTCCCGGTCATCTGTTGCCGACCCTGATATGTTCTTGTTTTTTCCTACCACAAGTCCCCCCCCCCCCCACCCCCTCTACTTTCAGACAGAAAGAGTTCCGACCCAAAACGTAACCAGATCCTTTTTTCCCCAGAGATGCTGCCTGACCGGCTGAGTTGCTCCAGCACTTTGTGTCTATCTTCAGGATATGGATGATGGTGAGATCGAGGATGGTTTTGTTGATATTCTCAACATTAGCTCAATATTAAGGAGGGGTTGATACATGTATTGAGAAACATTAAGGAGGAATCTATCCAGGATACTGAGGGAGGCAAAGGAGTTGGCTTGGGTAGTTCGGCATATGCCCAACAACTCTCACCAACTTCTACAGATGCGCCATAGAAAGCATCTTATCGAGATGCATCACAGCTTGGATTGAGAACAGCTCCATCTAAGACCGCATGAAATTGCAGAGAATTGTGGATGCAGCCCAGACCATCACACAAACCAACCTCCCTTCCATTGAGTATACCTCACGCTGCCTCGGCAAGGCCAGCAGCATGATCAAGCATGAGACTCACCCTGGACACTCCCTCTTTTCCCCGCTTCAATCAGGCAAGAGGTACAGAAGTGTGAAAATGCAACGCTCCAGATTCAGAAACAGTTTCTTCCCAGCTGTTATCAGGCAACTGAACCATCAACTAGAGAGCGGTCCTGACCTACCATCTACCTCATTGGAGACCCTTGGACTATCTTTAATCAAACTTTACTGTGACTTTATCTAGCACTCAACATAATTCCCTTTATCTTGTATCTGGACACTGGACGGCTTGATTGTAGTCTTTTCACCGACTGATTGGAGAATATCGATGAAGGCAGAGTGGTATGCACGGTCCCACATTGTAGGTTGGTTCAACGGAATCAAGATGAGCTGGCTGATTGTGTCCAAAATTAATGTAGAACATAAAACAAAACAGCACAGGAACAGGGCCTTTGTCCCAAAATGTCTGTATCGAATAAAATGGCAAGTTAAACTAATCTCCGCTGCCTGCATTTTATCCATATCCATTCCCTGCATATCCGTGCGCCTATAAACCATCACCTCTGGTAGACCTTCCCAGGTACCCATCACTCTCTGCCCCATATCCTTTTTAAACTCTCCCTCTCAGCCTAAAGCTATGCCCTCTAGTCTTTGACATTTCCTGTCTGGGAACTAGATTTGACTGTCTATCCTATCTATGCCTCTTGTTATTTTATTTATTTCTATCAGGTCTCCCCTCAAGTACCGACACTCCAAAAAAACAATCCAAGCTTGTCGAACCTCCCCTTATAGTTAGTACCCACTAATGCAGGCAGCATTCTGGTTAAAAAAAGGCACAAAGTGCTGGAGTAACTCAGCCGGTCAGGCATCATCCCCGGAGAATATGGATCGGTGATGTTTCGAGTTGGGACCCTTCTTCAGTCTGAGTCATACTGAAATCCCCAACCAAAGTGCAACACCTTAAACTTGCTCCCTTTACACTCCATCTGCCATTTCCCCACCCATTCCAGTAACTAATCTATATCCAGCTTTACACCTTGGTGGCCTTCCTCACTGTCCACAAAACTACCAATTTTGTTGTTGATTTCCAACTAACCGAACCATCCACATTTACATCCAAGTCTTCACAAACAAAAGAGGTCCCAGCACAGATCTCTGAAGAACTCCACTGGTCACAGACCTCCAGCTAAAATAACACCCTTCAGTCACTACCCTCTGTCTTCTATGGGTAAGTCAGGTCTGAATACTAACCACCAAGTCATTCTGGATACTATGCATCTTAATCTTCTGGATCAGCTTACCATGAGGGGCTTTATTATATGCCTTACTAAAATCCATGTAGACAACATCCACTGCCCTCATCATTAATTTTTGTCACCTCCACAATAATCTCAACAAGTTAGTAAAACATTCATGCTTTGGATAAAGACATACTGACTGTCCACAACGTCTGTGCCAAATCAATCTCATCTGCCTGCACATGATCTGTATCCTGACATTCACAAAATATCCATGTGCCCATCTTAAAGTTTCTTAAATACCATTATTGTACCTGCCTTCACCACCAAAACCCTGGCAGAGTGTCCCAAGCATCCAGGACTTTATGTAAAAAAACATGCCCTGCACACCATGTTTAAAATTTGCGCCTCTTACCTTAAAGCTATGGCCTCTAGTCTTTGACATATCTAACCTTGCTACTTTTTTATACTTTCTCATAATTGTATATATTTCTATCAGGTCTCCCCTCAATTGGCACCCTGTATCTAATACCTAATTCATACATCATGCTGGTAAACCTCTTCTGTACCCTCTCCAAAGCCTCCACATCTTTCCTGTACTTGGATGACCAGAATTCCACATAATACTCCAAATTCAGCCTATCCAAATACTTATAGATCTGTGTAGGAAGGAACTGTAGATGCTGGTTTAAACCGAAGATAGACACAAAATGCTGGAGTAACTCAGCGGGATTGGCATCATCACTGGAGAGAAGGAATGGACGTTTCGGGTTGAGACCCTTCTTCAGACCCAAGTCTTCAGTCTGAAGAAGGGTCTCAAACCAAAACTTCACCCATTCATTCTCTTCAGAGATGTTGTCTGTTCCGCTGTTACTTCAGCATTTTGTGTCTATCTTATAAACTGTATTCTCTTCCAAATGTGAGTAAATCGTAACCTGAAGAATTATCTTCAACTGGTTTCTTACTACTGATGTGAGGTTCACCAGTCTACAATATCCTTCATCAAGGCCCCTACAATCTCCTCTCTTGCCTCTTTCAATAACTTGGAATAGATATATCATGTCTTGGAGATTGATGCACCTGAATGCTTATCATGGCCTGTTGAGTTTCTCCAACATTTGCCTTTTGCTCAGGTTTCCAATATCTGAAGTCTCTTGTATCTCTATGTTCTGTATTCGACTGTTCCTATCCAGGTAGTCCATGACCGTCATGATTCCACACAAGTGGAATGAAAATCAGACTATTTAGTCTCCTTTGTGGAAATATGGATTGAACTGCTGTAGATGGACATTTATTACTGCACAAATGTCTGTGATTTTGTGAATAAAGGACTGGATCATTCTTCTCAAACGTGGCTACCCACAGCAATTAATTTCCAGCTCACATTTGCTAACAAGGCAATCTGCGATCTTAACCAACTAATCAATCTCTGTCTAGACTGGTGACAAGCAAGGCTGCATCATTGCCCTAACATTACTTTCTTCTATCTTCCTAACCTCAACTGGATTCTAGTTTATTTCTAAATTGTCCTAGTTTTGATTAAGATCATAAACCTGAAGCTGTTTCTACCTCCACAGACATTGCCTGGACTGTTGATATTTTGAGCCTTTCCTGGTTTGTTCTAAGGAAGCATCTAGCTGTCACATGAGGAAAATGGGCAATTGATGTTTCAAATACAGTTTGGGCAAATTTGAAGAGATTAGCTAAAAGGAATTGATTTTACCTAAATTACTTGGCAGCTGCTGTTTGGAAGCTGCATTCACCAAGCTGGCCTGAGTTGATCTCGCAGTCGTTGAATGTCCCTTCTCGGCCTTTGCAGTGCTGTTTTCCTGATTCATGACCCGCCCTGCCTTTCTGGATTCCTTCTTCTGCCGCCCAGACTTGGCTGGATGAGCCAACATCCTCACCACACGGCGGAAAGTGGACAGCACCTGAATACTACCTTCCTTGATCTTTTGCTCCTGACTTTCCACGCTTCCAAATTCATCAGTTGAAGAAATCCTGTACAAAGGCAGCACGTGGAGCTGTTCATCATCTGGAATTTGGCCAATAACCCGATTGTCCTCTTTGGTAAGTGTGCAAACCTAGGTGCACCAATGATAAAAAAATAATTAATTCATTGTATATTCTGCAAAACAATTGTTGAACAAATGAGGCAAGGCTCAGATACAAATAATATCTGAGACTTGCATGGAAAAGTAAGAGGCTGCCTTACTTACAAATTCTACCCCCACAACTTACATTGCAGCCTTTATGAGCAACACTCTATGATATGTTCTAAGTTCTATGAAAGATTTAGAAAAATATAGGCCAAATGCAGGTAAATGGAAGTAGCATAGATTGGCATCTTGGTTGGCATGGATGAATTAGGCCAAAGGACATGTTTCTGTGCTGTATGACTATGACTTTAACACCAGGCAGAGGTTATGCAACACAAATCTTTGATGGCTTAACTTTTATTTTACACAATGTAGATCCAAATTAATTTACACAATTTAAACAGAGTTTAAACACAGTGAGAGATCTGCTCAATGATATCAATGTAGTAACAAATGAGTAGCAGTGGTCTGGTGGAAGGTACAGCGTTTGCCATCTTCCTAACAACATCAGTCAGGCAGCTGAAAACTTTCCTGGAATAAAGACTCTAATTTTCAATGAGTAATTTATTTACATCCTCCTACATGGTGTCCCTTTGACAAAACATCCAGACATGCATTACATCAATAACAACTTGGCTTTATCAAACACTCTTAAATATAGCAAAAATAATTCACTGGATTCTATCATAGAAAATCTGGCAGTGAACTACATCAGGACATTTCTGAGGAAACAAAGAGTCAGGTATTAATGAGCATCTCAGAGGAGGAAAGAAGGGTAAAGGAGCTGAGGGAGGGAATTTCTGAGCTTGAGACATGGGCTATCAATGTTGGGGCAAATGAAGATCAGAGGAGCAGAGTTATCCTGGAGTGGGGCAGGAGCCTGTGACAGTTATTGAGCACAAGGGGATTTGGTGAATGGGGATTGATGTGAATCGGAACTCAGGCAGAAGAGCTTTTCTTGGTCACAGTAAGTAGGGTAAGGAAGGCTAGCAAGGAGTGTGGTGTGTACTCAGTTTAATAGGATGCAAGCAGAAGCCTCCACGTGGCGCATCCCGGGCAATGCTGACGACAGAAACTGTACGACAGTGACTGACTGAAGTAGCCAATTCTGCAACCACCGACCGTCAACCGTCACTGACCGACCGAAAAGACGTGATATAGAAGATGGCCGGACACGAGGAAGAAGACTCAGTTTAATGGGCAGGATTTCAGCCATGGCTGAATTGAGGAGGGGTAGAATTGAGCAACACTATGGAAGTAACAACTGGCCAGCTTTACAAATGGAGTGGATATGTGGTCCGTAGATTATTCCCAAGTTGTGTGCGGATTGGTTCGGTATCATACAGATGCGAGGCATTGGGACAAAGGCTGTGGCTAAGGAATTACCTTAGTGTTTGGGGACCAATGACTATGGATCTGGGCTACCCCAACATTTAGTTGGTTAAACTTTCTGCCAATACACTGTAATGAGGGTCTTTGGAGAGGTGCAAGGCAGGTGTGCGGAACGGCGCAGGTGTGCGGAGCAGTGAACATATGCGGAGCGCAGCATGTCTGCCGAATGCTCCAGGTGTGTGGAGCGCTGTTGGTGTTCAGAATGGTACAGGTGTGTGGAGTGGTGCGGGTGCGTGAATTGTTGCATGTGTTCGGTGTCATGGCCTCTGTACTGGCTCGATTGTAATCATGAATTGTCTTTCTGCTGACTGGTTAGCATGCAACAAAGGCTTTTCACTGTACCTCTATAAACACCTGCACTTGTTGGGATGTTGGACGAAATCACAACACAGTCTCCACAGTCTGAAGGGGAACAAGCAAACTACACACAGACAGCACCGGAGGTCAGAATTGAACCCGAGTCACTGCAGCTGCGAGGCTATAAGTTTACCAGTGGCTCCACTGACTTCAAACAGGAGTCTGTGTCAGTGCAGGTGTCATCAGTGCAGGTGCCTGTGTTGGTATCCGTGCAGGTGAAAGTGTTGGTGTTGGCATCAATGTTGTTAGGTGCAGGTGGTGTCATACTGGTATTTAATGTGGTACAGAGCTTGAGATGGTGCTGGTGTTTGAATTTCCTCTTGTGGGCATTGAGTGCTCAAGCAGGGGCAAGTCTGGATTTGCGTCCAATTGTGAGCAAACTGGGTGCTGTGTCGACATTCGAATCGTGTGAAGATGATTGATTTGGCGATTCATCACTTTTGACAATAAATATGCAGCTGATTGTCTTCCATTAAAATTCAGGTTACACAAAGCTGATTAAATGCATCAGAGGTAGACAAAAATGCTGGAGAAACTCAATGGGTGAGGAAGCATCTATGGAGCGAGGGAAATAGGCAACGTTTTGGGTCGAAACTCTTCTTCAGACTGATGTGAGGATAGGGGGGGCAGAGGGAAGAAAGGAAGAGGTGAAGCTAGAGGGCTGTGGGAGAGCTGAGAAGGGGAGGAGAATGTAAGGTCTACCTGAAATTAGAGAAGTCAATGTTCATACCGCTGGGGTGCAAACTGCCCAAGCGAAATATTTTCAGGTAGTCCTTACTTTCTCCTCCCTTTCTCAGCTCTCCCTCAGCCCTCTGGCTCCACCTCTTCCTTTCTCCCCCCCTCCACCCTCACATCACTGAAGAAGGGTTTCGACCCGAAACGTTGCCTATTTCCCTCGCTCCATAGATGCTGCCTCACCTGCTGAGTTTCTCCAGCATTTTTGTCTACCTTAAATGCATCAGATTTCATTATCAGCCAATGAGTTGCTTGTGAATATTGCAGAAAGTCTAATTTTGGAAGAACAAAGAAGTTGTACTTACCACAGTGCTACCATTCTGCATGTTGTGCAAGTCTCTGTGAGCATGAGCACAAAAATCAACACAAGCCGTCACTCCTGAGAAGGGATGTCCCTCTGCTTTGCCCAGCCGACAATCTGGTGCTCTCTGTTCAAATTCAACCTGGAAAAGAAATATCAATCTTTATTCATTGGCAATTGAATGCTATTATACAGAGTGCATTCCTCCCATCATGGTCCTCTTCTCTGCCATTCTCTATAACCTTTTAGGCTGTTCAATGACACATCTTGCATCAGCAGTCTGAAGCACTAGAAGTGATGTGGAAGATTAAGATTTTAATTATCGACTGGGAGTGAATATTTTCTGATTTCAGAAAAAAGGACAAATTTGTTTTCATCGGCTTGACCACAGCTTCCTATAAACGCACCACTTGTGTATTCACTGGACATGTGCCAATCGGAACACAAATACAATTACACTGCAGATCCTTTCATTAGACTGCAAATGAGGTGGTTAACAGACCCAGAATCCTGAATTTCCTGCATCTTGGCTCAGCAGGTACCTGCTATACATAACCCTTCTGGTGTTTGTAAGTGTATTTAGGTACGACTTCATCACCAACAGCAGATGAAATTAGTAATCACTCGGAATTGTGAAAACAAAATTAGATCATGAACATCATCAGAATTCTCCTGTTCGCAGGATATTGAATAAGATACAAAAATAATCTAATTTAACTGCCGTCTGAGACTGGGTACGTTACGTATTAGATATTTCCTCTGCCATAAATGTAGATTGAGCCAACCCACACAACCAGGATTTAGGAAAGCTACATGTTCAACCTTTTGCAGTGTGGAGAAGGGCCGGTTAAGATGTACAGGGCAGAGATCTTATTAAAACAGCAAAATGTCTTTGCTGATCTGCATTGTTTCCTGGATAAGATATGTTATCATTTTTAAATTCTCATTAATTTCAAGTCCTTCCATTGCCTTGCCACTTCAAATTTCCTCTTGTCCTTTTACAATATTGGCATGCTTTCAACTGCAAGTTCACATGCTCTGAAAAGCCTTCTCAAAATTCTTCTTCCTTTGCAACTATTGTATCTTGACATTTTGATTTGCACTGGTACCATCTGTAGCTTGGTGTCAAATATTGTTTAATAACCATCCCAAATACTCTTCTCCTTTGATCTCTGCATGAATTGAAATAATGGTAGGTTTTCAGGGAGATTAAGTTTATAAGAATAAATATGATGGAAGATTTAATGTTCAGCATTATGTAAGGTGTGATTGAAAGAAATTCATGCATTTTTATAGCTCCTTTAATGACATTGGTCATACCAAATGTTTAAGAAAGAACTGCAGATGCTGGAAAAATCGAAGGTAGACAAAAATGCTGAAGAAGGGTCTCGACCCGAAACGTCACCTATTCCTTCGCTCCATAGATGCTGCCTCAGCCGCTGAGTTTCTTCAGCATTTTTGTCTACCATTGGCCATACCAATGCATCTTATAGCTATTTCTGAAGTGTAGGAGGTACAGCAGCTTATGTGCAAACAATATGATCCCACAGACAGCTATGATGATGACCAGGTAATCCATGTCTTCACTAATCTCGATAGCCAGGGTACTCTGGGAATTATATTCTGTTCTTGCAATCATGGGACATTATTACACCTCCCAAGCAGGGAAGTCATCGCCTCAGCTTACATCTCATGTGGAGATAACATCTCTCACAGTGCAGCACCCTTCAGCGTTACACAGGAGAATCAGAGGTTCTTGTGCACAAAGTCTGGAATGCTGCTACTGCCCACAACTCTCCCACTCAGAAAGGCAAGTGCTGACCACAATCTCAAATTACACTCTTGTAAATGTGGATCTGAGATGTGATGAGAAATTTAACTTTTCGGTTATTGCATCAGGAGAGAAGAGACTCTTCCGTCTTATTGTGATCTCACTTTTGATTGTGAGATTTGTAACAGTGGGCACTCATCTTGGTTGTCATGGGGTCATGGAGATACAGTATAGAAGGCCCTTCAGCCCAACATATCCATGTTAACCTTTTTTACGAATCTACACTATCCCATTTGCCTGCACTAGATCTGTATCCTACAGTGCCTTAATTGTATCTATAAATATCTCTGAAATGGTACAAGTAGGAATATGAGGGGTAACTTTTTCCACACAAAGGGTGATGGGTGTATGGAACAAGCTGCCAGAGGAGGTAGATGAGGCTGGGACTATCCCAACATTTAAGAGACAGTTAGGCAGGTACATGGATAGGACAGGTGTGGAGGGGTATGGACCAAATGCGGGAAGGTGGGACTAGTGTAGCTGGGACATGTTGGCCGGTGTGGGTAAGTTGGGCCGAAGGACCTGTTTCCACACTGTATCACTCTATGACTAAGAAACCTATGTACAGCCAAGTGTGAATTCAAGTTAGCGACATCCGACAACCACACAGATCCCCAACAATTGTAGCATTGCTTGTCTGCTTTAATGGTCTTACAAATTGAAGTTAGGCAGTATCGCTGATGAGCTCAGTGTATTCTATGCTCACTTTGAACAGGTCGGTGGGCTGACGTCATCGCTCTGACAGCCTCGGGTGCACCTGTACCCACGGTCACCATCACAGATATCAGATCGGCCTTCCTGAGAGTGAACCCGCGGAAAGCAATGGGCCCAAATGGAATCCCCAGCTGTGTCCTCAGAACCTGCTTGGACCAGCTGACAGGAGTAATCGTAGACATCTTTAACCTCTCTCCACTCCATTCTGGGGTTCCCATATGCTTTAAGAAGGCTACTATTATCCGGTGCCAAACATAAGCAAGATAGCCTTAATGACTAAAGTCCAGTGGCTCTGACATTTACAATCATGAAGTACTTCCAAACAGCCTTGATCTGCCTATTGACACAACATGTCCACAGCAGATGCAATCTTCCTTGTCTTACTCTCATCATTGGACAACAAGCACCTACATAGAAACATAGAAAATAGGTGCAGGAGTAGGCCATTCGGCCCTTCGAGCCTGCACCGCCATTCAATATGATCATGGCTGATCATCCAACTCAGTATCCTGTACCTGCCTTTTCTCCATACCCCCTGATCCCTTTAGCCACAAAGGCCACATCTAACTCCCTCTTAAATATAGCCAATGAACTGGCCTCAACTACCTTCTGTGGCAGAGAATTCCACAGATTCACCACTCTCTGTGTGAAAAATGTTTTTCTCATCTCGGTCCTAAAAGATTTCCCCTTTATCCTTAAACTGTGACCCCTTGTTCTGGACTTCCCAACATCGAGAACAATCTTCCTGAATCTAGCCTGTCCAACCCCTTAAGAATGTTGTAAGTTTCTATAAGATCCCCCCTCAATCTTCTAAATTCTAGCGAGTACAAGCCAAGTCTATCCAGTCTTTCTTCATTCTACATCTAACTCCTATTTGACTGTTGCTCTGCCTTCAATGTCATAATCCTAACTAAACTCAGCTCCATATTCCTGGACCCACGAGTCAGCACCCTCCTCTGCAATGGGATCCTAGATTTTCTGACCCATAGGCCGCAATCAGTAACTATAGATAACAAAATATACTCCACAATAGTTCTCAACACTATATTCTGCACTCTGGTTATTTTGCTCTATTGCACTCATGTATGGCTTGATTGTTCTCATGTGGTATGATTTGACTTGCTAGTACACAAGCAACGTTTTTCACTGTATCTCAGTACACGTGACAATAATAAACAAATACAAATACTGATAACAATACCAATAGTGATTGTATCCGACCACCACTTCTTTGGTAGCACGTTCAAGATATCAAACAGATAGCATGTGAAATCAAAACCTTTGAGATTCTGCATCTACACCATAATGTTCCACCAGTGTTCTTGTTAATTGATACATTTACCTTATTATCTGAAAGAGTTGTGCAAATAAAATTAAACAACCACTCACTTGATTACTGAATGCATCAGGAGCAAGCTTCTTATAAACTGGTGCCAATAAACTCGCCAGGTTTTGTAGATTTGCTTCCAGCTTCTCCTCCTGAAAAGCAAGGTAACAATTTCAACATGGAGAAACCTACCACTGAAAGATTTAAAGTTCACTACCTCAAGGATATATAACACTTCGACAAGGAAGCAGCCCAAGTTTTTTGGGTAAAGAATTATAACGGGTACTCCTAGTTTCCAAAGATGTGCATCATGCAACAAATTACATCTTCAAATTGATCTTTATGTTTCATGGTTGAAAGATTAGAAACCGATTAACAATCTCGCAATAGACAATAGACAATAGGTGCAGGAGTAGGCCATTTGGCCCTTCGAGCCAGCACCGATCGATCATCCCCAATCAGTACCCCGTTCCTGCCTTCTCCCCATATCCCCTGACTCCGCTATCTGTAAGAGCCCTATCTAGCTCTCTCTTGAAAGTATCCCGAGAACCTGCCTCCACCGCTCTCTGAGGCACAGACTCACAACTCTCTGTGAGAAAAAGTGTTTCCTCGTCTCCGTTCTAAATGGCTTACCCCTTATTCTTTAACTGTGGCCCCTGGTTCTGGACTCCCCCAACATCGGGAACAAGTTACCTGCCTCTAGTGTGTCCAAACCCTTAACAATCTTATATGTTTCAATTAGATGCCCTCTCATCCTTCTAAACTCCAGAGTATACAAGCCCAGCTGCTCCATTCTCTCAGCATATGATAGTCCCGCCATGCCGGGAATTAACCTTGTAAACCAATGCTGCACTCCCTCAATAGCAAGCATCCTCAAATTAGGGGACCAAAACTGCACACAATACTCCAGGTGTGGTCTCACTAGGGCCCTGTACAACTGCAGAAGGAACTCTTTGCTCCTATACTCGACTCCTCTTGTTATAAAGGCCTACATGCCATTCCCTTTCTTCAATGCCCGCTGTACCTCAGTGACGTGCGGTGAGGTCAATGGCTGGGGAGGCACTAGCTTCTACCCCATCCTAACTTAGTTGTGTGTGTGTAAGTTGTCTGTGCGTGATGTGTGTGTGTGTGTTAGTTGTCTGTGCGTGATGTGTCTGGGAGGAAAAGAGAGAAGTGAGGGAGGGATCGAAGGGAGGAAGGAGAGAAGGGAGGGAGGGAAGTAGAGAAAGAAGGGAGGGAGGGAAGGAGAGAAAGAAGGGAAAAGAGAGAGGAAGGAGGGAGGGAAGGAGAGAAGGGAGGGAACGAGGGAAGAAGGGAGGGAGGGGAGGGAAGGAGAAAAGGGAGGGAGAGGGCTGGCGGCGGGAGTGGATGCCGGGGTCCCGAGCCAAGAGTTGATTACTCCAGCGTGGGGCCCAATTGGGAGCTCTCAGCGGCCCAGAGCCTCCGAATCGGCCGCTACAAATCAACGAATCAAGCTACCAGTCAGCGCCGCCCGCGGTGGAATCCAGTGCTGCGCCGCCGCTGCTGAAGCTAGCTAACGTGGAGGGAGAGCGAGGCAGCGTCAATTACATGAGCCTACGTAATTGACGCTCGCTCTCCGTCCACTGGGCTCAAGACACGCACCCTTGTGAGGCAGACGTGATCGCTGCCTCCCCTACTGCTTTTTCATTGCAGTTTTATGAAGAGACCAGCGAGCCTAAATTTAATATATTTATATGTGAAATAAATTACCTGGACTATGGAAGGTGAGGACATGTAATGAAGGGGATTAAAAACATTACATTGGTGACATACAGAGAGATAGTAACAGGCACATGCTTATTGCCCGCGCTCCATTCAGTTTCTGAGGGGTTGCGCAATCAGAGGGGAGGCTCAGCTCGCCACTGCCTCACCTCTCATCTCTCCCTGTATTTGCAGCGGAGCTGCGAAAATTTGGCAATTTTGACTATAAAAAATGATTGGATTCATATAGAAATGATATTTATAACATAGATCAGTGGAAAAATCTTTATATATATTTTATTTTATTGTTATTTTTCTTTACTTTTCTTAACAGCTATTTTCATTGGGAGTATGACATGCGAGGCTCTGCCTCCCCTGCCTCCCCAGACCGCACGTCCCTGCTGTACCTGCATGCTTACTTTCATAGACTGATGAACAAGGACCCCCAGATCCCGTTGTACTTCCCCTTTTCCCAACTTGACGCCATTTAGATAGTAATCTGCCTTCCTGTTTTTTATACCAAAGTGGATGACCTCACATTTAATCACATTAAACTTCATCTGCCATGCATCTGCCCACTCCCCCAACCTGTCCAAGTCACCCTGCATTCTCATAGCATCCTTCTCACAGTTCACACTGCCACCCAGCTTTGTGTCATCTGCAAATTTGCTAATGTTACTTTGAATCCTTTCATTTGAAATCATTGATGTATATTGTAAATAGCTGCGATCCCAGCACCGAGCCTTGCGGTACCCCACTAGTCACTGCCTGCCATTCTGAAAGGGTCCCGTTAATCCCTACTCTTTGTTTCCTGTCTGCCAACCAAATGTCTATCCAGGTCAGCACTCTACCCCCAATACCATTTGCCCTAATTTTGCCCACTAATCTCCTCTGTGGGACCTTATCAAATGCTTTCTGAAAGTCCAGGTACACTACATCCACTGGCTCTCCCTTGTCCATTTTCCTAGTTACATCCTCAAAAAATTCCAGAAGACTAGTCAAGCATGATTTCCCCTTCGTAAATCCATGCTGACTCAGGCCGATCCTGTTACTGCTATCCAAATGTGCGGCTATTTCATCTTTTATAACTGACTCCAGCATCTTCCCCACCACAGATGTCAGGCTAACTGGTCTATAATTCCCTGTTTTTTCTCTCCCGCCTTTCTTAAAAAGTGGGATAACTTTAGCTACCCTCCAATCCACAGGAACTGATCCTGTGTAGAACATTGGAAAATTATCACCAATGCATCCACGATTTCTAGAGCCACTTCCTTAAGTACCCTGGGATGCAGACCATCAGTCCCAGGGGATTTATCAGCCTTCAGTCCCATCAGTCTACCCAACACCATTTTCTGCCTAATGTGGATTTCCTTCAGTTCCTCCATCACCCCAGATCCTCTGGCCACTACTATATCAGGAAGATTGTTTGTGTCCTCCTTAGTGAAGATGGATCCAAATACCTGTTCAACTCATCTGCCATTTCCTTGTTCCCCATAATAAATTCACCTTTTTCAGCCTTCAAGGGTCCAACTTTAGTCTTAAGTAATTTTTTCCTCTTCACTTACCTAAAGAAACTTTTACTATCCTCCTTTATATTCTTGGCTAGCTTACCTTCATACCTCATATTTCCCCCCCGTATTGTCTTTTTAGTTATCTTCTGTTGCTCTTTAAACATTACCCAATCCTCTTGCTTCCCGCTCATCTTTGCTACGTTGTACTTCTTCTCTTTTATTTTTATACTGTCCTTGACATCCCTTGTCAGCCATGGTCACCCCTTACTCCCCTTGGAATCTTTCTTCCTCCTAGGAATGAACTGATCCTGCACCTTCTGTCTTATTCCTAGAAATACCTGCCATTGTTGTTCCACTGTCATCCCTGCTAGGGTATCTTTCCAGTCAACTTTGGCCAGCTCCTCCCTCATGGCCCCATAGTCCCCTTTATTCAACTGTAACACTGACACCTCCGATCTACCCTTGTCCCTCTCCAATTGTAGATTAAACCTGATGATATTATGGTCACTACCTCCTAATGGCTCATTAACCTCAAGTTCCTTTATCAAATCCGGTTCATTACATAACACTAAATCCAGAATTGCCTTCTCCCTGGTAGGCTCCAATACAAGCTGCTCTTAGAATCCATCACAAAGGCACTCTACAAAGTCCCTTTCTTGGGGTCCAGTACCAACCTGATTTTCCCAGTCTACCTGCATGTGAAATCTCCCATAATAACCACAGCATTACCTTTGCTTCATGCCAATTTTAACTCCTGATTCAACTTGCACCCTATGTCCAGGCTACTGTTTCGGGACCTGAAGATAAGTCCCATTAGGGTCTTTTTACCCTTACAATTCCTTAGTTCTATCCATATTGACTCCACATCTCCTGTTTCAATGTCACCCCTTGCAAGGGACTGAATTTCATTCCTCACCAACAGAGCTACCCCATCCCCTCTGCCCACCTGTCTGTCTTTTCGATAAGAGGTATACCCCTGGATATTCAGTTCCCAGCCCTGGCCCTCTTGCAGCCGTGTCTCTGTAATTCCCACAACATCATACTTGCCAATGTCTAACTGAGCCTCAAGCTCGTCCACTTTATTTCTTATACTTCGCGCATTCATATACAACACTTTGATCTCCGTATTCACGTCCCCCCTCGCACCGCTCGCAAATTGGCCCTGACCGTACTCTTTTATCCCTTCTCGAGCTTTCCTTCCCATTAATTCGAGAATCTTTTGTAATTTTTCCTGTGCTCACTTCCCCTTCAACACCATCTTTATACTCCCAATTTGTCAATCCCTCCCCCCTCCCACTATTTAGTTTAAACCCACACGTGTAGCCCTAGCAAACCTGCCTGCCAGAATGTCGGTCCCCCTCCAGTTTAGGTGTAACCCGTCCCTTTTGTACAGGTCACCCCTACCCCAGAAGAGATCCCAGTGGTCTATAAATCTAAATCCTTGCTCCCTGCTCCAGCCCTTCAGCCACACATTCAGATCCCCTATCTCCCTGTTCCTGTCCTCACTAGCACGAGGTACTGGAAGCAATCCAGAGATAACCACCCTAGAAGTCCTGCTTTTCGCTCTTCTTCCTAACTCTCTGAACTCATGTTGGAGAACCTCCTTCCTCTTCTTCCCGATGTTGTTTGTGTCTACGTGCACAACTACTGCCGGCTGTTCACCTTCTCTCTCGAGGATGTTCTGTATGCAGCTCGTGACATCCTGAACCCTGGCACTAGGGAGGCAACAGACCATCCTCGCGTCTCGTCTGCTGCCACAGAATCTCCTGTCTGCTCCTCAGTCAATGGAGTCACCCACCACTATGGCTCTGCCCGACGCCGGTCGAGTCCCATCTCTAGGATTGGACCCACCGACGTGTCCGCCGCTCAGACTGGAAGCATCGTCTCCCCCAACTGTTCCCAAGAGGGCGTACCTGTTTTCATTAGGCACAGCCACCTGGGTCTCCTGCACTCCACGATTACCACCCTTTCTCTCAGTCACACACCTTCGTTCTTCCCGTATCCTCAGCGTGACAACCTCACTGTAGCCCCTGTCCAGGAAACTCTCGTTTTCCCGGATGGCCCTGAGGTCATCCAGCTGCTTCTCCAGTGCCCCAACACGGTCCTTCAGGAGCTGAAGCTGGATGCACTTGCCACAGTTGTAGCAGCCAGAGGCTCCATCCGTGTCCCTGGGCTCCCACATTCTGCAAGCATCGCACTGTCTCATCTGTCCTGTGTTCACCGCGTCTCGTCCTCTCCAGCTTTTTGCGTAGCCTCCTCTCCTAAGACTCTCAAGCCAAAGGCTCACACTTTACTCACGGCCGCTCACTAGAGCCGCCTTGCTTATATTGACTGATAAATTGCCTAATTTACCAATTTACAAACCAAATTCCTCAGTTTTAAACTGTTTTTTCCCTGTGACTTACTCACCTTTCCCACGGGTTTCAGCCAATAAGCTCTTCTCCCTGCTTCTGTTTGATTGCTGCTTGTCCAAGATCCACGTAAGCAATGTACCTTCCATGACAGTACTACCTTTATTCTAGCCAGCAGGATGGTTATGAGACAAAGGAGTTTTGAAGGTTGCAGCAACAACCAGAAAATCTCAGACACTGGATGTGGAGCTGCCATCACCACCCACTGAAACTCTCCAGAATGGGCTTCAATCCCTGCAACTTCTAACTAGTTGTGAAAGAGACTTGAATCTGGAGCCTGTTGCTTGAAACTTTGAATGTTCTCCCTCGTCTGCTCCGCGGTTCAAATTGTGGGCAAGTGACGCAGGTGTGTTTTCAAAGCTGTAAAGCCACCTAAATCCTGTAAATCCTGTAAAGATCCTTTCCTGCGATGCTCTTCAAGAGACAAGGCATTGTGCTTGAATTGCCTTTTAACAGAATTCCACCAAAATTCAGCTCCGTATCATTAGCAGTATGAGCTTTTCAAAACAGCGGGCAGATGCACACCCGGTTACCACCCACCTCATTGGGATCATCGCCGAGCAGCTTAAATTTCCGGGGGGCTTTACTTCTGGCAAACTTGCATCCGTTATAGTACATACTCCAGGAGCAGCCGAAGGAAAACGAGGCTCCACCGGTGTCTTGATTCATCCCTTGGCAAGCACACGTTCGTCTGCATAAAAAGGTCAGTGTTAATCGTGTCGCCTTTTCATTTGGCATTATCGTTTGAAATGCTAATATATCATCCCAACTTGGATACATATCAAGATACTTTGACTGGCACTTGGTCAAAATCTTGTAATTCCTATCTGACAACATTTGTAAGTGCACCTCACCACATAAACAGACCATCCCCTCCTCTCACTGCACACACCAACCCTCCTTCCATAGTGGAGCACTTCACTGTCATTCAAAGGAGACAAGTGCCACAGCGGTAGAGTTGGTGCCTTACAGGACCAGAGACCCGGGTTCGATCCTGACTACGGGTACTGTCTGTACGGAGTTTGTACGTTCTCCCCGTGACCAGATGGGTTTTCTCCAGGATCTCCGGTTTCTTCCCACATTCCAAAGACGTATAGGTCTGAGGTTAATTAGCTTTGGTAAAAATTGTTAAATTGTTCCTGGTGTGTAAGATAGTGCTAGTGTACAGGGATCGCTGCACAGGGGAGAATCGTTGGGTCGAAGGGCCCGTTTCTTTGCTGTATCTCTAAATTAAACTCAACTAAATTAAACTAAAGTGCCACTTCTCAAGGCCACTAAGAGTGGATTACAAACATCACATACTTCTCAGGATGATTAAAATAAATGTTTGAATTTAAACACAAGCGATTTAGGTGATCATTATTAGGAATTTAGGTATGTGCCTAACACCTGTGGAGTTTGACTGAGACCCTGTCTTTTGATATTTTTCAAATAGCATTCCACAAATCTGGATGTTTCAAACACCCACTTCATCAGCTGTGGTTCTCGCAGTCCAGCAGCTGCCTCTTCTACCTTATGGTTCACGTTGAAAGTCTACAAATTGCCAGTACACCCCACATGGTGTTCTGACCAAAATAACAGAGAAAAATCACATGTCCTGTTTGTTGAGTGGGATGCTTGACCTCTCCGAACATGCGTAGAAAATTCAGTGTAACCCAAGAAACTGCCCAGACATCACAGCTCTCATTATGAAAAGTGCAAGTGGTTGGCTTAACACTTTAAGCAACTAAGTTGTCTCCTCTAACCTCATCTACTGTATTCAGTGTTCCTGGTGTGGCCTTTTTACTTTGATGAAACCAAATGCAAACCAGGCGATAGCTCAGTCAACCAAGCTCTGTTGGAACTGCCGGTTGCTAACCATTTTAACTCACCTATCCATTCCTATACTGACCTTTCTGTCCTGGGCCTCTTCCATTGCCAGATTGAGGCCACACACAAACTGGAGGAACAGAACTTCATATAGCTTACAACCCAATGGTATGAACATTGAATTCTCTAATATAACAACACCCTCTCCCCTTCTTTCCTGTGCCCTATCCTGGTAAGCATCCATTTCTCCTACTCTGCCCACCTTTCTTCTCCCCTCTCCCCACCCTCATCCCATCTCATTCCACCTATAACTCTCCCTCTACACTTCACTCCTCTCCTTATCTGACAGTTTTTTTGTCTCCTTTTCATCCCTAACCTTTGTACAGCCATCTGCCAGTCCAACTCCCCTCAGCTGTATCCACTGATTGCTTGCCAGGCTTTGTTCCCCTCGCACCTATTTCCCAGCTGTTACCCCTCTACTACAATCAGCCTGAAGAAGGGTCCCGACATAAAATGTCACCTATCCATGTTCTCCGGAGATGCTGCCTACCCATTGTGTTAATCAAAAACTTTCTGATTTTTCAATTCCTAAAAGTTCGGACATTGATCCTTTCTTATCTCTGCTTAATTTGGTCTCTGTTCCTGGGGAGCTGACTCATTCAATGGTTCTCATCCATTTAAGATAGCCGGTAATTTATTCTTTCACTTTAAAGTAAGAATTGTAATCCATGCAAATTCCCTCTCATCCTCAGGATGTTCCAGCGTGATGTAGCCCCAAGGATGTATTTTTATAGCACATTCACTGAGGTTACTTTTGCTTCCTTCATTAATTTTGTGGGTCTGGCCTTTACTGCTCTTCACTAATTGCCTTGAGCAGATGGTGCCTTCTTACATCTCTGCTGTCTTTGTGGTGAAGCTATTCCCATGGTGTTGTTCGATAAATGTAGCTGACAATTTGTCCACCAACGATTCTATACACAGTGAGTGAGATAATTGAGCAGATCATGTCAGTTCAGTGATAAATATATTTGCCAGTACAAATGAAGAATTCACTTATCGTTCTTTTAATTATGATATGTGATGTTTTAGCCACATGACAATGAAGTGCTTCTTTACAAGAGAAAGGAATAGGGAGATGTTGCTGTTCAGACACTTGTATGTTGGCTGGGGTTTTGTGTTGAAAGGGCCTTCTGTAAACCCCATAAGCCTGTTGTGAAGGCTCTGTTTTTCTCTGGACTTGTCTCTCAGAAAGTGAACCTTTAGCCTATAATTATCAGTTCATTGCCAAATCCCAAGGTTCAGACTGCAGTGTAATCCCAAATACCTTCATAGGCTTCATGATACTGACAGTTTAATTCACCCAACTTCCAAAATCTAAATTAGATGAAACGAAATTCATTAACATTTTCACTTTGAAGATTTCCTGTCAAAAAAGCTTAAAACTACTGCCCATTCAAACATCCTTAAACGTGTTTTTATTTTTTACGAGACTTAAATGCTGAAACTCTCCATGGCATAATCAGAACTCTGGAGACGTGTGTTCCACTTTGTAACTGGGCATTAAGTTAACAAGGTGAAAAAAAACTCTCTTTTCAAAATGTTAAATACAGGGAGGGTAATCTTTGCCCTCTGAACATAGGGCAAGCATTGCCTGCAGGAAGATATTGCATCCATTTATCCCATGGTACCGTGATCCCTACATTTAAAAGGAAGCCAGATCCTTTCAGAATCCCTTTAATCGCTGTTTAAATTACACCTTGTGTTCCAAATGGGAAGGGAACCACTGGAGAGATGGAGTGCCCACTAGCCAGTAATTCAACTCAGCATTAGGGTGAGACTTATTGAGGGCAAGGGTTGCCTGGAACAGGCCTGGTTTAATCCTGGAAATTCCCAGAAATGTGCAAGGTGAATAACACATCCAACCAGAGGGATTTTAATATGGAAATAGCTGACGATCGCTTCTTTAAAGGAAAAAAAAACCCTCCAGGTCCTTCATTAAGCAGCTCAAAAGCCTCTGTTGCAGCTACTAGCACTCACGCTTCCCTTTCCAATTAGCAAAGTGACTGCCTTGAAATGTGAGAGGTGACGGGCATGGGGAGAATCTATGTCTTCAGGCACCGATGGAAAGACAAAGCAATTCCAGTCCTCACAGCTTACTCCATCATTTACTGAAACATCTCAGGGTGAGTGTGCACATTGTTATTCATTGAGGATCAGATCGGTGCTGAATCTTGACTATTGTCCTTTTTAAAAATGTGACATGTATTTACACAAAAATGCTTATTAGAAGGATCGACTGTAAAATCATTGAGCTACCAAGACCCTGTAAAGATATTTTCAGCACTTTATATTGATCGCAGCCTCTTCTGCTGTGGTAAATGCCTCCAGCAGTGGAAGTATGGGCAGAAATGACAAGTCTTATCTCAACAAAAGCAAGCACAATGTCATGTTTTACAGGAGACTAGAGAAGTAACATATGCAGGAAAACATGTTACAACTTGAGTGTTCCTGTGATAGAGCTTTACAACGTAGAACAGTGCAGCACACGAACAGACCCTTTGGCCCTAATGTCAGTGCTGACCACAATGCCAATTTAAACTGAACATCTGCCTTCACATTTCATATCTGTTTATGTGATTGTCTAAAGACCTCTGAAATGGTTCTATCCTATCTGCTTTCACCATCTCCCTTACATGCCCCTAAAACCTATTACCCGCTGTGTAAACAAAGTTTGCCTCAAATCACCTATAAATTTCCCTCTCTCACCATAAAACTATGCCCCTTTTTTTTTACCCTCTGAGGTTCCTGGGTTGAGTAAAGTTAACTCTGGGATGAATACAGTGCAGGTACTCATTATTAGATAATCCTGTATATTTTATGTTCCGTGACTCTGCTCCAATCGGAGTGTTAGTCAAAACCAATGAATGGAGCAGTCAAATGACCAAGAGTTGGCAGCTTATGGTCATGGAAAGACAAGCGCCAAAGGTATGTCAGTTTTAACGCATTCATGTAAAGTGATGTTGATCGATGGCCTATTGATTTTCCATCCCACTGTGAGTGCTGACAGTGAACGACAGGAATCGCTGCTCCTATCAGCAGGTTCACGTGCGTCTCTTTTAACCTCATCTACTGCATCCGATGTCCCCACTGTGACCTCCTTTACAATGGCAAGACCAAGCGTAGATTCGACAACTGTTTCGCCAAACACTTGCGCTCGGCACGCCAAGGCCTACTGGATCCCCCAGTTGCTAATCATTTTAACTCCCCTTACCAGTCCCATGCTGATCTTTCTGTCCTGGGCCTCCTCCATTGCTAGAGCAAGGCCACACACAACTGGAGGTACAGTACCTCTTATTCCACTTGAGTAGCTTACAACCCAATGGTATGAACAATGTATTCTCCAATTTTAAGTAACTCGCCAAAACCAACCCCTCCCTCTTTCCTGTGTCCCACATTGACACACACATTTCTCCCCTCCATTCCTTCTTCTGGCATCACAAATCGCAGATCTTCTATTCTTACCTCACATCATTAGCCCTTTCATCTCTTTGGCTTTGTCCAACTTTGCCTATCAAAAACCCTCCTCACCTGTATCCACCTATCCCATTGCCAAGCTTTGTCCTGCCCCTCCCAGACTTTCTCACCCCCCCCCCACCCCACCCCCCATCCCCACCAAATCAGTCTCAAGAAGGGTCCCAACCGAAAACATCACCAATCCATATTCTCCAGAGATCCTGTCTGACCAACTGAATTACTCCAGCACTTTGTGCCTTTTTTAGGGGAAGTCCTGTGTGTAATCAAAATGTGAGCCTTCATATAAAGATTGTGTTCACAATTCTGCTGTCCTTAGCACATGTGTGAGCGGCGGGATTCAACAAGCTGGCCGTACTAGTGGGCACATCTTGAGAAACCAAAGGAAGCTCTCGGACCACAATCCCACAATGCACCTTGTGCACTCTCCTGCCTTCTGATGTCTTGAACAATTGTCCCGTTACAATATAAAACTATTTCTCGCTTGTGTATTGCATTGTGTTCATTGATGCTGTACTTGCACATTGGAGCCTTGCCCAAAGAGTACATAGGTCCTGAAGTTGGAACACATCCAGACCACGGCACCAGTCAACTAAAGGTCAGTGCTGTGCAATGTAATGCTTCAAAGTCGAGCCGCAAATCAACTCCGCAATACTTGAAATATGTAACAAAGTTCTGTCCAATTTTCTTTTATGTTGCATTTATTGAGGCAATGGGGAATGAAGTCCACTCAGTGCTACATCTGGAGCAGCAAAGCAAAGCTCCTTCTACTCTTCAGTAACACCACCAGCCTCAATATGGTTGTTTGCCGTAATAAAACCCGTCTTAAACCGAGCTCCTCATTCCACACCGGATCCACATAGCAATTGATAGAGTAACCATTCAGCCCAGGTCCCAGAGGTAAAGACCGGCTACTTGGCTCCCCGGCTCTGACCCATTTACAATCAGCATCATGCGGTGAAGATATACAAATGACTGTAGAATGTGGAATTCCTACTCTTCATTCAGAGCACATCTGCGGCTGGTCAGGGCGCCATGCTTCCTCAGGGTGTCTGTGAGCTCCATGTACAGTCTGTCAGCAAGTGGCAAAGCGATTCCTTCCCACACCAGGATAAGCACCACGAGCACTGCTGTGTCACACGTGTGGCCGGCTCGCTCACGCACCAGGCAGAGCAACTTCTCCTCAACGCAGCTTCGCCGAAGCACCTGTCAGCAGCAGAAAGGAAATCATGATTGAAAGTTCAACCCACCTCGTGTAAAGATTCTGGACTGATTCTGGATTTATTTGTGCTTAGAAACACAAGCTTTAAGACCAGACGGTGGCCAGACAGTAGAGCCTAAACTTAATTGAATTAGATCATTGCTGATTTCTCAAATGCAATTGGATCAATCCTTCTTAAATCTTGCTGTAATATGGGGGATACGAGGAGAAATATTTATCACAGTTTAGTTTAGAGATATAAACAACTGAGTCCATGCCAACTATTGATCACCCGTTCACACTAGTTTTATGTTATCTCACTTTCTCATCCACTCCCTACACACAAGGAGCAGTTTGAAGTGGGGATAAAACCCTACAAACGTGCATTTTGGGATATGGGAGGAAACTGGAGCACCCAGAGGGAACATATGCAGTCACAGTGAGAACATGCAAATTCCGCAATGGCAGCACCCGAGGTCAAGATCGAACCCTGTGAGGTACCAGCTCCACCACATATTGGTTGATGTGTGCTAAAATGCATTCCCTGACATCCAATAGCAGCATTCAAAGACGTTTGATAGGGAAATGTTGTCTATCCGAGTCAATGAATTCAATAGACATCCTTGATCACCATACACCATTATTTAAATGAAGATCGGACAACAATCTCCAAGGACCCAACCTGGTTGAAACTGTGGAAAGCAAGAAGTTGCTTCCAAAATGCCCAACTTCTCCAGAAGATGTACAGTATGAGCATTTCAATGAGAGCTTCAGTGTTGAAATGTGCAGAACAGTATTTGCATGATATTTGGTGAATAAACTCTCCACTAAACATTGGGTTAGCCACTCAATTGTAAATCTTTGAAGTCTTTAAATCGTTGCACATAAACTTTGCAGCACTGTAAAATGTTCCTTTCCTTTTGTTTCATACTCAACCACTCAGTCAAAATCCAGTTCTTAGACCCTTCTCATTATCGTCAATCAGTATGTGATTTGACATTGAATTCAAGAGTCTAACTGGCTCTGACCCTGTGCAGCTCATCAGCAATTTCTCATTCTGGTTTAAGTGATACACAGTTAACACAGACCCCAGATATTCTGCAGAAAGCACCAGACTTTTTTTAGATTGTGAGTGGCAGAGACCTCTAGGCCAAAGCCCAGGATAAGTTTACAGGAAAGGACAAGTGTAACAAAACGCCCAAGTTTCCCAAAACTCCAGCCTGACTCATTACCAACCAAATGCAAATCATGTGTAATGGCTCATCTTTTTCAGATCTTGGACCTTGGAGGAGAAATAAAATTAACTACTCACCCATTTTGCAATAGGGCATCCTTGACTGCTTTTGCCCTCTTTGCCTGTATAAATAATTTTCTCGATTCTTATAGCACTGCCTTTCTTGTTAAACCTGGCAGGGGGTCAAAAGCATTAACCTGATGATTAGCACAGAACCAGAAATATTTTTTTAAACAGAGTCTAGCATTTGATTTCTGATCTCCTTAAATACAATCCATTCAGTAAACACATGAATCAGGAGATTCGGGTACCAAAACAGCACCCAGTTTACAGCGAATTTCACACACAACATCAAAACATCACAGGATCCATTTGCTTCAGAATGAGAATTCTATCAATTTTAATGTTAATGTATATCGTGTAAAATCCACTGAACGCAGAACACAGAACATAAATGTGCAAGCAGAATTGTCATGATATAATAATAATAATAATAATAATAATAGATTTTATTTATGGGCGCCTTTCACAAAGTCTCAAGGACACCTTACAAAGTTTAACAAATAGTGTAGAAACATGTAAGCGGAATGAAATAAATTGCAAAGACATCACCAGTACACAAATTAAAGATAGAATTAAATCCAAAAACAAAAATCAAAAACACAATATGATATAGTCACAGAGGATTCATGTCTCCACTAATTATAGGTTATGAATAACAACCGTTCTTGGTATTTTAATGTTGTACTTATTCACCAGGGAGACAACTGTTGTAAACAGACCTTTCCTGGCATTTAGCCCCACAAGGTTTAAATATCCATTGACAGAGGAAGATAAGCTCATTAAGAACCAAGGTTTATGATGGCAGATGCATAGTAGATGCAGCTTAATGTGGATAAATGTGAGGTTATCCACTTTGGTAGCAAAAACGGGAAGGCAGATTATTATCTAAATGGTGTCAAGTTGGCAAAAGAGGAAGTCAAAAATCAAAGGTTCTTTATTAGTCACACACCAATTGGTGTAGTGAGATGCGTATTGCCATTGCAGCACATTTAAAAAAAACCATAACAATAATAAAGAAATTTAACATAAAAAACATCCCCCCACAATGGTTCCCATTATGAGGGAAGGCACAAAGTCCAGTCCCCATCCCCATGTCCACCCATAGTCGGGCCTATCGAGGCCTCCGCAGTCGCCTTTACGGAGGCCCGATGTTCCAGGCCGTTCTCGCCGGATGATGGTGCTCCGGCGTCGGGAGAATCCTCACAGCGGCTTGGGAAACCTGGAACGGCCGCTTTCTTACGACCGCGACTTCCGAAGCCAACAGGCCGCGCTGGATGGAGCTCCACCACTGGCGATCTCGGCAAGAGATCCCAGGCTCCCGATGTAAAGTTCAGTGCCGCCGCCCGCAGCTGGCCGCTCCACAAACCACAGCTCCGCGATGTTTAATCGGCGGTCTTCAGCTCACCGGAGTTCCAGCGCGGTGACCCGGGCAAGGCATCGCCCACTCCGCTCCGCGATAGCGCTCCAGCGCTGCCGCCGAAGGCGAGGTTCTGGCCGGTCCCCTCAGGAAACGGCGCTCCAGGCCCGCTGGTAGGCTGCGAGGACGGGTCGAAGGTTCTGCCCGGAGAAAAGCCGCCTCTCCGACCAGGTAGGGACCCTGAAAAGCAGTTTCCCCCCTCCACCCCCCACCCCCCCACATAAAAAATACTAGAACTCCGAAAAACAAAAACTCAACTAAAAAAAAAAGAGATGAAAAAACGGACAGCTGCAGGCTGGGCAGCCATACCCATACAGGACGGCGCCCCCAATCCCAAGTGGGGGCGCCGGCCCTGGCTGTACCTGCATGCTTACTTTCATTGACCCAAGTACAACGGGGTCAATGAAAGTACGCATGCAGGTACAGCCAGAGCCGGCCAATTTGGAACAATTTTCATAGAAATACAAATATATAATTATAAATGAGTCATACTCAGGCACGTGCCGTGAGTAATTACTCTGGGAAGGCAGGCAGTCGGTTTTTAAAAATCTTAAACCGCGCACGCGCAGATTGTTCTCCTCTCCATAAAAATAAAAAAATTAAAATAAAGAATGTAACAATTCAATTTGCCCAAGGCTTCCAAATCTCCTTCATTCTGAATTACTGAATGGGTGGGGGGTAGAGGGTGAAGCAGGTGGAGAGATGGTGGGAAAAACAGGAGCACACCGGGACTCGTTGAATCAGTTGTGATCTTATTGAATGACAATACTAGTTCAAAGGACCAATTGGAGGGAGAGTTCCTTTCGCAGCATATGGGGAGTCTGGCCAGGGGTAAAGTTATGGGGAGGGCAGCAGCGTTGAGAAGGAGGGGGTCGGGGATCATGCCAGTAAACCACTCACTCACCGCTACCGCGGTGCTCCGGGCACAGAGCCACCGCATTGTGGCCGGGGAGGGAAGCAGCTCCCATGGCTACGAGCGGCCACCGGGACCTCAGCACCTTCTGCTGGCCCGCTCACCTCTGGCAGTGCTCTCCGTCTGAACAGTGAGGGGACAGCTCAAGAGCAAAGATTATAGAACGGAGTGAGTCAGCGGGTGATGGATAACAGGACAGCGGGCAGAGGAGCGTACTCCTGTGTCAGCGCGAACAAGGGACCAATTGAGGTTACTCGCACTGACATATGGAGTAAGCTCTACCGCCCGCTGTCCTGTTATCCATCGCCCGCTGACCCACTCTTGAGCTGGATGCTGGCATGATCCCCAACCCCCTCCTTCTCAACGCTCCTGCCCTCCACACAACTTTACCCCTTCCAGACTCCCCACACGCTGTGAAAGGAACTCTTCCTTCCCCCCCCCCCCTCCCCAGCGGCACTGTCCTTTTACAGCCGCTTCCCATCAGCTGCTAGCAATGAGGGATAGACTTGGCTATCCCTCAGTACAGCAACATCGTTCTTGATCTATCTTTCTGGCTAACAACCTAACCTTCGGCCTCCAAGATGCAGGTACATTTTTGTGCCTTATTTTTGGGTAAAAAATAGCGGCTTCATTGTGGTGTTACATATATATTGCAATCAGTGATAGAAATGGGTTTTAGGAACTAGGGGTACGCTAAGGTCCGTGAGGCTGAGGTTGGGAAGGAAGGGGGGGGGGGGGTAGACGCTATAAGCCCCCAGTGAGAAATTGTATTTAACTCTGTAATTGAAGATAGATAGACATAAAGCTGGAGTAACTCAGCAGGACAGGCAGCGCAGTGACTCTGGAGAGAAGACCCTCCGGAAGTGAACTCTCGTCGGTGAGAGTACTTGTGATTGTCTGAAGAAGGGTTTCAACCAGAAACACAACCCTCTCCCCAGAGCTGCTGCCCGTCCCGCTGAGACTCCACAGCCCCCTGTGTCCACCTTCAACTCCAGAGCCAAACAAAAAACAGAGTGCTGGAGGAACTCAGCGAGCAAGGCGGCACCCGCAGAGGGAACGGACCAGGAGCCGCCACGGGCCAGGACCCCCCCCAACAGGAAGGAACCGCAGATGCAGCCGTCACCGCAAAACGTCAAATTATTTCGGGAATACCGAGGCGACAGGGTGAGAGAGAGGGAGTGAGAGAGCGAGAGAGAGACGAGATGGGGAGCGGGAGCGTGCGTGAGAGAGAGAGAGAGGGAGGGAGGGAAAGAGCGAAAGCCAGAGAGACATAATGTGGGTCGGTAGGTGAATGACTTTACCTGCACACCAAGAAGAAGCCCGTGCTCGTGGTCCGGAGCCCTCAATCATGAAGTGAGTTTTAAGAAATTCTCAATGTGTCATCAATACATCGATCTACATTCCTCAGTAAATGTAATTGTGTTTTGCCAAGTATTAATGATGCCACGTTCCTTTGAATAAAATTCACAGGAGTCCCGTGAATTTTATTCAAAAGAACGTGGCGTCATTAATACTTGGTCAAAACACAATTACATTTACTGAGGAATGTGGATCGATGCATTGATGACACATTGTATAACTACGTGTTAACTACTGGCTGTTAACAAGTGCTAACAGTGGTAGTTAACAAAACGTTTTGGTCTGATGGCAGGTGCAGCGGTTTTTATCCATGTTCGTTTTCAACATGGCGAATGTTTTTTTTTTTTTTAAATCTGTATTTAGTAACGCGAATTCGTATTTCCGTACGAAATACGGAAAATTAGCGTGGGGTCCCCTTAGGCGCAGGGCCCAATTGGGAGCAATCGGTCCAATCGGCTTAAGGCCAGCCCTGGGTACAGCAGGCACTGAAGAAAGCGAATGGCATGTTGGCCTTCATAACAAGAGGAGTTGAGTATAGGAGCAAAGAGGTCCTTCTGCAGTTGTACAGGGCCCTAGAGAGACCACACCTGGAATGTTGTCTGCAGTTTGGGGGGGGGGGGGGTGGGGGAAACTTTTAAATCTCTTCCCTGTGCGGGAACCCGACCTTTTCCCTGTCGGGTATCCGTTGTCGTTGGGGCCTAGCACCGTGGAGCGGCCTCCAACCAGAATCGACCTGGGGCTCCAGTCGCAGAGGCTGGCCGGCTTCGGAGTGTGGAGAGCTGTGGTGGCGCACGGCTGCGACCTGACTTCGGAGCTCGGAGGCTCCAGCCCGGTGAATGGTAACATCGGGAGCTCGCGGGTCCCTGGTGGGAGACCACTTTTCGGGAGCTCCCGCAATGGCAACTTCTCCCGCCCCAAGTCGCAGGGTTAAAAAACGACCGGAGCGGGGCCTTACATCGCCCGGCGCGCTTTAACGGCCACGGGACTTACTATTGCCCGCCGGCGGCTTTAACATCGGGAGAAGAATAAAGAACAGGGGGGGGGGGGGGGAGGGGGGGGAGACAAGACTTTGCCTTCCATCACAGTGAGGAGGTGTTTGGAGATTCACTGTGATGGATGTTTGTGTAAATTGTGTTAATTGTGTGTCTTGTTTTTTTTTTTCTTGTTCGTATGACTGCAGAAACGAAATTTCGTTTGAACTTAGGTTCAACGACAATAAACGGTATCTTATCTTATCACATTGAATGGCAGTGCTGGCCTACTCCTGCACCTATTGTCGATGAAGCTGAACATATTGTCAATGAATCTAAATTAAAACATTTTACAGATTAACAAAATCACACAGTATATTACAGAGATCAAATATTTCAATATTGTCATTATACCTATTTTCCATGAGCTCTCGAATTTGGGCTACATTACGGCCTGCTCCAAGGTGTGTATAGTAAGGACCTTCATCTTTTTCAATGATTTGCTCTGTGATTCAAATGAAAAGAAAAGAACATTATAAACTAACAGTTGACAAATTGTCTGCACTAGTCATGGGTTCATCAACTATTAATCAGTAACAAACCAAAAGTCACATCTATCAAACCAAAATTCAGAAGTCTGAAAAAGGGTCTCGACCCAAAATGTCACCCATTCCTTCTCTCCGGAGTCAGGGGATATGGGGAGAAGGCAGGAACGAGGTACTGATTGGGGATGATCAGCCATGCTCAGATTGAAGGCTCGAAGGGCAAATGGCCTACTCCTGCACCTATTGTCTATTGTCAGAGATGCTGCCTGTCCCGCTGAGTTACTCCAGCTTTTTGCGTCTATCAAAAGTCACATCTCTCAGTTAAATAGAAATGATAACTAGAATTCTAGATTGTGCAACTGAGAATAGGGAGACTACCTGCAGTATCACAATCGGCAGTCCAGGTTCAGCGTACACAGGATGCCCCGAGGCAGAAAGTTGTGAATTGCAGACTCTATTGAGGAAGGTGGCATGTTAAACCGAGGTTTCAACAGCACACTCAGCTTGACATTACAGCATCTTCCAGCACCACTAAAAGAAGTGCAGGGGGATTCTCTTTACTTTGTTACTATCAGGAGAAATGTTGGTCACTGTGGCCAAAAAGCCTGTGTAAAAATCAGCTGATGTTTGCACATCTGGATCCTATGACTTCAGTGGAACCAAATATATGGACATGGCAGCTAAAGGTCTCACACAGTCATCGTATCAGTGACCAAAGAGGAACCACCCCAGGACATTGTGTGTAAGAAAGAACTGCAGATGCTGGTTTCAATCGAAGGTAGACGCAAAATGCTGGAGTTACTCCAGCATTTTGCGTCCACCCCAGGACATTGCTTTTATTGCCGTTGGAAATTGCTATTGACATATTGTCTGCTATGTTTCATAGATATATTCTGTGCTTTCTCTACTACAACATAACAGCCTTTTAAAGATCATGCAATCCATTAAAACATTTTCTCATGACGTAAGGCTTGGATAAAAGCAAAATGCCAAAGCTTTGTTTCATTGACATGGTTGCCAAAAAAATTCCTGGCAGATGAACGGTGCGCTCAGCTACGATCCAAAATCCTGACCTGACCTTGGCAACAGAATACTCCAACTTGGCAACAGATTTACTACCATCCCAAGATGTCTGAGAGATTTTCCCCACCTTTGAATGCGGAGTTCATGAATGATACTAGCAACAACTCGAGGTATAAGTCTATCAAGTGACAAGTGTGTTTAGCATTTCGGTTCTATGGCCTTAGCAGCAAGAAAGCTGCCAGCCTAAATTTAAAGTTCTCAATGTTTCAGTTCCCCTCATTCTTCAGACTATAATCTGCTAGTACCAAATAATGTATGGTCAAACACAACTTGTAAGACCATAAGATGTCTGTCATCCTCTTTGCCAGCAGGTTCCAGTCCACTCTATCCTTAAAGCCCTGTCTCACTGTGCAAGTTGACCCACGAGTGACCCCGGGAGTGAAAGACTCGTGGTTGCGTACGAGACTCCAAGTTTATGATCAAGAGTGTAACCGAGTTCCCACGGGTATGTCTTAAGGCTCTGTCTTACCTGTTTGCGGTCATCGGCGGTGAAGCGCGGCGTCGCCGGTAGCGGGGACGGCACGGCAACGGCAAGAGCGCCGAGCCTATCCACTGGAGCGCCGCACGGATGCTGCGCGGGGGCCGAGTAATTCAAACACGGCGGGTCCCACGTGCTTGCGGTAAGTAAAAAAAAGGGCGGGCCGACTGCGATGATGTCGGCCCGCCGCACGTGACTCACCAGCGGCGGCTGTGGCGGCGGCCATCCTGATCGCGGCGCTGTAGCGGTGGCTGTGCCTGCGGCCGTGCCGCACACGTGCCTCACTGGCGGAGGCACGTGCCTCACTGGCGGAGGCTGTGGCAGTGGAGGTTTGACGCACGGCGCTCGAGCCACACTGGCGGCGGCCCGGTGCGGGCGGCCGTGCCACACTCGTGCATCACTGGTGGAGGTTGTGCGGTTGAGTATATAGTTTTCAACATTGTCGGTTTTATTTTAGCACCGTGCGGTGTTGGGAACACCGCCGCACGGCCCCGGAATTGTACGTTCTCACGAGTGCGCGGTCTATGGCGGCAGATTCTTCCGTTTCGCCGCAATGACCGCAGACTCGTGAGACAGGCCTTTAAGTTTGCCGTTTATTTCTCATTTCTGCGATGTTCCAAGTTCGTCTCCCGAGTGTACCAAGTTCCACTCCCGTTAATCTTGAGGCAACAATGTATACCGACGTGTTGAAAAATCATCGCATGTTAAAAAAAATGATGTCATGCTTTTTTTTTTATACATACTATAAAAAGCCTGCCTTGTTTAAATTGGCTCATTTGGAGAAAATGTCTGCAAGAAGGCTATTGGAGTCCAGGATGGTGATGTTTTTTGTTCAAGTGCTGTATGCAGCAGCCCTTTATGTGATGCAAGGACGCTTGTGTAATGAAGGCAGAAGAGAGAGAGTAAAGAGGAAAATTAAGAAGAGGTCTCAGTGGGTGAAGCCCCTGTTTCAAAGGAGATCTCTCTTGGACCGTATGAAAAGCTGCTTAATGTGCTGTGCGAAGAGGATAAATCTGCATTTAAAATTTCATCAGAATTTCACCTGAGCTCTTTAATGAGCTGAAGAATAACAAGGTGGATGTGAAATCTCACCTACCTGTTTCAGTGACAGGCACCCGCAGCCAGTGAATGAAGACACCCCCATCTGTCTCCCCCTCCTCTCCCTACACTCTCCACCCCCTCCCCCAAAATTTGGAAATGTCATCCCATCACCCATTCCTTCTCTCCAGAGATGCTGCCTGCCCGCTGAGTTAAAGAGTTCCCACTTGCAGCAGCATAAGCGGCCAGTAAACATAATACTCATAGATAATATACTAAACAAAGAAAATATATATTAATAAATCCAGTATTATTGCAAAAATCCCAAAGTCCTTAGTGCAACCAAGGCAGTTTGTAGTTCATAGTTTAGTTAGCATTTGTAGCGTTCAAGAGCCTGATGGTTGTTGGGAAGAAGCTGTTCTTGAACCTGGAGGTCATGGTTTTCAGATTCTTATACCTTCTGCTCAGCAGGAATGAAATGAGAGCATGGCCAGGGTAGTGTGGGTCCATGACAATGCTGGCTGCCTTTTTGAGGCAGCACCTCCTATAGAACCCTTTGATTCAGTAAAGTTCAGTAAAGAGATCGGGAATCTGGCATCATGGCTTGAGAATAAAACCCAGCCTTTAACATCCGCATAATGAAAGAGTTGGTGTTGTCCTACGGAACAAGGGTGCAGGAGAGGTGAACACATCCCTGTCTTCTTCAACAGCACTGGTAGAGATGGCTTCTGGACATGACTGGCAAACCTCAGATTAGGCTGCCATGAAGTGTCATAAAATGTTCTCACGCTGTTCCTTAATACTGGTTTGTCTTAAGGTTGTGAGCTCAGTCCCAAATACACAAAATCAATATATAAACTTCAAGCAATTTTTTCTTTTCAACCAACTCTATCACCTTATCAATAACTTGCTTAACTTTGTTAAGCAGAATTTGTCTTTAAAAAGTCTATGTTGGTGTTCCTTAACTGATCCATACTTATCCAAGTAACTGATATTTCTGACCCCGATTATTGTTTCTAAAAAGAGTTCCCACGGTAGACTCACGAGTCACAAAGGTAAACGCACGGGCCACTACGTTCTTACAACGAGTTTAAATGTTTCAAATTTTAACCTCAAGAGTACATTTTACTCATGGAAAAGTTTAAACATGTTTGAACTTTTTCAAGAGTTAACAAGTTTCACGGGTACCTGCCGTTAGCGCCAAGAGTCGCTAAGTTGCGTCCACGAGTTCCGACGTTCCCGCTACGTTAATTTATGTGATTACCACGAGTTAAATTTGTTTTAAACTCGGGGTACCTCGTGGGTCAGCTCGCACCGTGAGACAGGGGTTTAAAGGCTCTGTCTCACGGTGTTGCGGTCATCGGCGGTGAAGCACGGCTTCGCCTGTAGAGGGGACCGCACGGCAACGGCGAGAGCGCCGAGCCTATGCCACGGGAGCGCCGCACGGGTGCTGCGCGGGGGCCGAGTGATTTAAGTACGGCTGGTCCCACGAGCTTGCGGTAAGTAAAAAAAAGGGCGGGCCGACTGCGATGATGTCATTTTGGATCTGCGGGGCTGTGGCGGCGGCCGTGCTGATCGCGGCGCTGTGGCGGTGGCTGTGGCGGCGGACGTGCCGCACACGTGCCTCACTGGTGGAGGCAAGTTCGACGCACGGCGCTCGTGCCACACTGGCGGCGGCTGTGGCGGCCGTGCTGCACTCGTGCCTCACTAGCGGCGGCTGTGCGGTAGGAACATATTTTTGAACAGTGTTGGTTTTATTTTAGCACCGTGCGGTGTTGGGAACAACGCCGCACGGCCCCGGAATTGTGCGTTTGACCGAGTGCGTGGTCTATGGCAGCCCAGGAGCGGTAGATTCTTCCTGTTTCGCCGCGAATGACCGCAGACTCGTGAGACAGGCCTTTAACACTTTCACTCTCTCGCCCTCCTGTTCCTCTTCTTGAGATCAAATTCTACCAATTGCTTGAGTTACTTTCAAAGGGAAGAATTAGAATCATAGATTGAAGGGGAAGAATTCGAATAATGGATTGAAGCAGCAGAGAATGTGGGGAGAATCAGAAATTGGATCATATAGGAATAATGTAAATGGATGTCAGTTTAACATTGACACATTTGGCTGAAGGTCCTTCATCTATGTTGCATCTCTCTATGATGAAAACAGATCATTGGCCCATCTGTGTCTCTTCTATGCAACAGCAGCCCATTCATTTTCACTCATTTGATCTCTCCCTTAAGCCCTGCATTTTTTTTTCATATTTGTACATTTACCTCACTGTTTTTAGAATGTTATTACAGAATCCACTTTCCAGCATTATATTTCAGATCATAATAAAATCCCATGAAAATCCCATGTAAAAAAGCTCACACATTGGTGCAGCGGTAGAGTTGCTGCCTTACAGCGCCAGAGACCTGGGTTCAATCCTGACTATGGGTGCTGTCTGTACGGAGTTTGTACGTTCTCCCCGTGACCGCATGGGTTTTCTCCAGGTGCTCTGGTTTCCACCCACATTCCAGAGACGTATAGGTTTGTAGGTTAATTGGCTTCGGTAAATATTGTAAATTGTCCCTAGCATGTTGGAGAGTCTTTGTATACAGGGTGATCGCTAGTCGGCAAGGACTCGGTGTTTCCGCTCTGTATCTCTAAACTAAACAAAATTTGGATTTATCAATGCTTTGAATGAGGAGACCAAATGTAATTTATCCAAGTTACTCGACTGGGTCTGTACTTTTGAGTGCGACTACAGTTCTAATGGTGACTCTCTTATGGACCTGGAGTTCCGAGTGTGACTCCAGTGCCATTGACGTTTTCTGCTGTGCCTCACTGCATTTCACAAATCTTGGTGCAACTTGCTAAGGATTTGACATGGCCTCAATTCAGCCCACATCCACAGAAACCCCTTGACCTCCGTCATTCTGAGCTACAGAACGTAGGATCCAGCGACTGGGTATTTCCTTGAATTTGCTTTTAAATCCATCTGTTACATTCCTCCTCAGTTTTCCTTTCAGTTTAGGTTCTGTTAAAGGTCAGGTCGGGGGGAGTTCCCCCCGCCACGGGTATCTTCTAATCCCGTGCTACCTGCTCCATGGTCGGATAGTCGGCGACTAAACCATCTCTCCGACGTGGTTTGCCAGGCGAGGAAGGAGCTGTGGACACCCAGAAGGACCAAAAACAAGACCTGTGAAAGGGCGGATGAGCTCCTAGCGAGCCAATGGCCATCCACACTTCAGTAGAAGTTGTGATCACTGTCGTACATAGCATTGTAAGGCACCGTGCCCGTTGATGTTTTCAACGATGATGATGATTAGGTTCTGAAACCCATAATGTGAGCATGCATTTTGTTGCCCCTTTGACGTCTATTGGTTGTACTGCCCTTGGTATATTGTTGCCTCAGCGTATGTTTGCCTGAATAGTTTCTGTCACAGGCACTAAACTGAAATACTATGTTACAGCCACTGGAGGGAGCTCCCACAGCTCTCAATGGTGTTCCAGTGTGTTGTAATCAATCGTGTGCAATTTTGGTCTCCTAATTTGAGGAAGGACATTATTGCTATTGAGGGATTGCAGCGTAGGTTCACCAGGATAATTCCCTGGATGGCGGCACTGATGTATGATGAAAGAATGGATCGACTGGGCTTGTATTCGCTGGAATTTAGAAGGATGAGAGGCAATCTTATAGTAGAAACATATAAAATTCTTAGAGGATTGGACAGGGTAGATACAGGAAAAATGTTCCCGATGTTGGGGGAATCCAGAACCAGGGGTCACAGTTTAAGAATAAGGGGTAGGCCATTTAGAACTAAGATGAGGAAAAACTTTTTCACCCAGAGAGTTGTGAATCTGTGGAATTCTCTGCCACAGAAGGCAGCGGAGGCCAATTTACTGGATGTTTTCAAGAGAGAGTTAGATTTAGCTCTTAGCGCTTAGGGAATCAAGGGATATGGGGAAAAAGCCGGAACTGGGTACTAATTTTGGATGATCAGCCATGATCATATTGAATGGCGGTGCTGGCTCGAAGGACCGAATGGCCTACTCCTGCACCTATTTTCTATGTTTGTGGGAAATGCAGTCACAAAAACATCAAAGCCCACAAGAGAATATGGCCCAGTGGAAAGAAAGAAATCTTCCATCACAGCATTCTCTCTCTGATATCGTTCATAATTCAATATCTCTAATAACAGCCTATATCTTAAATATCAGCACGATATATTTTCTGCTTGAATAAAACACAGAGTGCTGGAATAACTCAGCAGGTGGCAGGAATAAACAAATGGTTGGGATCGTCTTCATACTGGGAATTATTCCTTCCACAGATGCTACCTGACCTGCGGAGTTACTCCAGCACATTGTGTTTCACTCAAAATTCCAGCATCTGCAGTTCCTTACACCTCCATCTTTTTGCTTAGCCAGATTCCTGGGTTCTTCAGTTACTTGTCCCTCTCATTGAAAATAAATCCATCCATGAATGAATCTTTCATAGACGGTTTGGTACAATGGCCAACAGTTGAATTTGTGGTAAAGGAGTGAGCAATAAGAGTCTTACCCCTAATCCTAATGCTGATCATTTCCAGTCTTTACCCACATAGAAACATAGAAACACAGAAAAAAAGTGCAGGAGTAGACCATTCGGCCCTTCGAGCCTGCACCGCCATTCAATATGATCATGGCAGATCATCCAACTCAGTATCCCGTACCTGCCTTCTCTCCATACCCCCTGATCCCCTTAGCCACAAGGGCCACATCTAACTCCCTCTTAAATATAGGCAATAAACTGGCCTCAACTACCTTCTGTGGCAGAGAATTCCAGAGATTCACCACACTGTGTGAAAAATGTTTTTCTCATCTCGGTCCTAAAAGACTTCCCCCTTATCCTTAAACTGTGACCCCTTGTTCTGGACTTCCCCAACATCGGGAACAATCTTCCTGCATCTAGCCTGTCCAACCCCTTAAGAATTTTGTACGTTTCTATAAGATCCCCCCTCAATCTTCCAAATTCTAGCGAGTACAAGCCGAGTCTATCCAGTCTTTCTTCATATGAAAGTCCTGACATCCCAGGAATCAGTCTGGTGAACCTTCTCTGTACTCCCTCTATGGCAAGAATGTCTTTCCTCAGATTAGGAGACCAAAACTGTACGCAATACTCCAGGAGTGGTCTCACCAAGACCCTGTACAACTGCAGTAGAACCTCCCTGCTCCTATACTCAAATCCTTTTGCTATGAATGCTCACATACCATTCGCTTTCTTCACTGCCTGCTGCATCTGCATGCCTACTTTCAATGACTGGTGTCCCATGACACCCAGGTCTCGTTGCATCTCCCCTTTTCCTAATCGGCCACCATTCAGATAATAGTCTACTTTCCTGTTTTTGCCACCAAAGTGGATAACCTCACATTTATCCACATTATACTGCATCTGCCATACATTTGCCCACTCACACAACCTATCCTGTCTGCCAGCCAGTTCTCTATCCACATCAATACTGAACCCCCAATACCGTGTGCTTTAAGTGTGCATACTAATCTCTTATGAGGGACCTTGTCGAAAGCCTTCTAAAAGTCCAGATATAACACATCCACTGGTTCTCCCTTATCCACTCTACTAGTTACATCCTCGAAAAATTCTATAAGATTCGTCGGACATGATTTACCTTTCATAAATCCATGCTGACTTTGTCCAATGATTTCACCACTTTCCAAATGTGCTGCTATTCCATCTTTAATAACTGACTCTAGCAGTTTCCCCACTACCGATGTTAGACTAACTGGTCTGTAATTCTACGTTTTCTCTCTACCTCCCTTTTTAAAAAGTGGGGTTACATTAACTACCCTCCAATCCTCAGGAACTACTCCAGAATCTAAAGAGTTTTGAAAAATTATCACTAATGCATCCACTATTCTGAGGTTACTTCCTTAAGTACTCTGGGATGCAGCCTATCTGGCCCTGTGGATTTATCGGCCTTTAATCCATTCAATTTACCTAACACCACTTCCCGGCTAACCTGGATTTCACTCAGTTCCTCCATCTCATTTGACCCCCGGTCCACTGCTATTTCCGGCAGATTATTTATGTCTTCCTTAGTGAAGACAGAACCAAAGTAGTTATTCAATTGGTCTGCCATGTCCTTGTTCCCCATAATCAATTCACCTGTTTCTGACCGCAAGGGACCTACATTTGTTTTAAGTAATCTTTTTCTCTTCACATATCTATAAAAACTTTTGCAGTCACTTTTTATGCTCCCTGTCAGTTTTCTTTCATAATCTATTTTCCCTTTCCTAATTAATCCCCTTGTCCTCCTCTGCTGGACTCTGAATTTCTCCCAGTCTGCTGGTAGGCTGATTTTTCTGGCTAATTTGTATGCTTCATCTTTTGTTTTGATACTATCCCTGATTTCCCTTGTTATCCACGGATGCACTACCTTCCCTGATTTATTCTTTTGCCAAACTGGGATGAACAATTTTTGTAGTTCATCCATGCAGTCTTTAAATGCCTTCCATTGTCAATCCACCGTCAACCCTTTAAGAATCAATTGCCAGTCTATCTTGGCCAATTCACGTCTCATACCCTCAAAGTTACCTTTCTTTAAGTTCAGAACCCTTGTTTCTGAATTAATTATGTCACTCTCCATCTCTCCACTCTCCAATGAAGAACTCAACCATATTATGGTCACTCTTGCCCAAGGGGCCATGCACAACAAGACTGCTAACTAACCCTTCCTCATTACTCAATACCCAGTCTAGAATAGCCTGCTCTCTCTTTGGTTCCTCTACATGTTGGTTTAGAAAACTATCCCACATACATTCCAAGAAATCCCCTTCCTCAGCACCCCTGCCAATTTGATTCACCCAATCTATATGTAGATTGAAGTCACCCATTATAACTGTTTTACCTTTGTTGCACGCATTACTAATTTCCTGTTTGATGCCATCCCCAACTACTGTTAGGTGGCCTGTACACAACTCCCACTAGCGTTTTCTGCCCCTTAATGTTTCGCAGCTCTACCCATATCGATTCCACATCCTCCAAGCTAATGTCCTTCCTTTCTATTGCGTTAATCTCCTCTCTAACCAGCAACGCTACCCCACCTCCTTTTCCTTTCTGTCTATCCCTCCTGAATATTGAATATTCCTGGATGTTCAGCTCCCAGCCTTGGTCACCCTGGAGCCATGTCTCCATGATCCCAACTATATCATATTCATTAATAACTTTCTGCACATTTAACTCATCCACCTTATTACAAATGCTCCTTGCATTGGGACATAAAGCCTTCAGGCTTGTTTTTACAACACTCGTACCCCTTATACAATTATGTTGAAAAGTGGCCCTTTTTGATTTTTGTCCTGGATTTGTCTGCCTGCCACTTTTACTTTTCACCTTGCTACCTATTGCTTCTACTCTCATTTTACACCCCTCTGTCTTTCTGCTCACACATTTAAGAAACCCACCACCTCTTATTCTCTGTTTATTATATTTTTCTTCTTTCTCCCCTACACTCTGAGTGCTTCCCTTTTCTGCATCTGTCCTGTTCCTCCTATGCATTTAGCCCTAAAATCCAAGTGTTCACAAAAGTACACTGTTGCAGCACCAATTCCCAAACCTACTAGGCTCAATACGTCAATCCAAATAACCCCAAACTCACAGCAGTCAATACCAGTACTCCTGTTCCTCAGCTGAAGTCAGTCTCAGAATCCCATCACTCCCCCTGGGAACACTGTAGTCAGGCCCCAATCCCATCACTCACATTCCTCAAGAATATTAAACTCCAGAATTGCAGTATACCCAATCCACATCTACCCGTATTGCCAAATTCACTTTACTCCTGTTCATGACCGCTCTCATTCCCAGAACATACCATTGCCATTCCTTGCCCACAAGTCCTGGAATACTGTTCTTCATTGCATCCCTGTTCCTCACTATAATCATTCTCAGAATCCGACCACATATTCCCCACTGCACTTATTCCCCAAATCCCTTTATCTTTAATTCTCACCTGCCCTCAGACACAATCACTCAAGTTTATCACCTACAACAAGTTTTTGTACAATCAGTTTGTCCAATCAGCTGTCCAAGTAAATAGCAGATACAGATCAGCCTTATAATTGGGCATAGAAATGGCAGAGGGCATTTAATTTGAGCACATGTGCGATGTTGCACTTTGGGAAGACAAATGCAAGGGGAAAGTATAGAAATCATGGCAAAATCCTTAATAGTATTGATGCGCGGAGGGTCTTGGGGATTCAAATCTATAGCTACCTTGCAACACAAGTAGACAGAGTGGTAAAGAAGGCATACATCATCCTTGCCCTCATCGACCAGGCATTATGTTTAAGACTCAGGAAGTCATGATGCAGTTTTGTAGGACTTTGATTTGTCCGCATTTGGAGTATTGCATCTGGTCACCCCCTTAAAGGAAAGATGGAGAGAAATTGGATGGGTGCAGAAGAGGTTTACCAGAATGATGCCTGGATTAGTAGGTCTTAGCTACATGGAGAATTTTGACAAACTCTGATTGTTTTCTCTAAATCATAGAAGGTTGAGGGGGAGAACTGATAGAAGTATATAAAATTATGTGCGCATAGATAGGGTTTACACAGAACCTTTTCCCAGTGTGGAAATGTCAGAGACTAGAGGGCATACCTTTGAGGTCAGAGGGGGAAGAGTTTAAAGGAGATGCGTGGGACATGTGTTTTTTTTTTAACATAGAATATGGTGGGTGCCTGGATTGCACGGCCAGGGGTGGTGTTGGGGCATATACAATAATGTCGTTTAAGAAGTTTTTTAGGTGGGCACTCAGAGAAGCAGGGAATGGGAGGGACATGGATCACCATCAGACAGAGAAGATTATTTTAACAGCATCATATTCAGCACAGACATAGTGGGCAGAAGGACCTGTTCCTGTGCTTTACAGTTCTACTTATGTTGAAAATGAAGATGAAATCAATGAGTCCTGCACAGCTGCAAGAGGCAGCTCCAATACAGTCATTCATGACAAGTTGGGGGAATGGTGCTGGGGTACATTTGGAACAAGGAATGCTACTGTGGATTGAATTGAATTAAATTACAATGAGACTAGCCACAATTTTCCAATCCCCATTATTTAGAGGTACCGCACTGGAAGACTAGGGGAACAACTGTTGTAGTCAGCTCCAGTTAAACTTGACGGTAAAGAAGCTATGAGAAAAAAGTGGCCCATGAATAAATTCACGACCTTGGACAAAAATTGAGCCCAGGATGGAATGTAAGGGGGACAATAATGTTGAAGAACTTTGATTTATTCACATATAAGGAATAAGGAAACAGAAAAGTTACTGGTGGGAAATGCACGATGTTGCATGTATGATGTATGGACCTTTAAAATCCCACACATGGGCATATTAGCAAAATTAAAGCACAATGGGACAAGAGTAACTTGGGAAATAAATAACTGACTTACCAACACAGCTGCACGCAGGGACATCAAGCTGCGTCTTTTTCGGTGTATCCAATAAGTTTTTGATAGGAGTGTCTAAAAGTTTTAAGGGTGACTCTAAAAAATTGCTCAGGGTGGATCCCGGCCGTTTTTTTCGTTGGGGTGGCCTCAGTGGAGGAGCTGGTTTGTAGTGCTGAGGTACAATCGCCGCCCACATCAGACTCGAAATCTGCGGTTGCAGACAAAACAGTGAACGGGCCTGAAGTTTCGACCTTCACTTGCTTGGGCGACTTGACACATGACTGCCGTTCAAAGGGGAATGAGAGGTGGTACTCTTTGAAGCGCTGCTCCAGTGCTTCGATGATGCTCGTTTCTTGTCTCTGGTGGTCACAGCTGAATTGTCGGCTCTGTTGCTTAATAACATTCACTAGATCAGCCTCGTCTTTCAGCTGGACGCTGGGGAGTGTCGGTGAAGGGCCAGGCGGAGATTCTTTCTCGGTCTTAATCACTTTATAGAGTCCTTTGAAGTCTTGTATTTTTTGTTGGTGCAGTCTCATCTGAGCGTCTCCTGTGACAATAAATGGGATCTAAGTGCTGCGTTTGCTAGAAACCTTTCCTCCTTCTGAACGGGTGGACACTGGGTGCTCTGGGCGCCTTGGAGCATTTGCGCTGTGTTTGGGTGTGAGTGAGAGACGGTGAAGTCTGGCGCCGTTCTGAGGCCAGAGAGTTTCTGGAGGAGATCTATTTGTACCTGTGAGTGTCGCTGATGGGCTGATGGTAGTTGCTGCGCTGCGTCTGCTGGATAACAGATGTGTGATGTACTTGTTGCTTTGGAGTCTGGGATCGCCCCGATTCCTGCTGGGTGTGTGGAACTGACGGGAAATCTGTGCCCTTGCTTGGCGGTGGAAAACCTGGGCCCACGCTGTTGTTTGCCCCATAGAGTGATCCCATCCCTTCCGGGGCCACTCTGCCTGTTGCCGCAGTAAGGAGGGACGGGCTTGTTTCATCTGAGAGTCGTTTAGTTTTCTGTGGGCGGGATTGTTGGCGTGAAGTGGCTGGCTGTGGAGTTGGTACATTGGGTGGGGCTGTCGTTCACTCGACGCACCTATTGAGGTTTCTGTTCTGAGGAGCTCCATTTGCTTCGGGCTGTATCCAGGCTGTTGCTCATCACTGTGGGAATGGTGCTGGTGTTTGGGAGGGGGCGCAGTGTGGCGGGGGTCGGGGACAGGCTGCAGCTGCTGAGCTTGTGGCAAGTGCAGCCAGAGGTGGGGCGTCTGCTCTAGGTGCCAGCTCTGGGGCCGGGGGCTGAGGGAGGGCGGGGTCGGGCTGCCGAGGGACGGAGTGGGGCCGGCTCAGAGCCCCCGCCTGCAGCAGCGTCCGCCTCCCGCCCGGGCTCTCCGCCCTGCCCAGGTGCAGGCGCTGCGGGGCGGACTGCGGCCGGTACTCGGGCACCTCCCAGCCCGCGTCCCCCTCCGGCGCCGGCCTGGGTGCGTGGCTCCGCATCGGGCCGGCCCACCCCCTCTCCGGGGACACCTGCCCGCTCACCCTGCCGTCCCGGCGCTGCTCCATCTCCAGCGGCGACTCGGGCCGGGGTGGGTTGCCGCTGCTGCTCTGCCGCTCGGGAGGGAAGCCGAACCCGGCCGCCATCCGTGAGAAACCATCTGGCCCGATGGCCAGAGTCCTCGCCGGGGTGAATGGGTCTGCGGCCGGCGTGGTCTTGGTGAAGCAGGCGCTGACGGCCGGCTGCTGCGAACAGGTGGCGAACCCCGCTGTCGCCCTCGGCTGCCCGGGCCGCCCTCCCTCCTCCATCGCTCCCTCTCCCGGAGGCAACCCGAAGCCGCCGGCCTTGCCCGCGATATAGGGCTCGCTGCCGGCCCCGACTGCGGAACTCCAGCGGGACACTGGTGGGCCTGAGCTGTGCCCCAGAGCTGCCCTCATGATGTACTCGGGATAGCCCGGAGACAGCGCGCTGCCCCGCAGCCCATCCTGCTGAATGTTTGCGGAAGACGTGGAACTTGTAGCACCATTGGAGACCGACATCTGATTGCTTTCGAAGAAGGGCAGAACTTCTCCATTTTCGTAGGTGTCGATCTGTTTTCCTACTTTGTTTTGTTGTGTTTGGGGAAATCTGGGAGTTTCACTGTTGGGGGGCGCGGGCTTGCTCCTATCTCCCGGTGAATTGCGTCCGTCACACTCGTACAGCCCATCATTTCCCCAAATGCACCTTTTTACTTTGGCATCTTGATTTTCTAAGTCCGACTCCTGTCCATTTGCTTCTTCATCCAACTTGATTTTCTTGCATTGCGGAAGCCCACAAGAAGAGAATTCGCGGAGGCCATGCTTCACGCCGTTCTGTACATTCCTAGACGGCTTGGGCGTTTCTCGCTGAGCCGAGGGGCTCCCGCCTTTTACTTCCTGTACCTGTGCCTGGTTCTCAATGTGGCTGCTTTTCACACTGCCCCATTTGCAATCCCCATTCACCTGGTGCGGCTCGGTGTCTGGCTGTTGGTGTAGTTCACTTACAGTCTCGCTTTTCACCGACAGAGCTTCAGCTGGGCTCTGTGGAGAGTGACAATGGACAGCTAATACTGGACTCAGTCTCTCGTCCTCGACATGACTGCCACTTTCCTGTTCCATCTGGTCTGCTCGAGGGCCATCCACCAGGTTACCCACCCGACGTGTCTGTAAGAGGAGAACATGTGGTTTAACATAACCAAATAGCAGGTAATATTCCAGAAATGTAAGATAGTGCACACACCCAATCTGTAATTTGATTTCCACACCTCTTGTGGACACGTGTGGGTTTAGTAATGTATTGCAAATTAGGGAGTCATTATATAACTTTACATCACATTCACTTGAAGGAAAATAACAACTCGAAATGCGGGAACCCAGGGAAACGCAAAACGAAGAAGCAGTCACAATCTCAATTAACGCCATGGCACATTAAATTTAACTGAGATCAGCCATGATTGAATGGTGGAGTAGACTTGATGGGCCGAATGGCCTAATTCTTCACCTATAACATGAACTCATGAAGATAAGGCTGCATTTTGAGATTTTTTATTTTTCCTTTGCGTTCAAAGAAACATCGTACAAGGGGGAAAAAGAGATTTGCAGTTCCTAGTGTCAACAGCTAATAAAGTTATAGGCTGCGCAGAAGGTTAGTGCAGAACCTAAAGCCAGGACAGAGCAATTGCAGTGATTTTTTTTCTATACATTTGGTGGCATGGTTGTGTAACGGTAGAGTTGCTGTCTTACATAGATACATAGAAAATAGGTGCAGGAGTAGGCCATTCGGCCCTTTGAGCCTGCACCGCCATTCAATATGATCATGGCTGATCATCCAACTCAGTATCCCGTACCTGCCTTCTCTCCATACCCCCTGATCCCTTTAGCCACAAGGGCCACATCTAACTCCCTCTTAAATATAGCCAATGAACTGGCGTCAACTACCCTCTGTGGCAGAGAGTTCCAGAGATTCACCACTCTCTGTGTGAAAAAGTTTTTCCTCATCTCGGTCTTAAAGGATTTCCCCCTTATCCTTAAGCTGTGACCCCTTGTCCTGGACTTCCCCAACATCGGGAACAATCTTCCTGCATCTAGCCTGTCCAACCCCATAAGAATTTTGTACGTTTCTATAAGATCCCCTCTCAATCTCCTAAATTCTAGCGAGTACAGCGCTTACAGCTCCAGAAATCCAGGTTCAATCCCGACCACGACTGTACGGATGTTGTACATTCTCCCTGTGACCTGTGTGGGTTTATCTCCGAGAACATCGGTTTCCTCCCACAGTCCAAAGACGTACAGGTTTGTCGGTTAATTGGCCTGGTATAAATGTAAAAATTGTCCCTAGTATAGGATGGTGTTAATGTGTGGGCATCGCTGGTTGGCGCGGACTCGGTGGGTTGAAGGGTCTGTTTCCACGCTGTATCTCTAAACTAAGCTAATTTGCCCCACGTTGTTACATACTGCATGTAGTAACATCGTTATTCAAGCAAGGACAGCACACTCCCATTTTGTTTAGTGGGATATAGTTCAACACTTGTAAATGAGTAAATACCAGTGGCTTCTACAATATTCAAAGTTAGTGTTTGTACTTGCTCAGATATATGGATAGTGCCTACACATTTCACATGAAGATGCCCATAAAAGGCAAAGGTTTATATACTGACACCCTGGTTTATGCAGGCAAGAAGCATATTCTGACTGAAAGTGCATGGGCTGCCAGTCGGAAAGGACCTTAAGGGCACAGTAACTATGTGCACAGACCAAAGCCAGGCCTCTGGCTTGATCTGCAAGTAGGAGGCCCAATGCTAATTTTAGGATCTTGCTCTAGTCCTGAGTTGCATTGAAGCAGTTTGATAGATAGCTACATAGACAATAGGTGCAGTAGGCCATTTGGCACTTTGAGCAAGCACCGCCATTCAAAGTGATCATGGCTGATCATCCACAATCAGTACTCCGTTCCTGCCTTCTCCCCATATTCCTTGATCCTGCTAGCACTAAGAGCTCTATCTAACACTTTTGAATGCATCCAGTGAATCGGCCCCCACTGCCTTCTGAGGCAGAGAATTCCACAAATTCACAACTCAAAAGTGTTTCCTCATCACAGTTTTAATTGGCCTACCATTTATTCTTAAACTGTGGTCCTTGGTTCTGGACTCCCCCAACATCGGGAACATGTTTCCTGGATCTAGCGTGCCCAATCCCATAATAATTTGATATGTTTCTGTTAAAATCCCCTCTCATCCTTCTAAATTCCAGTGAATACAAGCCTAGTCGCTACATCCCGGGAATTAACCTTGTGAACCTATGCTGCACTCCCTCAATAGCAAGAATGTCCTTCCTCAAATTAGGAGACCAAAACTGCACACAATACTCCAGGTGTGGTCTCATCAGGGCCCTGTACAACTGCACAAGGACCTCTTTGCTCCTATACTCAACTCCTCTCGTTATGAAGGCCAACCTGCCATTAGCTTTCTTCACTGCCTGCTGTACCTGCATGCTTACTTTCAGTGACTGATGTACAAGAACACCCAGGTCTTGTCGTATTTCCACTTTTCCTAACCTGATACCATTCAGATAATCTGCTTTCCTGTTCTTGCCACCAAAGTGCATAACCTCACATTTATCCACATTATACTGCATCTGCCATGCATCTCCCACACACCCACCTGTCCAAGTCACCCTGTATCCTCATAGCATCCTCTTCAAAGTTCTCACTGCCACCCAGCTTTGTGTCATCTGCAAATTTAATTCCTTCATCTAACTCATTGATGTATATTGTAAATAGCTGCGGTCCCAGCACCGTGCCTTGCAGCACCCCGCTAGTCACTGCCTGCAATTCTAAAAGGGACCCGTTTATCCCTACTCTTTGTTTCCTGTCTGCCAACCAATTTTCTATCCATGTCAATACCCTCCCCCCAACACCATGTGCTCTAATTTTGCCCACTAATCTCCTGTGTGGGACCTGATCAAAGGCTTTCTGAAAGTCCAGCTACACTACATCCACTGGCTCTCCCTTGTCCATTTTATGTGTTACATCCTCAAAACATTCCAGAAGATTTGTCAAGCATGATTTCCCCTTCATAAGTCCATGCTGACTTGGACCAATCCTGTTACTGCTATCCAATTACATCTTTAATTGCATCTGCTATTACATCTTTAATAATCGACTCCAGCATCTTTCCCACCACTGATGTCAGTCTAACTGGTCTATAATTCCCTGCTTTCTTTCTCCCTCCTTTCTTAAAAAGTGGGATAACATTAGCTACCCCCCAATCCACAGGAACTGATCCAGAATCTATAGAACATTGGAAAATGATCACCAATGTGTCCACGATTTCTAGAGCCACCTCCTTGAGTACCCTGGGATGCAGACCATCAGGCCCTGGGGATTTATCAGCCTTCAGTCCCATCAGTCTACCCAACACCATTTCCTGACTAATGTGAATTTCCTTCAGTTCCTCCATCACCCCAGGTCCTCTGTCCCCTATTACATCTGGGAGATTCTTTGTGTCTTCCTTTGTGAAGACAGAACCAAAGTACGTTCAACTGGTCTGCCATTTCCTTGTTCCCCATAATAAATTCACCTGTTTCTGTCTGCAAGGGAGCCACATTTTTCTTAAGTATTTTTTTTCCTCTTCACATACCTAAAGAAGCTTTTACTGTCCTCCTTTATATTCATGGCTAGCTTACATTCGTACTTCATCTTTTCTCCCCGTATTGCCTTTTTATTTACCTTCCGTTGATCTTTAAAAGTTTCCAAATCCTCTGGCTTCCCACTCATCTTTGCTATGTTATACGTCTTCTCTTTTAGTTTTATACTGTCCTTGACTTCCCTTGTCAGCCATGGTCGCCTCTTTCTCCCCTTAAAATCTTTCTTCCTCTTTGGAATGAAATGATTCTGCATCTTCTGGATTATTCCCAGAAATACCTGCCATTGTTGTTCCACCGTTATCCCTTTTAGGGTTCCTTTCCAGTCAACTTTGGCCCACTTCTCCCTCATGCCTCTATAGCCCCCTTTGTTCAACTGCAATACTGACAATTCCGATTTTACCTTCTCCCTCTCAAATTGCAGATTAAAACTTATATTATGGTCACTACCTCCTAATGGTTCCCTTACCTTGAGTTCCCTTAACAAATCTGGTTCATTACACTATATCCAGAATTGCCTTTTCCATGGTAGGCTCCAGTACAAGCTGCTCTAAGAATCCATTTCAGAGGCACTCTGCAAACTCCGTTTCTTGGGGTCCAGTACCAACCTTATTTTCCAAGTCTACCTGCATGTTGAAATCTCCCATAACCACCGCATCACTACCTTTGTAACAACCCAATTTTAACTTGTGATGCAACTTGCACCCTATATCCAGGCTACTGTTTGCGGGCCTGTAGTTAGGCCCTTACAATTTCTCAATTCTATTGACAATGACTCTACATCTTTTGATTCTGTCACCACTCGCAAGTAGGCTGTGGGCCGTGGAGCTTTTTTGTTTAGTTTCGTGACCCAACTCACAGAACTACCTGAATTTTTAACATATTGTGTAAAAAAAAAAAAGCATACCTGAAACTCAACAAGACCAAAACCTGCACATTTTAAAGAAATACTAGACCAAGTGCAGACCCGTTGGGTCTGTTCCCCAACGTGTGGTTGCGGGGGAGGGGGGGGGGCATGCAGCGTCACACACACTAACTGCCCCCATGCACACACGCTAACTACCCCCCTTGATATATTAATATTATTAATCTGCTCCTTTTACCCTATAACCGCCCTATCCACTGATGCATAGCCCCCAACTCGCAGGCACGTCTAGAGAGGGAGGGAGGGTAGATAGTGAGGGCAGAGAGAGAATGGGGAGAGACAGAGGGAAAGGGGCAGAGACAGAAGGGCAAGAGACAGAGGGAGAGAGGGAGGAGGTGAGGGAGGGTGGGGGAGGAAGGGTGAGAGATGGGAGGAGAGAGAGAGGGAGGGTGAGAGGGGAGGAAGGGAAGGGGGGGAGAGGTGGAGGGGAGGTGAGAAGGGGGTTTAGGGGAGGGAGGGTGGGGGAGAGCAGGGGGAGTGGGGGAGAGGAAGGGGGTGGGGAGAGAGAGGGAAGAGAGAGAGTGAGGGGGAGAGACAGAGAGCGAAATGCAACCGTGCGTCACGCGTTCAGAATGTTCTGGAAATGAAGCGTGCGCGTCTCATGCATGAAAGCTGTCGGCAGCTCTATGGAATTCAGGGGAGCAGCCTGCCTCGTCACACACACACTAACCACAACCCCCCTCCCTCCCTCCCCATCCACACACACACACACAGCAGGTCTGATCTAAACTGTCAATGAAGACAGCAAATATATTTTTTTTAAACTGTCTTTGAAGTTAAAAGTTAATGTTAAGAATTAGTGATGTTAAGTGAGAAATAATTAAATTCAATTCAATGAAAACCAATGGAATCTACAACCTGGCAGGCTGGGGGGGGCAGGGCTGGGCGGGGCCAGGAGGGCAGTTGGGCCAGCTGCAAAGACATTGTGAGGTCAGCAGCTGTGCAACCTTAATATTTTATTTAAATGTCAGTTTGGTTATAAATTTTAGTAAATATCTCAGGAAATAATTGATCAAATACATAGAGGATTGGATTTTTGAAATTATAAGGAAATTATAAGGAAATTTTCTACCAGAAGATGTAAATTTTCACCGTTGGGCAGCGGTCAGATTTTTTTAAAAGGTCAGATTGGTCAACAATTTTAATAAAAAAGTAAGGAAAATAATGTATCAAAGGTACTTCGGCATCTGGTTTTCGAGGAGATACGTTTCAAAGGCAAAATCACACACACACACACACACACACACACACACACACACACACACACACAGTAGAGAGTGAGGGCAGAGAGAAAGGGGCAGAGACAGACGGGCAAGAGGGAGAGGGGGGTGGAGGGGAGGAGAGGGAGGGTGGGTGAGGGGGGTGTGTGGGGGAGGAGGGGAGGAGAGAGAGGGGGGAAGGGAAGGGGGAGAGGGGGGAGAGGGGGGAAGGGAGGGGGAGAGGTGGGGGGGAAAGGGAGGGGCAGGTAGGGGAGTGGGGAAGGGCAGGGGGTGGGGGAGAGCGAAATGCAACCGTGCATCACACACACACACACAGAGTATTAAAATATATAGATATATATATGACATGATATGATGAGAAAAACCTCAAATTTTCTGAGTAGTAATTGCCCAATCAATGCACGTTTGATATTTAGGTCGGACGCAAATTGGCCAATCCCGCGCTTTGTTTTGTGGTCGCTAGGCAGCGACGACGCTGGGATCATGGCTGCCTCATTACAACAATAGCAATAGCCAGGTTTCCAAGGAATAAAGGTAAAGCTAATCATGTTTCATTTGATTTATCTTTATAATGTATACTGGTAAATAAAAATGATAAATAACAAATGTAGAGCTAGGGTTAGGATTAGGGTCAGTCTGTTTGTCAGTCTGTCTGTCTGTCAATCTGTCGATTGGGCCGTCGGTGGTGAGCGTTGGGCCGGGCCTCCGCCGGGAGGTGAGCGTTGGGCTGCCGGGAGGTGAGGGTTGGGCCAGGCTGCCGCCGGGAGGTGAGGGTTGGGCCGGGTCTCCGCCGGGAGGTGCGGGTTGGGCCGCAGGGAGGTGAGCATTGGGCCGGGCCTCCGGTGAGTGCTGCGAGGAGTCAGTCGGGTTTGTCGGCCGGCCGGTGTTGCAGCAAGAGAGCGGGCGGTCTGATGGAGCCGGCGCTATCTGGGTGCTGAAGGCGGCCTGGGCGACGTGCAGGGCAGTGCTGCCCCCCCTCCATCGCCACCACCAGAAGGGCATGCTGGCCGAGATGGATGCACTGCGGGGCCACACGTACGGAGCCCGCAGCCGGTCCCAAAACGGCTCCAGCTCCAGCCGTGGGCAGCTCTGGGAGGGGGGCGAGTTAGGGTTAGGGGGCATTTTCCTGCCTTAGCATTCCCCCAGCCTGGCACTGCCCCAGTCCCACTATGGCCGTGACCCCTCACTCTGCACAATCAGTGGGGTTCAGTAAATGGGGGGAACCCAGAAGAACTGCCCTGACTTATTAATTAGGCTGGTTCAAGAGGACCACTGCGGCAGTCTCATTAAAAAAACCCTCACCATTATATTCATTATATTATTTTTATAGAATAGTTATACATAATTATATATGATTACAGTCATATTCACGTCATATATATATATATATAGATGGTATAGTAATATATAGTTTAAATAGACTGCAACACGGAAATAGGCTCCCCATGGTGTAATATGGGCATTGGACACTAGATGGCGCTTACTTTTCCGATCTCATTTTCTAATTAGTTTAATTAATTAATGTGCAACTTTTGGCACTGACGAGTTATGACTTCCTTCTCAATTATATTTAATCTAAATCTATGCAAAATGTAATGTAGTTCCGAGACGTGGGTCAAGAAAATGGATTTCTAGACACATTTTTGATGCTCGGCCCACAGCCTAAAGGGACTGAATTTTATTTCTTACCAACAGAGATACCCCACCCCCTCTGCCCTCATGTCTGTCTTTTCGATAGGATGTATACCCCTGAATATTCAGTTCCCAGCTCTGATCCTCTTGCAGCCATGTCTCTGTAATTCCCATAACATCATACTGAAGTCCTATGCCCACTACTGAGAGCAGCACGGGACTTATCATTCAAATAAGAGGCAATATGAGTGTACATCGGACTTGAAATTTTTTTGAGGAAATGATGAATGTGACTGATGAGGGTAGGGCAGTGAATGTGTTTACATGCATTTCACTAGGGCTTTTGATGGTAGAAGATTGACTAGAACATTAAGATGCATGGGATCCATGGTAACTTACTCTGCATCAATGAAACGGTTTTGGTGATTTTACGTTATCATACTGCTATTCATACTGTGATAATTATTGGTGTGATAATAGGTGATTGAGTTAGAGCAGCCACACGCCTATGACTGCAAGTCTGAACAGTTTCTCAATCCAAAGACTAAACTGTATAAATAATGGAACCTTTACACTTTTATCGTCAAGTCAGGTTTTATTCGTCACTTGCACATAAAGTGCAGTGAAATGAATTTGCCTTGCCTTAATGGTAGTTCTTATTTTGAGTCAATATTTTCAGCACAAATTTAAAGCTACCACTACATTGCAGCACCAAAGGAGTGCCACAGTGGTGATTTCAGATGCAACCATGAGAAGAGGGGCCATCTGCGCTCTCTGGTGGGTCAAGCATCCCACAGCACAATTCAGAAGAAACACAGGGCAATTCCATTCAATATTTATTCCTCACTAACAGTGACTAAAAATAAATCCAGCCACTAAGACACTGATGTTTGTGGCGTTAGCAACATGCAAATGGTCTCTCACATTTTGATACTTTACAACAGTGACTATGCTTAACAAGTTTGCCAAAGGTTTCAGAGGTATTTTATTGTCGCATGTACCAATTAAGGTACAGTGATATGCGAATAACCATACAGCCATACGAAAAAAGCAACAAGACACACAACTACATAAAAGCTAACAAAAACATCCACCACAGCGGATTCCCCACATTCCTCACTGTGATGAAAGGCAAAAAAGTCCAAGCTTCTTCCTCTTTATTCTCCCGCGGTCGGTGCGATCAAAGCTCCCGCAGCCGGTGATCGAAGCTCCCGCGTCGGGGCAGTCAAAACACCTGCGGCTTGGAGTTCCCGAAGTCGGTCTCTGGCCAGAGACCATGAGCTCCGTGATGTTAAGTCCACAAGCACCCATGGTTGGAGCTCCGAGGTTGATCCCTGGCAAAGGGATCGCGGGCTCCTCGATGTTAAAGTCCCACAGGCTCCCCGCGGTGGAGCTCTCAAAAGTCAGTCTCCATCAAAGGCCGCCAACTCCTCGATGTTAGGCCGCAGTGCGGATGGAGATACGATATGGAAAAAAATCGCATCTCCGTCGAGGTAAGTGATTAGAAAAAGTTTCCCCCAATCCCCCACCCCCCGCGTAAAACAAAGTAAAGAACATTTTAAAAACATACATTTAGCACATACTATTAAAACACAAAGAAGGAAGGGACAGACAGGCTGTTAGCGAGGCAGCCATTGCTAACGCCACCAGCTAACGTCAGTTGGTTGTTAAGGGGATTCATGACTTAGTTATGAAAAGTAGTATACATTTTTTTAAAGTCTGAAAATCCAAAAGGACAATAGACAATAGGTGCAGGAGTAGGCCATTCGGCCCTTCGAGCCAGCACCGCCATTCAATGTGATCATGGCTGATGGGGCAGAAATGTAATAAAATCTTCACTTTACGACACGTGCACAAGAAGTCAAATGCGACTGTTTGTTTTTCAGTGTAATTGAATTATTGAACTTTCAGGTTTTAGGTATTGCTCCTTTATTAGAAACTACAACAGTGAGAACACAAGAAGGGATTCATTATCCCCCTTCCCTCACCATAAGGAAATATTAGTAGGTAATATGTGTTTACTGTTGCCATGCAAAGATGTGACCTTTAAATTTGTGTGCAGGCCATGGAAATCATTGTTTCAGTGCCGGAAGAAAACTTTGAAGAAAATAACTCTGAAGCATCATCTATGAATCTTAATTCTTTGTTGCTTTGTGATTTAAAAATATGACCCAAGAGATTGGAATTTCTCCTGATATCCCACTATAATTCTGACAGGACACTGAATAGTTTCAAAAATCAGGAAAACATGGTTCACTGAACTCCCTCCAAAATTACAGAATGAGGTGAAAGCTTTTGGGCTTCTGAGGTCTTTATGTCATGACATTTATCCTGTGATGTTTCAAGGACAGACTTTAGATTGATGAATTAATAATAGAGTACTAGAGTCAAGGTTAAAGGGAGAAAAACAACCTAGTGGACATCTGATTTCTTCCCAAATTTTAAAGGCTTTCTAAATATATATTTTAAGAAAACCTTGGAAGTAGTATCACGGTTAATACAAACACAAATGCAGGGGCCAATGCATTAAGATACTACAAGCATAGAATTAGCTGGAAGACTATTTTGTTTGAATGAATAAGTTTATTGGCCAAGTATTCACATACAAGGAATTTGCCTTGGTGCTCCTCCCGCAAGTGACAACATGACATAGAGTGACAGGAATGACACATAAAACATGAAACATTAATTTTTGCTGGAAATGTTTGAGGGATAAATGTTGGTCAAGATACCAGAGACTCTTTTCTCCTTTAGTAATGTCAATTGAGGAGTGCAGATACCTTTTGCAATTTGATGTCTTGTCTCCAACAAACCACAGTTCTGCAGCAGCTCACTGAAATATCAGCTTTGTGCATAAATTCTAACTCGGGCCTGAACCCTTCCGAGGTGGAGGTTGGAGAACTACCACTGAGCAAAAGTTTTAGTATTTAGATTTAGAGATACTGCCCACCGAATCCATGCAGACCCATTTACACTAGTTCTATGTTATCCCAATTTCTCATCCACTCCCCGCACACCAGGGCAATTTACAATCGCCAATTAATCTACAAACCCACACTTCTTTGAAATGTGTGAGGAAAATAGGGCACATGCGGTGACAGGGAGAACGTGCAAATTCCACACAGGCTGCTCCTGAGGCCAGGATCGAAACCAGGTCTCTGGTGCTGTGACAGCGGCTCCACCAGCTGCAGCAATGTGCTGTCCTAATGAAAGTAAACTTGATAAAGCAGTGCTCCAGCTAAACATAATTGTATGTTGGGAGTTCTGATTTGATCCCTATCAGGTTGGGCAGAATAGTTTTCCATCTATTCTATTCAAATTGTGTGACCTATTAATGCTGAATGCTTGACATGCTTTTGTTACATAAAGCTTTGCTCCAAGAGCTCATAAAATATTTTGCCATAACTTCAAATTGGCAATTTGAAACCCATTTTCTCTGAAGTGTAAAACCTGCCATGTAACATCAGCCAGGGGCTCAATAATGGTTGACCTTTGGTGATTATATTAACAAATACACATGTATGGACAAAGGGGAGAATTATTCTCTCTTCATTTCCATGAGAAGAACAGAATGTGATGGATCCTACTGATACTGTAAACAACTGAGTGGTGTTTGCATCAAACTGGCAGGATACTAATGTCTGGGTCATGCTCACTGAGTGTGGCATTCCAAAATTCCCACTGGAGCAAGTGTTAACCCTTGCACTCACTATTCATTTTGCTTTGCTTCAGTTCAAATTACCAGTGGATACTATTTAACATCAGTGCTTCTCCTAAAATGAAAGAATTCAAGGAATACATGAAACAACTTGTCTCAATTGTTAACATGAGCCATAATAAAAATATCAAGACCTGCTTTCGCTGAACGTCTTCCACACTGATCAAACTTGTCAGGTACTGGATCATGCAGGAGTCGTTCCTGCCTTAAATGGGAATTAAATGTCCAGTGCAACAGTGGGGTGCTAATTTCCACACCAAAAGGTACTGGTTTTGAAAGTCTGCGATACCATCGCATAACCATGTAGGGGACTCATTAACAGTGTTAACTGTTTGAATCATGTTTTGGAAGGGGTGGATTTGAATTGTTTAAGGAGAAATATATTTGAACTATTATAAGAGGTGGATTCAAGTTATTGATGTGGATGAGAATTGAAAGCATCAGATAACAATTTGCTGTGTTTGGGTATGATTAAAATCCTTTGTGGTTGAGCAAGCTTTAGATTATTCCCTGAGTATGAGACAGTTTTTTGATCCAAGGGGTAGATCTGAGATATTTGCAAGGGGTTACTTTGAATTATTGGCGATGGTTCGAAATTTTGTATCTGAATTGCAACTATTACACCTATTCATGTTTACATCATCCCTTTTCTGTAGCAAACATTTTCTAAGGCACTTCACAGGAACATATTAAAACAAAAGAATATCTCCAGGAACATTGGGGGGGGGGGGGGGGAGGGAGAGGCACTTCAAGATCCTTCAAAGAGGTTGGCTTTAAAGTTTGGATCAAAGGAGGGAGAATAGTTATTGAAGCTGAGACATTTGGGAAGGATTTCCAGAGCTTATAAACTTGGTACATGACAACATAGTTGACCAAATTGAAAACATTAAAAACGTTGAATTTAGACATGCTTAAAAGTTGGAATTAGAGTGCTAATTTAAAGAGTTATGAATTGGTGCCCTTGTGTGACTTGAAAACAGATATGAGAAATTTGTGTTTTGTTTTAGTGGCAACCAATGTGGGTTTCAGCGATATTAAAACCATGGCAGGGACAGAATTGAGTAATGTGTAAATCAACAGAGAACATTTGTGCAAAGATATGGAAATAGATATCCAAAACACCTTACAGAATAACATGCAACACCAAGATGTGAACAATCTGATTCAGAGTCAGATAGTTGTCTGGTAGGACCAGGCTTGAAGAAGTGGAAAGGCCATCAGAGTTGGTGGTGAGGTAAAGTTGAAGACTGAATCTGAACATTTGTTTGCTGCTGGCATGGGAAAATATAAATTGGAAAGAAGATGGAACCTTTAATTGATCCCTGAGAGTGTTTGGAAAGTGAATCCATTAATATTGATGTTCTTCTAATAATTATTTAGAAATTGGTTTGTGCAGTTCCTACCAGTGAGCCTACTGTGGAGATGCATCAGAGGATGCTGGTGCAATGAACTATGGTAAGACTGGAGACTGAAGGGCCTGTCCCACTTGGGCGTCATTTACGCATCATGATGCATGACGCGCGCAGCGTGACATTCACGTGATGTGCGCATGGCGTGCATTACGCGCGCACGGCACACGAGGCGTGGTGGCATAGGCAGTGACGCGCAGTCGCGCGCGGTGCCCCAGGAATTTGGGATTCACAAAATCTTCGACCGCCACGTGCGCGACGCCCAAGTGGGACAGGCCCTTGAGAAGCACAGAGAATAAAAAAATGTCTTTTACACAATTAGAGAGGGAGCCATAAGTGTCTTTGATTAGAATTGCTTTGATGCTGCTTGAGTGGAAACCTAATTGGACGGATTGAGGCAAAGAGTCAGGGCAAGAAATACACGTTTGAAAGGGCAGCATTTCTTGGACTTTGAAAAGGAACGGGAAGACGGATCAATATTGGAGAGGGTAGATAGGAATTATTGAGGGAGAGGTTCTGAATATTGGGAGGAGTAAATTCTAAACTGAATTCTCATGTTTTTGAGTGTGATTATATAATCTGTTGAACAGGTTTTGCCACCTCACAGCCCAACTCTAAAATTCATTCCAAGACACCACACCTGCTGCTGTAAAACAACTATTGTGAGCTGTTCAGCTGCAAACTCTTCGTACCTTTCTGTATGATGCAATGCCTGCATGATTCAATAGTATCCGAAAGTTGAACAATTTATGAATAGTAAATTCTTAAATATGACAATTTGTTATGATGGAATATCCCTTAAAATGATTGGTTACTTTCACATGTTACAATGCCTCCTACTAATTCACTCCGTCTCTTAAAGCACGCGCACACACACACACGCGCACACACACACATGCACACACGCACACGCATACACACGCACATGCATACACACACCCATACATACACACACACGTGGACACACACACAAATACATGGACACACACACACATGCACATGCACACACATACGCATACATACACACACACGCATATACATACATACACACACACACAGTTGCAGAGCTCGGCATTCCTTAGCCACCTAACAATAGTTTGTAAATGAACTCAGGAACATCTTTAAAGAGTCACTGGTTTCATCTCACTCCACGCTTAACAGTAAAAGAAGTTTGCACCTCTTAGTAACTAGCAAATGAAGATTGCTGCAAATTAATTGAACAAATGTTTTAGCCCTGTCCTAATTAAACACCGAGAAACAACATGATCAGAGGTCAAGTGGTTAATCTTAAATTCCCAATCAGGCAACCACATCTTTCCTGATTATTACTTTCCAGCTTGAAACATGGACCTTGTACAGGAAACGCATCTGCCTTGCTTGAGAAATTCCCCATGCGCTCTCTGCGGTCCATCATGGGTATTCGCTGGCAAGACAGGGTGACCAGCGTGAAAGTGCTGGACCAGTCTGGCTTCACAAGCATTGAAGCAAGGCCCAGCTTTGATGGACAGGCCATGTGATCTGGATGGATTTATCCTGCATGCCTCGTCAACTCCTGTACGGAGTTCTGTCACAGGGTCAAAGAAACCTAGGGCACCCAAAGAAACGCTTCAAAGACTGCATCAAGGACCACCTCTAGCACAGGACTAGCCCCAAGATAACTGGAAACCCATGCCAGTCACAGGACTGGCTGGCATGTAACCACTAGAAAGGTGGTCAGCAGTTTCGAAGATAATCGCCAAAGCCGCCTCATTAGTGTCAGAGACAGGAAGAAGGCTGCAACCTTAAATCCCCCCACAGCGGCCTTCATGTGCCCCCAGTGCTCCCGCATGTGTGGCTCGCGCATTGGACTAGTGAGCCACACTTGTTCCCACAAGACGTGAGATGGCACAGCCACCACCATTTGTGTCACCCACTCACGAATGGACAAGTTCATGGGATATAAAGAGCAGAACCAAGTTATTCAGCCCAACATCCATACACCAGACTATAGAGTTGGTTCTGATCCTTCCTTATCCAAAAGAGCATTTCATTTCCTTCCCCTCATGTGCTTGTCAAGCATCTTAAATGAAAGTACACTATTTCTGTCAGCCAACACTCTGGCTAAATTGATTTCACAGCATTTGATTTTTGTTTTGGTGGCCATTTTACATTGAGTCCTGCTGGTTTTGTTCTCTTACAAATGGAAGCAGTCTCAGTCCGTTTAACCAAACGGGTCACTCAACAGTCTTTTCTTCAAGAGCAAGGAAACACAGTCGTTGCTATGAGTTCTGCATCACCTGTGTAAAAACATTTTTTGGTCTTCTGTATCTTTCTTTAATATGGTGATCTATGTTGCATATTGGGGGGCATAGTGGCACAGCTGGCAGAGTTGCTGCCTCACACCCCCAGCGACCTACCTTTGATCCTAACCTCGGGTGCTACCCGTGTGGAGTTTGCACGTTCTTATTCTAACTGCATAGGTTTTCTCTAAGTGTTCCAGTTTCCTCCAACATCCAAAATATGCTTGGGTTTGTTGGTTAATTGGCCTCTGTAAATTGTCCTTAATCTGTAGGGAGTGGATGCAAAAGTTGGATAATATAGAACTTGGGTGAACAAGTGATTGATGGTTGGCGTAGTCTCAGTGGGCATTTCCATGCTATATCCCTAAAATAAACGAAATTAAACTAAACTAAACAATGATCATCATAACCTCCTGGTGTAAGTATGTTGGATATGCTTGAATGAAATGTATTCAGTCTTTACTGATTTATTTGCTATGAAATACAGTAGCTAGGCATAGCTGTCCAGAGGAGGCTCAACCTATTCTTCTCCAGCCAGTCCAATCTGATAATTTGTGGGTCATTAGGAAGGGTGAGAATGAAATTTGCCTGCTTGTCAGAAAACCCAGTTAGTTACAGTTCAAAGGTTTCAAAGGTCTTTTATGGATACAACTGGAACGACAATGGCTCCCATTCCATGTGATTTTGCAAATTGACCTTTTCCAAAACCATCTTCAATGGTTAAGAAACTTTACTTTATCACCGATATCCTGGGAGCAAGTTAACTTAAAACCCTGCCAGAACGTGGCTAGGTTCCCATCAGCAGAACCACTCTGGTAGTTGTGGCAGTTTCCTCCGTGTCAGGAGTTTCCTGGTTGTTCTATTTCCAGATACCCCGTAGAAAGTAAACTGCTTTCAATGATGTGGTCTACCTAAACCAGTAGGTTCGGTTCTTTATTTTTGAGAATAATTTGCTGCATTGGACGAGTGGAAGATGAATGCATCTCAAAAAAGCAAGCAAAAGGAATTATTGCTCCTTAGGTGGGAATCAGGGATGGTAGTAACTCCTTTTCCCCCGATAATGACCGGAGATGCATATGTGCTAGAGTTTCTGCCAACATGGGGTGGGAAATATTAAGGCAAGTATTTACGATACGATACAATAGAACTATTTATCCCAGGAGGGAAATTGATCAAGGTGCATGTGAAATCATCCCCAAATAACATGGCACTTTCCCACCTGCCCTACTGTCAGTGGGTCACATTGGTGGATTCTGGCAATCGATGACTCTTCACAAACTCCAGGGTTTATGACCTGTGCCATTTCAGAGTCATTTGCTTTATGACACTCGGCACCATATTAGTGTTTGGCTCAAAAAATGCTCAAAATGTTGCCAAACATTTTAATAGGCATTCCCAATGAACTGCAAATGAGTTGATAGCATCTTATTCAACCAGGCCAAGTTCTGCTTTTTTTTAGCGAAGCCAATGAAGAATGGCTAATTGAAGTCCAGTCTTCCTCATTCAATTCATTCAGTTGGCACAATAAGGACATTTGGTTTTGTTCACGAAGGGAAAAAAAAGCATTGTAACTTCAACTTCATGTTGTCCATGCATTGGTTAGCTAGAGATTCTGTCATCCTGCCTACCTGAGCCATGTACTTTAGCAGGAACTGAAAAGGAACTGGGTCTGTAACCATAAAGAGAAACAAAGCTCACTGACTCGACACCTTTGAAACAAAAGACAAGGCTCTGCAGGAAGACAGTTGCTGTCCAGCTTTGTGTTGAATCATGGAATGTCACGGAAATCTGCACCGGAAGAATTCAGATTCTCAGCCGGTTTCCCCGTCAAATAGATCATGGGTGATCTCAACCCCAGAACTCTTTTGGGCCATATTATTTCATACACCTACCCAAAGTACATCTGCCTCAGTCTTGGAGACAGCAGTTGTTCTAGAATATCTATATATTACTAAAAGTAAGATCTTGACCGCTTTTGACTCACTGCGATGTGATTTCCGAGAGAACGCCGCCAGTTACGGCCGTCACTTTTGGCCACCTCACTCAGAGCCCCCCTCCGCCAGACTGGACCAGAGGATTTTTCCCGTCGATGAAAAATCAGAGAGATATTAATGTTTTAAAAATTGCAACATTCTCTCTGCTGCTCCTGCTGGTGGGACTATAAAACCCGGAAGTGGTGTGCCTCACTCAGTCTCTGCAAGATGGAGGAAGCGAGAGGGACACGTCTCTCTGAGCTCTGAATAAAACTGAACACATGTCTACTCAACTGTGAGTGCCCTTAATGTGGTTTGAAAATGAAAATATGGTTGGTTTGAAGTAAAAAGGCACTGCAAATGGTTGTTTGGGGGGTTTGGGTTGAAGTAAAAAGGCACTGCAAATGGTTGTTTGGGGGTTTGGGTTGAAGTAAAAAAGCACTGCAAATGGTTGTTTGGGGGTGGTTTGGGTTGAAGTAAAAAGGCACTGCAAATTGTTGTTTGGGGGGTTTGGGTTGAAGTAAAAAGGCACTGCAAATGGTTGTTTGGGGGGTTTGGGTTGAAGTGAAAAGGCACTGCAAATGGTTGTTTGGGGGGTTTGGGTTGAAGTAAAAAGGCACTGCAAATGGTTGTTTGGGGGGTTTGGGTTGAAGTAAAAAGGCACTGCAAAGGTTGTTTGGGGGGTTTAGGTAGAAGTGAAAAGGCACTGCAAAGGGTTGTTTGGGGGTTTTGGGTTGAAGTGAAAAGGCACTGCAAAGGGTTGTTTGGGGGTTTTGGATTGAAGTGAAAAGGCACTGCAAAGGGTTGTTTAGGGGTTTTGAGTTGAAGTGAAAAGGCACTGCAAAGGGTTGTTTGGGGGTTTTGGGTTGAAGTGAAAAGGCACTGCAAATGGTTGTTTGGGGGTTTTGGGTTGAAGTGAAAAGGCACTGCAAATGGTTGTTTGTTTCAACTTGACAACTTCCTGTTTGCACTATATTGATTTTAGATAAAATGCTACCACTTACGGCTGTGATTTTTGGCCATCTTACTCAGTCCCCCTCCGCTCATCAGGTGCAGAGGATTCTTCCCATCAATGAAAAAAAAAGTGTTATTAGTGTTTAAAAAATGTTGAGAATCTCTCTCCTGTTAATCACGCCATGAAGGCCACACCTTTTCCAGTGGGAGGGGGAGGGATTATAAAACCCGGAAGTGTGGGTGTGGCTCAGTCTCTGCATGATGGGGGAGGGAGAGGTCACGACTCTGAGCTGTGAATCAACTGAACACACTGAATGTCTACTGCACTGTGAGTGTGGTGTTTTGTGTGGTTTTATGGTGGTTTCACCCTGCTTGAAATGGTATGAAACTGCATTTGAATGTGGTGGCCTTGCACCATGCATGAAATGGTATGAAACTGCATTTGAATGTGGTGTCGTTGCACCCTGCATGAAATGGTATGAAACTGCACTTGAATTTAATGGCCTTGTACCCTGCTTGAAGTGGTTGGAAACTGCACTTGAATTCGGTGGCCTTGCACCCTGCTTGAAGTGGTAGGAAACTGAACCTGAATTTGGTGGCCTTGCACCCTGCTTGAAGTGGTATGAAACTGCACTTGAATTTTGTGGCCTTGCCCCCTGCTCGAAGAGGTAAGAAACTGCACTTGAATTTGGTGGCCTTGCACCCTGCTTGAAATGGTAGGAAAATGGATTTGAATTTGGTGGCCTTGCACTCTGCTTGAAATGGAATTTCAAGGAATAGCCGTGAATCAACAGCCAGCCCACCAGCCGTGAGTGAGCTGCCAGCACATCAGGCTTGAGGGACTGAGCTGCAACCCGAAGAATCCATTTGGCCCACAATATCCATACTAGCCCTCTGGAGACCAGTAGTCCCTGCAGCCAACAACACCCATACTAGCGCTCCAGAAAGCCCCCACTGGCCACCAATATTGGAATTGGTGTAGAGGTGGAATATTGCGTCGGGGGACCAGCCCTCCCGTGTGAACGTGTTGGGTCCCACTTAGTCTAGTGTAGACTATTGTGAAATCTCTATTTCCTTTGCTGCAAAAATTTCCATTTGACCCAATAAATCTGTACCAGTGTTGTTCTCCACACAGTTCATGCCATTTTGTATCTCAACTGCTCTTCCTCTTTAAACTTCATCCTTTTCCAAATATAACTCTCTAATTTCCTTTTATTTATGGGTCCTGATTCATCAGCCACTTGCTCACTTTCTGTGTAGTACGCTGGGAAACCAATCAATAGATTATTTGTGAAATAATCCCACACTTCCGGGTTTTATCTAAAATCAATATAGTGCAAACAGGAAGTTGTCACACCCACACCCACACTTCCGGGTTTTAAAATAGATTATATGCTCTGGCAAATTTTCAAAATGTCTTCTGAAAATCAACATGTGATGTACCCACTGGATTCTCCTGCCACACTCCTAATATCCATTAATTTGATGTAAAATTAAGATTTTATGTCTGAGAAATATGAAAAGATTCAAAGAAACAAAAATAAGTGTTACAATCATTCAATAATTCTTGTCATAGAAATTAAAGTATTAAAAAGTGTTTCTAATTTCACCAATTTTTAGATACTATTTTTGAATCTTCGGAGAATTGATGTTTGAGTTATTTTAGAAATTTTAGCATAATCTTCAGAGGTAGCGATTTAAATCTGTTAATTGAAGAGAAATCAAAAACATGAATCATCATTGATCTATATCCATTAGACTCATTCCTGTAGATTCAATTACATCTGAGGCATAGGGCAAAAGTTTGGGTAACTCCAGTGGTATTTCTGGAAAAGGTGAACATGTTCTTGGTGGTACCATTTTTACTCATTGGTTGAGTAAGAATTGTGTTATTTTAACTGTGACATCCTGTTACGAGAATGATTTGTCATCAGTTTTTTCCATTACCACAGCTGTAGCATCATTAGCCACAGATGCAGTTTCAAGCTTAAGCTGAAGAAATGGTAAACTTACATTAATTCCAGCCACAAATTATGCATAATGCCATAAGAGGCAGCTCACTATCCAGATGCAGCATATCCCCGGATAACATGTGGGAAGATAGGTTGGGGAATTCCTCCCACTGCTATATAATCATAGAGTTCTATAGCACAAAACAGGTCCTTCAGCTCTCCATGTATGTAGTGACCATCAAGCACCATCTATACTAATCCTATTTACTGGCACTTGCTCAGTACTCTTCTTTGCCTTGGTAATTCATTGCTCATTCAAATACTGTTAAATATCTGCCTCTAGCATCTCAGGCGGCGCATAGCAGATTGTAGCCAGCTACCTGCTGAAAGAAAGCTTTTCCTCAGATCCAATCTAACCCATTTACCCCTTAAACCTACACCCTTTGGTTTAGGCATCTGTGCAATGGGGATACGTTTCTTACTGTCAACCATTTCTATGCCCATCATAATTTTATATACATCCACATCCCACGCACCATCAGCCTCTTCCAGCTCAAGGAAAACAAACACAATCTTTATAGTCTCTTCACATAACAGAAATGTTCCATCCCAGACAGCATCTTAGTAAATCTCCTCTGCACTACAATCACATCTATGCTATAGAATGGTAACCAGAACTGTACACAATATCCAGCTATAGCCTAGCCAAAGTTTTGCACTATCCTGTCCTGCCACCTTTATGGATCTATGGACACCCAGGGTCCTACCATTCATTCTTTATACCCTATCCCCTTATTAGATCTCTCGAACTGCATCACCTCATGCTTATCATCATTAAATTCCAACTGCCATTGGCTGGTTTGTCCTAGCTAATATTTATCTCTTGTTCATCAAACACTCCAAATGGAATAGAGTAAAATATGAGTGGAGTAAAAATTGTCCCACTAAAACATTCCCAGGGCAGATAATGTATGATATAGATATAATTTTGCTCTCTGTGCTGTCTCACCAAGCACTCTACCTACATTGATCTCTGAACCTCTGATCTCTCAATCCTCAGCAGGTCAGCCTGCATTTGTGGGAAGAGAAACAACCAATGTTTCGGATCAAAGTTACTTTGTCTTTTTGAGCTTTTTGATGCAGTATGCAGATAGACTAGTGAGGGAAGGAGCAATACTTGCAGCTTATCTTGTGGAATGAAGGTAGGTGGATGGAGTGGTAGTGGGAGAGATGTACGAGTTTGTAGGTTCATTGGCTTCGGTAAAGAAATTGTCCCTAGTGTGTAGGATAGTGCTAGTGTGTGGGGTGATTGCTAATTGGTGTGGACTCAGTGGGCCGAAGGGCCTGTTTCCTCACTATATCTCTAAAGTCTAAAGTAATGTTTAAAACTGCAGAGCGCAAACACACAGTGAATCTGCTGACTATCTTGCACCAGGTTAGGCCTGACACAGAACACCAATACTGCCTATTTCAATGGAGAGGAATAACTATGCCTTCTCTGAATTCATTTTGTTTGATTTATCATTTGATTGCTTAAATATCTTCTTATACAATATTTATTTCAATTAATATTGTATTTATTTTTAATTGATTTTTGAGTAGTTTTTGAAAGCTGGGGTCATTCAAAGAATTTCAAAGCTTGACAGCTTTGGCAATAGGCACTGCTTGGAACTGTGGCCTGCACAGCTATCAAAGTTTGATTCAGTTACATCATGGCCAGGGTTTGTTATCTATCACTTCTATCGCTTCTCCTTCTTCTTCTTCTTCTTCTTCTTCTTCTTCTTCTTCTTCTTCTTCTTCTTCTTCTTCTTCTTCTTCTTCTTCTTCTTCTTCTTCTTCTTCTTCTTAAGCCCTTTGCTCCTCTAGGGAGCATAGGCCATTGACAAATGTCCTCCACCTCACTCGGTTGTTGGCAGTTTTTTTGAGATTTCCCCAGTTGAGCCCACTCTCAGACATTTCTCCAGTTGTTCCTGGGGCGACCTCTTTTCCTTTTTCCTTGGGGGTTCCATTTCAGGGCTGCCGGGTGATGTTTGTGGCAGTTTTCCTGAGGGTGTGTCCAATCCAACTCCATTTTCTCCCTTGAGTCAATGGGCTCCTGGCTTGTTCTTTTCCACAGGTCCACATTGCTTACTCTGTCTCTCCACCAGATGTTAAGTATTCTCCTAAGGCAGGTGTTAATGAGTGTTTGCAGCCTGTTTGTAGTGTGTTTTGTTGTTTTCCATGTCATCACTTCTATGAGCGATTAAATTGGACAAGGTCCTGGCCTTGATATTTTATATCGGGATAGCTTTGGGCAAATCCAGCAAGTTACATCTGCCGTTGGTGTGAATGTAACTGGCAAAGCCTGGGCAGCTCGTGACCAGAGCAGGTTCTGGCTCAATCACTCTCCTTCCACAGAAAAGCACAACATAGGCAGAGGCCCTTCGGCCCACAATGTGTGTGCCAATCCTGATGCCTATTTGAACTACCTGCACAGATTCTATATTCCTCCATGCTATGCCTGTTCATGTGTCAGTCTAAATGCCTCTTAAACATTGCTATTGTATCTGCTTTCACCACTTTCCGTGACACCTACCACTCTTTCTGTTTAAAATGACTTTCCTCATAATTCTTCTTTATACTTTCCCACTCTTATCTTAAATCTATGGCCTCTTATATTTGACACTTCCAACCTGGGAAGAAAGATGACTATCTCTACACTCTACTCCTCTCATTATTTAGTACATATCTATCACGTCTCCTCTTAGCTTCTAATGCTCCCGAGAAAACAATCCAAGTTTGTTAACTCTCTTCATAGTTAATACTCCTTAATCCAAGCAACATTATAGAACATAGAACATATAACAGTACAGCACAAAAATAGGTGCTTTGGCCTACAGTGTTCCGAACATGATGCCAAGACCAACTCATCTGCCTGAACATAATCCATATCTCTCCATTCACTGTGTGACTGTGTGCCTATCCAAAAGTCTCAAATGCAACTATCGCATCTGTGTCAACCACCATCCCTGGCAGCACATTCCAGACACTCACCACTCTCTGTATAAAAAAACATGCCCCACACAACTCCTTTAAATTTTGCCTCTCTCGCCTTAAAGCTATGCCCTCTCGCATTAGATTTTTCCATCCTGGGAAAAAGGTTCTGACTGTCCACCCTATCTATGCCTATCATAATTTTATATATTTGATAAAGTCTTCCTGCAACCTGTGGCATTGCAGAGAAAACAATCCCAGTCTGCCCAGTAGCTAATATCCCTAACCCAGGCATCATTCTTGTAAACCTACTCAGCACTTTTAAGTCAAGAGTCAAGAGTGTTTTATTGTCATACTAGACCAAGTGCAGACCCGCTGATAAAATCAGCCAAGAATATACTGTCAAGATATTTTATACAAAATCTTTCTTTGAGCTAACTTCTTATGTACGCGAATGTTGCCAGAACTCAAGGGCCTGAGCAATAGGGAGAGGTTGAGCAGGCTGGGTCTTTATTCCTTGGAGCACAGGATGATGAGGAGTGATCTTATAAAGGTGTATAAGATCATGAGTGGAATAGACATTTGAACAGGTACATGATTAGGAAAGTTTTAGAAGGATATACTAGACCAAGTGCAGACCGTTGGGTCTGCTCCCCAACGCAAGATTCCACCACTCACCCGTTCCCCCAATGCAAGCCGTTCCCCCAACCCAATATTGCAACACTCACGCATAGCCCCCAACTGCTCGGGCGAGGCTAATTTCTCCTTATCCCCCAGCACTCCCTCCTCCTCCGCTTCACCCTCCCCCTTCAATCCCTAGAGAGGGTAGAGAGGGAGGGTGTAGAGTGGGAGGGGGGTAGAGAGGGAGGGGGTAGAGAGGGAGGGGGTAGAGAGGGAGGGGGGTAGAGAGGGAGGGGGTAGAGGAGGGGGTAAAGAAGGAGGGGGAGGATGTAGAGAGGGAGGGGAGTAGAGAGGGAGAGGGAGGTGGGTAGAGGGAGAGGGAGAGGTAGGGGGGAGGGAGGGGGTAGAGAGGGTGGGAGTGAAGGTAGATAGGGAGGGGGCATCTCCCTCCTCCACCCCTCCCCATCTCCCTCCTCCACACCCTCTACCACCCTACTCCCCACCCCATCTCCCTCCTCATTTCCCTCATCCTCCTCCCCCCCTCACTCACATTCCCTGCCCCAGGACCTACCCAGGTCGTAGAGCAGCGCCAGGGCCTGGAACTCGGCCTGGTTCTCGTACTTGGCCTGGCCCTGGCTGTAGACTCTAGCTGTCAGCTCGGCCGCCGCCTGGGCTCCAGTGCAGGCCCCGACTTCATCTCCTGGCTCATCCCTGACCCCGGACCCAGGCTTGTCCTTTGTTCCAGCAGCGGCTTCTTTCTCGGCCCCATTCACAGCCCCATCCGAAGTCCCGGGCTCAGCCTTCACTCCGGCTCCAGCACCAGGCTCGGCTCCAGCCATGGCCCGAGGCACCTCACTCTCCACCAGATACCCGTCGGGCGTCGGCAGCCGCCGCCACTCCTCGTTCACCGCGAGCGCTGGAGTGCCCCTCCCTCCCGTAGTGTTCCGTCCTGTCTTGCGAGTGCATTGTGACATCACCTGGATTTTTTTTTTCACTAAATTGGTGAGTTTTTAGGCTGTTTTTAATTTTGATTTTTAAAAATCTGGAAACTGTCGTTGGAGCGCTGGAGTGCCCCTCCTGGAGTGGGCCATTGTGACGTCATTTTTTGTTTTTTCCAAAATGGGTGAGTCTTTAATCACTTCAAATGATTAATAACCGGAAATATAGGTGGGAATGCGACGGGAAGATGTGTATCGCCATGGATGTGAGTAGGATGTGTGAAAATGGGGAAGGCTGTGGCCTAGCCTTTGGAAGAAGATAGGAAAACCAGGTTGACGCATGGTGGCACAACGTGGGCACAAACAAGACAAAGACTTTTAGTTGGATAGAGATGTCCCAGATAGAACAATGAAATTCTTACTTGCTGCAGCACAACAGAATATGTAAACATAGTACACTGTAAACAATATGATAAACGAGAGAAGAAAAAAAGTTCTGTGTGTATATATACACATACTCGCAAGCACTCACACACACACACGCACACATATATATATATACATACATATATATATACATACACATACACACATACTCAAAAAACAAACAATAGTAGTGCAATAATAATAATAATAGTCTATTGTAGTTCAGAGCTTATTTAAGGTTGTAGTGTTTAATAGCCTGATGGCTGTAGGGAAGAAGCTGTTCCGGAACCTGGACATTACAGTTTTCAGGCTCCTGTACCTTCTTCCCGATGGCAGGGTTGAAATGAGTGTGTGGCCGGGATGGTGCTGGCTGTCTTTTTCTGATGATGCTGGCTGTCTTTTTGAGGCATCAACTCCGATAAATCCCTTCAAAGGTGGGAAAGTCAGAGCCGGTGATGGACTGGGCAGTGTTCACCATTTGGTCAATCGGTCGATCTCACTTCTATACTCTGACTTATCACCATCTGTAATTTATCCAACATTGTAGTGTCATCAGCGAACTTGAAGATGGAGTTCGCACTATGTCCGGCAACACATTCATGAATATAGAGTGAGTAGAGCAGGGGGCTGAGCATGCAGCCTTGAGGTGCTCCTGTACTGATTGTCCCCATTTCTGCCAATTCGAACAGACTGTGGTCTGTGGATGAGGAAGTCGAGGATCCATTTGCAGAGGGATGGGCAGAGACCCAGTTCCGTGAGCTTGGTAACCAGCTTAGGGGATGATGGTCTCCACATTCAGCCCGTATTGGGGAACCAGAACTGCATGCAATACTCCAAATGCAATTTTACAAAAGTCCTATAATGCAGCTTTATGACTTCCTGACACTTGTAGGCAATGCCCCCACCTATAAGAGCAAGCATACCATATGCCTTCTTTATCACTCTATCTACTTGTGTTGCCACTTTCAGGGAGTTAAAGGTCTGTCTCACGAATCTGCGGTCATTGGCGGCGAAACGGGAAGAATCTGCCGCCATAGACCGCGCACTCGTGAGAAAGAACAATTCCCGGGCCGTGCGACGGTGTTCCCAACACCGAGCGGTGCAAAAATAAATCGACAATGTCGAAAACCAAATACTCACCGCACAACCTCCACCTGTGATGCACGAGTGCGCACGGCCGCTCGCACGGGCCGCCGCCAGTGTGGGTCGAGCGCCGTGCGTCAAACCTCCTCTGCCACAGCCTCCGCCAGTGACGCACGTGCCGCCGCCAGTGAGACACGTGTGCTGCGCGGCCGCAGGCACAGCCACCGCTACAGCGCCGCGATCAGGATGGTCGCCGCCACAGCCGCCGCTGGTGAGTCACGTGCGGGGGGCCGACGTCATCGCAGTCGGCCCACCCTTTTTTTACTTACCGCAAGCACGTGGGACCCGCCGTGTTTGAATTAACTCGGCCCCCGCGCAACATCCGTGCGGCGCTCCGGTGGATAGCCTCGACGCTCTCGCCGTTGCCGCGCGGTCCTAGCTACCGTCTACACCGCGCTTCACCGCCGATGACCGCAAACAGGTAAGACACGGCCTTTATGGATTTGGACCTCAAGATCCCTCTGTACATCCTGGTCAACATCTGCTGCATCTGTTCCAAAGCTTCCATATCTTTACTGTATTACGCTGACCAGAACTTCACAAAATATTTCAAATGTGGCCCAAACTAAGATTTTGCATCAAAATTCGCATCAAAATCAGGTAAACAGTACAGCTTCATGCATGAAACAGTCCCAGCACAGGTACAAAGTGGATTAAGCATGGAGTATCCCTTTCCCTCTGCACTACCCTATAGCTCAGTCTCAGGTCTTGTGCAGTGGATGTACAAGATGTTGGGCAAAGCTGTAAGGGCAAAATGTTTTGCCCATTTAAACAAAATCATACCATCAGTTATGTAAGATTTTAAAGTAGCATTCCATTTGTTTTGAGCTGAGAACAGTATGAAGAATTGAATGGTCTACTCCTGACCATAAATTCTTCATTCCTGAACTCACTTTGTGTCAGACACTTCAAGTCACAGTTTTTCATTACACCTGGAAAAAAATGTTCCAGATAATGGAGGATAATATTCAGCTCTCTGTGCCATCATGATCCTTGAATACTGAAAGCTTCAACTAAATTTGCTTCCAATGCTCTTTCAGGGAGTGCATTCTAGGTTATATCAACTCACTGCAGAAAAGAATTGTCCTCAATTCCCCTCTGGGTCTCTGCCAGAATTCTGAATGCTCTGATTACCAACCATGCTGCCAGTGGAAATCGTGTTGATTATTAACTCTATCACTGTCTTTTTCAATATTTTGGAATCTGCTCTTAAATCTTCCTATAATTTCCACTTTCTCACTCTTTTTGAACAATTCTAGCTCCTAAAGTCCACATTCCTGGAATCATTCTGGTGAATCTCCACCGCTGCACCCACTCAAAGCTATTTCCACATTGTTAAACATAAAAGTTTAAATCTAGAGTCAAATCTGCAACAATTTCCCTTCAATGTTAACCATTTTGTGTTCCGCCTGTTTATGAGAGTGATTTGTGTGCTCTGCGAGTTTTCCAGGGTTGTACAGCCAGGGTTCCATCAGTGCTCCAGCTGAGCAGCATAAATAACACCCACCTGATCACAGTCTGAATCAGGCCAGGCCATGCAACATCACTAGGCTTGTGGTATAGGTATACCCCACGGAGGCACTCTGGTAAAAGGAACTGCCACTTCACTCAACAGAATAATAGATTGTGAAGATGTAGTTACACAACATTCAATAATAAAAAGTCAAAAGACACTCACATGCATGTGACAGCAACATAAAACAGGCCCACTGCGTGATTTTTGGCTTAAATGCTAAAGTGCTGTAAAGAGAAACTTATGGTCGTACAGAACCTTTTACAACCAAAATACTTGTTAAGTGTATTGACTCATAATATAAGATATGCAAATCGAAGTTATATACACCCGTCCCAGAAAGAGCAATATGATAATGATCAGATAAACTCCATATTGATGCTGAATAAAAATTGTCCAGAGTGCCCAGGTGACTGCTCCTGCTCCTCTTCAAAATATGAAATGCAAAGGCTCAACACCTGCTTTTGATGGAAAGATATGTGTTTGGCCATTTGTACGTGTATTGTCTAACTAGAAGCATTCTCCTGCAAAACTTCCCCTTCAACCATTTATCTAATTCTCTTTTCTAACTAACTATTTTATTCTCCTACCATTCATTGCCTTCTCAAGTTGTGCATCATCAATCTCAATCACTAATTTGTTCATGTCATCTCGGGTTCTATTGCCAATTACCTGAAATCTTTGCCGTTTCGCTGCTGATCTGTTCCTTGATTGGTAATGCCTTTCCTGATATTGAACATATCTAGATTACCTTTACAGCTCTCATATGCATAACAACCAGTCTTTCATCTCTAATTTTCTAAGTTTCGTTTTACCTGTGAAGTTTGAAGTTATGCCTTGTACCCTTAAGACCTGCTCATTATTGAACATTAAAATAAAACAGTGATAAAAACGTCATTGAAAACAGGGGAATGCCATTGCACACTTCTCTCCACTCTGAGAAACATATCGTCATTATTCTGTTTCTTACTCGTTTCCTGTACAAATATTCATTACTCTACAGTATAATCCCATGGGCATCACTTTTACTGACAGGCATATTTTGAGACAATTTATCAAGCATGCACTTTCTGGTGGAACATGCAGATTACTGTAATGAAACCTTAGAAAATGGAAAATTGCATCACAAACGTAAAAGTTCATGACACTACTGAACCCAACTGAATGTTCCCATAATGTTTAAAAGGAGAAAAAAATCCAAATAACTGAAATCTGAAATAAACCAGAAAACGGAAGAAATACTCAGCAGGACAAACAACATCTAGAAACAGAAGATAGACACAAAATGCTGGAGGCTGCATCTCTGAATAGAAGGAATGGGTGACGTTTTGGGTCAAGACCCTTCTTCAGAACTGAGTTAACATTTCAGGTCAATGAACTTGCATCTGTTTTCAGTTCCTATATTGTTGCTCATTTACAATCCCCAGAATCCCCAGAGTCGCCGTCTCCATGCAGATTAGAATGATAACCTTTCTTTGATGCCTGAATTTAGGAGAAACTTCAGCGTAATCTGTTTAAAATTATGCTTTGTGGTTAATTCTGATATTTGGTAGTGTTCTCAAAGATACCTTCCAGAATTTCCTGGTTAGTTTTTAAACAGTAATGTTTAGTTCTTCCCAAGCTGAAGCAACATTACAACGGCAAAAAATGTTCTGCTGTTCATATTGATAGTATGGGGGATTATGCATCTCCTCCCAGATTCTTACATTGGGTTTTTGCAGATGCTAGCATATTCTGCCATGTAAGAATTAATACAGATAGTGCTAAAATTGGTTGTACTCATTCAAACTCCATCTGTAAAGTGATTCTGTCTTTTAAGGTGGGAATGGAATAGGAAAAGGAAATTACAAGCTCAGGAGGATGATTCCAGTGTCCTTCCAATGTAAAACACATTGATATGAAGGCAGTAAATGGGTGTTCACTCACTGAGGTGCCAACTGCTTTTGAAGCACGAACTGCAAAGGCTTCATTTTGAACTAATTACTTTGCACCATCTGCACAAAAACAGAAAAATGCTGTAATTACTCAGCACGCCCAGACTTTATCTGTGGGAAGGGAGATACATACAAAGATACATAGATACATAGACAATTGGTGCAGGAGAAGGCCATTCGGCCCTTTGAGCCAGCACTGCCATTCAATGGCTGATCATTCACAATCAGTACTCTGTTCCTGCCTTCTCCCCATACCCCTTGCTTACGCTAGCCCGAAGAGCACAATCTAACTCTCTTTTGAATGCATCCAGTGAATCGGCCTCCACTGCCTTCTGAGGCAGAGAATTCCACAAATTCACAACTGTGTGGAAAAGGTTTTTCCTCATCTCAGTTCTTAAACTGTGGCCCTGGTTCTGTACACCCACAACATCGGGAACATGTTTCCTGCATCTAGCGTGTTCAATCCCTTAATAATTTTATATGTTTCTATAAATTCCCCTGTCATTCTTCGAAATTCCAGTGAATACAAGCCCAGTCGCTCCATTCTTTCATCATATGACAGTCCCTCCATCCCGGGAATTAACCTGGTGAACCTATGCTGTACTCCCTCAATAGCAAGAATGTCCTTCCACAAATTAGGGGATCAAAACTGCACACAATACTCCAGGTGTGATCTCACCAGGGCCCTGTACAACTGCAGAAGGACCTCTTTGCTCCTATACTGAACTCCTCTCATTATGAAGGCCAACATGCCATTAGCTTTCTTCACTGCCTGTTGAACCTGTATGCTTATTTCAGTGACTGATGTACTAGGACATCAGTACAAAAGCGAGCTGGAAGAATCTAACTCGCTTTTTTATAACACCCAAAATAAAAAGCAGATAACTTGCTGTCCAACAACACTGTTGGAGGCTGTGCAGGAGTACGGAGGCAGACCACTCGCATATTTTCTGGAACTGTGTAAAGATAAGGCCATATTGGGAAAATGTTACTCTACTCTGGGTAAAAAACTCTGTGAATCTACCTGATCTATTCCTCTCATGATTTTGTATACCTCTATAAGATCTCCCCTCATCCTCCTGCGCTCCATGGAATAGAAACCCAGCCTACTCAACCTCTCCCGAAAGCTCACACCCTCTAGTCCTGGCAATATCCTCGTACATCTTTTCTGAATCCTTTCAAGCTTGACAATATCTTTCCTATAACTTGGTGCCCAGAACTGAACACAATATTCTAAATGCGGTCTCACCAACATCTTATACAACTGCAACATGACCTCCCAACTTCTATACTCAATACTCTGACTGATGAAGGCCAAAGTGCCAAAAGCCTTTATGACCACCTTATCTACCTGCGACTCGACCTTCAAGGAACCATGCACCTGTACTCCTAGACCCCTCTGCTATACAACACTACCCAGAGGCCTACCATTTACTGTGTAGGTCCTGTCCTTATTCGACATCCCAACGTGCAACACCTCACACTTCACTGTATTAAATTCCACCTGGTCATTCGATCCAGATCCTGCTCCAATCATTCACAACCATCTTCACTATCTGCAAAACCACTAACTTTGGATCATCAGCAAACTTGCTAATCATTGATGTAGATGACAAACGGTAACGGGCCCAACACTGAATCCTGAGGCACACCACTAGTCATAAGCATCCAGTCTGAGAAGCAACATTCCACCCTCTGCTTCCTTCCATGGAGCCAATTTGCTATCCATTCAGTTATCTCTCCTTGGATCCCATGCGATCTAACTTTCCAGAGCAGCCTACTATGCGGAACCTTGTCGAACACCTTACTGTAGTCCATGCACATCTACAGCTCTGCCCTTATCAAACTTTTTGGTCATGTCTTCAAAACAATCATTCAGATTTATGAGACCCGACCTCCCACGTACAAATCCCTAATCAGCCCTTGCCCATCCAAATAATTGAATATCCTATCCCTCAGAATACTCTCCAGTAACTTACCAACTACAGATGTTAAGCTCACCGGCCTATAGTTCCGAGCATTTTCCCTGCAGCCCTTCTTGAAAAGAGGCACAATGTTTGCCACCCTCATGTCTTCTGCCACGTCGCCTGTATTTAAAGACGACTCGTAAATTTCAACCAGGGCTCCCACAATTTCCTCTCTAGTTTCCAACAATGTCCTTGGGTATATCAGATCAGGCCCTGGAGATTTGTTTACCTTCAGTACTTCTTCGACAGTAAATCTGACTGCTCTCAAGACACTTCCAGTGACGGCTTCAATTTTCTCCGTCCTACTGTCTTTCTCTTCAGTAAATACAGAGAAGAAATATTCATTTAGGACCTTACCTATCTCCTGTGGCTCCACTCAAAGCTCCACACAGATCTGATTCCTGAGAGGTCCCACTTTCTCTCTAGTTACCCTTTTCCCCTTTATGTATTTATTATATCTTTTTAGATTGTCCTTAATGCTACCCGCCAGAGCTATCTCCTGACCCCTTTTTACCCCTCTGATTTCCTTTTAAAATTTACTCCTTAGCTCCCGGAACTCCTCCATGGATGCACTTGATCCTAGCTGCCGATACCTGCCCCATGCATCCTTCTTGTTTTTGACTAACGTCTCAATTTCCCTCATCAGCTAAACTTCCTTACGTTTGTCTGCTTTGCCCTTCACTCTAATGGGGACGTACATATCCTGAGCTTTCTTCAGTACACTTTTAAAAACATCCCACTTGGCCGATGTTCCTTTCCCCTCTAATAACCTGCTCCAGTCAACTTGAGCGAGACCTTCTCTCATACCCTCAAAGTTGGCTTTAACCCAGTTGAGCATTTTAACACGTGAACCCTCTCCGTCCCTATCCATAACTATCTTAAACTAATCAAACTGTGGTCACTGGTCCCAAAAGGCTCTTCCACACACACTTCATTAACTTGCCCTTCCCAATTTCCCAATACTAGATCCAGCGTTGCCCTCTCACATGTGGTGGCCTCCCCATACTGCTTAAGAAAACTCTCCTGAACACTTTTGAGGAAATGCACCCCATCTAAACCCTTCACGCTATGATTTTCCCAGTCTATATTGGGAAAGTTAAAATCCCCTGCTACAACAACCTTATTTGGCCTGCAGCTGTCTGCAATCTCCTGGCACATTTGTTCTTCTAAATCCCGTTGACTATTTGGGGGTCTGTAGTACACCCCCAACAAGGTGATCATCCCTTTCTTGTTCCTCAGCTCCACCCATATAGCCTCACTAGACGAACCATGCATAATGTCACCTCTGAACACAGCTGTGACATCCTCCTTAACCAACAAGGCAACCCCCCCTCCTCTTTTTCCCTCACCCCTGTCTCTCCTGAAGCTCCTGTACCCCGGAACATTGAGCTGCCAGTCCTGCCCCTCCCATTACCAGGTTTCAGTCATGGCTACAACGTCCCAGTCAGTCATACATATCCATACCCTAAGCTCATCAGCCTTACCCGTCAAGCCCCTTGCATTAAAGTACGTGCAGTTTAAACCAACCTTCCTTCCTCACTCTCCACCTTTCACCTACCTATTCTGTCCACTAACCTTTCCCACATCACCTTTCATACCAAGGGTGTGTATTAGATTGGAAGAGCAAGTGAATTGCTGCTTCACCTGGGCGGCATGGTGGCGCTGCAGTAGAGATGTTGCCTTACATCGCCAGAGACCCGGGTACAATCCTGACTACGGGTGCTATTGTACGGAATATGTACATTCTTCCCGTGATGTGCGTGGGTTTTCTCCAGGATCTCCAGTTTTCACCCACACTCCAAAGAAGTACAGGTTTGTCGGTTAATTGCATGGTATAATTGTAAATTGTCCCCCGTGTATGTAGGATAGTGTTAATGTGCAGGGATCGCTGGTCGGTGTGGACTTGGTGGGCCGGAGGGCCTGTTTCTGCGCTGTATCTCTAAACTAAACTAAAAGACAGTTTGTTTCCCTGGGAGGTGGAAAGATGAAAGGACAGATGTTGCATCACTCATGGTGATGCAACATCTGGCTCAACCCCCTGCTCTGCATTATCCAACTCCCACCTCTTTTGTCTAGGTCCCCTTGTCCACCACCTCCCTGCAGCTTCATGAACTTCTTTTGTTTCCATAACAATTATGACAGTCTTCGACCTGATAGTTTGACTCTCTCTTCCTACAGCATGTCCTCACTTACTGAGTATTCCAGCATATTCTGTTTTGTTTTAGATTTCCAGCATCTTCAGGTTTTTTTATTTTTTACTTGCACGCCCATACCATATAACCATATAACCATATAACCATATAACAATTACAGCATGGAAACAGGCCATCTCGGCCCTTCAAGTCCATGCCGAACACTTTTTCTCCCCCAGTCCCATCTACCTGCACTCAGACCATAACCCTCCATTCCTTTCTCGTCCATATACCCATCCAATCAATTTTTAAATGATAAAAGCGAACCTGCTCCACCACTTCCACTGGAAGCTCATTCCACACAGCTACCACTCTCTGAGTAAAGAAGTTCCCCCTAATGTTACCCCTAAACTTCTGTCCCTTAATTCTCATGTCCTCTTGTTTGAATCTTCCCTACTCTCAATGGGAAAAGCTTATCCACGTCAACTCTGTCTATCCCTCTCATCATTTTAAAGACCTCTATCAAGTCCCCCCTTAACCTTCTGCGCTCCAAAGAATAAAGACCTAACTTGTTCAGCCTTTCTCTATAAGTTAGTTGCTGAAACCCAGGCAACATTCTCGTAAATCTCCTCTGTACTCTCTATTTTGTTGACATCCTTCCTATAATTAGGCGACCAAAATTGTACTCCACACTCCAGAATTGGCCTCACCAATGCCTTGTACAATTTTAACATTACATCCCAACTTCTATACTCAATGCTCTGATTTATAGAGGCCAGCACACCAAAAGCTTTCTTTACCACCCTATCTACATGAGATTCCACCTTCAGGGAACTATGCACAGTTATTCCTAGATCCCTCTGTTCAACTGCATTCCTCAATTCGTTACCATTTACCATGTACGTCCTATTTTGATTTGCCTGCCAACATGTAGCACCTCACATTTATCAGCATTAAACTCCATCTGCCATCTTTCAGCCCACTCTTCCAAATGGCCTAAATCTCTCTGTAGACTTTGAAAATCTACTTCATTATCCACAACACCACCTATCTAAGTATCATCTGCATACTTACTAATCCAATTTTCCACACCATCATCCAGATCATTGATGTACATGACAAACAACAGTGGACCCAACACAGACCCCTGAGGCACCCCACTAGTCACCGCCTCCAACCTGACAAACAGCCATCCACCATTACTCTCTGGCATCTCCCATTCAGCCACTGTTGAATCCATCTTGCTACTCCACCATTAATACCCAACAATTGAATCTTCTTAACCAACCTTCCATGAGGAACCTTGTCAAAGGCCTTACTGAAGTCCATATAGACAACATCCACTGCTTTACCCTCATCAAATTCCCTAGTAACCTCTTCGAAGAATTCAAGAAGATTAGTCAAACATGACCTTCCAGGCACAAATCCATGTTGACTGTTCTTAATCAGACCCTGTTTATCCAGATGCTTATATATATTATCCCTAAGTATCCTTTCCATTAATTTGCCCACCACTGACGTCAAACTAACAGGTCTATAATTGCTAGGTTTACTCTTAGAACCCTTTTTAAACAATGGAACAACATGCGCAGTACGGCAATCCTCCGGCACTATTCCCGTTTCTAATGACATTTGAAATATTTCTGTCGAAGCCCCTGCTATTTCTACACTAACTTCCCTCAATGTCCTAGGGAATATCCTGTCAGGACCTGGAGACTTATCCGTTTTCATATTTTTCAAAAGTGTCCACACTTCCTCTTCTTTGAATCTCATAGTTTCCATTGCTACCCTGCTCGTTTCCCTTACCTCACATAATTCAATATCCTTCTCCTTGGTGAATACCGAAGAAAAGAAATTGTTCAATATCTCCCCCATCTCTTTTGGCTCTGCAGATAGCTGTCCACCCTGACTCTCTAATGAACCAATTTTATTCCTTGTTATCCTTTTGCTATTAATATAGCTGTAGAAACCCTTTGGGTTTACTTTCACCTTACTTGCCAAAGCAACCTCATATCTTCTTTTAGCTTTTCTAATTTCTTTCTTAATATTCTTTTTACATTCTTTATACTCCTGCAGCTCCTCATTTACTCCATGCCGCCTATAATTAATGTAGATCTCTCTCTTTTTCCGAACCGTGTCCAATTTCCCTTGAAAACCATGGCTCTTTCCAATTTTTACTATTTCTTTTCAACCGAACAGGGACATAAAGATTCTGTACTCTTAAAATTTCACCTTTAAATGTCCTCCTTTTATTGTCTACATCCTTCCCATAAAACAACATGTCCCAATTCACTCCTTTTAAATCCTTTCGCATCTCCTCAAAGTTAGCCTTTCTCCAGTCAAAAATCTCAACCTTAGGTCCAGTTCTGACCCTCTCCATAATTATATTGAAACTAATGGTATTGTGATCACTGGACCCAAAGTGCTCCCCAAACGCATACCTCCGCCACCTGCCCTGTCTCATTTCCTAACAGGAGGTTCAGCACTGCCCCTTCTCTTGTAGGTACCTCTATGTATTGCTGCAAAAAACTATCCTGCACACATTTTACAAACTCCAAACCATCCAGCCCTTTTACAGAATGTGTTTCCCAGTCTATGTGTGGAAAATTGAAATCTCCCACAATCACTACCTTGTGCTTACTACTAATATCTGCTATATCTTTACATATTTGCTCTTCCAATTCTCGCTCTCCATTTGGCGGTCTATAGTACACCCCTATAAGTGTTGCTACCCCTTTCCCATTTCTCAGTTCCACCCAAATAGCTTCCCTAGACGAGCCCTCTAATGTATCCTGCCAAAGCAGTGCTGTAATATCTTCCTTGACAAGCAATGCAACACCCCCACCTCTTGCCCCTCCAACTCTATCACACCTAAAGCAACGAAATCCTGGAATATTTAGTTTCCACTCACAGCCCTCCTGCAACCACGTTTCACTGATCGCCACAACATCATACTTCCAGGTGTCAATCCAGGCTCTAAGCTCATCCACCTTTCTTACAATGCTCCTAGCATTTAAATATACACATTTAAGAAACCCACCACCACTTATTCTCTGTTTATTATCTTTTTCTTCTTTCTCCCCTACATTTTGGGTCCGAGTGCTTCCCTTCTCTGCCTCCTGCCTCACACCCTGACTACTAGCTTTCCCTATTCGAGTCCCTCCCCCCAACCGTTCTAGTTTAAAGTCCCCCCAGTTGCCTTTGCAAATCTCCCCGCCAGGATATTGGTCCCCCTCGGGTTCAAGTGCAACCCGTCCTTTTTGTACAGGTCACACCTTCCCCAAAAGAGGTCCCAATGATCCACAAACTTGAATCCCTGCCCACTGCACCAGTCCCTCAGCCACGCATTTATCCTCCACCTCATTCCATTCCTACTCTCACTGTCTCGTGGCACAGGTAATAATCCTGAGATTGTTATATTTTTGGTCCTTCTCCTTAACTCTCCTCCCAACTCCCTAAATTCTCCTTTCAGGACCTCTTCTCTCTTTCTACCTATGTCATTGGTACCTATATGTACCACGACCTCAGGCTCCTCTCCCTCCGATTTCAGGATATCTTGGACGCGTTCAGGCACATCCCTGACCCTGGCACCAGGGAGGCAAACTACCATTGCAGGAAAAATGTTCCCGATGTTGTGGGAGTCCAGAACCAGAGGTCACACTTTAAGAATAGGGGGTAGGCCATTAGGACTGAGATCAGGAAAAACCTTTTCACCCAGAGAGTTGCTTCTTCTTCTTGCGAATGAAACATAAACCAAAGGAATAGTTAGATCTCAAGCCGGGTGTTGAGCAGCCAGGTTGTTGTCTCTGCATCAATGTCTGCCAGGCCCTGAGCTCCATTTGCTGGGTGGTAGAGCGGGTACCCAGAGATGACATGGTTGGCTGTCTGTTGTTCTGCTCCGCATTCACAAGCTGGGCTCTGGCAGAGTCCCCATCTCCACATGCTGGCATTGAAACACCCAACTCCAGTACGAATTCTGTTGAGCTTCACCCATGCTCCTCTGGGGGGTTGCGAATCTGTGAAATTCTCTGCCACATAGGGCAGTGGAGGCCAATTCACTGGATGTATTCAAGAGAGAGTTGGATATAGCTCTTAGGGCTAACGGAATCAAGTGATATGGGGCAAAAGCAGGAACGGGGTACTGATTTAGGATGATCATCCCATTATCATATTGAATGGTGTTGCTGGCTCAAGGGGCCAATGGCCTACTCCTGCACCTATTTACAATGTTTCTATGTTTCAATCAAGTGTCTGAAGAAGGGCCTCAACTCGAACGTCACCTATTCCTTTTCTCCAGAGACGCTGTCTGTCCCGCTGCGTTACTCCAGCTTTTTGTGTCTATCTAATGTGCAATGTCACTTCCTTAGTCAGTTAAATGCAAAAGACATATCCCAGCCTGAATGAACAGCAGAGTAGAGCTTTAATTATAACTTTCAAAGCTGCTCTCTTGGAAGCATGTTATTTCAATGAATCCTTCATCGTAAATATCAGAACTAATTATTTTATTGCATTAATCATAATTAGTTCCATCACTGTTTTATCACAATTAAGACTTGCGTTCTTATCAACACAGATGTTTTCAAAGCTTTCTATATGTTTGATTCATTTTCTGTGTTTCACATTACTAGTTGATTAATTATATTATAACAATAGGTTCAAACATCTCATGTGCTTCAACTTATTCATTGTCCAGTTTGTACCGTTTAATGGCAATGAAACTATTTGCTACTTAATCTTATGCAAAAGAATATTCACAATAATTCTGCACATTTGAAGTATAATAAGGAAATCCCAAAGAGAACGTCACTAATTCTGACCAAACCTACAGGTTGCGCGGTTTTGCATCGTTCTTTGAAATTAGGAGAAATAAAACAAATTATTGAGAATTCAATGTACCAGCAAACTATCCTCAACATGTTATGCATTGTTATGTGAGGTTCGATAGTTTTCAACTGTGGGCTAAACCACAATTATTGGTTTGCAAAATTATTGGTTTCCTGTGAAGCTAATTTGCAGATTATAATTCTCCCAGAATGATATTTTCATGTATTTTCTTTCTTTTATTAAATAAGGGCAGGTCTATCGACTCAATGTTCCAAGAATCAGAGGAGTTAATCTGTGGAACTCATTGCCACAGAGGGCTGGGGAGGCCAAGTCAGTGGATTTTTTTAAGGCAGAGATAGACAAATTCTTGATTAGAATGGGTGTCAAGGGTTTTGGGGAGGAAATTGGGATTAGGAGGCAGAGATCAGCCATGATTGAATGGCGGAGTAGACTCGATGGGCTGAATGGCCTAATTCTACTATAACTTGTGAATCAGATGTTTCAGACATGACAAACAGAGATGTAAAAGAGGTCTGGGGGAGCTGCCCTACTGAACAGGAAGAATGTCAAACTTGCACTTTAGAGAGAACAATATGGATGGAATCAGGAATCAATCACTATGATGGGGTCATACTTTAGGCCTCAAAATAGCCAGCAGGAGCTGGAAGAATAGATATGCAGGCAGATACATGTATGAGTGATTATAGTGGGAAATTTAACTTTCACAATATAGACCGGAGTGCATCAGTGCCAAAGGCTCAGATGAGGTGGAATTTGTTAGGTGAATTCAGGAGGGTTGTTGGCAAGGTATGTAGGTAATCCAACCAGGGAAGGGGGCTTTCCAGAACTTGTATTGAGGAATGAGCCTGGCTAGGTGATCAGAGTTTCAGTGGGAGAGCATTTTGGGATCATTGATCATAACTAGTGTTTCAGATAGCTATGAATATGGATTTTGGGAGTATGTGCTAGATTTGTGAAAGATGAATTGCAACAGAAATAAGTAGTAGCTGGAAAGGGTTGATTGGGAGCAGCTGTCATTGGACAAGTCATTTAAAGGCCACCTTTCAAAATTCAGAACCGACATGTTCCTGTGAGGAAAAAAGATAAGGGTGGCAAAATTCAGGAACCTTAGATGATGAGAGGTGTTGTAAATTTAGTCCAAGAGGAAAAAGGAGGCCTATGCAAGATCTTGGAAACAGAAATATAGAGGAATCAGCAAAGAAATAAAACTAGGAATCAGAAGGGCTTAGAAGGTCCATGATGCGTAGGATTTGGTGAGAGGGTAGGACCACTCAAGGACAAAGGAGAGAATTTATGCATGGAGCCAGAAGGAGTAGACAAGGCACTAAACAAGTACTTCATATTTACAGAGGAGAGGATGTGGAGGATAGTTAGATCGGGGAGGGGTATACTGATATTTTAGGGCATATCAGTAGGTCTTCGGTCAATTGGAGTAACAATACAGTGGATGTCCACAGAGCTTGATGGAATCGATCTCAGGATATTGAGATCGGAATCAGAGAAGATTACTGGTGCTTTGACAGAGATCCTTGTATCCACTTATGCCTCAGGTGAGGTCCCAAAGGATTGGAGAATAGCCAGCGTTGTTCCTCTGTTTAAGAAGTGCAATAGATACAAACTGGAAAATTTTCGGCTGGAGAGTCTTACATCAGTGGTACGGATATGTATGAAGAAGATTCTAAGGAATTGTTTCTGGAAAGGCACTAATGAGAGCTGGTCAGCTTGGCTTTGTGCAGGCTTGCAAGTTTGACTGTTTTTTTAAAGAAGTGATGATGAAGAGCGAAAATGGTAAGACAGTGGATCTTGTCTTCATGGCAATAGTAAAACTCGACAAGATCCTTCATACAGGTTGATCCAGAAGATAAAGTACATGGGACCTTGGAGGCATAATAGATTGGATTTCAAATGACCCATAGAAGACGGAGATAGCGGCAGGGGCTGTTATTCTGACAAAGTCCAGGACCAATGGTATTCTGCAGTGCTGGGACCTCTGCTATTTGTGATGTAGAAAAATGATTTGTATGAAAATGGAGCTGGGATGATGCAACATTTGGTATAGTTGTGGATATTCAGTTTGCAAAAAAGGTTCAGCATGATATAGACCAGTTGCAAATATGGGCAGAGAAATGGCAGATGGAGTTTAATCCAGACAGGTGTGAGGTGTTGCTCTTTGGAAGGTCAAATTTGAGACAAAAGTAAATGGCGGGACCCTTAACAGCAATGATGTTCAGAGGGATCTTCGGATGCATGTATATAGCTCCCTGAAAGTGACAAGCCAAGTGGATGAAACGGTAAAGAAAATGGACAGCACTTACCTAGATTGGCTGGGGTTTTGAATATAGAAGTTGGGAACTCATGTTGCAGCTGCATAAAACTTTGATTAGGCCTCATTTGGACTTTTGAGTACCACACCACAGATAGGATTTAGAGAATTTGGGGAGGGTGCAGAAGATGTTTACCTGAATACTGGGTGGATTATGGGGGTATTAGCTATAAAGAGAGGTTGGACAAATTGGGATTGTTTTCTCACGAGCATTGGAGGCTTAGGGATGACCCGACAGAAGATTGTAAAATGATGACTGGCATAGACAGGATGGATAATTGGAGTTTTTCCCCAGGGTGGAAATGTCAAAGCTAGCGGGCATAGCTTTAAGGTGAAAGTTTAAAGGAGCTTTACAAGGAAACATTTTTTTAACACAGTACGATAGGTGCCAGGAATGCACTGCCAGGAGAAGTGGTGGAAGCAGAAACAATAACAATGTATAAGAGGCATTTAGACAGACACGGGAACTGGCAGGCAATGAAGGCATATTGAACACGTGCAGTTTAGATTGGCGTCATGTTCGGCACCAACATCGTGGGCCTGTTGCTGTACTGTACTGTTCTATGTTCTAATTTTATTTATTATATTTCAGATTGTCATAATCATAATCATAATTGTCAACCATCAATCTTTAGTTTACAGTTTAAAATATATAAAATATAATTAAAATAGTGCATTTTTATTTCCAGGATTGCAAAGGTTCAGTGCTATGATTGGTTCTTGACCTAACTTGATGCCTGGCTGCATGCCAGCCAGTGAACTGGAGCCTGGCAGCAACCAACGCCAGAAAAAGGGAACTCCATGCCACAAAGTTTGCTCGATCTTTATACGCAGCCCTCTGTAAGGTCAGCTATGCACATCAATGAAAGGCATAAATAGAGTGGATGTGGAAAGGATGTTTCCACTGGTGGGAGAGCCTTGGACCAGAGGTCATAGCCTCAGAATTAAAGGGCGCTCTTTTAGAAAGAAGGTGAGGAGCAATTTCTTTAGTCAGAGGGTAGTTAATCTGTGGAACTCATTGCCACAGAGGGCTGTGGAGGCCATGTCAGTGGATATTTTTAAGACAGAGATAGACAAATTCTTGATGGGTGTCAAGGGTTATGGGGAGAAGGCAGGAAATGGGATTAGGAGGCAGAGATCAGCCCAGGCCCTTTAGATACTAATCAAATAACTTAATCTCTACACTATCACATCTGGCATTGTGCGCCTGGAACAAGAATATAATTGTAATAAAGGCTAGCTTTAATATATTGCAAATGTTATCATTTTTATGCTTAAGACACAATTTTTGGTACATTCTTCAGGCAAATGAGAAACTAAGATAACAGCTGAAAGGATTTTGCAAACGTATTTGGACTAATTTCACAGTTTTATTGTCCTTACCATGGAATATTGATTTACAGTGTTGAATTTGTGGCATGTAGTCTTAATTCCTGCTTGCTGCATGAATATTGGTACACTTGCAACCTCCGCAACTGCAATTGTTTCCTACTTTATGACTGAAGTAGATGTATGTGTGATGCCTGAGATGTGACTGATATGGCACAAACACAACACAATTTTTTTTTGTACACAAATGGCTGGAATTTTCTACTCTACGGGCACTTGCCCACAAGGGGAGCACTTGAAGGAAAATCATACACTTCAACTCCCAATTTTCAGCCATTAAAATGAATAGCACAAAAATCATCAGCTGAGGCATACATATTCCATTACTTGCTCCCTGAATTCAATAGCACTGACGTGAAACATTTAGCTTTTAAATTTAGGTCACGGGATTATTGGGGATACTCTTGAAAACGTGAAACTCTAGGAAAAGGGATGAGCTGAGCTGATAGGTAGTTCAGAGTATAGTGAGGTGGGGAAGGTGTGAGCAGTGTTGTAGTAACAAAGGATGGAGGCATTGGTGGGGAAATGAGGGCTTCTGAGTGTGGCGAGGTAATGAGGGGTTTTATAATGACAGGCGTAGTGTGTTGATAAGGGCTCGGGGTCGTGGTGGGGTAATGACGGGGGTGTGGAGTGATAAGCTGATGGAAGCTATTGGGGAATGTTGCTGCTAATGTGCGACCTAACTGACAGCTGATAGACAAAGAAGGTAAATTGGATCCAGACGTTTATATGGAAATTTACCAAACCTCTGAGTTTGGTGAAGAAGTGCAGGCCAATTTAATGTGCAGGCAAGGGGAGGAACTGAATGGAAATAATTTAATCAGTAAAATCCATAGATTTCAGAAGAAAAGCTCTGCTTAATAAATCTTTTAGATTATTTTTAGAAAATTAAATGGTAAGAGGATCAGGTTATATCTTTGTTTTTAGATCAGAGAATGATCTGAGAATGCTTTCAAGTCGCCTCATTAAGCCAGGCAGCAAGGGAATCAACGGCATGAAAGAGAGGTGGAAATGGTTTATTTAGCAATTAAGAAAAATGAGTATCAGCGAGAATTTGATCATGTTTTTTTTTACTGTGAGCTCTCAAACCCTTATTTCTACTGTTTCCCCAATCTGCACAAATGATGTGATTCTGAATCCAAAAGCAAGATTTTGAAATGGTGCTGGACAAGGCCCAGATGAGATCAAGATACATGGGTTTGGATTATACCCTGACAATAATGCTCAGATTCTCTGCACCTAGTCTTTCCATACGGTAGAATACGGAAATCCAATACGGAATCCAAATTCAGCTGTTAATACTTTAGGAAGGAGATAGGAGGAATTTCTTTAGTCAGAGGGTGGTGAATCTGTTTCACAGAAGGCTGTGGAGGCCTAGCCAGTGGATATTTTTATTCCTGATTAGTACGGGTGTCAGCGGTTATGGGAAGAAGGCAGGAGAATGGGATAAGGAGGGAGAGATAGATCAGCCATGATTGAATGGTGGAATAAACTTGATGGGCTGAATGACCTAATTCTGCTCCTATTACTTATGATCTTATGAACAGCCGAGCTGAGAAGTTGGCGAGGAGTTTGGAATAATGGTGAAAACACTAAGCAGGGACTCAATAGATCTTGTATGGTAGCACATTGCTCAGTTCATCTGGTGAATATATCTCATTGCCAGAACTCACCAACAAGCACCAAGACCTTGCTTGGCTGGCAGTGAGAGCCCCCCCCCTACCCCCAGTCAATATCATTGGGGTCTTGCTACTAATGCACGCTCCCCTCAGGACAGCTGCCATGGTGAGGAGATGGTAGCCTATCTTTTCGCAGAGTGTGGATTTGCAGAGAGGTTGTGGAGAAAGATGCAAGGATCCATGTAGCAGTTTACCCTGAACAGTTCCATAACAGAGGACTCTCTGAATTATGGGCTGTTCCCAGGGACACAATTTGAGACCGACATCGAGCGCTGCTGGAAGACCACCTGCTCGGTAAAATGCACAATTTGGTCCGTTCAAAACGTATTGGTTTTCCAGTCAACATTCTTAGAGATTAGTGCAAACACTACTGAGTTTGATACTATTGAATATTTAGACACTGGGAATATATGAAGAGCTTTTGCACAGTTTTTGTTTTGTAATTTTTTTTTTCTAAATAAAGTTTATTTTTGAAATATAAAAGAAATTGGCAAAAAGAGACAAAAGGAAGATTTTGCACATTGGACAAAGTAACACATGATGGAAAAACAGCATGAATTATTGCAGGGGTTGTGTCACAAGGAATTTAAAAGTCGAGATCAAACAATTCAAAATATTTCTAGCAGATTTACTTGGAAACGCATCTCGTGAAGTAATGACTGAGGTTTTTGGTGTACTACTCACCTCACATGTTATGATCCATAGGTTTATAAAAGAGAGGTATAAAGCACATAAGCAAGGAATATGTTTGAACATTAATAAATTATTTGTATGGCTCCTGGTGGGATATTGTGTTCAGTTCTGGCCACCATCGTCTAGGTAGGGTATGAAGGCCTAATGGTGGAGGAGATGTGCTGGAGTGCCAGGAATCAGGGGCATAAGTTCCTGGGTGAGACTACAGACTGTGAATATTCTCCCTCAAATAGAAGGAAAGATTTATCAGATGTGTTGAAAATTATCGAAGTTTTTAATAAAGTAAATAGAATAAATAATTCCCCTGGCTGAGAGTTAATAACCAAAAGACATGGATCTAAAATAATCTGAAAAGGAATCAGGAAGCAGGCGAGGATGGTTTTAGTTTTGTTAATCAAGTTAGGATACCAGCAATGGCTGCCTCGCCAACAGTCTGTCTGACCCTTCCTTCTTTGTTGGTTGAACAGTATGTGTTAAATGTATGTTTTTAGTGTTCTTTAGCTTGTTTTATGTGGGGGGAGGGGGGAGGGTAGTTGGGGGAAACATTTTTATCTCTTACCTCGACAGAGATGTGATTTTTTTTTCCAGTATCATATCTCCGTCCGCACTGCGGCCTAACATCAAGGAGTTGGCGGCCTTTGCTGGAGACCGACTTCGGGAGCTCCAAACATGGGAGCCTGCGGACTTACCATCGTGGAGCTCGCAATCCCTTTGCCAGGGATCAACCTCTGAACTCCAACCGCGGGAGCCTGCGGGCTTTAACATCATGGAGCTTGCGGTCTCTGGTTGGAGACTGAGTTCGGGAGCTACAAGCCGCAGGAGCTTCGACTGCCCCGGCACGAGAGCTTCGATCGCCCCGACGCAGGAGCTTCGACCGCCGGCTGCAGGAGCTTCAATCGCCCCGACTGCGGATGGGTCGACTGCCCCGACTTCGGGAGAATAATGAGGAAAAAGATTGGACTTTATTGCCTTCCATCACAGTGAGGAATGTGGGGAATCAGCTGTGGTGGATGTTTATGTTAACTTTTATGTAGTTGTGTGTCTTGTTGGTATTTTTTAGTATGGCTGTATGGCAATTTGCATATTACTGTACCTTAATTGATATATGAATAAAATACCTTTGAAACCTTTGAAACCTTTAAATTGGAAAGCAATTCCCTAAATAGTAACCAATCAAATTATAATTTTAAGAATATATATGCTTGAAAATAAAATTAAACTGTGGGACTACGATGATAGGGAATGGGCATAGAACTAATAGATTAGCTCAAATTAAAGAGCTGAGACAAATATGATTTCCTCTGGTGTTTGGTGTCGGACTTGAATCAACAATCTTCTGTCTCCCTGCAAGTGTGCTAAGGATGAGTCACGACTGACTCGGGTTTAGCCAGACGCAAGGCAATACGGGTAATTGACAGAGTACAGCATTTCCCATGGGGATTTTGGGATTACTGCAACAACCTCCGATTTTCAAAATAGGTGTTGAGTGGAAGAAGAATTCCAAGCACAAATTCTTAACATATATGTTAAAAGACACCAATACTCCCTTGACTCAAAGACACCCTTGACTCAATGAGGCAATTTACTGAGAGCATGAAGTCATAGCGTGTGAATAGCAGAGTAGCATTCAAGTCGAAGAACTCAAAATAAGGTGCGGCTTTCTAATTTAGTGCTCTGCATAACAGATATATCTTGGGATTACAATGGGTGCTACAAGCTTGTCACCAGCAAATCTTTTACTGCTTCAGCTGAAACTCCATGAAAGTGACTAATACTACACCAGCTGCTGCCCTTCTTATATATCAGGTTTTTGGTAACAGCCGGCAGACTCAAACAGGCTAGCTCATGTTCAGGTATCTGAAAATAAAGCATTGTTGGCAGCTGTCAACCTTGTTTACCAATTCAAACGGAGCAGGCAGGCAAAACTGGAAATCGTTCTTGTTTTCAGTCAGAAAATTAAGCTTCATAAAGAAGCTACCCAGAGAGTTAAACTTAAATTAAATGCAGGGCCAGCCAAACAATTCACCCTTCATTCAATTTTTATCATAAATCAAGTGCACCATTTATCTGAATTTTTTGTTACCTATACATTTGATTGTACAGAATGTTTCTGTCCAGCCTCCTATCCTGAAAGTTCCTGCAAATTCCTGTTCATCGGAAGCACACCTACCCCATACCAACTTCCATTCATTTACTATCCTTGGGATTACAATTACAATTAAATTTAAAATGTGTTTCCTTGTAGTCAGGTCTTTTCCACAACCCTTCAGCTGGTAGGGCTGCTGCCTCACAGTGCCAGAGAGCCAGTTTCGATCATGACCTCACGTGCTGTTTGTGTGGACGGTTGCACGTTCTCCCTGTGACCGCATGAGCTTCCTCCCAGTATTCTGGTTTCCCCCCACATCCTAAAGACATGAGAGTTTGAAGGCTAATTGGCCTCTGTAAATTGTCCTTTTCTGTGTAGGGAGTGGATATGAAAGTAGGATGACAAGAGAGCTACTGCGAACAGGTGTGAACTAGTGTGATGGTTGGCATGGATTTGGTGGGCCTGTTTTCTCACTTCTTTCAATCAATTCAATATGCCAGAGGTTCTTCCAGTTTTGCCCTTCATCACTTCGGCTGAACCTCCTCCTTAATCCTCCTCCTCCTGCTATTCATTAAAGGATCCTACCACTTAGAACAAGCTTTTGTTCAGATATCCTTGCATCTCTTTCAATGACGATATTGATTCATTTTGTCCAACCATACCCTTGTGAAGTATCTTATTTTGTTTATTGTTAAAAGTGCTTTCATGTGTAAGTTTTTTTTTGCCAACTGTCAGACTACAATTATGCAGGCACCAGGGATTAAAGGGCAATCTAGCAGCAGCTCAGAAAGCTCAGTCTCTTATTTTGTTGTGGCTCTTTTTCCTTCCCTTGGGAATGAACCTATCCTGTTGCAAGATTATAAAGGCTAATATTCTAACTTGATGCTCCTTGTGAAGATAATTACCCCTCCTTGGAACATGGATCAAAACGTGAGAGAGATGTTACACATGTACTGATTATATCAAGATGAATCCTTTGTAAACTGGGAATCTGGATTGCATTGCACTTTGACCTGTGTTATACTGGGGAGTTAACTGTGGTTATGGAGAAACTCTTGGGAAATTGAAATGGGAATATAAAAACGATCAGTACCTGACGCAATTTACAATAAACATTCCCTATGGACAATGAGCATTAATTGGGAAAATTAATTCCTGGGAAGCCTATTCCAAGGAAAGCAACAGAAAAATGTCAGTGATAAAAGGAGAAATATAACCAAAGGTGGTGATGAAGGGGAAAAGTCACAGACTAACTGGCATCTGTGAAGTAAACAAATCTAATCCCCCAATGAAGAAGACAACAGCCATGGTAGCACGGGGATTCGTATAGGGGGGAAGGTGATGCACGTGTATTGATGTTTCCTCAAGACTTTACGGGTCGAGTTGGCACAGTGGGGTGCTCTAACACAGGAGTTCTAACCTGCGAGAAATTGCCTACAACTTGCATTGTATTCCCATCCATTCCCCATGCCCCACCCATTTCTGCCCTGTTTTTTTTAATAAACATTTGGTTATACTTTCTTCTCCCCTTCATATTTCTTCATACGTTCTTTTAAGCTGTATTCCTGACATAGTGGCAGTAGTAGGGCAAGGATTACCTGAGAACAGTTATGGGGAAGATGGGAGAACACTGCCTTGCCTTACCTACTAGCTGATCCATGTACCGCTGTACCCTTAGTTCATTAACAATGACTCCACCAGTTTTGGAGTCAACAGCAAACTTATGAATCATACTCCCTACATTCTCACCCATGTCATTTTTACATATCACAAGCAACAATACCTGTGCTACACCATTTGTTGCGGATTCAGGTCAGAGAAACACATATTCACCATTACCCTCTGCCCCTATCAACAAGAAAACTTTGGATCCAGTTTTCCAACATACCTTGAACCATTTGCGCCCTAACTTGTGGACCAACCTATCATAGAAGACTTTGTCAAGGACCTTCCTATATTCCCCATAAACCAAATCTACCCACCCTGCCTTCATCAGTTTTCTTAGTTACACTTCAAAAAAACTCAGATTTGTGAGATGTGATCTCCCCTGCCCAAATTATGCTGATTCCTGCTCATCTTTCCTTGCATTTCCCAGTGGACATAAATCAGAAACTTCTCCAACAACTTCCTCGTCACTGATATAAGGTCACCTGCATGGTTTATTACTTCTGCCTATATTGCACAAGGGGACAAATTGTGTGATTGTCCAGTCATCTGTGCCTCATCCATGACTGACGAAGATGCAAATATCTCTGCCTGAGCCCCAGCAGTGTTCTCCCTTGCTTCAATGTGCATCTCCCTGCTGTATACCAATAGAAAGGGTTCATTTAGGATCTCATCCGCTGGTTAAACACATAGATTACCCCTTTGTTCCCTGAGAAGACATATTCTTTCCTTAATTACCCTTTTGCTTTTCATATACTGCTAGGCAGATGCAGTTTAATGTGGATAAATGTGAGGTTATCCAATTTGGTGGCAAAAACTGGAAGGCAGTTTATTATCTTAATGGTATCAAGTTAGAAAAAGGGGAAGTACAACGAGATCTGGGGGTCCTTGTTCATCAGTCACTGAAAGTAAGCATGCAGGTACAGCAGGCGTTGAAGAAAGCTAATGGCATGTTGGCCTTCATAACAAGAGGAGTTGAGTATAAGAGCAAATAGGTCCTTCTGCAGTTATACAGGGCCCTAGTGAGACCACACCTGGAGTATTGTGTGCAGTTTTGTCTCCTAATTTGAGGAAGGACATTCTTGCTATTGAGGGAGTGCAGCGTAGGTTCACGAGGTTAATTCCTGGGACGGTGGGACTGTCATATGTTGATAGAATGGAGCAGCTAGGTTTGTATACGCTGGAATTTAGAAAGATGGGAGGGGATCTTATTGAAACATATAAGATTATTAAGGGATTGGACACGCTAGAGGCAGGAAACATGTTCCCGATGTTGGGGGAATCTAGAACCAGGGGCCACAGTTTCAGAAGGCCATTTAGAACGAGATGAGGAAAAACGTTTTCACCTAGAGAGTTGTGAATCTGTGGAATTCTCTGCCTCAGAAGACAGTGGAGGCCAAATCCCTGGATGCTTTCAAGAGAGAGTTAGATAGAGCTTTTAAAGATAGTGAAGTCAGGGGATATGGCGAGAAGGCAGAAACGGGGTACTGATTGTGGATGATCAGCCATGAAACTTACAAAATTCTTAAGGGGTTGGACAAGCTAGATGCAGGAAGATTGTTCCCGATGTTGGGGAAGTCCAGAACAAGGGGTCACAGTTTAAAGATAAGGGGGAAGTCTTTTAAGACCGAGATGAGAAAAACATTTTTCACACAGAGAGTGGTGAATCTGTGGAATTCTCTGCCACAGAAGGTAATTGGGGCCAGTTCATTGGCTATATTTAAGAGGGAGTTAGATGTGGCCCTTGTGACTAAAGGGATCAGGGGGTATGGAGAGAAGGCAGGTACAGGATACTGAGTTGGATGATCAGCCATGATCATATTGAATGCAGGCTCGAAGGGCCGAATGGCCTACTCCTGCACCTATTTTCTATGTTTCTATGTTTCTATGATCATATTGAATGGCAGTGCTGGCTCGAAGGACCGAATGGCCTACTCCTGCACCTATTGTCTATTGTCTATAAAATATTTTAAGATTCTCCTTAATCCTACTTGCTAAATTAATTTTGTGCCATTTCTTCTATCCTAATTTATTTTAAAGTTTTCTCTTAACATCCTCTATAAACCACAAATGCTTAATTTGATACCAATTTCCTTTAGCTGACATGTTTCTTTTATTGGACCCACTGATTTACTCTGGCACTATGTGTTCTTTTTGTAAACCAGCCTCTTCAGTTTTTTGAGTCTCTGTTTCTTTTCCCTGATTAAACCATCAATATCCATCAACGACCAGGGAACAGGGACAAGTGAACTCTGAACTCCTACTACCTCGCTGTTAAATGACTCCCACTTATCAGATGCTATTGTCTCCTCAATCAGCTGGACCCAGGTCCCGTCTTACACTATCGAAATGTGCCTCCCAGTTTAGGGCCTTATATACGAGGCCCGACCTGATCTTTTAAAATTATGAACTTGAAGCTAACATGACTCTATGACTCTAAAATTAGTATCCATTGACAAGTCCTGAAGAGTAGTAAGGCAAAAGTCGGAAAATAAGCATGGAATTTGCAACTGCTACCATGAATATGTCCAGAATCTATCCGACTACAATGATGACTTTTGCAACAACCGATAGCAGAAATGATGAAAGCAAAAGCTAAAGCAAGCCAAAAACAACCATGCTTGTTCCAGTGATCTGGCACCAGGTATGATTTAAGGCACAGAGAATGATCTGCAGACTAATCCATGATTGATGTGCTGTGAAGCTGAGGGCTCAGAGCACAGCAGTGATTTGAATAGCAGGGCTTTTCTTCGCAGGCTTCCAGCTTCAAGTAAGGATCAACTAAACTAATGCATGCAATCTCTGTGTGATATTCAGGATAACACCAGCCCAGGGCAGAAGAACAGCCATGAACTAGCATTAACTAGCAAAAAATGTTCAAGGTACGTACAGCTTACTCCTTCCTGTTCCTTTTTCTAGAAAGGTCTTGTGGAATGCCTATTCAAAGTATTTTTGTAACAATTTTACATTCATTGTAGCAAGCAGTTACCTGGATGGTAACAAGGACACTACATAGACTGCTATCTATATTTGTCCAGCCATCACCCTGTTCCATGTAGCCCTTCCCTTGGAGTGTAGCCAGTGGTCCCTTTCTAACTGATGTAGCTGAGATTCAAGTACTACACAGTACTACACAGGGTGTGAAATAGTGGATGGAGAAAGCTGAGAAAAGAGGTGGTGGCGAGACCAGACCTGACAAGTAATCGGTGAATAGATGTGGATACAATAAAAGCCTCCCTCGCCTGTATCTACCCATCACTTGCCAGGCTTTGACCGGCTTGCCACTTCTTTCTCAGCTTCCACCCCTTCTACAATTAAACTGAAGAAGGTCCGATCTGAAACGTCACCCATCCATGTCGTGCAGACATACTGCCTGACCCGTTGAGTTACTTCAGCACTTTGTGTTTTCTCTTATTTCTGTGTACTTTTCTGTACTTCCCCAAATCCATTCCTTCCTTTACTATTGATTCCTTTCTTGAATTGACTCAATCACTGTGCCTCCACTTCCCTCTTGGACGATGAATTCCTAAGACACACCATCCTCTCGGTGAAGAAATTTCTTCTCATCCGAATGGTTCATCTCTAAAGTTGTGACTGTGATTCCCAAACACCCTAGTTCTTGATCTACTCTGCCAGTCCCTGCCAGAATGTTGTAATTAATCTCTCATCACACACACATCTCCAGCTGCACTATTGCAGTAATCGATCTAGTGAACCTACGTTGTACATGTATGATCCCCATGCAACTTCTGACATACCCTAAGCTGTTATTAAAAAGCAAATGAAACCATTAGAATTAATATTCCTTGTAACCTCATGTGAGCGGGGGAGTTGACTGTATGTCATCACTCTCCCGGGTTCCCCTTCACATTCCCATCATAGTGGTTCAATCAGAAACCAGAAGTTAAGGAGAAGTTAACAGCAAAAGGTGAAGGCCCCTGAACAATTTCACAGAGGTAGTGAGTGACTAGCCCAATAATGCAGTAACTCAGCCACAGTGCCACCTTTAATATTTAGCAATTTACTAGGCATGATGAATAACGAAAAGAAGGTAGACACAAAATGCTGGAGTAACTCAGCGGGACAGGCAGCATCTCTGGAGAGAAAGAATGGGTGACATTTCGGGTCGAGACCCTTCTGCAGACTGATGTCAGGGGAGTGGGCAGGACAGAGATAGAATGTAGTCGGAGAGAGTAAGACTAGTGGGAGAACTTGGAATTGGGAGGGGATGGAGAGAGAGGGAAAGCAAGGATTATTTGAAGTTAGAGAAGTCAATGTTCATACCGCTGGGGTGTAAGCTACCCAAACAAAATATGAGGTGCTGTTCCTCCAATTTGCGCTGGGCCTCACTCTGATATTGGAGGAGCCACATGATAGAAAGGTCAGAAGGACCAAAAGAAGGTTGGAATGTTGACTTCAGATCAATGCTTTATTAGTGTCAGTACTGTTTGCAACATAAGAAGTTCCTAGAAACTGGAAATACAAGTATTTATCCATCCAAAAATCACGCATAAAGTGTCTCGCAGCAGATAAGCTAAGAATTGGATCAATACTGTAAATAAATAATGGTTTACGTGGATGAAAGAAAATAGATGTTAAAATAAAAGCCTTTCAGTTATTGGTAGTCAATAGAGTAGCTAAAGATTACTTTGACCCTTTAATATAGAGATATAATGAAATACTACAGCCATAAGAAAATGAGCTCATTCTCTTGCAGTGATTGATTGAATGGTATAACATGGAAACAGTCCCTTCGGCCCACCAAGACCATGCTGACCATCGATCACCCGTTCACACAAGTACTAGGTTATCCCACTTTCACATCCATTTTCTGCACACTAGGAACATTTTAAATAATCCAATTTACAAATCTGCCTGTCTTTGGGATGTGGGATAAAACCAGAGTACATGGTGGAAATCCATGCAGTCACAGGGAGAACCTGAAAACACTGTATAGAGAGCACCCGAGGTCAGGATCAAAACTGGATCTCTGGCACTGTGAGGCAGCAGCTGCACCAGCTGCACCACTGTGCCACCCTAATTAATCTACCTTACTATTTAAGATCCAAAAACAATTTGTATTTTTTTACCAAACTATTTGGATTTATCATGTAAAATGTAAAGCACATATCTTGTTGAATACCCATTCCTATTTGAATCACATAACTGTCAGGGAGGTAATTGAAGACACTTGAATGTATATGTGTAATGCTTCAAAGATCATGATAAAGTAGAAGTGGAAAAAAGGTGGGAGGAACTCAGCGAGTCAGTCTGAAGAGGTGTCCAAACATTGTCTGTTCATTCCCTCCAAATGCTGTCTGACCCGCTGAATTCCTCCTGCACTTTGTGTTTTGCTCAAGATTCCAGCATTTAAAGTTCATTGTGTTGCTGATAATATTCCATGCCTACTTGAATGGCCATCTTGCAGTCAACAACCTAATAGATACCCCACCATTGTTTCTTCATCTCTAAAAACATGCAGATTAGAGTGTCTGCAAAGAAACCAGCAAATCCCCACTCACTCCTTCAGCCTTGCTCTCTCTTTTATCTCATCGAAGCCCTGCTTAAAATCCAAATCCCTTGGCCAATCTTTTTGAACCTCTTCAAACATCATTTTCATTATGTGTGTGTGAAATCCTATATGGTCCAATTTTTTCTTCTAAAGGGTCTTTCATTTCCTTCTAACGGTGACACACAAGCAAATTGTGATGTGTTAATTTACTTTCTCCACAATTAAAGTGAATTGGAACTGTTGTCACAACCAAACAGTCTCTGATCAATTAAAATAGCCCACCGTGTACCTGGTGCATTTTAAGGCAGCTGCAGTGCTATAGTTATTGTGACCTTCATCACTTGGCCAAATTTGGTGTGAAATGGCCTGGGCTATTGTTCCTAAACTGTGAAACTTTAGTTCCTGAAGCTCACAGGTTAGTGGCCCAATCTCTATTTCCTTGGTGTTGCAATCTATTTCAATTCCAGGATGGTGAAGATTCAAGGAAGTGGAAAGGCATTGGCTAGATCTATGAGGAAACTCGAGAAAGGAGAGAAATTCAAAATCAGTAAAAGAAAGAAAGACACAATTCAAACTAGAATAGCTACAACCTTAACCCTTGAAGGACTTTTATTGTAGATCTAATGTCCAAAAGTTCTTTGTATCAGTGCAAGTGCACTTAGCCAGGCAAGGAAACAGCAGTGGAGGTGGACAAATATTGATCTCTAAAGATGAATATGGATTCTAAAGACAGTCTGAAAGGAGTGACTTGAGGTGGATGGGTGCTCAATCTTTGGGCGGGGATTCCGAAGCACGGGTCTTTGGTGAATTGAGTGAATGGAAGATACACCCAGAGCTTGGGTCTGGTAGAAATCTAAAACTTTCCCATCCGTGAATCGATTCCTTTTCATAGAATCAAACCAAGAGGACAGCGTTTAGAGATACAGCGTGGAAACAGGCCCTTCGGCCCAGTGAATGTGCTGTCCAGTGATCACCGGTACACGAGTTATATCCTACACACAAGGGACTATTTACAGAAGCCAATTAACCTACAAACCTGCACGTCTTGAGAATGTGGGAGGAAACCGGAGCACCAAAGGAAAACACACGTACAAACTCTATACTGAGGGCACCTATAGACAGGACTGAACCCGGGTCACTGGCACTGTAAGAGAGCAACTCTACCGCTGCGCCACCACTGTGCCATTGTTGAGCACCCCTAGTCTTAACAGTATAGTTAGATATTATGCCACAATCAGCCACTCACTCCCTAATAATAAACAGCATTGGTGACATAGAAATGAACAAGGCCATTTAAACCCATTGGCTGATCCTGCCAATTAGTCAGATCAGAGGTAGACTGTGACCTTAATCCATATACTTGTATTTTCTCATAACCCTTGACACATTTGGTTGTTATAAATCCATCAACCCCGTTACAAAATTAACAATCAATGTGAAATACCATTTCAAAGAGTTCTTTCATCCTAAAATAGTTGATCGTTATACTAAAATGATCTGAAGCATGAATCTTGTAGGTAAAGATGCTATGTTTATATAACAGATATCCCCAAATATTGAAGTATTTTCAACTGGGGCCAATGTTGCAGTGTAGTAAAACACAGCAGGTAATTGGCACAGAACAAATCCCCACAAACCAAGCTGAGGAATAATGAAAGTTTTTAGTGATATACATCGAAAGGCAGTGAAGAAAGCTAATGGCATGTTGGCCTTCATAACAAGAGGCGCAAAGAGGTCCTTCTGCAGTTGTTCAGGACCCTAGTGAGACTACACCTGGAGTATTGTGTGCAGTTTTGGTCTCCAAATTTGAGGAAGGTCATTCTTGTTATTGAGGGAGTGCAGCATAGGTTTACCAGGTTAATTCTCGGGATGGCGGGATTGCCATTTGTTGAAAGAATGGAGCGACTGGGCATGTATACACTGGAATTTAGAAGAATGAGAGGCATATAAGATTATTAAGGGTAGACAAAAATACTGGAGAAACTCAGCGGGTGAGGCAGCATTTATGGAGCAAAGGAAATAGGCAACGTTTCGGGTCGAATCTCTTCTTCAGTCTGAAGAAGGGTCTCGACCCGAAACATTGCCTATTTCCTTCACTCCATAGATGCTGCCTCACCTGCTGAGTTTCTCCAGCATTTTTGTCTACCTTCGATTTTCCAGCATCTGCAGTTCCTTCTTGAAAGATTATTAAGGGATTGAACATGCTAGAGTCAGGAAACATGTTCCCAATGTTGGGGGAGTCCAGAACCAGGGGCCACAGTTTAAGAATAAGGGGTAGGCCATTTAGAATGGAGATTAGGAGAACTTTTTCACTCAGAGAGTTGTGAATTCGTGGAATTCTCTGCGCCAGAAGGCAGTGGAGGCCGATTCACTTGATGCATTCAAAAGAGTTAGATGGAGCTCTTAAATATAGCGGAGTCATGGGATATGGGGAGAAGGCAGGAACGGGGTACTGATTGTGGATGATCAGCCATGATCACAGTGAATGGCGGTGCTGGCTCGAAGGGTCAAATGGCCTACTCCTACACCTATTGTCTATTGTCTATTGACAAATATCGGCAAGGAAGAGCTGCCCTTTTTGGAATAGCTCCAAGAAAATGTCTCTAACCTTCATCTGAGAGGGCAGATGGTCACATGGAATCAAATTTACATGAAAACCCTGTGCATAGTTCATCCCTATTAAAATGCAGCCTCAATTTCTAATCACAGTGAATCCTGTGGCTAAATCATATTGAAAAATTTCTTGCATTGTAATTCACCACTATTGTTGAAAGTCCACAGATTTATCTCAATTCTTTGATTACTCAAGCACCATCAAAAGGAAGAACAAAAATAGAACACAACAATCAAACCACCAGAAGTCTTGAATGGAAACAGTCACATTATTTTTGTTTCAGACATCTACCTCCCCATTTTATACTTAGGATAAATGAAAGGTCACATTCCATCCTAGTCAAAAGAATATTTTCTGCGGTTATCTAGGTCTGTTCTATTTTTCGTTTGAGGCCGACCCCATGTTGACTTAATTAATGTTGTCCAGCATATTGTACCATGATTTGAAGCGTAAATAACTAAAAATGTAAGGAAATTACTGAACATTCAATCTCTTCTTTTGCTTGCTGCAGGTTCTGAGCCTTTTTATGCTGAAAAAGAAAGAAGATTAGTTGATTATAATCCTTTTAGATATGCCACTGAAATCGTCCATGGGTGAAGACCTGAGAACGAAGCCACTCTGGGATTCCATCTAATTCAAAGAACCTCCAGTCACGTCCAAATTACTTTTACTCTCATATTCACATCAGGCGGATCACCATATCAGACGCTCGGTACAACCCCAGGAAAGCAGGTTTGTCTCATTATTGGTCAGACATAAGCTCAGTCCCCATGAAATAGAATTTGGCAAACTTTTGCCTGGTAATAAAATGTTCTTAGGTTTAAATAGAATTAAAATGTTAGGACAGGTTACATAAAGCTGGATGAATATCTTCCAGTGAAGAATTAATGTGTAGGAAGGAACTGCAGATGCGGGTTGTAGCTGGAGATAGACACAAAAACTGGAGGAACTCACCAAGGCAGTATCTATGGAGAGAAGGAATAGGTGATGTTTCGGGTTGAGACTTCTTCAGACACTGAATGTTTGCAATGATTGAGGTATTGCAGCTTTTAAAAATATTTCATTGATTGGATAGCAACAAACCATCTTGTGGAGGAATAAATAAATTGTGAAATAATCCAATAATTCCCCATCAGGCAATTTATTCAAACTAAGTGGGTAGAAAGTGAGAAACCACTCGCCTATAGTGGCAGAGGCTGGGTCTATTAGAGCTTTCAAAACTGTGATGAATAGCTAGTTGGAGAGAAGGAATGGGTGATGTTTCGGGTCGAGACCCTTCTTCAGATTCCTTCTCTCCAGAGATGCTGTCTGTCCCGCTGAGTTACCTCAGCTTTTTGTGTCTATCTTCGGTTTAAACCAGCATCTGCAGTTCTTTCTTACAAATGAATAGCTAGTTATTAGTCAAAATATAGAAGAGACATAAGCTTAAGCAAGCTGGGTGAAATTGAGGTACAGTTCAGGCAGGATTTGTTAAATCAACTGAAAGATTGAATGGCCTGTTATTTCCATGTCCCTCATAACAGGCAGAAAGCAAAAGAATAATACATCATTTCTATCACAGAAGGGCCAGTCTGTCACAACATTTGTGTTTCATGTGAATCAAGCCTGCCATAGTTAGACCCACTGCGACAGCCACTGATCTGGTGCTGAGGAAGTGGGCAGGAAGTCCGACAGCAGAAGTAAAGGTCATGTGTTTATATGGGCATTCACTACATCCACCTGATGGGCCAGCACACTTTACAATCAGCATATTATTGAACAGCACAGTCACTTTAGGCAAATGTGACATGTAATTTCTGTTTGCTCAGAGAAAGTAAACTTGTGCGTTGAAAACCCCCAGTTGGGTGTTGGTCCTGGCTTAGGCGCTTAGAAGCGAGTCAGGTCAAGAAATACAAGAATACTATCTCCAAGGGGATGGGAGATGGGCCGGATAGGTGGCCACTGTTATTTTTTTTCATTTTATCTCCTTTTATAAGAACTTGAAGCTTTGTCTCTTCATTTTCAGATTTTCTCTTCATTTTGTAAGAAGTTCTATTTGCCACTAGCTGTTTAATTTTACTCTTCATTAATCTTTAAACGGATAGAGTTCACATCACCATGGAAACCACCAGAATTGTTGGGACTTAATTTGGATTCAAGGTGTTACATAGAAAAAGCAGATGAGAATCCAAAACCTTCAAGAAACAGCAAGAAATTGAAAGCCTTTATTTTCTATAGTATTACCTTGGAATGCCTTGACAGTCCGAACAACACATTTTCCACTTGCAGACAGTTACAAAATATGAAATATGGCATGTAATTTGTGATACAGCAAGATCCTATAAACAACAATGCACTACTAATTGATGTTGTATGCAATGTGATGATCTAGAGCGAAACTAATCTTGGGCCCCTTTTCTTGATAGTCAAAAATATCTTTCTGCAAGATCCTACTGCTGGCACTCTTGCTATTAGAATGCTTGGATCCAAAAATCCACTATGTGTTATTGTGAGCTGACCTGTAACCTTACTGTTGGAAGGACAGGGCAAATGCACTCAGAATTCCCTCTCATATTTATCGCAAACAACTGATTATCTGAATTCTGAGTGCATTTGCCCTGTCCTTACAGCAGCAAGAATCCCAGTCTGCTCACAACATTTTTTGGATCCAAGTGTTCTAATAGCAAGACTCTGTCAGCAGTACAATCTTGCACAAAGATCTTTTTCACTATCAAAGAAAAGGTGCCTAAGATTATTTATGCTGTAGAACCATAACATTGCATACAATAATAATTCTGCCTAATGGACCACAGAGGTAACCCAAACTTACTATTCAAAGCATCTTCTGTTTTTAAGATCCTCTAAGGAACAGAAAGTGTAGAGTAAGAGTAATAATTGGCTTGTGACTGAAATGGAGGAATCGGAGTACATGTCCTGCCCATTGAAGAATGTAGAGGGCTTAGCATGTTTCCGCTTGGGTTTGGTACGCACCGTTTCATCAAGGGTTGTCCTTCTTAACTGTGGTAGGGGTCAGTGCAGGTGAGAGATTGTCGACAAATGACTTCTGACAGTCCTTACAGAATGCATTTGGTATGGTTTCCAGGCTCTAAACGTATTATGTTAATTACAGTTGGAGCCCAAATCTTCTGTTTATAAACCCTGCTGTGCACAGGATTCATTTACTGATAAAGGGACATGCTTATTTATAGAACGGAGTGGCCTGGATCCAAAGAGTCCCTCAATTGAAAACAAATTGAAAATATATATTGCGCAGCCACGATCTATAAACTACTAACATTATTCCGCTGATGCCCCTTATCAAGGATGTGTGTAACAGAGAAACTTGCACATAATTACCCTAAATAAAATGGTGCATTAATTTAATTAACATGCATGAAAAGTGCACTCGTCTATTTGGAGTGGAATTAAATAGGCACACCAAAACCTACCAGGCTGATGAATAGGACAATTGGTGCGTCTTTCTTGATGTATGTAAATATGTGAAATTTGTGTATGATGTACATGCAAATGTGCAGTGCAGCTATAGACAGTGGAAAAACAAGACAGTCATTTTAGTAGTTCTCTATAACTCAGTTATAACAATGCACAAATACATTAAACACCTTGGCATTGGTGAAACCAAAGAGTGATTGAGTGATTGCTTTGTGGAGCACCAGGACTCAGTTCACAAGGGAGATTCTGTCCTACCTGTTGCCTGACAATGTTGATCTTCTTGTTACCTGATCATTTAAATCTACATCTCAGCCCCACTCTAATCTATCTGTTTGTGGCCTTCAGTTATGTGATAATAGGGCCAAATACAGTCTTGAGGAACACCATTTCATCTCTCATCTGGTAATGTTGCCATATTACAGAATCATCATTGAATTCCTCAACATTAGATGACTCATATTTGTGTTTGTATCAACACTGGGTATTTCTGCCTTTCATCATGTGGTTCAGTTTTTCTTTTTCTATCTGTATAGTCTGGCCTGCTGGAAATGTCCCATTGCTCTGCAATTAGCAACATATAGCACTGAAACAGAAGCATGTCCTCCTAATTGCCACACTAACTGCTGCATTGGTTCATTTGGTCTCACCCTAACAAAGATGGTTCCATTGTTCTACCCATCTCCCTCACTTTCTCTCTAGCCTGTTTTCTATCTTGCAGAAACAAAGAACTGCAGAATTTGGTTTACAAAAAATGACAGTCCGAAGAAGAAATTGAAATACCTCAATCTTTTCAAAGATTCTGTCTTTTTCAGTGTCTGAAGAAGGGTCTTGACCCAAAATTTCACCGATCTATTTTCTCCAGAGATGCTGCCTGACCTGCAGAGTTACTCCAGCACTTTGTGTCTATTTTTGTTTTCTACCTTCCCCAGTTCTGATGGTCTCAGACCTGAAACGTTAGCAGTTTTTCTTGCCACAGATGCTGCCTGAGTGTTTTTAGCATTTTCCGCTTTTATTTTAGATTTCCAGCATCTTCAGCTTGTTCCTTCTTATAATCACCTTCTTATAATCATGACATCTTCTGACCAAGCCTTATGACATTCTAACTTTACTTTTAGCTTTGTTTTTTGGGAACAGCTTACCTCAACTGATAAACTTGATGGGCAAAATGGTCAGCTTGGACATGGTGGACCGAAGGGCCTATTTCTGTTCTGCACAACTCAATAACTCTCCAATCATGATCACACTACCTCAACCACATATCCATCTTCTGCTGATTTTCTCTGCACACTCCACATCCATATCATTCTGTGACTTCTGTCTCCCCACATAATCTCCAGATGCAACCAACTACACACAGATTCACAAACATGTGTGCACAATTAAATACATATGCACACCACTCCTAAACTGTTATGCAGAAAAGGCACATGCAGTCAATGGTTTCATTCTTTAGGGGGGGAACCTCCAAACCCATTGCAATGCCACAATGTCTGTCCAGATCCTTGTATTTAAACCTGCCTCAAATATGTTCTAAAACCCTCCTTCAAAACTGTAATTGTCTTTGGGTCATCCACATTGTTGGAGCATTTTATTCTCCATATTTTCAATGTAACAGTTTATTACAAGAAATTCTCATGGATTTTTTTCTCATTATAGATCAAGATCCTTAGTAATTTCGTTTCTATCCTTGGCCTTCTATGCTTCAATGAAAACAATTGCAAGATCCTTATCATTATAGTTTCTCATTGCTGTTAACATCCTGGTGAACCTAAACTGTGTCTTGAATCTCCTTCCTCCGACCCATGACCTTTTGGCTCATGACATGATTGTATTAGAACTGTGACTGAAAGTTATGTGCTGCTATTATTTTGTTTGATGCCAATGGTGCTACATTTGAAATCATTGAAGTAACAAATACACATGACATTATCGGGGAATAGTGTGGAGTGAGAGAGATCCGTAAGTTTGCAATGTGTTACCAACCAACAAACACAAAGCTATAATTATTTGATCGAGAACACTATGGTAGGACTTCATATGCTCAGTTTTCAGCACCATAATTAAATAATCACCTCATGGTAAGTCTAATGCAGAATGTGGTTGGAATTAAAGGTTAAATCTTTACTTGCATTAGCTGCTCTAATTGGACAAAGAACATTCAGGATGACACTGAGAACCTTAAGTCCATGCACTAGTAGCACCCGGGCCCTTACAGTTAGCAGGAGAAACAGACTCCTTCAAGACTTTTCACCTGCCTGTCCTGTTGCCCATCACCTGATATTCTATGCAAGTTTGCAGTTGAATTGAATACTTTATTATCACGTGACAAGTCACAGTGAAATTCTTAGCTTGCATAACCAAGGTATGCAAATAGTCGCCCAGAAAGGGCACTGACAAAGTTACAAATTCTCCCCCCGCGCCAGGTCCCCATTTGTTCCCACCCTCCCCCTCCTCATGGCGTTCCCCCCCACGCTTGATCCTCCATTGTCCATTGTTCTTCCCCCTAACCCATGGTGGTTCCCCCACGCTGGATCCTCCTTTGTTCGTTTTCCCGGCATTGGCGTTCTCACTTCCACGTGTCCGTCCTCACCTGTCGGTCGGCGCCATCATCGACCGCCACACTGACCTCTCCACTAATGCTGGGTCCAATCTGGACGCCTCCATGGCGCCGACCCAAGCCCCAGCAGCGGGCTTCGCAGACCAAGGCACCAATGGCCGCTGGCTTCCCACATTAGCCTCATTAGCCTCCTCAGAAGTAAATCTTGTTCAATCCCTTTATGTATCCAATATTGTGAGCTAAATCTAAGATATTGAAATGGTTTTGTAAGTTGATGTAAATAAACCATTTCCTTTAGTAGGATAATCAAGAACAAAGTGGCATCATCTGAAGAGTGAGAATATTTTGAGTGTACCCAGGAAGCACTTTTCCAAACAAACGATGGTAGAAGTCTGTAGGTTGCAGCTGAGCGGACAAAATGATAGACTTTTTTTTATTTATGAGATCTGGGTCATTGAGAATTGCTAAATACAAGGCGGAGCAGACTCAAAGAGCTTGATGCTTACTCCCATTTCTTTGCTGCTTAAACATGATGCAACACAGCTACATTTTGTAAACCAAAATTTATGAAGCTTAACAGGTTAAGTGATTTATGGGATTTTCAGCTTTCTGGATTCAGAAAAAAATGAACACCTCACCTTTATTTAAGCACATCGACTCCGATCAAACTATATCAGAGCGAATGTTCTGATTTGAAGGATATCACAAGGCGTAACTGTGCGGGTGAAGTTGCACTATTAGCTATTGGGGGGGTGTAGGGCATGGCTGTATTGTTTGATTTCTCTTGCTTCAGGATAAAGAATTAATGGAGATCCTTGGGAGGTATTTTGGTCAGCAATGGTGCCAATGGTGAAATCCCATCGGCTTTCTGACCAAGTCCTAGTGTAGCACAATTAAACGTCAGAAGGGGAATCCCTGCCAATGCTCTTTGACTGATATGAGGACCGCCCGCAGTCCTGCTATAAATAATCATGGTGGAGGCAGATTCCAGCGACGAGATCCATGCCAGGATTTAGAAGCGATTGGACTTGCATGTCACAGCTGGCTACACCCACTGAAATGTCTCACTACACTTGAGATAACAAAGCATGAGTAACTTGAGTGCTGTACGCTTAAATTAGAACCTTCTGCCCTGATGCTGCACTGTACATTTTGCACCAATGCTCTGCTAAAAAAAGAACATGAAATACCTCAGTGTTTGGACTGTGCCTGAGCAGAGTCTGTTCAAAAAGAAATGGCCAGTTGCAGTTATGTGCAGCTATCTGTGAGTTGACTTATGCTTAAATTATTAAACCTTTTAACCTTCCTAAATCTTTTAAACATTAACTTGCACTCTTGAAGATACTTTAATGTCACAGTATCACATCATATTCTTGAGCCAGTCAAACATTCTCTGAAGAATAACTGCACTAGGGAACAGTTGAACTGTTAGTTTTGATAGCTCGCTACCTGGTGTATGGATGGAATTCAGGTAACATCAATGTTGCTGCACCCTCCATTCAGTTCCAATGAGACCTTAGATAGTAGGCACTATACATATCAACTGGGGGGTTGTTTTTATTTGTAAACTGCATTTTTCTGAACAAATGTTTACCCAGCTACTGGCAGCTAAATCTGTTCTTTGCTAAACATCTCTTTTCACTTATCTTCATATTTAACTCAATGACATTACTTATCCAATCACACTTGGGGAGACTGACGACAAAACACTTTCTGTTATTGACATTCAGCAGTGGGCATGAAAAAATATAACCTATCAAAAAAGGTCAGAACCCAACGGTTTGGTTGTTTTGAATTCTACATGTACTGATCTTTAACTGCTTGATCTGAACTCCCAAGTTCACCCAATTGTGTGACTGCAGTCAATCCAAGACTGGTGCTTATTACTTTGGAAAGCTACCCCCAGAGCTACTCTTCCCACATGCTGCTTTGCAAGCAGGAGCTTCACGTTGATAAACATAATTCAAGAATGAAGGAATTTCCATCCATAAAGGCACCTTTCATGACTTTCAATTTATTTTACGAGTCAATGCAATATTTTTTGATTTGCAGTTACACTTGTAATGTTGGAGGCCAATTCGTGTACAGAAAACTCCCAACCATTAAACGACAGTTAAATAAATGAACAGATCGTCTGTTTTACGTGTGGACTGAAGGATAAATCTTGGCCAGAACACAAGAACTCATTTGCCCTTCCTCAAATAATAGCAATATCTTTCGCATTCATAGATGCTGCCTCACCCGCTGAATTTCTCCAGCATTTTTGTCTTCTTTCACATTCAGTTGTGGGAACAGTGTTCGTTCTTTAATACCTCAGCGTAAAGTCAGCACCGCCATGAGTGCAGCACCCCTTCAGCACAGCTCTAGAGCAACAGCTGCATCATCTGCCCGAGCCACTGGGTTAGTCTTTGTACCACAAGGTAAGAGTGCATCACACCAATGTATAGATACATACGTGCACACTGAATCACTAGCACCCTAGCCTTTTATTTATTGTAGGGGCTACATTCGGAACAAGAGCGTGGTATCGGGACGTTGCGGTTCAAGCTGTATCACTTGCTTGCGACAGTGTTGCCTTGCCAGCTGGACTAATGTACTGCATAACAATCGAGGCAGGATGATAAATAGTGCAAAATCAGGCTTTGACCTTACATATTTTAATTATCTTTAGCATTCCCTGTGTTACCATAACTGGAGCTCACCCATTTAAATGGTTAACTGATAACTGCATAGTTTGCTTACTGAGTTCTGGCTGCATGAAATTTTGCAACATGCCTGGATTGTTTCCAGTGGTTATTTCTGATGAAAATAACTTTTGAGCCAATTTTTGTGGTTCCCACACAATCTTCCATCTTTGCAAACCATAAATGGGGTTACAATCACCTCAGTGATTTGAATTTTAGAATTTAAATCACTTAGATGGTTGGTTACAACTGTTCTATCCCAAGATCTAGCAGAATGAGTGTAGACAATACAGAACAAGGTTGTGATCATGGAGACTCAAGGAACTGTAGATGCTGGTTTAAAAACAAGGGCACAAAGTGTAAGAGTGAGGCCATATGAAAACTGAAGGAACAGGACATCATATGCCACGTGGTCGGCATATAACCCAACAGTATAAATATTGAATTCTACAAATTTAGGTTACTAACCTACATCCCCCCTGCCCCCCCCCCCCCCCCCACCCCCGCCCCTCCCTTGGTTGGAATAGGAAACAATGATACCTAGGAGTCTTGGTATAGTCAGTTTCAAAATGTCCAACAGATGTGCAATAAAACCAAGTTGATACTGAGCAGCATTAGTCACAACAGAAGGCTGAAAAGTAAATGACCAGAGTGTGCAATGTTCTGCTAGACCTCATCCTTGTGCTTCATGATAGATTATTCATAACATTCAAAAGGAACAAGGTGAGGGGTTGTAATGAAGGAATGCAATACATTGTGGAAGGGAAGGATTAATACTTAGAACATTCAGGCCATGGACTAATCATTAATCTATGGACATATGGAATATGGCAATAATTGAAACATGGAAATCACGGAAGTCATGCAGTATGAATATTACGTGGGATGCACAGGTTTGGGAAGTATCTAAGAGCAGGGGATGTTAATATTTAATAACATTTTGCTCCCTATTGCTTCTAATCTATAAACACCACTGTGATATATACATACCCTCCCATCAACTACTTTGTCCTTTAGCCAATCCCTGTTCGTATACCACAAAAATCTTTAGCTCTTTCCAATTCTCTAGCCAGCATGAATGTGACCTGTATTTATATCATTAAACTTACACAAACTGGCAGTAGTTACTGTTTCTAGTACAGAAGATTTGTGAGTAATTTGTTTGAATTATTTACGACATTAGATGGTTTCTTTCATATGTGACGTTCTATGTGCCAAATTCTTTTGGTGGGGAATAATGAACTAGAGGATGTAATCTTAATATTAGAGCAAAACCTCAAATTACATATCAAGATGATTTTTTCCACACAGATAGCAGCAGGAACTGAAATGAAATTTCAGTTCCTGCTGCCACACCGAAATTTCAGTTTCGGCCCTTGTGGCTAAAGGGATCAGGGGGTATGGAGAGAAGGCAGGGATGGGATACTGAGTTGGATGATCAGCCATGATCATATCAAATGGCGGTGCAGGCTCGAAGGGCCGAATGGCCTACTCCTGCACCTATTTTCTATGTTTCTATGTTTCTATGTTTCTATTGAAATTGAATGGTGAATGGTGAAGCATGCGCTTGAGGCTAGGATAGCTTACACCTGATTCTATGAGGTATTTATAAACATTCACTTGATAACACATTAACAATAATGAATAAATTTCTTAAATATAGCAGAGTGAATAGTTGATGGAATTTATCATTTATAAAGAAAGAGATACCTTGTTTACTGCTGAGTTTTCCCAGCCTGGTCTTGTGCCAGGGCAGTTCTGCTCTGATATTAATCTATGATATTTTCCTTTGTTGCCCTCAACACCATGAGAGGCTGTTGATGTGTGTACATTCTCAGAGCACAAGGGTCATGTAACTAAACATGGATATAGAGCCTGGCCTGTCTCCTCTTGGAAAATGGTCCCACCATTTAACATGAATGAAAGAGTTGAATTATCTTTTTCCCAAATAGCAAGAGTTTAAAAATCTTTTGAAACTTGTGAACAAAATTAAAGTGATCTCCTTCAAAAGTGCTATACCAACTGATCTATGATCTGAATGGCACTCCTTATTTGGAAACTTTGGAAAAACAGCTTACATGATGTATCATAATTCAAATTTCCAAGGTTCTTCACAATTACTCAATTATTTTATATATTATGTATTATCCATATTCAATGAACCAACCACAGTCTATCATATGTTTCCACATCCTGTCAACTGCTTCCACTCATTTTCATAATCAATCAGCCATTTCCATACCCTATACACCATCCACACTCAATCATACAGTCCCATTCCATTAGTCACCCCCCACCTAATCACCCAGTCTCATTCAATCCATCACCCCCACACCCAATTACCCAGACCCTATCAATCAGCCATTACCTATAAATCTTTTTCCTCATCCAGTCATTACAGTCACCTCTACCATATCATGCATTTCCATATTTAATTACCATGTCCGCACCCAATGGGCCATTTTCTCATTTAATCATTGATTCTCTCACCCACCCAACTATTTCATCTCTTAATAAGTAACCAAATTAATAAATACATTTCTGCACACGTATAAAAGGTTTATCAATGACACAAGGAACTGCAAATGCTGGAGTCTTGAGCGAAAAGCAAAGTGCAGGAGGAACTCAGTGGGTCAGGCAGCATCTGTGGAAGGAAATGGACAGACAACATTTTAAATCAGGACCCGTTGACTGATTGAAGTAGCGGAGACAAAGCTGGAAAAGAGAGGTGGTGGTGGTGGGGGGAGAAAGCCTGGCAAGTGATAGGTGGATGCAGATGAGAGGGGGTGGGGATGGTTGATTGATACTTGGGAAGAGGGGGATATATCACCTATTTTGCAGCTCAAATACGATTGCCCACTAAATGCACACTTGCAAGTATTAATATCCATCAAAATTAGTTCCTAAACTTGCAAAACAACTGTAAACTGTTCAACTCAATGCCACCAGGTGACTCACTGAGAAAGTGAAATGTCATTGACACTTCTGTTCTGCAGCATGCCTGCTCTTGCCCCATGCCATTTGGATAGAGCAAGGACACAATTTTCCAGGTCCTCATCTTTCACCATACCAGCCTCCATGTTCGATGGATTATCCTTCACAAAATCTGCCAGCTCCAACAAGATTTCACCATCAATCACAAGTTCCCTTCTTCTCCCCTGTCAGCATTTCACAAGGATCATTCACAAGGCCCACCACCCAGTCTCCATCTTACAGCACTTCCACAATCAAGCAGAAAGTACAACACATGTTGTTTCACCTCTTCCCTTCTCACAATCCAAGCACACAAATAATCTTTCCAATGAGGCAGTGATTCACTTGCACTTCTCCCAATCTGGTGCAGTGCGTTCAGTGTTCATAAGGTGGTCTCCTCTACTGTGGAGATAGCAAATGCAGATTGGTGATGGCTTAGCAACCATCTGCCTTCAGTCTGCATTAGATATCCCTAAGCATCCAGTTGCCTGTTGCTTTAATTCTCCATGCTTTGACCTATCTGTTTGTGACCTCCTGAACTGTTACAAAGAGACCCAATGCAAGTCTGAGGACCAAGATCTCATCATCTTTTAATTGTATATTGCAAACTTCTGGACTTAATGCTGAACCCCCCAACTTTTGATAACATGCTTTATTTGTCGTTTTCAATACTGCACCCAGCTATCCATCTGTGATATTGATTCAGTTTTTCTTTCTTCATTGTCAGAGCGCGACATTCTGGCCATCTCACACCGCCCTGCTCTTTGGAACATATTACACAGACAAAGATGCATCATCACCTTCCAATTGTTGCCTTTAACTCAGTTGACTGGACAACTCATCCCCACCTTAATTCCAGCCTCATATATTCCCTTTGTCCTATTTACCCATCCTACCACTTTTTCTTTGACCTGAAACATTAACTCTTCCTCTTTCCACACATCCTGCCTAACCAGCTTTATATTCCATGCATTTTCTGTCTTTACAGCATTATCAATTGAGCAGGAAAACCCAATGGCACAAAACATTTCATTGGTAAAACTCAACATCACTGAAGAAATCAACCAGATATTTGGATAAATCAAATGGTACAATCAATTCACTAGATGGATTAAATGGCACAACTATACCATTGAGAAAATTCAATGGCATCAAGCAAATCATTCAGTGTTGACACAGCGACTCAAGATTGGAGACAGGTAAAGATTTTCTTCGTGAAGTTTGAGTTGAGGCAGTAAGTGGTGGGCACAGAAGTGCAGCAACCCTCAGTTGTTTTTTGCCTCTGTTTTCATCTGACTGAACATCATTCTCACTCCCGAAATGTTGAACAATAATCATTTATTCTTGCTGCCTTGAAAAATGGATCCTCTTGAAGTCAAAGATGGAAACATTTTAATCTCCCTCAAATATACCAAATATACCAAACTCACTGAGAGCACGATTCAACGGTTCAAAGATCGTGTAACCTTCAAATTAGATTATAACATATTGAGGTTGCCATTTGTACAAATGTATTAATTTGCTTTGTTTGAAGGGTAAAAAAGAACAGATTCTCACTGAAAGTTTATTGTGATCACACGATGCTCCTGTGCACCTTTTTTTTAAGGATCCCGCATGGCTCCAATTGTTAACCCTGCAACAGCACGTATCTGTTTAATTGTTTTTAAAGTTAGTGTTTGTCCCACATCAACGCCAAGCTTTTTGTGGGTCAAGTACAATGCGCAACAGTAATATCCTGTTGTTCCTCATACCATAATGTCAGATAACTTCTGGCGCTGGGGATTGTCTCAGCTGCTGTTCAAAATGACATGTCTGTTTTGAAAGAAGTATCAGTTCCTCTGGTTTCACAATTTTTCCCAGTAAACAAAAAAAAGTGCAAATCTTCTTGGTGTTTTGAGATATAATTTAAATGACATTATTCCAGAACATGATTCCATTTTAAAGCAGGAAGGTAGAAATGTCTGAACGCCCTCACTCTGCCTGCCCGCATATTATTATCTGCTGCTCAAAGCCCTCAGGCTTGGGTGGGTTCTGTTTGCATGTTCAAATACCAGACGTATATCAAAGCTATGAGTAACTTACGTGTATGCTCTTACACCACAATCCATTTGTAGTCACTGCGTTTTTAAAAAGTTGCATTTATTTAGCGGCTTTCACAGTCACAAGACAACTCAGAGCTCCACAGCCACTGGAGAACTTCTGATGTGTAGTCACAGTCAAAGTTCACAGTTGTAATGTCAGAATGAGGCAGCCAAGCACAGACAGAGCAAATTCCCACTTCCAGCCGAATGACGTGGATTGAGGAATAACTATTGGCGAGGACAGTGGAGAGAAATTCCCTGATCAGAGAGGTTCATAGTATTTTGCAACTATCCAAATGGCTAGATTTAGTTTAGTTTAGTTTAGTTTTTGGTTTAGATTAGGGGCTCGGTTGGGCTGAGGCTTAACATTTCATCAATAAAGTGACATCCTCAACAGTTTAGCACTTGCTCAGCTCTAACCATCTGATGCTCAATTATGAACCATGTTCTGAAGTGCAATTGCAACAAAGGTGTAGATTGCAAAGCTACTTCAAAGAGGAGATTGGGAATTGCTGGAGCCTTGCATATAAAACCAAACCTCACCTATAGTTTATCTTCTGATGTCCAACCTCATCTCTTACTGTCCAGCTAACACTGCCTGCCATCTATTGTCCATCCCCAACCGTCCACCTTCACTACCCATCCTTGATGGTGCTTTGCATAATATCTATTCCCTGCTCCATCTTCACTACCAATCCCTACAAACCATTCTCCGCTTCCAATCACCACTCTCCTCCTACTGTCCATCCATCCACCTAGTCTAACTCCAGTCCTACTGTCCATCCATCCACCTAGTCTAACTCCAGTTCTACTGTCCATCCACCTAGTCTAACTTCAGTCCTACTGTCCACTCTCCACCTAGACTAACTCCAGCTCTACTGTCCATCCACCACCTAGACTAACTCCAGCTCGACTGTCCATCCTCCTTGAATCTTTATTATCATCCCCAAATTAGAACTCCATCCATCTCCCCTCCTCTCAGTATTTTGTATATTCTCCTTTTAGCCACAAAATATTCTCACTATCTTTACTGACTTTTTGCAATTGTTTACCCTATTGCACTTATTTATTTGCAGTCCCAACCTCCTGTGCATCACCCACTGTGATCAAATTCATCCTTTTTCTTTTTCCCTTTTACAATTATTTTTCCCTTTTACTATTTTGTTCTCCACTTTTCCTTCCCACCTTTACTCCTTCCCATCACCTCTCCGTCCCATCACTGCTCCATCCCACTGCATCACCACTTCATCCCATCATCTCTCCATCCCAACACCTCTCCATCCCAGCACCGCACCAACCCACTACCGCTCCATCCCATCATTAACATTTGAGACAAAAGGGAAGTATAGAGTGTTTTCAGTGGTGCAGAGTAAGAACAGCAGGGTTCCAAAGAGACCTTGGTTCATCGACATGGATCAAATGACCCAAAGAGCTAATGGAATGCTAGCTTTTCTAAGTTACACTTTCTAGTTATATGAGCTGCAGTTCAGTAGTCTGAGCAGTAGCAGAAGAAATACATTTTGACTTTGAAGAAAGTGTAGTATAAAGTGATACACAGATTCCCAAGATTAAATTATGATGATGGCTACAATATAAAATCACAATTCACAATGAAGTATACTGTAACTCCCCAAATCTCAAGCCATCAGACATGGCTCCGTGAAAGCACTCTTGGAACATTAGAACATTGTGAGTTTAAGCCCACTCCAGAGACATGAACATGGAAATCTAGGCTAAGACTCTGAAGTAGTACTGAAGAATATTACATTGGTAGATCAGTACTAATCTTGTTAAATTGTTTGGATCATTAGCTGTAAGGAGAGGTTGAGCAAACTTGGATTGTTTTATCTGGAACATCAGAGGCTAAGGGGAGACCTGATAGATGTATATACAATTTGGAGAGACATAGACAGGATAGACAGTCTTAACTTTTTCCCCACGGTGAGAGTGTCGTAGATGAGAGGGCACTGCATTAAGGTTTTACACAAAGGGAGATGGGTGCCTGGAGTGCACTGCTAGGGTGGTGGAGGCAGATATGATAGTGACACTTGTGGCTTTTGGATAGTTCACATAGATATGCATGAAATGGACATATATAGATCATGTGCAGACAAATGAGGTTACTTTATCCTGGCATTATGTTTGGCACAGACATTGTGGGCTGAAGGATGTCTGTTCTCTGTTCCAATACAGATACTGTAGCTTTGTCAGGGGGAAGAGAAAACTTTCCTCTCATGGCCAATATTTATCCCACAATCAAAAGGTAACCACAAATTCAGGCTTTCATAAATATCAAACTGTCATTAAGGAAGTGCCACAAGGCACAGTGCCTGAATTTGCTAACAATGTATTTTAATGACATAGAGAGGTCTGAGGAAGGGTTCCGACCAGAAATGCCACCTATTCCTTTTCTCCAGAGATGCAGCCTGACCCATTGAGTTACTCCAGCATTTTGTGTCTATCTTAGAAAAGCACTATATTAGCTGATGTAAAACGCCTGGTTGGAAGAATAAACTGTGTGGAGATTGCAATAATTGTGTATTCACATGTAGACAGTTTAAGGCATTGGAGAAGTAGTTGGAACTTGGACAAGAATGTGTGAAAATGTAATGTCCCACATTTTGGCAGGAAGAATGAGAAAACATACTTTTTAAATGATAGGAACTTATCAAATGTTGGTCCTTCAGGAAATGTTAATGCATTCATTTACTGGGGTCTGGGAATTTCTGGCAAGGTCAGAATGTATTACTCATCCCTAACTGCCCTATAAGAGGTGGTAGTGAGCTACCTTATTGAACTGCTTTGATAATACTGCCACAATATGCTTATGTAACTAAAGGCTCTGTCTTACGTGTTTGCGGTCATCGGCGGTGAAGCGCAGCTTCGCGTGTAGAGTGGACCGCACGACAACACGAGAGCGCCGAGCTTATGCCACGGGAGCGCCGCACGGATGCTGCGCGGGGGCCGAGTGATTCAAATACGGCTGGTCCCACATGCTTGCGGTAAGTAAAAAAAAGGGCAGGCCGACTGCAATGACGTCGGCCCGCCGCACGTGACTCACTAGCGGCGGCTGTGGCGGCGGCCGTCCTGATCGCGGCGCTGTAGCGGTGGCTGTGCCAGCGGCCGTGCCGCACACGTGCCTCACTGGCAGAGGCTGTGACGGTGAAAGTTCGACGCACGGCGCTCGAGCCACACTGGCAGCGGCTGTGGCGGCGGCTGTGGCGGCGGCCGTGCCGCACTCGTGCATCACTGGTGGAGGCTGTGCGGTAGGAAAATATGTTTCAACAGTGTAGGTTTTATTTTAGCACCGTGCGGTGTTGGGAACAACGCCGCACGGCCCCGGAATTGTGCGTTCTCATGAGTGCGCGGTCTATGGCGGCAGATTCTTCCCGTTTCGCCGCCAATGACCGCAGACTCGTGAGACAGGCCTTTAAGACTCTGGCATGAAACCCATGAGCTGCAACTTGGTAAGTAAATGCCACTTAGTAACACTTTTAATTACACTTTCCATACCATTGTTGGCAATTGCTGATTATGATCTGGGTATGCTTGTACATGAAACACAGCAGGCTAACATGAAGGTACATTAACCAGCTTCATGCCATTAACAAAGGAGATTGCAAAACAAGATTAAGAAAATCCTACTGTAGGTGTACAAGTCTTTATTGAGACTACAACTGAATACTGGATGCAGTAACTGAAATGAAATACTAAAGACTTGGATGTATATGACTTTGTAAGTCATCCCACAGTGCCTTACAACCTTGAAACCTTCCTGAAGTATATTCACAACTGTAATATAGGAAGAAGGAAACATATTAGCAAAGGTCCAAGCAGGAGAAGGTTTAACCCTCTCAATTCTGCTCTACCATTCAATACAATCATTCATAGCTCCTCCTCATTCTCATCTCAAATCCAGTTTTGAATAAGACAACTCAACATGCTAAGTATCACTGCTGAGAATCTTTACAGCCAACCTTTCAGGCTCAGGAAGAAATATCATGCAAAGCTTGAGAACATGCCCATGGAGAGAAGTAGAATTGGTGACAAGGAAATAGAGACAGGTAGAGCCTGAAGATGACAATTTTGATCGTCCCCATGTTTAACTGGAGGAAAATACAGCAAGTTCAGGGCTGGATTGCAAATAATCTGAAAACAGATAATTTGTCATCCAAAATTAAACTATGTTTCTCAACAAGACTTTTATTCTCAGTTGTAGCCCTGCCATTTCTGCTGCAGAATGGTGCCATTGTTGTAGGAGTCAGTTATATACCATCACTATAATCTTCACAAAAATCCAGCTAAGTAGATATTGTCTTGTTTTTATTCTGTGATATTTTGGCAATCTCTCAAACTGATTTTTGGAGCAGCATTGATCCACAAGCAGACATGTTGCAACTAGAATTCAGCTTGTGGCAAATGGTGCCACTCCCAGACAGGTTACCCAAGGTAAAGCAGGAATAGTTGAGGTCATTGTGTCCTCGATGCACATGTGGGGATATGAGAAGGAGAATTAAATCTGGCTCATTTCCATCCTTAATCACTGAAATGGTTCCACAAGGGAAATACTTGCAGGGTGGAGGTAAAAATTCTCAGAAGTGTGGGTGTATTTAAAGAGCAAAACAACCAAAGTCCCATTGCTAAAGTCTATGTGGTTATCAGTGCTTGGGGGAATTCATTTTCTCCCAATTTGTTGCCCATAGTTTGTTTAAGAGATTAATTTGTGTTTTAACTTGAAAACACAAGTTAATGCGAATCTGGCTTAAAGATAATTCAAGTGCAATTTTATTAATTAATGCACGGAAAATAGAGCATGGCTTCAAATAAACCAAACTAAATTTGAAAGAAAGAATTTCAATCATGTTACTGTTAAAGAACTAAGTTTATTGTTGTGGTTTACTCTGTGCTGTCAGGTTGACATCTAATCCTGGGTGAGTGACAATATCCCACAATTGGATATGGGAAGATCAAAGCTGGAAGCTTTGGCCCCTGGCTGCCACTCTGCTTTTTCACTCTCAATGCATTCCATGCCCAACAGGGCAGAAGTGGGTTTCCAACGGTCTCTCCGCCATCACTAACATTACTAGGTTGGTTTGGGAATAGTTCTGCCCAAGACCCCAAGAAATTGCCGAGTTATAGACGTAGTCCAGTCCAGTACACGGACCAAACTCCCCGCCATTGACTCCATCTACACCACGTTGTTTCAGAAAAGTAGCCAACATAATCAAAGACTTATCCCACCTTAGCCATTCCTTCTCTCCCTGTTTTTATCGGGCAAAAGTTACAGAAGCTTGAAAGCACGCATTCCCGGACTCTGCTTCTTCTGGGAGTTCTTCTCCTCTGTTAACAGGCTTTTAAATGGCTCTTCCATAAGCTAAGTAACTGTCTGATTCACCACTATCCCTTTGCAGACTTGGACGTTCTCTATGGAACTGATGCGCTACAATGCTGGGAACTATATTCTACATTCTCCTTTGCTCTGCCTAGTGTACTTGAGTTGGATTTGATTGTATTCATGTATATTGTTATCAATCTGATGGATAGTATGTAATACAAAGCTTTTCACTGTACCTCAGTAAACATGACAATAATAAACCTAAACCTAAGCCTACTCCATCTCAATCATTATTATCAATCCTTGTTCCCTCCTCAGCTCAAGCATTGGCCTACGCTTCTCATTTACAGATTTGGCTAATCTGATGCATAATTCTAATACACAGTTGCTTGCATCTAACTCACGTCATTCTTCCATTAAACCCTGCAATTTCTGAACTACATTCTATCCCAGTCTCCCAACACAACACCGTAACAATTCAACTTCCTTTCTCTTTTCCTTATGTTAAACTCCCTCAATCATCCCACCTCTCTAAAACTTTAGCTTTGCAGCCTCCTAAAACTATCTCTATTTCTCCTCCCCTGTTTCTGGTGCATCACCCAATATACCTCTTCAGTGAATATAAACATGGTATCTGAGGGGGAAGAAACACTTCCCTTTCTCAGTTCATCTATTGTCAAGTGGACAGAGATAGTTTTCTCTCAGATTAACATTTCCTTCCAATCCAATCTGTAGACTTCCTCTTTGCATTGAGAACTTTGCATTTTATTTTATATCAGAGGTCCTCTCTGTTTGAGTGTAGTTATAACCACTAGCAGTTTAAGAACCTGGTTGGCAAAATTTGCAGCAGGATCTTGATCAGTTGGGCAGGTGGGGTGAGGAATGGTTGATACAGAGAAGTGTGAGGTGCTGCATTATGGGAAGTCTTATCAGGGCAGGACCTATACTGTGAATGGTGGGGCTCTGGGGAAAGTTGTAGAGCAGAGGGATCTAGGAGTGCAGGTAAGTAGTTCCTTGAAAGTGGCATTATGGGTGGAGAGAGTTGTCAAGATGACTTTCAGCACATTGGCCTTCATCAGAGTATTGTATAGAAGTTAGTCAAGTGAAGTCAAGTCACATTTATTTATATAGCACATTTAAAAAACAACTCTCGTTGGCCAAAGTGCTTTACATTTGTTATAAGAATAGCACAACAAAACAAACTACATACATATATACATGTAGCCCTCACTCAGAGGACGTCAGGAAAGGCTTGGGAGTATAGATAAGTCTTTAGTCTTGACTTAAAAGAGTCGATGGAGGGGGCGGTTCTGATGGGAAAGGGGATGCTGTTCCACAGTCTAGGGGCTGCAACCGCAAAGGCGCGGTCGCCCCTGAGCTTATGCCTAGACCGTGGGATATTCAGCAACTCCAAGTCGGCCAATCTGAGGGGCCTGGAGGTGGAGTGGTGGGTGAGAAGACTTTTTATGTAGGTGGGGGCAAGCCCATTGAGGGCTTTGTAGACATGGAGGAGGATCTTGAAATGTATACGGAACCGCACAGGGAGCCAGTGGAGAGAGGCCAGGATCGGAGTGATGTGGTCCCTTTTTCGGGTGCCCGTCAGGAGTCTCGCTGCGGCGTTTTGGACCAGTTGCAGGCGGGACAGGGAAGATTGGCTGATGCCAGTGTAAAGGGAGTTGCAGTAATCTAGGCGGGAGGAGATGAATGTGTGGATGATCTTTTCCAGGTCATCAAACTGGAGGAATTGTTTTATTTTAGCTATCGTCCGAAGCTGAAAGAAGCTAGCTTTTACCACGGCATTGACTTGTTTGTCAAATTTCAGTGCTGAATCAAATATCACGCCAAGGTTTTTGACGTGAGGTTTGAGTAGTGGGGTAAGGCTTCCAAGGCTGCCTGCTATCATTTTGATTGAGTCCGAGGGGCCGAGAAGGATGACCTCAGACTTACTCTCGTTTAGTTGGAGGAAGTTCTGGGCCATCCAACACTTTATATCCTCGAGGCAGTGGGTAAGGTTAAACAGATTTGATTGTTTTTTGGGCTTCAGGGGGAGATAGAGTTGTGTATCGTCTGCGTAGCAATGGAAGGAAATGCCGTGCCTTTCAATGACTTGGCCTAAGGGGAGCATATACAGGGAGAAGAGAATGGGGCCAAGGATGGAACCTTGTGGAACCCCACAGCACAGATTAGCTGGGGAGGAGAATGAGTTGCCTATGTTAGTCGAGAAACTCCTACCTTTGAGGTAGGAGATGAACCAGCTCAGGGCAGTGCCCTCAAAACCAACCCCATACCGGAGACGGTTAATTAGGATGGTATGGTCGACAGTATCAAATGCTGCGCTGAGGTCAAGAAGGAGCAGAATTGCACAGTCGCCGGAGTCAACGGTGAGCAGTAGGTCATTGTGTACCTTCAACAAGGCAGACTCTGTGCTATGGTGAGCCCTGAAACCTGATTGGAAAGTTTCCAAGATAATGTTTTGGTGAAGGTAAGGTATAAGTTGACTTAAAATTACCTTTTCAAGGGCTTTTGAGAGGAAAGGCAGTTTAGAAATGGGTCTGTAGTTGCTTGGCAAGGTGGGGTCGAGGTTAGGTTTTTTCAGGAGTGGTTGGACCACCGCATGCTTGAAGCAGGTCGGTACAGTGCCAGTGGCCAGAGAGCTGTTGAAGATGGCGAGGATGCTGGGACTAGCTGTTGTAATGACGTCCTTTAGGAGGGCAGAGGGGACAGTGTCGAGGGGGCAGGTAGTAGTTTTCATGGTGGTGATCAGTTTTACAAGGGAGGGTAGAGTAACGGGTTGGAAACTGTCTAATTTTGAAGAGCAGACCAATGAGACAGCCAGGTCACGGGTGGGAGGGGAAATATTCGTTCTTATATTCTTTACCTTGCTGGTGAAAAATGTGGTAAATTCCTCGCACTTAGCAGGGGACCCAGTTAGGCTGGTGCTGGTGGCAGGACAGATGATGGAGGTGATGGTGCTAAAGGGGACCTTGGAATTTTGCGCGTTGCAAGTTAGGAGGTCATGTTACAGTTGAGGCCACATTTAGAGCATTGTATTCAATTTTGGTCACCCTGTAATAGGAAAGATGTTGTTAAGCTGGAAAGGGTGCAGAGAAGATTTATGAGGATGTTGCCAGGACTCAAGGGCCTGAGCTATAGGGAGAAGTTGAGCAGGACTTAATTCCTTGGAGCACAGGAGGATGAGGGATGATCTCATAGTGGTGTGTAAGATCATGAGATGAATAGATAGGGTAAATGCACAGATACTTTTTCCCAGAGTAGGGGGAATCAAAACCAGAGGACATAGGATTAAGGCGAGGAGGGGAAAGATTTAACAGGAACCTGAAGGGGAACATTTTTTTAACACAAACGGTGGTAGGTATATGGCACAAGTTGCCAGAGCAGGCAGTTGATGCAGATACAATCACAATGTTTAAAAAAAAATTGGACAGGTACATTGATAGGATAGGTATAGAAGAATATGGGCCAAAAGCTGGTAGGTGGGACTAGTGTAGATGGGGTTGGTCGGCATGGCCAGGTTGGGGAGAAAGGCCTGTTCCCATGCTCTATGACTCTAACTTCATGAGGATTTGTTTTTAAACATTCTGCTTTTTCTCTGCCCTCTCCTGTGTCATTCTTCCTTTGAAAAGTAACCACACTCTCAACCACAAAGTAATGCAAGTCATCCCTCTTGCTACATAGAAACCTCGGTCGGAATGAACAGGCAGACAGTCGAGATGTCTTTTCAATATGTATTCCAGTCGTGTGAGAAATGATCACCTGCTACTCTGAAGGCAAAGTTTTCATGGCAAAGCTTCGGTCCCTATGCACCTGGTCAACATGGCTATAGGATTATAGTTCTGTAATCATCAATTAAAAGATTGAGCAAGCCAGTGTAGTCTTGTAAAATGCCACCTCTTCAAGAAACAACCCTTTTAAATAACAATTTTAATTATATAATACTTCTGCATATTGATTTTAAGTTTGGAGAGCAAGGAAAAAGTTCAAGATCTTCAATGCAGGAATCACTGGTGTTTACACAGGTCTGACAGATTCAGTGCCAGGCATGGGTTTCAAAGGCTTGGCAAATGAAGGAGACAGAAGCATCAAAACGGATGTAAGGAATTCCACAGTAGCAGCGCAAGAAGAAATGTTTATCATGAATGAAAAAAAAAGTTCCTTGTCTCCTTCTTCAGTTCAGTCCTCTGAGATGTTCCACCATTTCAGGAGAGTTGTGTAAATACAAGTTGTTATTAGAGTCATATGGCATGGAAACAGACCATTCGGCCCATCATGTCCATGCTAACCAGTGGACACACATTTTATTAATTGCATCTTCCAGCTCTTGGCTCACAACCCTGAATTCCTAGACAATTCAAGTGGTCAAACATGTTGTTGCTGAGATAGTTTGCATTTCAGAGTCTTTTTGTAATTACTTTTCTTATCCCTGTTCTGATATTAATCATTTTATCATTCAGAATATCTGCATCATTGCACACAGGAGCAAAACATTCCAACTTAATGGACTGATCCTTTACTAACCCTGCCAGATATAAATACTGAAGAAATGAGGATGGATTGCAATACCATGGCACTTTGAATGTTGGGACATCGTCAAGTGCAATTCAGTTAAAATGCCAAGATACAAAATTCTGGTTGTACTAATGGCTCCAGAGTGGAAGCTCTTGTGAAATAATGAGAGCACACATTGAAAACATGAGCACGTGCAGCAGAGCTGGCTCAGTGCCTGATCGAGAGGGACAAGCCTTTGACTAACAAGTTCCATCAATGTCAATGCCAGCACAACTGGTAAAGGAGGAAGTGAGCGTTTTTCACAGAAAGAACGAAACTTTACTCCTTGTTGCAATTTATGATTAGAGAACTCCCATCAGCCTGCCGCCATGTTGAAAGCAATCATTTACCTATAGGACTGCTTTCAGGCAAGTACCATGCCACTATTGATGGGGACAATTTTTCGCACTGAATTTATCCATTTCAAACTCCACTTTGGAGTGCTTGGGTATTGTAAAAAAAACTTCAAGAGGCTTTAATTTCAAGATTACGCTTCCTTATTCTGGACCTAGATTCCTTCCCATCCCACCACCGGCAGAATAAATAATTTCTCTTTACCTTCTCTATCAAATCTGTTAATAGTTTCAAATACCTTTATCATTTTATGCCATCATACCTTCTTTATAGGGAATACATGCCTATTTTTGCTGCATTTCATCCTCCTGTCCATCTGTTAGTTTAGTTTTCTTTAGTTTAGTTTTGAGATACAACGCAGAATCAGGTTCTTTGGCCCACCGTGTCCGCGCCGACCTGCGATCCCCTACACAATAACACGATCCTACACACACAAGGGACTATTTACAAATTTACTAAGCCAATTAGCCAACAAACCTGTGGGTCTTTGGAGTGTGGGAGGAAATCGGAGCTCCTAGACAAAACCCATGCCGGTCACGTGGAGAATGTACAAACAAGCACCCGTAGTCAGTATCAAACCTGATGCTGTAAGGCAGCAACTCTACCATTGCGCCACCGTGCCGCCCAATGTGATGACTTACGGTAAACTATTCAGTGCTGCCAAACATTGGAGCCAAAGTGAATCCTATCCTCGTCTGATTTCCTGGCACAGCCATTTCTGGGAATGAGTACAGGATGGTAGGCTGGAGGTTGATGAAGATCAATCAGCAGTTGGATCTCCTTCTCAATGACTGGCAGAAGTAAGGCTGAATGCAAGGGTGCAATCAGGTACCTCCACGTAGACTGGAAGTCAGCCACGTTTAGCTGTTCACCACCCTGTCACGCTGAGCCACGGGGGATAAACATGGGTATCTGCCCATTCAGCCTGTAAGGACTATTAAAGCAAGCATGTTTAAAAATATATATGGTTCCCCATTCAAAACAGTTATGACACAATTTATTTTTCTCTCAAGGGCCGTGGAATGTTGCCATGTGTGGACAGGAACGCAGGGTTAAGGTGACAGTCGGATCAGCAACATAATAGCAAAGCAGGGTCTACTTCTACTGTGAAATGTTATGCCCATGTGGCATTCGTTTATAATTGGGATTTTCAAGGGTTTTCGGTTCCTTATGAAGCTTTGAAGCTGCGTCTCTTTGTTTTGGATTTGGCCCGTCAATCTCTAATGCCACTGAGGCCGTGGGACATTGTGCCCTGGTGAAGCACCAGCATTCCTTGCAGCAACTGAGGGCGTTTCTTGGCAGCTTCACCGCGCACCTGGCTCCTTGCGGCATATAGCCGCTGCCACAGGCCCACGCCTCTGGTGCACCGCAGGTCAAAGGTGTTTCTAGTGACCAGAGAATTTTCCAGACTTGTTTTTGTCCAGATATACAATCCAGCTAGAATGGAAAGTAAATCCTGCTATGGCGAGGAGCCGCAAGTGAGATGAGTTCCTTTCAGAATTAAAGCAGCAACTCTCTAGTGCCAGTTCCTCTCTCTTGAAATGTGAGGGTTTATCCTGCTATTTTCTCCTTTGTTTATGATACTGGCTAAAAAATGTAGTAAAAAAATACAATAAAATCCCATCTCTCGATGGAACACTAAGGACCACTTCTTGCACTACCATAGACTTGGTTTCTAATTGTGCATTTTTGCACCGATGTCCTGTGTTTTTACACATCTTTTTCTTTCTCACTATCTTGTAGGGTTTTGTGTAATTTACATATAATTAACATTTTTGTGTGTTTGTCTCAGTCTCTACGCCCGTGTTGCTGCCGCAAGCAAAGTTTTCACTGCGCTTGTATCTCACTTTCTTCTGCTCTGGACTTGCTGCACTAGGTCTGACCCAGGAGCACTTGAATACTGGCAAAGGATGCAAAACATCTGCAGCTCTGCCACTGCTCCCATTGACTGGACCAGAGTCTGTAGAAGTTGCAAATCTTTCAAACTTTGGACCGCAACTACTGTAAGCATTAATCGTCCTTTACTAAAACTTCCAAGTAAGTTAGTAGATCAACTGTTTTTGTTTAAATCTCATGTTCTCTTTTGCTATTTCACTGGTGGGGAGGCTTGATGAAGTTGCACTGCCTGGCACTGAGATTTGCACTGAGTGAGCAGGCCATGAATGCTGGCTGAACTTATCTGAAGTATGGCAACAGAAGCAGGCCTTGTGGGCCAAGTTTTGTTTATAGTCCACGACCTACCTCCCACTCAAACTGCTTAATTTCTCCCACCCCTGTTTTCCAGAACTCTCTGAACTCTTCTTAATTTTGAAAACTCCTACACATTTCTCAAAACAAAATCAACAATGGCGTTTTGACCGTGAACGCCACATTCCCTGAAGCCATTCATCATCAGTTGCTGGCCATTTCATGCTTCCATGGGACTCACCAACTGATGGAAACTCTCCAACTTGCATGAGAGGCACACAACTCTCCACTGAGCTGCTGACAAAAATTGGCGTGTGGCACCAGTTCCAGTGTTTCACCAAATCACATTGTCATCCACTACCGCAGCTTTGAATATCCCTCTTAATTACTGAACTTGGAATGAAATGAATCAATACTTAGCAAGAATTAGTTGGGGGAGCTACCTTCATCAACCAAGAGTGACAAAACAGGGAGTAGGTTGTGGAATTCAGATTACATGGTAGATATTTCAGCTGCAGTATGTACGAATCGTACAATGGATATTAATTGAGTAAAATTGTCGACAGTTCATTTCCATGAATTTTCTGGCAGATGTGGGATAGCAGAGCAAACTTGAACTTCTCCCACTCAAACATAATTGTATTTTAGCAGTGGTGCCAGGCAGACTTTCAGGACTTTGCAAAGTTTGGTTTTAAAAATTTTAAATGCGGCTGCGTTCAATCAACTGACGTCCACATAGTTTGTTGGGATGGGGGCAAGATTTTGCTTTTTCTTCAACTGTCATCCCTCCTCTCTCCTCTAAACTCAAGAATGTTTGAATCTGCAAAGACTCTACAGCTCTGCTGGGGTGAATCATGTGCTAGAATGTGGCATTGCATGATACTTGAAAAGGAAGTTAGCTAAATAAAGTGTTTTTTTCAAGGCCTTCTTAAGAATAATTTTGGTTGCTCCATTAGAAGTGCATGCAGTGGTCGAACAGATAGGAGGTGAAATGAAGTCCATTGTTTGATATCATCTTCAACTGGATGCCAGGTTGTAAACCTCTGTCTCTGTCCCTAAATTGTGCATTTAGTTTTGTGTATCATCCCTCAAGTGAACTTCAGAATGAATGTCAATATGGCCTACAAAACTGTTGCTATCATTCTGATAAGAAACAAAGTGAGCTGTTTGGCCACTTTCATGTCTGTGGGGTGTTCTTTCATTGGTTCATTCTCCACTCTTGGCAGACTGTGGATGTCAACATTTTAGATATACCTCAAAATAAGAGAAATTTATGAAACCTTTAGCAATACCCCTTATGTTTACAATGGCAGTAAAAACTGGCTTTGCATGACATGGGGCTGGGGGGGTGTAAGGTTCCTACTTCAGACAACCACAATCAATGAACAATTCCAATCTTTTGTTCTAAAATGGTTGCATATCCAAACTTTGCTTGAATTGGTCCAACCTTTGGGCCTCTTTTGAATGCAATCAGTGAATCGGCCTCCACTGCCTTCTGAGGCAGAGAATTCCATGAATTCACAACTCTCTAGGTGAAAAAGTTTTTCCTCATCTCAGTTCTAAATGGCCTACCCCTTATTTTTAAACTGTGGCCCCTGGTTCTGGACTCCCCCAACATTGGGAACATGTTTCCTGGATCTTAATAATAATCCCTTAATAATTTTATATGTTTCTATAAGATCCCCTCTCATCCTTCTAAATTCCCGTGAATACAAGCCCAGTCGCTCCATTCTTTCATCGTATGACAGTCCCGCCATCCCGGGAATTAATCTTATGAACCTACGCTGCATTCCGTCAATAGCAAAAATGTCCTTCCAAAAAATTTGGAGACCAAAACTGCACACAATACTCCAGGTGTGGTCTCGCCAGGGCCCTGTACAACTGCTCTTTGCTCCTATACTCAACTCCTCTCGTTATGAAGGCCAACATGCCATTAGCTTTCTTCACTGCCTGCTGTACCTGCATGCTTACTTTCAGTGACTGATATACAAGGACACACAGGTCTCGTTTTACTTCCACTTTTCCTAACCTGACACCATTCAATTAATAATCTGCCTTCCTGTTCTTGCCACCAAAGTGGAAACATCACATTTATCCACATTATACTGCATCTACCAAGCATCTGCCCACTCACCCAACCGGTCCAAGTCACACTGCAGCCTCATAGCATCCTCTTCACAGTTCACACTGCCACCCAGCTTTGTGTCATCTGCAAATATGCTAATGTTACTTTTAATTCCGGTTGGCACAGACTCAGTGGCCCAAAGGGCCAGTTTCCGAGGTGTATCTCGAAACTAGTGTATGGGGTGATCACTGGTCGGTGTGGACTCAGTGGGCCGAAGGACCTGTATCTCTACTCTGGGACTCAGCTCTCCCTCTGTCCCCTGGAACCTTGACCCTCTGACCTACAGGGCTCAATCAGTGAGAATAGGAGACAGATCCAACACTAACCCTATAAGCTATGGGGCCCAGAACTGTTCACAATACTCCAAATGTTGCCTGATCAATGCCTTGTAGAGCCTCAGCGTTACATCCCTGTATTTGTATTCCAGCCCTCTTGCCTTCCATACTACCGATTCGACTTACATATAAACTACCAATTCAGGGCAGTTGGGGCCAGAGTTGGGGGCTGGAGGGTCATAAGGAATAGGAGTAGAATTAGGCCATTCCACCATTCAACTCTACTCTACCATGGCTGATCTATCTCTCCCTCCTAACCCCATTCTCCTGCCTTCTCCCTATAACTCCTGACACCTGTACTATTCAAGAATCTATCTATCTCTGCATTTAAAATATCCACTGACTGCCTCCACAGCCTTCTGTGGCAAAGAATTCCACAGATTCACCACCGTCTAACTAAAGAAATGTCTCCTCATCTCCTTCCTAAAAGAACGTCCTTTTTATTCTGAGGCTATGACCTCTAGACCTAAACTCTCACACTAGTGGAAACATCCTCTCTACATCCAGTCTATCCAAGCCTTTCACTATAGTGTATGTTTCAATTCGGTCCCCCCTCATCCTTTTAAAGACTAGCGAGTATAGGCCCAGTGCCGACATACGCTCATCGTAGGTTAACCTACTCATTCCCGGGATCATTCCTGTAAACTTCTTCTGGACCCGTCTATGCCTTTATTCCTACTCCCAAAGTGCATGACTCCACACTTTGCTACACTATATTCCATCTGCCACTTTTCTGCCCACTCTCCCAACCTGTCCAAGTCCTTCTGCAGAGACCCTGCTTTCTCTACACTACCTGTCCCTCCACCTATGTTCGTATCATCTGCAAATTTTGCCACAAAACCTTCAATCCCAGCGTCCAAATCATTAATATACAACGCGAAGAGTAGCGGCCCCAGCATCAACCCTTGCAGAACTCCACTAGTCACTGGCCCCCAGAAACAGCCCCCTTCATTGCCACTCTTTGTCCTGCCATCCAGTCAACCTGCTATCCATGCTAGTATCTACCCTTTGATACCATGGGCTCTCATCTTCCTAAGCAGCCTAATGTGTGGCACCTTATCAAAGGCTTTCTGAAAATCTAAGTAAGCAACATCTAATGACTCTCCTTTGTCTGTCCTGCTATTTACTTCTTTAAAGAATTCCAACAAATTTGTTAAGCAAGACCTCCACTTCACAAAGCCATGCTGACTTTGGTCTGTTTTATCGTGAACTAAGTTCTCCGTAACCTCATCCTTTATAATGGACTCTAAAATCTTACCAGCCACCGAAGTCAGACTAACTGGCCTATAGTTCCCACTGTGTAAGAAGGAACTGCAGATGCTCGTTTAAACCGATGATAGACACAAAATGCTGGAGTAACTCAGCAGGGCAGGTAGCATCTCTGGAGAGAAGGAATGGGTGATGTTTCGGATTGAGACACTTCTTCAGACTGGTTAAGGATAAGAGAAATGAGAGATATAGACGGTGATGTGGAGAGATTAAGAACAATGAATGAAAGATATGCAAAAAAGTAACGATGATAAAGGAAACAGGCCACTATAAGCTGTTTGTAGGGTGAAAATGAGAAGCTAGTGCGACTTGGGTGGGGGAGGGATAGAGAGAGAGGGAATGCCGGGGCTACCTTAAGTGAGAGAATAGTTCCCACTATTTTGTCTTGCTCACTTTTTGTGCAGTGGGATAATATTGGCAATTTTCCAATCATCTGGGACCACTCCTGACTAGTGATTCCTGAAATATCACTATCAATGCCTCCACAATCTCCAAAGCCATCTCTATCAGAACCCTAGGGTGCAGTCCATCCGGCCCAGGTGACTTATCTACCTTCAGACCTTTCCGCTTCTAAGTACCTTCTCCCTAGTAATAGCCACTCCATTAACTTCCAACCCCTGACCCTCTTGAATTTTAGGCACGTTGCTGGTGTCTTCCATTGTGAAGTCTAATGCAAACAAGTTATTCAACTCCTCTGCCATTTTTTATTCCCCATTATCCCTTCTCCTGCATCATCTCCAGCAGCCCAACTTCCACTCTTGCCTCTTTCTTACTATTACATATCTGAAAAAACTCTTGCTATCCTTTAAAAATATTTTTAGCTAGCCCACCTTCGTATTTCATCTTTTCTTCTCGTATTGCCTTTTTAGTTACCCTTTGTTGTTCTTTAAAAGCTTCCCAATCCTCTGGCTTCCCACTAAATCTTTGCTATGTTACACGCCTTCTCTTTTAGTTTTAGACTGTCCTTGACTACCCTTGTCAGCCACGGTTGCCTCTTTCTCATCCTAGAATCTTTCTTCCTCTGGAATGAAAAGACCCTGCATCTTCCGGATTATTTCCAGAAATTCCTGCCATTGCTGTTAGAGTCCCTTTCCAGTCAACTTTAGCCATGCCTCTGTAGTCCCCTTTACCCAGTTGCAATACCGACACATCCGATATCACCTTCTCCCTCAGAAATTGCAGATTAAAACTTATCATATTGTGTTCGCTACCTCCTAATAGTTCTTTTACCTTGAGTTCCCTTATCAAATCCAGTTCATTACATAGCACTAAATCCAAAATTGCCTTTTCCCTGGTCGGCTCCACCACAAGCTGCTCTAAGAATCCATCTCGGAGGCACTCTACAAATTACCTTTCTTGGGGTCCAGTACCAACCTGATTTTCCCAGTCTACCTGCATATTGAAATCTCCCATGACCACCGTAGCATTGCCTTTTTTACATGCCAATTTTAACTCCTGCTGTAACTTGTCCCCTATATCCTGGCTACTCTTTGGGGGCCTGTAAATAACTCCCATTAGGGTCTTTTTACCCTTATAATTTCTCAGCTCTATCCACAGTGACTCGACATCTTCTGATCTGATGTCACCCCTCACTAAGGAATGAATTTCATTGCTAACTAACAGAGCTACCCCACCCCTTCTGTCCACCTTCCTGTCATTCCGATATGACGTATAACCCTGAATATTCAGCTCCCAGCTCCAATCCTCTTGCAGCCACGTCTCTGTAATTCTCACAACATCATACCTACCAATCACTAACTGTGCTACAAGCTCATTCACTTTGTTCCTTATACTGCGCGCATTCAAACATTACACCTTTAATTCGGTATTCACCTCCCTTCTCACTCTGGTCCCAATTTTACTCAACCTTACTCTCATACCCATTGAACTTTCCGACCCATTAATTCTGGAGACTTCTGTAACATTTCCTGCACTCTCTTTCCCTTTAACTCCACCATGACACTTCCAATTTGCTAACCCCTCCCCACTATTTAGTTTAAAGATCGAACTACGGCCCTAGTTATACGGTTTGCCAGGAGTCTGGTTCCAGTTGGGTTCAAGTGGAGTCCGTCCCGTCGGAACAGTTCCGTTCTTCCCCAATACTGGTGCCAATGTCCCACAAATACAAACCCACTTCTTCCACACCGATTTTTGAGCCACGCGTTCAACTCTCTAATTTTCTTAAGCCTATGCCAAATTGCCCGCAGGTCAGGTAGCAATCCAGAGATTATTATGTTCCTGGTTCTGCTGTTCAATTTGTTACCTAGCTGCTCAAATTCCTTTAGCAGAACCTCTTGTCTCGTTCCACCTATGTCATTGGTACCCACATGGACCACGACAACTGGATCTTTCCCCTCCCACTCCAAGTTTCTATGCAGGTGAGAGGAAATGTCCTGAACCCAGGCACCAGGTAGGCAACAGGCAGGGACTCTCGATCTTCGCGACAGAGAACAGTGTCAATGCCCCTAACTATACTACCCCCAATGACAACTACGTTTTCCTTCCCAGTTCCCTCTCGAATGCCCCCCTGAACCAGGGTGCCCTGGTCATGTTGCTCACCATGACCAAGACATTTTTAAAGAAGTACATGTGCTGCCATTGCAACAGCACAATAATTAGCCACTTGCATGTGTTGGTGCTGACCTTGTTTCGGGCATAGTGCTCCCACTGCTGCCTTCTGACCAGAAGTTACTGCCATATTAGTTGCTGGTGATGGACTATAGTCCTTAATGACTTTGTTGCCATTTCTATCAAGTTTGCAGTTTTTCATATCAGATTGATCTTCCAGGTTTGACATTTTCGTCACATGAAAGTCTATCCTCCCACCCATGGTTTAAGAATTCACCATAGGTGCAACGTCTAGTTAAATCTTTCATGTAACAGAATGGCAATGGCATATGTCTACATTGACTGTATAACTTGCTGACACTTGAATTGCCATTTTGCCCCATTTCCTAGATATCCAATGATCCTGTTGCATTGAAGGCTTTTAGACCCTAGGCCCACTCCTGCATGTTTAATTCTTGCCTTATTAAGATTTCTCTCCATGCTACAGGCTACCACTGCCTATTCTTTGTCTCCACTTACCACTGCCTGGCACATTTACCAACTCTCTGTGTACCCAGGAAAAGTTTGGCACGAGCCATTTTCTTTCCCATACTGCAGAATCTTCAGGTCCTGTGGTCAGTGGCACCAATCATTATTTTTTTATTGAGAGAACCGGGAACTGCAGGTACTAGTTTACAAACTAAAATAAAAAGTGTCAGAAGAAAAGTCCCGACCCAAATCACCTATCCATGTCCTCCAGAGATGCTGCCTGGCCCACTGCTCTTGCCCCAGCACTTTCTTTCATTAATATTCAAAGGTGCTTTGAAGAGTTACTTTAGTTAATATTCTGGTTAAAAATTGTCAATTATTTTGCCTATCTTTGTCGCCAATTGTAATGTATTTGAAGGTAGTCTATGAACAAGATCTGTAAGCCTGGTAACACCTGGTAAGCAGCATTTATAATAATATCCAAGAGTTTCAACACATGCATGTACACTTTATTGCAGACTGCAGCAACTAACAAATGTCCAAACGTGACGTGATGATGTTAAAATGTCACTTTATTGATACACGTTTACGAGCAAATGTACCACAATGTTCTTGATGGAAGTAGCTGCAATTGGCCTGCAATTTGTTTTGCCCGATCTTTAAAATGTACTCCTTGTAAAGGCTCATATGCGGGTGCATGTGGAAAGAGTTATCTGAGAGGCACAGCCTAAACAATAGCATTAAACATTGGTTTAGGTAGAGTCAGCAAACACAAAAGATTAGTCATGATCATTCACTGTTAGTACAACTACCCCCTTTCCAGAGACATGCTGGTGTGTGGCACAATCTTGGGCTTCATTACCACCCAGGCATGTAGGACTCACATAATTCATTGCTGTCATATTCTCCAAACCTATAACCAACCTAAATGCCATAAAGTGCAGTGGGAGGTTAATTAGATTTGCTGGGGGATTTTTTCTCCATCTGGGCAGTTACCTACTTGCATGTGCACACTGTCTGGACTTTAAATTCCATCATATTGTCATTGCCTCTTCACAGCAACACTCAATGGACTGCTCCCTTATCATTCTGAATCATAATATGCTGTGATCAAGACCCAATCCAAAGGTTTAAAGACAAAATTCTATCCTGAAACTCTCAGTCCAATGCTATGGGGGCACTGCATTGTTAGAAATGGCATATTTCAGAAAGTCATAGAATCATAGAGTAATAGAGTGATACAGTGTGGACACAGGCCCTTTGACCCAACGCCCACACCGGCCAACATGTCCCAGCTATCCTAGTCCCACTTGCCAGCGCTTGGTCCATAACCCTCCAAACCTGTCCTATCCATGTACCTGTTCAACTGTTTCTTAAATGATAGGATAGTCCCAGCCTTAACTACCTCCTCTGGCAGCTTGTTCCATACACCCACCACCCTCTGTGTGAAAATGTTACCTCTCGGATTCCTATTAAATCTTTTCCCCTTCACCTTGAACCTATGTCCTCTGGTCCTCAAGTCCCCTACTCTGGGTAAAAGACTCTGTGCATCTACCCGATCTATTCCTCTCATGATTTTGTATACCTCTATAAGATCTCCCCTCATCCTTCTACGCTCCATGGAATAGAGACCCAGCCTACTCAACCTCTCCCTATAGCTCACACCCTCTAGTCCTGGCAACATCCTTGTAAATCTCTTCTGAATTCTTTCAAGCTTGACAATATATTTCCTACAATATGGTACCCAGAACTGAACACAATATTATAAATGGGATCTCACCAACGTCTTATACAACTGCAACATGACCTCCCAACTTCCATACTCAATACTCTGATGAAGGCGAAAGTGCCAAAAGCCTTTTTGATCACCTTATCTACCTGCGACTCGACCTTCAAGAAACCATGCACTTGTACTCCTAGATCCCACTGCTCTACAACACTATCCAGAGACCTGCCATTTATCCAGAGATCTGTAGGTCCTGCCATTGTTCGACGTCCCAAAATGCAACACCTCACACTTCTCTATATTAAATTCCATCAACCATTCCTCCGCCCACATGGCCAAACGATCCAGATCCTGCTGCAAACGTTCACAACCATCTTCACTATCTGCAAAACCACTATCTTTTGTATCATCAGCAAACTTGCTAATCTTGCCCTGTATGTTCTCATCCAAATCATTGATGTAGATGACAAACAGTAACGGGCCCAGCCCCGAACCCTGTGGCACACCACTAGTTACAGTCCTCCATTCTGAGAAACAACTTCCACCATCACCCTCTACTTCCTTCCATGGAGCCAATTTGCTATCCATTCAGCTATCTCTCCTTGGATCCCATGAGATCTAACCTTCCAGAGCAGGCTACCATGCGGCAACTTGTCGAACGCCTTACTAAAGTCCATGTACACAACATCTACATCTCTGCCCTCATCACCCTTTTTGCTCACGTCTTCAAAAAAATCAACCTCCCACTTACAAAACCATGCTGACTGTCCCTAATCAGCCCTTGCCCGTCCAAATGCCCGTATATCTTATCCCTCAGAATACTCTCCAGTAACTTACCAACTACAGATGTTAAGCTCACCGGCCTATAGTTCTCAGCATTTTCCCTGCAGCCCTTCTTGAAAACAGGCACAACATTTGCCACCATCCAATCCCCTGGCACCTCTCCTGTATTTAAGGACGACATAAATTTCAACCAGGACTCCTGCAATTTCCTCTCTAGTTTCCCGCAATGTCCTTGGATATATCTGATCAGGCCCCGGAGATTTGTCTACCTTCAAACACGACAGTACCTTCAGTACTTCCTCGACGGTAACTCTGACTGTTCTCATGACACTTCCAGTGACTGCTCCAATTTCCTCCATCCTACTGTCTTTCACCTCGGTAAATACAAAGGAGAAATACTTATTGAGGACCTTTCTCATCTCCTGTGGCTCCACACAGAGGTGACCGCTTTTATTCCTGAGGGGTCCCACTCTCTCTCTAGTTACCCTTTTCCCCCTTATGTATTTATAAAATATTTTGGGATTGTCTTTTATGCTACCCGCCAGAGCTATCTCCTGGCCCCTTTTTGCCCTTCTGATCTCCTTTTTAGATTGCTCCTTCATTCATGAAACTCCTCTAGGGATGCACTGGATCCCAGCTGCCTTTACCTGTCCCATGCATCCTTCATGTTTTTGACTAATGTCTCAATTTCCCTCGTCAGTGAAGCTTCCTTACGTTTGCCTGCTTTCCCACTCTAACGGGACGTACACATCCGGAGCTTTCTTCAGTACACTTTTAAAAACATCCCACTTGGCCAATGATCCTTTCCCCTCTAATAATCTGCTCCAGTCAACTTGAGCGAAACATTCCCTTATACCCTCAAAGTTGGCCTTACCCCAGTTGGGCATTTTAACACGTGGACCCTCTCAATCCCGATCCATAACTATCTTAAACCTAATTGAACTGTGGTCACTGGTCCCAAAAGGCTCCTCCACACACACTTCATTAACTTGCCCTTCCCAATTTCCCAATACTCGATCCAGCGTTGCCCTCTCACGTGTGGGGGCCTCTCCATACTGTTTAAGAAAACTCTCCTGAACACTTTTGAGGAATTGCACCCCATCTAAACCTTTCACGCTATGATTTTCCCAGTCTATATTGGGAAATTTGAAATCCCCTACTACAACAACCTTATTTGACCTGCAGCTGTCTGCAATCTCCCAGCATATTTGCTCTTCTTATTCGCGTTGACTATTTGGGGATCTGTAGTGCACCCCCAACAAGGTGATCATCCATTTCTTGTTCCTCAGCTTCACCCATATAGCCTCACTAGACGAACCGTTCATGATGTCACCTCTGAACACAGCCATGACATCCTCCTTAACCAACAATGCAACTCCCCTTCATCTTTTTTCTTCACCCCTGTCTCCCCTGAAGCTCCTGTACCCTGGAACATTGAGCTGCCAGTCCTGCCCCTCCCTTAACCAGGTTTCAGTCATGGCGACAATGTCCCAGTCGCTCGTACCTATCTACGCCCTAAGCTCATCTGCTTTACCCATCAAGCCCCTTGCATTAAAATACGTGCAGTTTAAACCAACCCTACTTCCTTGCTCTCCAGCTTTTTGCCTAATCTGTCCATTAACCTTTCCCACACCACACTCCATACCAACTTCTAGCCTCTCTTGTGTCTCTGTCCTGCAAGAGATCCCACCCCCCTGACAATCTAGTTTAAACCCTCCCGTGTAACATTATCAAACCTTCCCACTAGGATGTTGGTCCCCCTCCAGTTTAGGAGCAACCCGTCCCTTTCATACAAGTCACCCCTGCCCCGGAAGAGATCCCTATTATCCGGAAATCTGAATCCCTGCCCCCTGCACCAACTCTTCAGCCATACATTCATATCCTCTATCTTCCTATCCTTATCTTCACTAGCACGAGGTATTGGAAACAATCCTGAGATCACGATCCTGCATGTCCTGCTTTTCAGTCTTCTGCCCAATTCCATAAAATCTTGTTGCAGTACCTCCTTCCTCTTCCGACTTATATCATTTGTGCCAACATGCACAACAACCTCCGGCTGCTCCCCCTCACTCTTGAGGATGCCGTGCAGCCGCTCCGAGACGTCCTGGACTCTGGCACCAGGGATGCAACACACCATCCTGGAGTCTCGCCTGTTGCTGCAGAATCTCCTGTCCGCACCTCTGACAATGGAGTCTCCCACCACTACGGCTCTGCCTGACGTCACTCTTCCCCGTTGAGCCTCAGCACCAGGATTGGAATCACAGCCCTGGCTACCACTCAATCTTGTCGTGTCATCCGCTTCCAAGAGGGTGTACCTGTTTTCAGTAGGTACAGCCACCAGTCTCCTACACTCCATGTTTACTCCTCTTTCTCACGGTCACCCATCTTCGCTCTTCCTGTATCCTTGGTGTGACTACCTCACTGTAGGTCCTGTCCAGGAAATTCCCGTTTTCCCAGCTGGCCCTGAGGTCATCCATCTACTACGCCAGTTCCCCAACACGTTCATTCAGAAGCTGCACCTAAGTCTTTAAAGTGATCCCTAAGCTGCCTCTACAATAAATGTAAAAGCCCCCATGGCATTATGTTTAGAGGTACGTTCATTAATCTCCCATGAGATCTCAAGGACCTCTGAAAACACCTTGTCTGCTCATTTTTATTTGCTGCCTTGTGATCTTGCTGTTCTTGCATTAACTTAAATGCTTTTCCTATATTAGCATAGTGCTAACTCTTCACTACCCAAGGTATCCTTCCAGACATTCTGAAGGTTCAAAGCAAAAACAAAGTGGAATTAACAAGAAGGCCTCAGTGGAGGGTCGACAGACCAACTCCTGCAGCAGGTCTGGTAAGGTGAAATAGGGCACATGGTAAAATGATTGGTCAAAGAGAGAGGTTTTAAAGCACATTTTAAAAAGAGGAGAAAGATTAGAGAAACTTAAAATATTAAGAAAGGAAGGAAGATCACTTCTAGCCAGAAAAGATAAATGGAGAAACACTAGATCATAGTCATATACAATTAGTAATCGCGTTTCATTCCGAGTTCACAATTGCTTGGTGCTATTCATTGACCTGGGCTCAGGATGCACTGTGAAGAATACCTGTGGGTGAGATAGACTTCTAATGCTCCCCCACTGCTGAGTGGAATGGGAACTTTATGTTACATGCCTCTGCACATATATACAGCTGCTATTAAATTACATATTGTCAAAACAAATCCTTAGCTCTTGCTATTTCTGCATTTCCTCAGAAGAGGTGGCAAGACAAATAGTCACTGCCCATGGGCAACAGAAAAGGTTCTCTTCAATGATTTTTGCCTCAAATTATTCCAATATTTCATTGTTTAGCTGTTTCAGGAGCTATGCGCTCACTAGAAAAGATCAGTTAACGTCAGAAACAAAACCAACGTCAATTCTGTAAGAATTTATCAAACCTGGTACATGAATTCCTACCATCATCTATTTTGATTCACGTTTAATTGTCTTTATTTTAACATGAATGGATGGTGTATTACTCATTATTACAGTACAGAGGTGGGCATGTAGCTAATTTCTTATTCCTTAGGTGAAAATAATGTAAAGAATGTAAAGAATAAAGGAATCAGAAGTTTGTGGCATCAGAAATTGGATCATTACATATCATGTTTCAACACCTTTTGTTACAGACTTCCTCATCACATTTTGAACTAATCCACAGTCAGATGCTATTTACAGCAAATGGTGCTCATCTCTTTCCCATAATTTATCTCAGGATCCATATTAAAAATTCAAAAATACCAGCCCCTAACATCAAAGACAAATAGGGGCATCATTTCCAGGACACTGGCCTTTATTTTACCCACAACTTATTTCACTAAATTATTTTTTCTGCTCAGATTACAATGCTGTGTCTGGGTACTTACTGCTCACAAATTGGTAGCTGGACTTGCAAAGAAAAACATTTAGAACTGCGGATCTACTTTGATATAATGTGCTGAGAGACAGTCCGTAGCCCTGCATTATCATCAAAGCCAATATTAACTTAATTTCCATCTTGGGGGATATGATGATACCCATGGTCTATCCAAAATGCAATATTATAAAACACATAATCTTCAGTTTCCACTGGATTTCATTGACTGTGAATTGCCTCCAGAATATTAAAGCCGTTTAATAAATGCAAGTTTCTTTCTAAAGTACAAATCGCTGTTTTCTTTAAAACTACGGCACCTTTGGCTCAAATGAGCAGGTTCCGTTGTCATGGGTAACATTACTTTATGATAAATGCAAGCAATTATCATCGTTATCATTGCTCAGTGTAATATAAGCAAGTGAGGTATCTGTGCGTTTATCATGTAACCCCACATATTTCGCGGTATCTTACTGTCATATAGAATCCAGTCAGAAACCAAGATGGGCTTTAAAGTTTAAAATGTCACCTGGACTATGAAAATGAGGCAGTGCTAACTTTGTTCACTTTCAAAGTTTTGTGAATCCCCTCAAGTTTGCTTATATTAAGGGATGTAATTAGTGTTTACTCTGCAGTATTGGCACAATACAATTACCGGTACTTTTATCTGATCTCAACAGTTAAAGCAGAAAGTGTGGGTAGCACATAAAGTGGCTGGATAACATCTCCTGTTTATTTCCACGTTGTTATTTTCCACCTGTGCTGGGTGACTTCCCTCCCAGTTTGGTGCCAGTGATCTCAACTAACACTCCTCATGCCTCTACACTCACATCAACCATATGCTTCAGTCCCTATCATTCTCTCATTAACACTCCACTCCTTTTTGGTAATTTCACAATTAACTGAGCAATTCCAAACTTGAAGTGAAAGCTCCATTTGGAGAATACACAAATTGAAATACACAAAAGTCATGTTTTATTCATGTCCTACAAATATTCAAGAAGGCAATTAAAATGCTAATCCTATTGGCTATTTATCCTTCTCAATAAGCTAAAAACAACTGATGGTGACTTGTTTGCAAGGGCAGTGGAGGAATTTCATACTGCATTACAAAAACATCCTGTTCACTAAAAAAGGTTGCTTTTTAATTCTCTTTGGTGTTTTTTGTTTTGAGATTGGTGCAAGCTTCTTTTCGGAAATTGTCCCTCTCTGCTTCAAAGAGGTGAACCATTTAGCACCGATACTCAATCCAACACAGAAATTGCTGGCAGATGTCAGTCCACGCCACGCTATCTGGGCAACAAGACATCTAAAATCGTTTCCGAAACAGGGTGGACAGATGATCAGAATGCTTTAGCAAGACATCGGTACTAGACTGCAGCAAGAAAATTCCAACTTACAAGCAGCAATATCAGAAGATCTGCCATGACTGTGTGCAGCTCTTATTAGTTTACGGCACTGTTACTGGCAATACAGGGCTTGCTGGCAATTGAGCCTTGCTAAGAGATGGGAGAGCGCACGGAAAATCCCCCTCGCCCCTAATGGTGCTGCAGGATTGTATTTTGTTTCCTTTACTGCCCCTGACCTTGCAGTCCTTGGAATCTGCAATCCTTTCTTTACTGCTTCTGCCTTTGTGTCTAATTGTCAGTTACTAAGCAAACGAATGGAAGAAAAGAAAACCGAAAAATATTTAAAAAAATAATCTGCATAAATCCCAGATTCTTCTCTGTACGATTTAAATTCCTTCATTAAATGATTTAATGTTTACTTTACCAGCATTTTGGAGGAATGGTTTGACTGCAAACATCACAAATGATAATTTTAAGAACAAAATATGAAGAGATGCCATTAAATTCAACAACACACATCAGGGAGGTGTAAACACAGTACCTGTTCCTCCGTCCCACTATCCCTTTACTGAGTTCTGACAAAAACACTTCAAACCTAAAAAAAGAAAAAACTACATAAGGATAAAACTGATCATGTAAGTTCTCCTTAGCTTAAAATGAAACATATCACACAATGAAAGCAGACACCAATATTTCAAATGTAACTGCAAATTTCATAGCTATCAAAATGCAAACACTGTTCTGGTATTTTTTTTCTTTATCAAAGTAATATTGTCAGCCATGTTGGAGAAGCTTTGGCTAATTTTCTTCAAACCCCCACCTTTTCCTTTCTTTCATGACATCGTGCAAAGTAATTTTTATATAATCCTACATCAAAGAAAATGGCTAAATAAGAAACATAAGATCTTACTGGTGCATAAAAACCGCTTCAGTCTCAGTTCCTCCCTCAGCGATGCAGAAATCCAGCAAAGTACAATTTGTCTCCTTTCAAACAAATCCTAAAGGGCAGCCATCTTGCTTCCTTCTGCTCCTCTACGAAAGCAGACTAGCCTCCGCATCAATATTCATATGACGGTCTGACATCTATTATCATCGCCAACGAAACCCCAATGTTTCTCTACCACGGCTCGAAGTGTGGACGTGACTAGCATGTGCTTCATCCAGTGAGGACTCTGTCAGGAAGATAGGTTTGCTTGTTTGGGTCGTTGTAAATCATTTCCCCACTAGGTCCTTAAACACAAAGGACCTATGATTTCTAACTGCACAATAGTGAACACCAGTGAGGTTGAATTGAAACCCTGGACTGGAGCTCAGTGGAGAAGGATTGCTCGCTCCCCCTACTGCCACACGTAATTCTGATCAGTCACCCACCCACTCACCCACTTCCAAGTTTCTCAGACTGAGAAAATATATAATTTAACTGGCTGTTCGTGATTAGTAGGTTTAATAATTTCTAGAAACTCCTGCTTCTTTCCTGTTTCTTTCCGGGTGATGTTTTGGCCATGTCCTTTCTTACTTTACATTCACTGCTTCTAAAACTCCTACCTAATTTCCATTCGGACTATTGTTTGAACTCAGCGACTGCAGGCATATGTCAGTGTCACAGTGAAACTAGGTTCAGTTTTAAAGCACACAGGGAGTTAGCAAGTTTTTCCACTCATGTCATGACCCACCCGGCTGTCTCTCCCCCACACCCAGACCCCTCCACCACTGCCAACCTCCCTCCCGTTACACACACACACACACACACACACACACACACACACACACACACACACACACACACACACACACACACACACACACACACACACACACACACACACACACACACACACACACACACACACAGACATAGACACTCACACACAGACATAGACACTCACACAAAACTGTGTCTCTTCCTCTTAGCATCTGAAAAATGCTGCCATTTCACTGAAAAAAGAGTATGTGCATTTTTCCTTCAAATAAACAACCCAGTGGGCGTGTTTTTCCTGTACGAGTGTACATTCCTTTTGTAAGTGCATTAGAACCAACCCTCACAGTCGATGCAGTCCTTTAAATTTCTTTGCTTTAATTGAACAGGTGGTTTGTGTCGGCCCATAATCTGCACAGCCCCAGTTCTGGCACGGCATGAAACTGTGCCTGGCTGCCTGCTTGCTCCTTATCCCACCAAACCAGTGTGACATTTGTCGACTGTGAATGGAGAGCACTACCCCCATCAGCCAACTGGAGAGGGAGTGCTTCAAGCAAAATGGAGATTCTGTCAATATACAGTGGGGGATGGGAAATGTTTTCTTACTCTGAAACTCTTTTCTCTGACTTTTAAAGAGCTGAGCTAATCCATAAGGCAAGGCACAACACATGTCATTCCCATTCAGTTTAAAAAGACATTCTCTGTAAAAAGAACAGATGCATCTCCCTCATAAAAATAACTTGTTAGAGTTCACAAAGAGAGGCAGACAATGAGGCCTTGCTGCTTGGTAGAGTTTATTGAAAGCCAACTTCTGAACCAAACATGAAATCAAACCTCATTTGCAAAAAGGAGGGAATATCAACAACTTTCTTTAAATTGAACCTTTTAAATTCAGAGATACATTTCACAATGCCATTACAAAAGGGCAACGTTTAGTGATGATTCCTAGATGTGAATCGATGTATCCATTTCAGATTATACCCAGGCACAATTTAGGTATCTGTGGAAGTGGTTTCAATGGCAGATTTCAATATTGGTTGCAAATGCTACTTAGAATTAGTTGAGTGACAATGGACAATGATATTTATTGACACTGAATAGAGTTCACTATTTACACTGTATTCATCTCCTCAATCACCACTCTCACCCCTCTAATTCCTCTCCACCACTCTCCCCCTCCCCCTCCTCACCCACCCCACATTCTCTATCCCCTCACACAATCCTGCAATCCAATAGATAAAAATTCAGAATGGATTCAGCAGTCTGAAAAGCTAATTCAGCTGCCAGCTTCTTCCCCATTCTGTCACGGCAGCATCCTGTCATTGCTTACTTCAGTCTGAATAAGGGTCTCGACCTGAAACGTCACCCATTCTTTCTCCGCAGAGATGCTGCCTGTCCCACTGAGTTACTCCAGCATGTTGTGTTTACCTTCGATTTAAACCAGCATCTGCAGTCCTTTCCTACACATTAGTTACTTTACATTAGTTTTCAGCTGCTGACACATTCAGGAAATCGTATTCCAGATTCCCAAGAAGTGAACATTTGCCTGCAAACAATATTAAATCCAAAACTAATCACATTGCTTAAGCGACTGCAGAACTGTGTGCACTTTCTTTATTTCCAGGACAGCTGAAGCAATGCTGGCAGCACGACAATTATTTACGTTCCATGCACCCACGTTTTAATCACAACAAATGCACGAGAACTCCATATAATGGCTGTTTGTCCATCATGGCAACTGAGCCTTCACTACATGAGTGTCACTCAAACCATTTCATTAAATAATGCAGCTTGAGTATTTTTGGACACTTTGGTAAGTTTCAGACGGGGCTCTGTGCTGCAGAGTGCAGAATGGCAGACGTGCGGAGTGAGAGAAGTACAGTGTGAAGTAGTGATGGTGTAACCTGGTTGCGGACATGACCAAGAGGCAGCTGAATAAGAGGTGCATTCAGCAGTGGAGCCACAGGCATGGCAGAGCAATGTGTGAAAGGGCAGGTGGCTGAGAGAATGATAGCACAGGACGGTGACAGGTTCACGAGCATGAAAAGGTCACAACTGCGAAGAATGACAGGCGATAACTACAGTGTGGCGCATCAATAGACAAGAGTGTTTTATTGTCAAATGTACAACAATGGAACAAAGGAATTCTTACTTGCTGCACCATAAACAGGCCCACAACCTCAATACACGCTGATAAAATATAATAATAAATAACATTAAAAAAATTAGTATTACTAATACTAGGTAGCCTAGCCATAATAGTGCAAAAACAGAACTTTGTAGTGCAACTAAAGACACAGTCCATAGAAGTTCATAGTTGATGTGGTTAGTGCTGTGAAGTATTTGAGATCCTGAAGGTTCCTGGGAAGTAGCTATTCTTGAACCTGGTGGTCATGGTTTTCCGGCTCTTGTACCTTCTTCCCGATGGTAGGAGTGAAATGAAAACATGACCAGGGTGGTGTGGGTCTTCAATGATATTGTCTGCCTTTTTGAGGGAGCACCATCTATACATCCCTTCAATAGTGGGGAGGACAGTACCCATGATGAATCGAGTAATGTTCACCACTCTCTGTAATATCCTTCATTCCTAGGCATTCATGAACCAGGCTGTGATGCAACAAGTCAGTGTGCTTTCTATCGTACACCCATGGAAGTTCAATAACAATTTGGCCAACATACCGAATTCCCTCAAACTTTGAGGTGAGGGGCCACTGAGCTTTCATTGTGGTGCCATCAATAGAAATTATTTGCCGGATCATGCTTTTTATCCATTTCAGTAAATTAAAGATTGTTTGATAATACCCTCCAATTATCCTTTAAAGGCTGCCTGGTGGACGCAGATAGGAAAGTAGCATTTAAGAGGCTTTTAGATGGGCACATGAACATGCAGAGAATGGAGGGATATTGAACACACGTGGGCAGAAGAAATTTGTCTAGGAACGAACTGTAGATGTTGGTGTAAACCGAATATAAACACAAAATGCTGGAGTAACTCAGCAGGACAGGCAGCATCTCTGGAGAGAAGGAATGGGTGATGTTTCGGGTCGAGACCTTCAGACTGAAAGTCACGGGAAAGGGAAATGGGAGATATAATTGATGATACAGAGAAATATACAATGAATGAAAGATATGCAAAAAAGTAACATGACCTCCTCCATTGTCAGTGTGAGGTAAATTGGAGGAATAGCATCTCATATTTTGCTTGGGCAGCTTACAACCCAATGGCATGAACATTGATTGCTCCAACTTCATGTAACCCCAGTATTCCCTCTCTCTCCAATCCTCCCCCACCCAAGTTGCACCAGCTTCTCATTCTCACGCATCAAACAGCTATTATCATCGTTACTTTTTTTGCGTATCTTTCATTCATTGTTCTATATCTCTCTGCATCATCGTCCATATCTCTCATTTCCCATTCCCGTTATTTTCCTTCTGAAAAAGGGTCTCGACCCCAAACGTCACCCATTCCTTCTCTCCAGAGGTGCTGCCTGTCCCGCTGAGTTACTCCACCACTTTGTGCGTATTTTTAGTTTAATTTGTCATCATATTCGGCACAGACATTGTAGGCATTGCAGTTACTGAGTTGCATTATTCTACATTCTATTCCAACACAGAAATGTGTGGAGTACTTTATAGAGGAGTGGGGTGGAAGATATAGAACTGGATGTGAAATCAGAGTTCAAGAATTGGAAATGACATCCAAAATATTGACTGGATACATGTGGTATGGGAATGTTTTTATGGTGAAGAGACTCCATGACAATTAGAGAAGCTTCATGATGGATTTCTACTGACTATGGCAGAGGCAGAAAGGTCACCAATGATGAAGAAATGAACTGAAACACATGTCAGATCAACCGGAGGGGGGGGGAACCCGAAACGTTGCCTATTTCCTTCGCTCCATAGATGCTGCCTCACTCTCTGAGTTTCTCCAGAATTTTTGTCTGCCTCAGATCAACCAGAAGCTGGTTGTAGGATGTGGAGAAGGAGAGGAATGAGGCTTGAAGATGATGACCAGGTCTTTTAATTCATTCTTCATGAGGATAAGCCTGGTGTAGGCAAAAGGCAAATTGGACTGTCTGGGATTGAACTTCAACAAGCTGAACAATCTTTGAATTATGAAAAATAAACACAGAAATCATTGAAGTGTATACTAACATAATTAGCAAAAGACAAAATTGCAGCTTTACTCTAATGGCAAAGGCCATGTTACTTCATGAAATGTGAATCTCAATGGCAAGGTTAAAACAGCATATTGAACCAGGCTTGAGAATCAAAATAATTATGTTATTTCTTTATCATACATCCCCATGGTTAGGGGGCAATTCAAAACCTTTTCACTCATTAAAAAATGTCCTCTGGATAGCTTTACTGCTTACTGCTACTGAATGAAGATACTCTATGTTGTGATTGGAATGAGTTTGCAGGTTTCAATGGCGTTTGGACATTGCTGACCAGGCCACCCTACACAGCTCAGGCTAATTGGCCTTGAGAAGAGGTGCTGCATTAGCGTGGTTGCTTGAAGTCTCCCATGGTGTTGTTGGACAGGGAGTTCCAGGATTTATAGCCAGCAATGGGAAAATGTTCATATATTTCCCAGTCAGGATGATGTGCAATTTGGGAGGGAATATGCAAGTGGTGGAACACTTGCTTCTCTTCTCCTTTTTGGTGGTCGAGGTTGAGGATTTGGGAAACGCTGTGAGGAGCCTGCTCGACTAGCCTGGGAGTTTAATTCAGATAAATGTGAGGTGTTACATTTTGGGAAGCCAAATCAGGCCAGGATCTTCACAGTGAATGATAAGCTCTGGGGCCTGTGTAGCTTTCTCCCCCTACTCCATCAGTTTGAAGAAGGATATTGACCCGAATTCCCTCCACAGATGCTGACCAGCTGAGTTCCTCCAGCTGAGTTACTCCAGCATTTTATGTCTACTTTGGAGATCAATCATCCAAGCCCCACACTGCAAAAGTTCCTCAGGGAAGTATTTAATGCCCAACCATCTCTAGCTGCTTCATCAATTAATTTTCTTCCATCATGCGACCAGGATTGATGATTGCAAAATGTTCAATCCCATTCCCAACTTCTCAGCAAATGATGCAGCCCGTACCTGCGTGTACCAAGACTCAGTCAGTATCCGTGCATGGGCTAATGAGTTTCAAACAACATTTGTGCCGCAAAGGTGCCAGTCAATGACCAGCTGCAATGAGAGAAAGTCTGATCACCTACTACTATCTAACACTCGTGGGCATAGCAATAAGGTGAGAGGAGGAACGTTTAATGGAGAAGCATGGGGCACGTTTCTCTACACAGAGAGAGGTGTGGACCTGGAACGCATTGCCGAGGGTGGTGGTGGAGGCAGATACGATAGTAGCATCTAAAAGGTCTTTAGGGTTAGAGAGATATGGATTATGTACAGGCAGAAGAGATCAGTTTAACTTGGCATCATGTTTGGCACAAACAATGTGGTCCATATGTCCCGTTCCTGTGCTGTACTGTTCTGTGTGCTATGTTCCATCACTGGCTGATGTTGGCTGTCGTGTGCCCCTTCTACAAATGCACTGTTCCTCAAGTTTGTTTGCATGTAGCCTTACTCTGGCAATGGAAACCTGAGGATCAACACCTCATATCCTGCTTGGGTAGCTTACAATCCAACGCTACGAACAATGAATTCACCAATTCCAAGTAATATCTCCTCTCTTTCCTGTGCCCCCACTTCCACCCCGGTGAGCACACATTTCTCCCACCATCTTCCCACCTCTCTGTCCACTTCTACCTATATATCCCAGGCTTTACATTTCATTGCTTTTTTCTTTATCTGTCACACTTTTGTCTCCTATTTACCTCCAACCTTTGTCCTTACTCCACCTATCTGCCAATCAATGACACCCCCCCCCCTCATCTGTGTCTACCTGTCACTTTCCAGGCTTTGCCCACTCCCACCTCTCTTTTTCAGCTCCTCCCCGCCCCCTCTTCCTGACCCAATGCGTTATCTGTCCATTTCCTCCACAGATGCTGCCTGATCTGCTGGGTTCCTCCGGAACTTTGAGTTTTGCTCCCAATTTAGACCCTCGGCCCTAGCACTTTGTGAGGAGGGATTTGCAAGATTACCTGAACTGGCACCATATCACCTTTCACAACACGAGAGCATCAAAGAGCATGCTAGCCAACAAGCACTTTGGATATGTTGTCACTTTTGTGTTGTGGGGATACATGATATCCAATTATCCATGATGGATCCTTAAAGGGCAAGGTAAGAGATGTTTTCCTGACTGGTTAAGAGTTAAATAGTAGCAGGATATTATTGAGCTGTTACATCCAGACAATCCATATTGAATGATTCCTGTTAGTAAACCAGAAGTTATGTGATGCTTACAAATATCCTGACTACAATCATCTGTCCCAGTGTGATTGGCACCGAAATAGCTATCAGCTGATGTGTTAAAACACGTGTAATTGGAACAAACACATCCTTTCCTATTTATCTGCATGATCCCACTGGTGAGGGAAAGTGTTAGTTGTTTAGGTGGAAGATCAAATGTATCTTACACATAATGATTTGCTTATATACATTCCGGTTTTCATTCACAAGGTGCCATGTGTACAACCTGCTGGTGGGACAATAGGTTGCCATCTAGTGTTGGTAGTTAGTTCGTGGCTACATGTGGCAGAGCAATGATATCTTTGACCACTGGCCGGTTTTGCACAAGACTCACCTTTTGGGAAGAAGACGGGAAATATAGAGCCCTTACTACAGAAATAATGTGGCAACACAATAAGAAGGCGAGATCACAGAAACACAAGACATTGCTGCTCACTTTTTCAAAACTCAACTGAGCATTCAATCTGAAGAAGAGTTCCAACCCGAAACGTCCCTGTCTACTCCTTGCCCGAATGCTACCTGATCTGCTGGGTTCCTCCAGCACTTTGTGATTTGCTCAAGATTCCAGCATCTGCAGTTCCTTGTGTTTCAATCCTGCTGCTCATTTATTGCCAGGCATAACTTCCGGATGAACATTGTGGAGAGTCTATGTGGATTATTGTAGGTATCTGTTCCCTTTAGCAAGTCTGCATGCATCTTGTTGGGAGAATCAGCAATGTAATGTTAAAGTCTGCAATGTGGTCACCCTATATTACATATGTTGATGCATTGTACACAATATTGGGAGTTTATTCATCGTTAAAACTGTACACACTGTGGAGAAATGGTATGCAGTGCTGTGAGAAGGTATGTAGTGGTGAGATAGTGCTCACTTTGGCGAGGCAATGTGCACTGTGGTGATACAGTGTGCACTGTGGTGATACAGTGCACACTGTGGTGAGACTGTGTTCTTGGTAAGATAGTGTGCAATGTGGTGAGCGAGTCTGCACCATCTTTAGACTGCGGGCTTTATGGTAAGACAATCTGCACCTTTGTGATTCAGTGCACCATGGTAAGAAAGCGTGCATTGCAGGGAGACATTATGCCTGTGATGAGCCAGACTGCACTGTGGTGAGATGAGTTTGTGTGCACTGTGCTGAGACTATGCATTGTGATGAGACAGTGTGCACTGTGGTAGGCCTGTGCACTTTGGTGAGTCTGCGTGCACTCTGGTGAGTCTGTGTGTACTGTACTGAGACTGTGCACTTTGGTTGGCCAGTGTGCAATGTGGTGAGAAAGTGTGCATAGTGGTGAAAAAGTGTACACTGTGCTGATACTGTGTACTGTAGTGAGACAGTGAGCATCCTGGTGAAACCATGTGCATGGAAGGGTTAAAAGGGTGTAACATTGTTGATTACAGAGAATATTCCAATTCTGGAGAGAGTGGTGTAGAGAAGTCTACAGAATCAGTTTTGCAGAGTTAAGAAACAGTGGATGCAACATTACGCACAGGATATATTCAGTATATCAAGGAGTGAGAGCAATATCCTGGGCAAATATACGGATAGTTTATAGACAGGTGCAAAAACAGGTGCAGTTATGATGAAGGCTTTTCATCATCAAAGTGTAAACTGAGATAATAAGAATGTAAAAAAGGGCAAAGAGGACGGAGAGGTTCTAAAGTAATTTCCGGCACAAGGTCTTTTTAGTCCTACAAGTAAGGTGTCATTTTTGGATCAGGTTCCTGGTAATGGGCAGGGTTATGCACAAGGTTTCAGGAGGGTAACATTTAGGAGGGAGTGAACAAAATATTCTAAGATTTAGAAACACGGAACTGCAGAGGCTGGTTTATTACAAAAAGACACAAAATATGAAGTAACTCATCGGGTCAAGCAGCATCTCTGGAGAATATGGATCGGTGATGTTTCAGATCGGGACCTTCAGACATTGTTACGGGTTTACGGAAGGGGTGGGGGGGGGGGGTGGAAAGAAAGCTGGAGGAGAGGAGGGACAGGTCAATGTGTGGCAGGTAATAAGTGAACATAGTCAAGGGGGATTTTTGATAAGCAGATGGTTGGACATCGGCCAGGGATGAGAAAACAGAAAGTGTGAGACAAAAGTATTACGAATTTTACAGCCAGAGGAAGGAATGTAGGTGAAAGGGGAGGGGGAGGGGACAAATAGATGTGAGTCCAGGTTGGGCTCATGGAAGGGGAGGGGGTATTGGAAGAAAGGATGGGGGGGAGGAGCAATGATAGAAGGATGGGGGTGATGTTAGTTTGCCTAAAATTGGAGAATTCAATGTTCATACTATTGGGTTGTAGCTACCCAAGCAGAATATGAAGTGCTGTTCCTCCATTTGGTGAGTGGCCTTAGTCTTGCAATGGAGGAGGTACAGGACAAAAAGGTCAATATAGGAATGGGAAGGGGAGTTAAAATGACAGACCGAGCGCGTTCATAAGTTCAAAAGTCACAGGAGCAAAATTAGACCATTTGGCTCATCGAGTCTACTCCACCATTCAATCATGGATGATCTATCTTTCCCTCTCAACCCCATTCTCCTGCCTTCTCGCATAACATTTGACACTCTTACTAATCAAATACTCATCAATCTCCGCTTTAAAAATACCCAAAGACTTGGCCTCCATAGCCATCTGTGGCAATGAATTCGACAGATTCACCACCCTCTGACTAAAGAAATTACGCCTCAACTCCTTTCTAAAGGTACGTCCATTTATTCGAGGCTGCCCTCTGGTCCTACACTCTCCCACTAGTGGAAGCAATCTCCCAACATCCAATCTTTTCCCTTCATCCTTCTAAACTCCAGCGAGCACAGGCCCAGAACCATCAAACATTCATCCTACGTTAACCCAATTAACCCCGGGATCATTCTCGTAAACCTCCTCTGAACCCATCGAATGCCAGCACATCCCTCCTTAAATGAATGCTAACACGTATGAACGTAAAGTAGAAAAATTGAAAGAATTGGAGAAAAACATAAAAACATACAGGAGCAGTTGGTACTAAAACAGATTAAGAAAATAAGGGGGGAGATAGATGAGATGCTCATGGGAGATATGGGAAAAAAAGGCAAGATTTGTAAAGCAGACCTATTATGAAGCAGGTCCAAAAGCAACTAGACTCCTGGCCAGACGCCTGCGTAAACAGCAGGCTTCCAATACAATTCATAAAATAAGAGATCCTAAAACCAATCAATTATCACATGAACCAGATGAGATAGAAATAATATTTGAAAAGTACTATAAGAAACTTTATTCTAAATCACCATCAGCTGACGAAAGGACAATGAGAAGTTTTCTTAACTCACTCGACCTGCCATCCATTAGTGAGACACAAAATAATACCATTACATCACAATTTACGGTTAAGGAGTTGGAAGCTGCAATCAGTAGACTTAAGGCTAGTAAATCACCAGGCAATGATGGGTTTCCACCAGAATGGTACAAGGCCTTTAAGAAAGAGCTAACACCTCTGCTCCTGTCTTGCTTTAACTGGACCCATAAAGAGGGCAGGGCTCCCCCATCATGGAAGGAAGCAATTATTACCATTTTACCTAAGGAAGGCAAAGACAAAGAGCAATGTAAAAATTTCAGGCCAATCTCAATTTTAAATGTAGACTACAAACTATTTACCTCAATCATTTGCAAAAGACTCGAGACTTTTGTACCAGATCTGATTAATGAAGACCAAACTGGATTTATTAGGGGGCGTCAAACACAGGACAATATTAGAAGAACCCTCCACATTGTGGATAATGCTAAAAAAAAAGGATACAAATATGGTCCTGGTCAGTTTAGATGCAGAAAAAGCCTTTGATAGTGTTAGTTGGGTATTTTTATATGAAGTACTGAGGAGATTTGGTCTCAATGAAGATGCAATTCAGTGTATTAAAACAATATATCAGGAACCTACAGCTAGGATTAAGGTAAATGGAAACCTATCAAAAAGGATCCAGTTAGAGAGGGGCACAAGACAAGGATGCTGTCTTTCTCCTACTCTCTTCGTTTTGTATATTGAACCCTGAGCACAAGCAATAAGGCAGAGAGAAGACCTGCAGGGGGTCAAAATAGGGGGGAAAGAACATATCATTGGTCTTTTCGCTGATGATGTCATTATTTTTCTTGAACAACCAGATATATGTCTCCCAAATCTAATGAACCTATTTGAAACATATGGATACTACTCATGGTATAAACTGATTATAACTAAAACACAAATTCTTTCATTCAATTATTCTCCATCCCAACAAATCAGAGACGCATATAATCTGAAATGGAATTCTAAAACGATGCAGTATCTTGGTGTAACTATAACCAAAACACTTTCCAACATGTTTGAAACTAATTATAACAAAACTGAAGAAAACATCAAAAAGGATGTTGAAAGGTGGTTACCCTTCCTCTAGACTTCAGTGCCAGAATACAAACGGTAAAGATGAATATCCTACCTAAACTACTATATTTATTCCAATCTCTCCCAATTAATGTTCCCCGAGACAAATTCATAGCCTGGGATAAGATGATCTCTAGATTCATTTGGAATAGCAAAAAACCAAAAATAAAATTAACAACACTTCAACTGCCGAAAAGCAAGGGTGGAATGGCTTTACCAAATCTGAGGAAATACTTTTATGCAGCTCAACTCAGACCTCTGGCCTGTTGGTGTAGACCTGATTATGAATCTAGATGGAAAGAAATGGAAAGGGAGATACAGGGTTACCAGATCCAGATTTTGGTGGGAGACAAATATCTGAGAGGGGCTTTGAGACATGCTATGGATCCAATAGTTGCATTTACGTTAGAAATATGGAATGTTATAGTGGAAAAATACAAATTAAAAAGTGGGGTCCGCATTGAAGTGGTTCGCATATGACTCAAAGTTTAAGCCAGGGATGTATGATTCAAGATTCAAAGAATGGGCACAAAAAGGCATAACGGCAATGTATACAGTTTCAGAAAATGGCGAGTTTATGAGCTTCCAAGATTTAAAGTCAAAGTATGATCTCGAAAACAAAGATTTTTTTAGATACTTGCAATTAAGAGACTACATTACAAAAGAGATAGGGCCAGAACTAGATGAAACTTATAATAATGTGATCAAGGTGATTGTGGATGTATACAAACAGAAGGGGTCTCAGGTCATCTCTGCTTTCTACCAAGCTCTGGTGGGAAGCGGGGGAGAATCAACGCTCTACATAAAAACAAAATGGGAAGCAGAATTAAAAATTCAAATAACAGAAGAAGAATGGTATCAAATGTGTGAAACACAATGTACATCCACAAGCTCACTAGTATGGAGAGAATTTTGCTGGAAGAATCTAACTCGCTTTTTTATAACACCCAAAATAAAAAGCAGACAACTTGCTGTCCAACAACACTGTTGGAGGCTGTGCGGGAGTATGGAGGCAGACCACTCACATATTTTCTGGAACTGTGTAAAGATAAGTCCATATTGGGAAAATGTTAACGCAGTTGTTAAAAATATCTTGGGTTATAAAATCCCAAATACCTGCCCTGTGATGTATCTGGGGCACATTAAAGATATAGTAAAGATAGAAGATACATATTTGATTAAAGTTTTGCTCGCAGCAAGTAAGAAGGCCATTACCAGGCAGTGGCTTAATGAAAAAAGTCCAAAACAGGAACAGTGGTTAGAAATTGTGAGCGACATCTTTAATATGGAGAAACTGACATATTCCTTGAGAGTCAAGGAGAATTTATTTGAGAAGATCTGGGGAAAATGGACTGTTTATTTGAGTCATGACACCAATTAGATAAATGCCGAGTTAGATATGGGAAGATTGTGTTATATAGAATTAGATGGTATGTTTGTGTGAATATTGAAATATCTCAAGTTAACGAAACAATGTAATGTTTTTTTTAAATGTTTTAATTTTTTAATTTATTTACTTCTTTTTTTCCCCTATCTATTTGTTTTTTTATTTTGATTGTTGTTTTTCTTATTTTGTTTTATTTATGGTGATGTTGTTGCACTGTTTTGTATATATCTCTGAAAAATCAATAAAAATTTAAGCGAAAAAAAAAAAAGAATGCTAACATTGCATTTGACATCCTTACCACCAATTCAACCTTTTAGTTTAGAGATAAAGCGCAGAAACAGGTCCTTCAGCCCATTGAGTCCGCACCTACCAGCAATCCCCGCACATTAACACTATCCTACACAAGGGACACATTTTACATTTATACAAAGCCAATAAACCTACAATCCTGTACGTCTTTGGAGTATGGGTGGAAACTGAAGTTCTCGGAGAAAACCCACGCAGGTCACGGGGAGAACGTACAAACTCCGAACAGGCAAGCTCCTGTAGCCAGGATCGAACCCAAGCCTCTGGCGCTGTAAGCACTGTAAGGCAGCAACACTACCGCTGCGCTATCGTGCTACCCTATGGAATGTGGGAGGAAACCTGCAAATTAATCTTTTGGGAATCCTGCACGAGCACCCCAAGTCTCTTTGCACCCCAAATTTCTGAATGAGTAGGGCAAAACAGTTGCCCAGTTTACAGGAGGTCAGATCGGGAACACCGGATGCAGTAGATGAGGTCAGAGGAGTTATTCCATTATAAGATTCAGGTCAGCTATTGAAAAGGAGTAATCAAAAGTATAAATAACTAATTTATGGCCAATTTAAATGAGATGAAAGTGGATCTTTGGAGTTTAGTTTAGAGTCCATGGAAACAGGCCCTTCGGCCCACCGAGTCCACTCCGCCCATCAATCGCCCATACAGTTCCCTGGATAACATAAATGATGCAGCAGAAGATAAGGGAACTAAAGACGGCTTGTGCCAAGTCAAAGCTAGGCTGATCACAAAAGAATCGGAGGGAAGTGAAAATTAATGTAAGAGAGGCAAAGCTTAGTAGCTGGCATAACTGGGATACCAAAAGTATTCTACAGGCATACAAATAACAAAGCGTGACAGTGGTAGCAAAGTATATTGACAATGGCATTGTAGTAGGTGTAGCTTACATGGACTTCAGTAAAACCTTTGACAAGGTCTCACGTGCGATTTTGGTACAAAAGGCTAGGGCCTATGGAATTAGATCCAAAATTGGCTTGGAATCCAGGACAAATTGGTAAATTAGATCCAAAATTGGCTTGGTAATAGCAGACAAAGCTAGAAAGGAGAGATTAATTTCTGTGGTTTGAATGCCTGTGATTAGATGTGTTCCACAGTGATTGGTGCTGGGGCTTTTACTGCTTCATGTGGATATGAATGATTTGGACGTGGATGTAGGAGGCACGATCAGTAAATTAACAGATCAAGACTAAGATTAGTGAAATTGTTGGCAGTGGGGAGATGATACAGGGGCCCACTGAGTCCGCACCGACCACCGATCACCACACATTAACACTATCCTACACACACTCGGGACAATTTACACACCAAGCCAATTAAACGACATACCTGTACGTCTTTGGAGTGTGGGAGAAAACCCACTCGGTCACGGGGAAAACATACAAACTCCGTACAGACGGCACCTGTGATCAGGATCGAACCCAGGTCTCTAGCGCAGGCAGCAACTCTACCGCTGCGCCACCGTGCCGTCTAGTCAGTCCATTGAATCACCAAGAACAGAGAGGTAATGCCTCACAGCTTCAGTGACCCAGGTTTGACCCTGACATCCGGTGCTGTCTGTCTGGAGTTTGTAATTTCTCCCTGTGATTGCATGGCTTTCCCTCTGGGTGCTCGGATTTCCTCCCACATCCCAAAAACACACAGATTGATTAATGGGCCTCTGTAAATTGGCGACTGCATCTCCAAGTATGCAGGAGAGGGGTGGAATCTGGACAAGTCTGAAGGTAGTGTGGGAAGAATAAAAATATGATTAGTGTCAATAGGTGGTTGGTGGTTAGTGTGTCTCTATGATTGTATGGTTCTTGGACGGATGGGGTGAAGCTGGGGATTTTGAGGTAAAATGACCATGATCTTCCAATGCCCTTTGGATATGGGTGGTGCCAGAGGACTGCAGAGTGGCGAATGATTCTCCCTTGTTCACAAAAGGGGTAAGGATAAGCCCAGCAATTACAGGCCAGTCAATTCAATCTGAGTAGTGGGAAATCTTTCAGAAACATCGATCCAGGACAGATTAAGGCATGCCAGCGTGGGTTTGCTAAATGATGTTTTGCCAATTAGATTACATTTTTGATGAGGTAATGGTAGAATTGGTGAAGGTAATGTAATCGATGTGACATACTTAGACTTAGCAAAGGCCTTCAAGAGGATGCTGCATAACAGGATTATCAGCAAGGTTGAAGCATGCGGCACATGAAAGTGTGAATACAAAGTTAGCTAAGTGTCAGACTGCAGAGGGTTGTGGTGAATGATTGCTGTTTAAACTAAAGAAAGATGAATGCCACAGTTTGTATCACAGAGATCATATTGTTAAGGCTATTATTTTTTCTTGTTCCATAAAACTAGAGAGAGATATTAGAGGGGGGATAGGAACATGTTAGTGGGATGAGAAGATGTGGTAATTGAAGCTTCATCTGGATAAATGGAAGGTGAAGTTTCGAATGAGGAACATGGAGAGGGAATATAGAATGAAGGTTACTGTTCTAAAAAGTGTGCTGCAGATGAGGGATCTGGGACTATGCGTGCAAACGTCAGTGAAAGTTGCTGCGAAAGTTGAAGATTTGGTTGATAAGGCACATACAATTTTGGGCTTTACCAATAGAGTATAAAAGCAGGGAAGTCATGCTGAAGCTATATGAAACACTAATCCAGCAACAACCAGAACCTTATGCTCAATTCCAGTTGCTCTGTGTACATCGTTTTGTGTGCTATGTTGGAACTGTATGCATTAGGTTTAGATTTTGTGCACAATGGTGGGAATGTGTGCACATGATTAGGACAATGTTTAGGTTTATGTTTATTATTGTCACTTGCACCGAGGTGCAGTGAAAAGCTTTGTTTTGCATGCTATACAAATAGATCAGATAATATTAGAAATACATAGAATCAGGTCAATCAAGTACAATAGACTGAGTAAAGGGGAAGATACAGAATACTGAACACAGTTCTCAGCATTGTAGTGCATCACTACCATATACAAAGTCTGTTGTCCACAATGGGATAGAGGTGAATTTGACAGTACCCTTATGGAAGAATCATTCAGAAGCTTGATAACAGAAGCAAAGAAGCTGTCCCTGAGTCTGGTGGTGGAAGCTTTAAAGCTTCTGTATCTTCTGCCAGACAGGAGCAGGGAGAACAAGGAATGACCGGGGTGGAACAAGTCTTTGATTATTTTGGCTGCTTTGCAGAGGCATCATGAAGTGTAGATAGAGTCAATAATGGGAAGTGAGGTTTATGTGATTGAATGGGTGACATCTACAACTCTGCAATTTCTAGTATTCTTGGGCAGAGATGTTCCCAAACCAAGCATTTGATTCAACCCGACCGTGCGCTTTCAATGGTGCTTCTGTCGAAGTTTATAAGAGTCATTGGAGACATGTCAAAAACCTCAGGTTCCTCAGGAGGTCGAGGTGTTGGTGTGCCTTCTTGGTTGTCACATTAATGTGGTTGGCCCACAGCAAATCTTTGACAATATTATTGACAAGGAACTTGAAGCTCGTAACCATTTCCACTTTAGCACATTGTTCTGATTGGAGCATGTACTCCTCCATGATTCCCGAAGGCGATAACTAACTCCCTCAACTTGCTGACATTGAGGGAGAGGTTATTGTCCTGACACCATGTTACTAAGTTCTCTATCTCCTTCCTGTACTCCGTCTCGTCATTGTTCATGATCTGGCCCATCACAGTGGTGTCATCTGCAAATTTTTAGTTGGAGCTGGAAAGAGTGCAGAGAAGATTTACGAGGATGTTGCCAGGACCAGAGGAGCTGAGCTATAGGGAGAGGTTCGGCATGCTATGACATTGTTCTTTGGAGTGTGGGAGGCTGAGGGTGATCTTATGGAAGTGTATAAAATCATGAAGGGAATAGATACTAAGCGGAATGCACAATCTTTTACCCAGTCTAGGGGAACCAAAATCCAGAGGATATAAGTTTAGGGTACGATTTAGGGTAAGATGGGCAAGATAGGAACCCGAGGGGAACCCTTTTCGCTCAGAGGGTGAAGGGTATATGGAACGAGCTGCCAGATGAGGTAATTGCAGCAGGTTCTATAACAACATTTAAAAGACACTTGGACAAGTACATGGATAGGAAAGGTTTAGAGGGATAAATGGGGAAAATGGGATTACCTCAGATCTGGCATTTTAGTTGGCATAGATGATTTGGCTAAAGGCCTGGTTACATGCTGTATGACTCTATGACTGAGTTAGAGCAGAATTTGACCATACAGTCGTGAGTGTATAGGGAGTATAGTGGGGACTGAGATGCATCCTTGTGGGGCTCAGACAATAGACAATAGGTGCATGAGTAGGCCATTCGGCCCTTCGAGCCAGCACCGCCATCAATGTGATCAGGTGTTGACTATTATTGCGGAGGAAATGTTGTCACCTATCCTCACTGATTGTGGTCTGTGGGTCAGAAAGTCAAGGATCCAGTGGCACACAGTGGTGCAGATTCCTAGGTCCAGGAGTCTGGAGATGAGTTTAGATGGGATTATTGTGGTTAAGATGACAAATAGGCATCTAACCTAGGAATCATTGTCTAGGTGTTCCAGTGATAAGTTTAGGGCCATGGAGATGGTGTCTGCTGTGGACCTGTTGCGACCGTAAGCAAACCACTGTGGATCAATGCTGGAGTTAAGGACCTGTCCCACTTAGGCGATTTTTTAGGCGACTGCTGGCGACTGTCATAGTAGGTCGCTGAAAAAACGGCGACTGGACCCCCCTACGACAATGTCTATGACAAGCTACAACAACCTACCTCCTAGTCGACATCATGCCACGACAAGCTACCGACAACCGGCGACCCATTAGGCCGTCCACCTATGACCACACCTACGGCAACCTATTATCACACAGGCGACAACCTACGACAACCGGAGTCAACCTACCTACACTCGCGACAAGCTATGACAAGCTACGACCCTGTCAGCGACAACTGAAGACAATTCTGTCGCTGGTACCTGTCGCCGTTTGACGTAGGTTGACGTAGGTAGTCGCGAATGGAATTCACCGAAGTCAGCACCGGCGACAACCTACGTCACCTGGCAACAACCTATGATAGCACCTACATCAGGAGAAGTCAAGCTACGCTCATTGGCGTCAACCCACTGTTGCCGAAAATTTTTGAACATGTTGAGAATCCAGCATCGACCAGAAAGACGCTACAATTCTTTGGGCGACTGAGGAGACTATTCACGACCATACAGGCGACATCCCGGCGACCATGTGGCGACAGCCTAGTCCCCTGTAATCGCCTAAAAAAAAAAAGCCTAAGTGGGACAGGCCCTTGAATGTGCGCCATCACCAGTCTTTCAAAGCACTTAGTTTTTTAGTTTAGTTTAGTTTAAAGATACAGGGCAGAAACAGGCCCTTTGGCCCACCGAGTTTACACTGACCAGCGATCCCCGCACATTAACACGAACCTACACACACTAGGGACAATTTACACTTATACCAAGTATACAAACCCAAGCCAATTAACCTGCAAACCTGTACGTCTTTGGAGTGTGGGAGGAAACCGAAGATTTTTGAGAAAACCCATGTGGTCACAGGGAGAACGTATAAACTTCATACATACTGCACTTGTAGTCGGGACCGATTTTGGGTCTCTGGCGCTGCAAGCGCTGTAAGGTAGCAACTCTACCACTGCGCCCCTGTGGCAGGGCTGCATGCACTGTGATAAGACAGCATCTACCGTACCGCACTTCATGATGGTGAATGTCAAAACCACTGGATGGTGGTCAATAAGGCTTGTTCCCTTACTTTTCTTTGGCTCTGGGATGATAGTTGTCTACCAGAAACAGACCTTAGAATAGAGTAGTGAGAGATTAGAAATGTCTGTGAATTAGAAAAGCTCTGCCAGCTGGCCCGCACAGGTCCTGAAGACACAGTCAGAGACTGCATCCAGACCATTTGCTTTCCGTGGATTCACTCTGAGAAAGGCAGATCTTATATCTGCCACGGTGACAGTACTGGCACACCTGAGACAGGCAGGTCGGGTGACATTCCTCCATCAGCCTTCTGTTCAAAACGGGCATAGAATGCATTGAGTTCATCGGGGAGGGACCCATTTTTGCCAGCAATGAGCATAGTGTTAGGTCTGTATGTACAATGTTGAAGCAATGGCAGTGAAACAGGGTGTTTCATAGTGAGACTAGAGCACTCAGCTTTGACTGAATGCAGAGTGAGACACCGTGCATGGTGTTGAGTTCGAACTGGAGTGAGACTGTTTACCGTGATGCATCTCAACATTCTTGGGAGACACTGTGGTGGGACATCATGCACTGTGGCAGGGCTGCATGCACTGTGGCAGAGCTGCAGGTACTGTAGCAGGACAGCATGTACAGTCAGCCATGATCATATTGAATGGCGGTGCAGACTCAAAGGGCCGAATGGCCTACTCCTGCACCTATTTTCTATGTTTCTATGTACCATGGTTGGATGGTACACACTGTAGTGAGAAGGAGTGTCATTCTTCTCCAGAAATGTTGTCTAACCTGCTGAGTTACTCCAGCTTTTTGTGTCTATAATATGTTAGTGATGTTGTGCTGGGTAAAATACATAAGTATCCTATTTGAATCTGTTAATGAAGGCGCACTAATTGTCCTATTTGACAAACCCGTAATGACATAGTCATTGTCAAAGACAGAACATGTACACATGCTGGACATTAATAAGCATGACCGTAACTTATTCAATGTTTCTATTCAGAGAGGTTGACTGATATTTCCTACCCACATAAAGAGCTGTTAGCTTAATCGCCGTTTTGAAAGACCTTCTTTATGTACACCTGTTGGTAACAAGATAACAGCTGAGTCTACATTACAGCTTAATCAAATCTAAAGCTTTATTTATACCGAGCCAAACTGTGTTGAGTGTTTAATTATGCTCAGAGAAATTTAGCAGATGTGCTACATGTATACTTATGGCCAACTCAACTAAATATTCACTACGTCTTAAATCTACTTGAGAAGGTTCTGGGAGAACCAAGTGCATATCGACCCCCTTGAAGCAAGTGAATACTTAGTACACGTGAAAATACATTTTCCTCTTGTTTTATTTGTCTAGATGGTAATCGGGGGCTGGTAATTATAAGATGCATGGGGGAATGTGTGGGAATTTTGGTTTAATATCCATTCAAACTTATTAATGACCATCCACTAGGGTAAGGCCTGCTTCTAAAATGTTTTAGCAGTACTCACTGCAAACTCACAGCCCAGACAAACACAATCAAATTTTAACTTTTTTTGGCTATCATCAGGATCTTTGTCCCAAAGTGTAGCTGCTGCACTTTATTCTGGCTCTTTGAAGAAATATTAGATCGGTGCAGAGAATTGAACCTCTGACCTCTGTGGTGGAAGAACCAGTGGCGGTTGGGGAATGTTATTTTCCTCCCCATCACCCATTCCTCCCCCCCCTCCCCCCCCCCCCCCCCATTCTCCCCCCACAATTATTGGAGATTTGTCTGTTTTTTTCTGGGTCAGGGATTAGAACAAAAATTGGCTGCAGCTAGTTTGTTCACTTCACTTAGTTCCCAACCACAGTTGTGCAGTTACATTGAGAATGTCCTTGCCATTGTGTGCACTGCCAGAAAGCTTTCCATCTCTGACCGCTGAACCCTCACCTAATTTATTGTGTCTGGGATCAACTTGGCCAAATGTGATCTTTGACACCCACCCTTGCCCCTAAGACATAACTCTCAGCAGTGTAGTCTGAGGGCACATCTGAGTCTGATCTCTGGCAATCCTGTACAACTCAATATAATTTGTTGTCTGCTGTGTTGACCTCATTTTATTTCTGTTGCCCTGCTGTCTCATTGTTGAATGTCTCAGACCAAGAACTGTTAGTGTGAACAGAGAATCACGCACGAATGCGGTGGAGCAAGAGGCCACAATGATTATGCCTCTTTAAAAAGGTTATCCAAATTACGTGTTGACATACGATCAAAAGCAATTAGAATCAGCAATATACCATTCAGCCAGATCATACCTGTAAGCTCATGGCTGATCTTTTACCCCAGAAAACATCCTGCACTAAGCCGATATTCCTTAATTCCCTTAGGGGTTCTGTTTCCTTGAAATATCATAGAGAAGTTAAAATTCTCCTGAACCATATATTTAATCCCATAGCATCGGCTGGATGGTATGAATATTAGATTAAATTATACATTCCTGTTCTCAACATAATCAGATGCACTGTACAAATATTCACTGTTACATTCCTATCAAAGAGCACCGAAATTGCGGTAAAGCAAACATGATACGGATATAGACACAAAAAACTGGAGGAACTCAGTGGGTCAGACAGCATCTCTGGAGAAAAGGAATAGGCGACCACAGGAGATGCAACATCTGTCCCTATACCTCCACCCTCGACTCTGTCCAGGGACCCCGACAGTCCTTTCAGATTAGGCAGAGGTCCACTTGCACCTCCTCCAACCTCATCTACTGTATCCGTTGTTCAAGGTGTGGACTCTTATACATCGGCGCGACCAAACATAGACTGGACGATCGTTTCGCTGAACACTTTCGCTCAGTCCGCCTGGGCCTACCTGATGTCCCGGTTGCCAAATACTTTACTTCCCCTTCCCATTCCCACACTGACCTTTCTGTCCTGAGCCTCCTCCATTGTCAGGTTGGAGGAACTGCACCTCACATTTTGCTTAGGCAATTTACAACCCAGTGGTATTGATCTTGATTTCTCTAGCTTCAAGTAACCCTTGCAACTATCTCTCTCCATCCCTCCCCCATACAAGTTGCTGTATTAGCTTCAAAGTCGTCTTGTTGAGTCTCATTGTCTGTAACTCATTTTCGCCTAGACCACAGTTAACAAAGGGCCTGTCTCCTTTATCTTCAATACTTTTTTTGCATATCTTTTCTTTCATTTGTTCTATATCTCTCTATAACACCATCTTTATCTCTCGTTTCCCTTTTCTGTGACTCTCAGTCTGAAGAAAGGTCTTGACCCGAAACATTACCTATTCCTTTTCTACAGAGGTGCTGTCTGACCCGCTGTTTCTCCAGCTATTTATGTTAATCTTCGGTTTAAACCAGCATCTACATTTCCTTCTTACACATGATATGGACATGTCTGACTTTATATGATACTAGATCAAGTGCGGACCCGTTGGGTCACGTTCCCCCAACGCAATATTGCACCAAACTGTGCATGCGCGGCTGATGGGCCCGCACTTTCCGTTGGCGGCGGAAATTAAGTTAAAGTAAATAAAGTGAATAGAGGACCCGTGGAGGCGTTTATAAAATAGAACAAAATTCACCCTTGGAGCCGTTGGGTCCCTGTTGTGAGGCCAGGCAAGTACTTGCAGAAAAAAAAATTGCCGATCTGAAAATTGGCAAAGACCCCAACTGCGCATGTGCGGATACCGGGCCTACTGCGCAGGCGCGGGGAGACACCATTATTTTGTGTCACTGCCATGACACTGGTGCCATTTTCAATTATGATGCGGCTAACAGGCCTCCCCCAAATATGTAGGCACGGCCGGCAAGTCGGGTGCTGTTTCAAGTTAATTTAAGTTTAAATGTCAATAATTTGAAAAATAAATCATCAATCTGAACGAAACTTGGCTAATGCACATCACAGGACAATGGTGAGTAAGGTGGGCCTAAAATTGTAGCGCTATCATATATAAGTGTGTGTGTGTGTGTGTGTGTGTATATATATATATATATATATATATATATGTGTGTGTGTGTGTGTGTATATATATATATATATATATACACATATATGTATACGAACAAACAAACAAACAAAATAAACAAGATGAGAGTTTTAGTAATATACTAGACT
>CM075977.1:167231608-167281709 GCA_038087875.1 Malacoraja senta | reverse complement strand
GGATGTTGCCTGAACCACTGAGCTACTCCATCACTCTGTGTCTTTTTTTTGTTAACCTGCATCTGCAGTTCCTTGCATCTGTTTTGTCAGATCAGGTACTAAGTTGGTTCCAATCATATATAAGTGGAAGGAAGCACTTTGTTAGCCTTGAGGACTATGTGTCACAGCTGCATGATATACCCTTTGGTGTAGCACAAGGTAGCTCGCTGCCTTGGCCCGTTACTCTTTTCCTTGTATATGCTGCCGCTAGGAGGAGTTATCAGACAGCATAATGTACATTTTCTAAGTTATGCCGATGATACTCAGTTATACCTCTCTGTCGAAACCCACTGATGCAAATGCCTTCTTTGACCTCCTGCCTATTTTCCATTGAAAAATGGATGAATGCTAACTTTCTTACACTCAACAATGACAAGACAGAAATGTTATTACTTGGATCAAAACCCAAGAGAGAGATGTGACTCGGTAAACTGGGAAATTTGACTGCCTATGTCAAACAAGAAGTCACAAGCCTGGGAGTAAAAATTGACAATGATCTTAATTTAAAATCTCACATAAATAAGGTAACAAAAGTGTGCTTTCTATTGCTAAATATTGCTAAAGTACGGCCTTTCTTAACTAAACATGACTGTAAAAATCTCATACATGCTTTCATATCAAGCAGACTTGATTACTGTAATGCCGTATTTACTTAAAAATCCACCAACAAATTACACCTCATTCAAAATGCCGCAGCACGGCTCTTAACAAACAACAAGAAAAGGCAACATATCACCCCAGTATTATACTCCCTTCATTGGCTCCCTGTGAGATCCAGGATAGATTATAAAGTCCTCCTTCTTGTTTATAAAGCCCTAAATGGCTTAGGAGCAGCATATTTTACACAGTCCCTCCTTCTCTATGTCCCAACTCGAGCGCTCAGGTCTTCGGATGCCGGCCTGTTAGTCTCTCAATGCTGCAGCAATAAGAAAATTGGTGAAGCAGCCTTTTTCAATTACGCCCCCAAGCTGTGGAATACCTTACCCAGGGCTATGAGAGATGCCCACTCAGTTGACATTTTTAAACAGCAGCTAAAAACTTATCTTTTCAATCAAGCTTTTAACTGACTTTAATTCTACTGATGACATTGTAAAAATGACCTTTATTCTCTGGTATTTATCTCAGCATACCCTTCAGCAGATTGTGTGCTCATATAGTATATGGGACTCTGTATTTGACCTCAGTGTTTTTGTTTTTTGTCCTTTTACACTCTCAATTTTTATTTTTTATTTTATATCTATATGATTAAAAGTCTCATCTTGACCACTTCCTGTCTGCGCTGTATATTGATTTTAGAAAAAACGCTACCATATATCGCTATGATTTTTGGCCATCTTACTCACAGTCCTCCTCCGTTGAGCAGGCCCCGAGGATTTTTCCCGTCGATGAAAAATAAAAAAAGTTATGAGTGTTTAAAAACACTGAGATCCTCTCGCCTGTCAATCGCCTCGATGAAGGTAACGCCCCTTCCGGGGAGTGGGGGATGGGGCCAGGACTATTAAACCCCGGATGCCTGGATGTTGCAAGATCGCAAGGGAGAGGCCACGACTCTCATTCTATGCTGTGAATCAACTGAACTGTGAGTCTGCAATGTACTAGCAATAAATGATTTGTTAGCCCTTAATGACAATGCCATGAGTTGATTGGCCTGCTGCCCTGCCTGTGCTTGAAACTTCAATGCTTTATTAGGTCTGACTGTATATGGAAGGAATAAATGCTTTATTAGGTCTGACTGTGTTTGGAAGGAATAAATACTTTATTAGGTCCGACTGTGTTTGGAAGGAATAAATGCTTTATTAGGTCCGACTTTGTTTAGTTCAAAAGTCCCGCTCATTTCGTGACTCCGCTTAATGGACAGGTTGCGCTGATTGCATAATTTCCGGTGAGTGCAGAGGTCATGCTGATTGCGTAATTTCCGGTAAGTGCAGAAGTCACGCTGATTGCGGAAGTGCCGCTGACTGCGGAAGCCCCAAAGTGGAGAGGCCACACTCAGCCGTGTGAGTATTCAAGAAGGTTCACTGCCATATATATGGTGTGTAAGTCAGTGAGTGTTTGTGTGTGTGTGTGTGTGTGTGTGTGTGTGTGTGTGTGAGTGTCTGTGTGTGTGTGTGTGTGTGTGAGTGTGTGTGTGTGAGTGTCTGTGTGTATGTGTGTGTGTGTGACTGTGTGTGTGTGAGTGTCTGTGTGTGTGTCTGTATGAGTGTGTTTATGAGTGTATGTGTGTGTGTATGTATGTGTGCGTGCATGTGTGTATGTGTTTGTGAGTGTATGATTAATAACAGAAAAATTATCTGAAAAATGAAAGGAAAATAAAGAAAATGTTTTCATGTATAGATGTGAGATGATGTATTCACTACAACAATGACAATGAGAGAAAGTGATTGAAAGAAAGTTTTAGAGAAAGAGAAAGTAGGTATTTGGGCAAATCAACCTCTTTTGCCTGTTCCAATGGAATCGTGTTGAATTTAAAACAAGGCTTTGTCAAGGGTGCCTGTCAAAGAATGGATTATAACAATGAGCTCCAGTAATCATAGCACAGGCTCAATCGACTAAATTACCTTTGCCTGGAATTAATGAAAACAAAACTACCATGTTAAGTGTAATTATAGTGGTGTGCACAACAGCTAAAGATAAATTATTTTAAATTGATAATAGAATGAACATATTATTGACCAAAAAAGAGGAAATTAAGTAAGTGATTGAAGTAGAATTTTCTGAAGAATTATCTGTTGCTGTAAATACTATTATATTTAAGGAAATAAATGTCATGGCAAAAATAAATAAATAGAAAGTAAATACGATACGATACGATAGAACTTTATTTATCCCAGTCGGGAAATTGATCTGCCAACAGTCATAAAATACAAGATACATCGAAGATGAAATTAAAGTGATGAGTGGAAAGGATTAGTATGTGCAAAGATTGGGGAGGGGGGAGGATAGTCAGTCTACCCCATGACAGAGGGGGGAGGAGTTGTACAGTTTGATAGCCACAGGGAAAAAGGATCTCCTGCGGCATGCAGTACTGCTTCTTGGTGGAATCAGTCTGTTGCTGAAGGTACTCCTCAAGTTGATCATTGTGTCATGGAGAGGGTAAGCTGTATTGTCCAAGATGCTCCACAGTTTGAGAAGCATCCTCCCTTCCAAGAGCACCTCTCATAAATCAATCACAATCAATCACAATCACAATAATACTTTATTAGCCAAGTATGTTTTGCAACATACGAGGAATTTCATTTGCCAAGTCAGTCATACAAATGAAAAGCAACGGGACACACAAAACACACCAGCTCTGTACTGTCCTCACCTCTGGGGTGTGCTCTTTAATTGCTGCCTGGAGGCAGGAAGAAGCAGCACCGCGGTATGGTCGGATTTACCGAAGTGAGGGCGAGGGATAGAGCGATGGGCATTCTTGATGGTGGTGTAGCAGTGGTCGAGGGTGTTTGGTCCTCTGGTGCAGCAGGAGACATGTTGGTGGAAGTTAGGGAGTGATTTCTTCCGGTTTGCCTTATTGAAGTCCCCAGCAATGGTGGTAAATGCCTCGGGGTAAGACGTCTGGTGTTTGTTGACCACGGCGTGCAGCTCCTCCAGTGCCAGACGGACGTCTGCCTGGGGTGGGATGTAGACTGCGGTCAGGATGATGGAGGTGAATTCCCTCAGAAGGTAGAAGGGATGACACTTCACCACCAGATGTTCGAGGTGTGGAGAGCAGGAGTTGGACAGGATTGCCACGTCTGAGCACCACGCAGAGTTGACCATGAGGCAGACGCCCCCTCCTCTCCCTTTCCCAGATACCAGTGTACGGTCCATACGGTGGCTGGAGAACCCTTCAGGCTGGACTGCTGAGTCTGGGGAGCTGGGGGTGAGCCATGTCTCTGTAAAACAGAACACAGAGCATTCCCTCAGCTCCCTTTGATAAAGCAGTTTTGCCCTTAAGTCCTCCACTTTATTTTCAAGGGACTGTACGTTGGCCAGTAGGATAGTAGGGAGAGGGGGTCGAAGTCCCTGCGCTTCAGTCTGACCTGAAGTCCTGCCCGCCGGCCACGGTTCCGGACACAATGGAGGCTTCCCCTTTGTTTCCAGGTGCAATTCCAGGTGCAATTGGATCCTCGACTTCCTTATTCTCAGACCACAGTCTGTTCATATTGGTGGAAATGTGTCAGACTCGATAACAATCAGCACAGGAGCACCTCAAGGCTGCGTGCTCAGCCCCCTGCTGTACTCACTCTATACTCATGACTGCATAGCCGGCCATAGTGCGAACTCGATCATCAAGTTCGCTGACGACATCACTGTTGTGGGACGTATCACTGATGGGGATGAGTCAGAGTACAGAAGAGAGATCGAGCAACTGTCCATATGGTGCCAGCACAATAACATGGCCCTCAACACCAGCAAAACCAAGGAACTGATTGTGGACTTTGGAAGGAGTAGGATGGGGACCCACAGTCCCGTTTATATCAATGGGTCGATGGTTGAAAGGGTCAAGAGCTTTAAATCCCTGGGCGTGCACATCTCTGAAGATCTTTCCTGGTCCGAGAACACTGATGCTACTATTAAGAAAGCACATCAGCGCCTCTACTTCCTGAGAAGATTACGGAGAGTAGGTTTGTCAAGGAGGACTCTCTCTAACTTCTACAGGTGCACAGTAGATAGCATGCTGACCGGTTGCATCGTGGCTTGGTTCGGCAACTTGAGCGCCCTGGAGAGGAAAAGACTACAAAGAGTACTAAACACTGCCCAGTCCATCATCGGCTCTGACCTCCCTTCCATCGAGGGGATCTATCGCAGTCGCTGCCTCAAAAAGGCTGGCAGTATCATCAAGGACCCACACCATCCTGGCCACACACTCATCTCCTTGCTACCTTGAGCCTGAAGACTGCAACGACCAGGTTCAGGAATATCTCCTTCCCCACAGCCATCAGGCTATTAAACTTGGCTCGGACAAAACTATGAACATTAATAGCCCATTATCTGTTATTTGCACTTTATCAGTTTATTTATTCAAGTGTGTATATATATATATATATATTTTTTTAAATTATTTTTATTAGAAGTACGGTAAATGACAGTAATACACAACACTTATATCTTAATACATTTTTTATACCGCTTCATTTTTTTGAGCTTTAAGAGAAAGATAGTAGTAAGAAAAGTAAAGAAAGTGCGCAAGAGTCGTGAAGTGCAAGAGAGTGTTGGGAAAAGAAAGCCCCTCAGAAAAGAAGTTAGAGAAGGAAGTAAAGTAAGAAAGTAGGCCCTAGAAAAGAAAGAAAAAGAAAGTAGGAACAATCGCAGAAAGGGGACTACCAACCAAGTCTGTTTTTGTTGTTTTACCTCCCATTACCAGGTCCTGATACCATTTCTTTATTTATTTATTTTTAAAATTACTATTGCACCTCATGCTTGTAATAGGTCCAGAAACGTAGACCACGTCTTTTGGAATTGGTCTGCTTTACCTGCTAAGAGGAATCTCATCTCTTCCAGATGTAATGTTTAAAACATATTTGATGTCCACATTTTTATTGTTGGTGTGGGCGCATTTTTCCAGAATTTAAGTATGAGCTTTTTTCCCATTATTAGCCCGTAATTGAATAAATTCTTCTGATACACGTTTAATTCAGGGATACCTTCCGATATTCAAAAAATGATCCATTCTGGTTTTGGTACCAGTTTTATTTTAATTAATTTTGAAAAAATATCAAATATTTCATACCAGAATATTTGGATTTTTGTACAAAAAAACAAAAGAATGCGCTATGGTAGCTTCTTGACATAGACATTTATCACAGATTGGTGAAACATTAGGAAAGATTTTATTTAATTTAGTTTTTGAATAATATAGTCTATGTAATGTTTTGAATTGGATGAGCGTATGTCGTACGTTGATCGAACATTTATGCACCTGTAGTAAATGGTTATCCCAGCTCTCTTTTGAAATTTTTATAGCTAATTCTTGTTCCCAGTCTCTTCTAATTCCATCTGTTGTGGGTATTTCTATGTTTAAAATGATATTATATAAGTACGATATTAGGTTAGTTGATTCCGCCTTTGTCTTCATTGCTTCATCTAGTAAGTCGGAAGGCATATTATGATAGTCTTTTGTGTATTTTTTCAGATAATCACGAATTTGTAGATATTTAAAATATTGGTTATTTTTCAAATTATATTTCAGTTGTAGTTGTTGAAATGATAGTAATTTTCCCAATTCATACAGATCTTCGAGCGTTTTGATTCCCATTCTTTCCCATTGTATAAATGATTTGTCTATGGTTGAAGGTTTAAACGATGGGTTATTAACTATTGGTATTGAGAGAGATAGGTTTCTTAATTTTAGATTCTGTTTTATTTGTTTCCATGTTCTAATTGTGCTATATATAATTGGATTTTTATTATAATTTTTATTATTCAAATTTATTGGAGAGAGAATAATCGCTCCTATATTACTCAGGGAGCAGTCCCCTTTTTCCATTACAATCCAGTCCGCCTGCTGGGCAGAATTGTCCAGCAGGTGAATCATATTTTTAATATTTACTGCCCAATTATAATACATAAAGTTAGGGAGCGCTAGACCCCCCAACTCTTTTAGTTTATTAAGGTGTGCTCTTTGTATTCTATGGGATTTATAATCCCATATAAAATTTGTAATGTTAAGTGTGTATATATTTATATAATGATATATGGACACACTGATCTGTTTTGTAGTCAATGCCTTCTATGTTCTGTTGTGCTGAAGCAAAGCAAGAAATTCATTGTCCTATCAGGGACACATGACAATAAACTCACTTGAACTTGAACTTGAACTTGAACATTTTAGCATAAACATCCATCACAGTGACTCCTCCACATTCCTCACTGTGATGGAAAGCGAAAAAATATTCAATCTCTTCCTTTGCTCTCCCGCGGTCGGGCGCCTCGAGCCCTCCGTTGACGGGATGATCTTGACTACCATAACTGGCGGCGGGCCCTCCGCGTTGAGGCGGTCAGCTCCTGCATCGGGGGGATGCAGCTCCCCCGCGCCAGACGATCGAACCCCGCTTCGGGGCTGGTTGAACCTTCTGCGACATTGGAGCTCCCGTGGCCTCTCCCGAGACTGCGAGCTCTCGATGTAAAGTCCGCAGGCCGCGGTTGGAGCAATCCCAGGCAAGGGATCGACTCTGATGTAAGTCCACGCCCCGCGGTGTGGCCCAAGGTCAGTCCGAGGAAGCATCCAGCTCCAACAATGGTAGGCCGCAGAGCGACCGGAGAATCGAAAATTAATCGCATCTCTGGCAAAGTAAGAAACTGAAAAAAGGGTTCCCCTCCCCCCACATAAAACAAACCGGAGAACATTTACACAAATTTTAACACACACTAAAAATAAAAAAAGACCAAAAAACAGACTGTTGGCGGGGATGCCAATCGTGCGGCGCCCCCCAGGACAGAGCCATAGAAACATAGAAAATAGGTGCAGGAGTAGGCCATTCGGCCCTTTGAGCCAGCCCCGACATTCATTATGATCATTGGCTGATCATCAAAAATCTGTTACCCGCTCTTGCTTTCTCCCCACATCCCTTGATTTTGTTAGCCCTAGTAAGATTAAATGAGAACTTACCAGTTTGAAGTTTGATCTTTATTTTATGAGGAGTTACGATGAGGGATTACGTGAAAACCCCGCCAGCCCGCACGCGCATCAATCTTCAAAGCAGCGGTTCGAGAAAGTAGAACTACCAGCTGATCCTTATGAGAGAGGGTTGGGAGCGGAGGGCACGTAATCCCTCATCGTAACCCATGCGCTATGCAATGACTGGACCCATTGCGCTGAACCAGTGCCATGAGCATAACCACTTGTAAGTGAGTTTGACCAAGGACAGGGATGACGCTGGAGCCCATCAACAACAGCACAATGTTAACATCCCATATCTCTGCGTACCTGGGCCTGGGAGGTTTGAGTTGAAGATACCCTTCATGAATCTGGATATCAGAGGGTGAGACCCAACAGAGTGGGTCCCGCTCCTTGCAGAAATATGATGAGAAGGCACGTTTGGCACAGTTAATGGTACTATGACTAATTTTATGTCAAAGACCCATTCGAAAATGAACTCCCGGTCGTCAGTATCCGTGCCGTATATATGTCAACGAATTGATTTATCATGCATTGGATGGTTGCCCGAGTCACGGGCTGAACCAGCAATACTAGTTAGAATTAACCATATAAGGTTCTATATCATTCCCCACATCAGCGGGAACCATGGCTGCATAGGACAGTCACTACAAAAAATGCCTGTAGCGGGATTACTGAATATTTGCAAGACCCGACTGATGAGGCAAAATGGAGGAAGGCAAACCTCCCCAGTGTAGTGAGAGTGCATCTATCGCCACTGCCATGCCACCTATATATATATATATATATATATATATATATATATATATATATATATATATATATATTCTACTGGTGATTGAGCCTGGATGCAAAATCTCGATCTTAGTGTTCCATGAGTCACCAAGTCATTAAATACTTAGTGATCCAACATCCATTCTGTTTTGACATTGATTTTACATGATGATACACCAGTGCCAAATGAGGTTAGGTAAACCATCCCCGGATACTTTGACTTGATTGCACCCATGTGATTAACATATGACACCACTAAAGTGTATCAACTTGGACTTGAACATGCTGATTATGCATATTCGCACAACCCTTAACCCATAGAATGCACCTAGTGTCTAAAGGTGGTTGATACCATAGAACTGAAGAATGGGTAACTCATGCAAATCCCATCACCTCCATAACTAGAGATAAAGGACAATAAAGGAAATCTTGAATCTTGAATCTTGTATTAGTAATTTCCCATCTTTAAGCACTCGCATCAGTTTGTAATATAACTGAAGATACTGACGAAAAGTTAGTGGAGCAATGCTGAATACTGTTCGTCCACCATAGTGACTTTCATGGAGGTAAATAACGAGACCTACTTACCAGCGTCTCTAACTCCAGGTCCCTTACCTTTGCTGGAGTTCCAGCGAAATTTCATTCGCAGACTCTGTCCATGTTGTCATTTCCATTAGATCGCTGATGCTGCTGGCCAACTTTTCTTGTATTGGCTAGTCCGTCACTGACGGAGCAGCAATTTTAGAGGCAAAGCACCGTTTTCCCTCATGCGATTGTCGTGCATTATGCGTTAAGCATGGGACCCCCGCACAGTCATATTCGGGTTCCTGTTTGGAGTCAATCCATACTAACCTTAGACACTCTTTTAGAGTGGGAGTAATTGCACCTGAACCAGGTGTCACCATCCGTCTCCTCAATTTGTCTGTGCATGCCTCTGTACCAAGCATGTTTTGCGACTCCATCTCCCATGGTCTTATAATATATATGGCTCCATCTTCATCCTTTATACATCCGAATGGGAGGACTTATGCCCTGAACCAGGGGCTGCCTCAGGCCTGTGTGCATGTATTTTAGCACCATCTCCATCACTGTGCTCAACCGAGTGGGAGGAATGGCAACCCTGAACCAGGCATTGCTTCAGGCACATGTGCATACTCCTGTAGCACTCTCTCCACCACTCCGTCATTTGAGTGGGAGGAAATTTGCAACCCTGAACCAGGAGCTGCTGCCTGCCATGCCTTTAGATGGAGCGTTCTTTGACCGCGACGAATCGCAATCTTGTCTGACATAGATGCCCAAGACTTGGCACTCATTCTGAGTTGGGGTTGTCAGGTTGCTTCCTTCAGCAGCCGCCAGGATTAGCTGTGCAAACGATGCTCCGTTGGTATCCTCATTCCCCAAACAGGCTGCACGTGCTAGTGACTCCGAATCCTGCTCCTTTCCGATGCCAATGCAGTATACAGGGAAGGACTGGAGCGCCTCTGGTCCCCTTATGTCAGACATAGTGGGAGAAATGCTGGAACAAAAACCTGCCAGTTATTGGTCATGGGCAAAGACGTTTACATGAATGAAGACGCCCATCCCAGTTAAATCAGAGATTTGATTACTTTATTGATATGAATAATTGGCGTTTTGGGGAAGAATCTTCCACAGTCCCTTAATGAGCGGAATTACCATGACACCACCATGTATAGCTCGCACAGGTGACTAATAGGTATAGCTCAACAAGGCTTTCCAAGCCAGTGATCTAGACCGCCATGGCAGGTCCGATTCTACTACACAATTTGTTGGTGTAAGTGAAAATAAAATTATCTCTTGGTTATGATAGTCACAACGTGACCTAGTGGCAACTAAATAAATGACCACCCTGTATAGCCATACTTTAAAAAAACAAAACACTATAACTAGACCACACAACCCATGTTGCGGAAATCCAGACTCATGTACCTGCATAGATACCGGTGGTCTTGAGGTAAGCCCAAAGGCCCCTGATGTAGGTCCCATTCCCGTCCTTGATTTGGAGGGTAGAACTGCCGAGGTGCGTGGATAGTATATTTCCCCTGAAGGCCAGCTTGGGCCTAGGCCTGAAGACCTCTGCCCACAGAATCAGTTCCCTGGCTGCTACTAGCTTTAGAAAAAACTACTGCCATAGGAGACGTAAGGGTGATGTAGCCGTTAGTAACGTGAGGGGAACTCTGGTCCCCCCCCGGGTATACTGGAATCTAATGTAGAATGTGCATTGGACACACTTCCGGGGTTGGGGTCAGACACACACTGACCCTTGCACTCCTCTCCACTGAGGGGAGATTGGAAAGCAGCCCTGAAAAGAGGTGCTGCCGCAGTCCCCCGAGGACCTGCGCTGATATGGCCCTGATCCGTGGACCATATCAGGATGTGTAGAACGTCCGTGAACGTACCGTAATGACGGAGGGGAACCCTCCTGGCCGGCCTCGTCCAGCCCAAGCCTCTCTGACTCCATATAGTTGCCCTCCTTTTGGGCTGCCGAAGTCGGGGTCGCTGACCGTACTGTCAGCGAGTCGGAATGCGGACCCGATGGCCATCGGCTACTCACTCTACCGTGAACCGTAGCCGGCATCACCCGTGGTCTAAAGTACCCCGCGGCCCGAATTAAAATTCCTCGGGAGTCGCTGACCGCACTGTCAGCGACTCGAGCAGCAACCCCAACGGCCACCCGCTACCCGCATACCGCGGTCCGAAGCCGGCATCCCCGCGGTCCAATTGGTTTCCCCGCTGTCCGACCGGGTTACCGTATGCAATATCCCACAGGAAACTCTGCGAGAAGAGTTTCCTGGAACGAAGGACAACCTAAAAACTAAGTTTAAAACGTACCTGTAGGCTTTTAAACTTACCGGTGGAGGAGCAGCGCGCCTGCCCAGCCGGTCGCTGCGCCATGCGTCGACGTAATGATGCGCATGCGGGCTGGCGGGGTCTTCACTTAGTCACTCACGTGACTCCGAAGTAAAACTATATCTAATTCAGTCAGCCTACCTGATGAGCTTGTTCATCCTGTTGGCATCTGCAGCCTTTGCCCTGCTGCCCCAGCACATAACAGTGAAGAAGATGGCACTGGCTACCACCGATTGGTAGAATATCTGCAGCATCTTACTGTAGACGTTGAAGGAGCGGAGCTTTCTCAAAAAGTACAGGTGGCTCTGTCCCTTCTTGTACAGAGCCTCAGCGTTCCTGGACCAGTCCAGTTTACTGTCCAGGTACACTCCAAGGTATTTGTACTCCCTGATGAACTGCATATCCACACCATTGATGGAGGCAGGGGACAGGGGTGTTCCTCCATTCCTAAAGTCCACCACCAACTCCTTAGTCTTGTTGGTGTTGAGCTGCAGGTGATTCAGCCCAAAACAGAAAGGAAAAGAAAGAGAAGAAAGAAAGAAATGGAGAAAATAAAAGATACAGAACAATAAAAGATTGATAGATAGATAGATTGAAAGAAAGTTTAAGAGTAAGAACGAAATAAACCTAAAGGCTAGAAGGTTTGTCGGTAGGCAAATCAAAATGTTTCTGTGTAATCCACGGGGTGGGTGCTGGTGTAGAGAGGGAAGAATTGATGCTTAAAGATGTACTGAGCTTCCTTTTAAATTGAAAAGTCAAGGCCTGTGGCACAGACCTTGCAAAAGATTTTTAAAAAGCAGTTGAAAATGAAGAAGTAACGCTGGAAAGGAAATTGTAATGATGTAAGTTCACACAATGTAGTGACAAGCAATAATCGTCAACTGCTAAACTGAAGTACAAATGTTGTTAAAGACACAAGATAATGACTTGTTAGGCAAGTCAGAAACCCAGTAGCAAATTTGAATTTTGAACATTGGGATTTGTTGTAAACCAACCCTGAATGTAAAGGATAGATACAAAATGCTTGAGTAACACAGCATCTCTGGTGAGAAGGAGTGGGTGGGGTTTCGGGTCAAGACCATTCATGCCCCGAAACGTCACCCATTATCTGTTATCTGCACTTTATCAGTTTATTTATTCATGTGTGTATATATTTATATTATGGTATGGACACACTGATCTGTTTTGTAGTAAATGCCTACTATGTTCTGTGTGCTGAAGCAAAGCAAGAATTTCATTGTCCTATCAGGGACACATGACAATAAACTCACTTGACTTGACTTGACTTGAGATGCTGTTTGTCCCGCTAAGTTACTCCAGCATCTTGTGCCTATGTTCGGTGTAAACTAGCATTTGCAGTTACTACACAGTGAATGTAAAGGAGCAGGTTGTCATGTTTGAAAATATGTCTGGAGGATAATTTCAATATATTTGACTTGAAAGCAAGATTCCCACCATCTGGAAATAGCTCAGAAAATAATATGTTTTTCTTTGATTGAAAGACACAGCATAGAAACATCCTCTGTGGCCCACTGAGTCCACACTGATCATCGATTACCCATTCATGTTAACCAACTTTCACGTCCAATTAACCTACAAACCCGCATTTCTTTAGGATGTGGGAGGAAACCTGAGCACCTGGTGGAAACCCACACGGTCACAGAGGGAATTTGCAAACTCCACACAGACAGCTCCCGAGCTCAGGATTGAACCCAGTTCTCTAGTGCTGTGAGGCAGCAGCTCTACCAGCTGGATAGGGTTTGGAAAATGGCCATCAGTGCATTAATTAGAATGTATTCTTCCTGGTTTAGAAAATAGAAACATAGAAAATAGGTGCAGGAGGAGTCCATTTGGCCATTTGAGCCAGCACCGCCATTCATTGTGATCACGACTGATCGTCCACAATCAGTAACCCGTGCCTGCCTTCTTCCCATATCCCTTGATTCCGCTAGCCCCTAGAGCTCTATCTAACTCTCTTTTAAATTCATCCAGTAAATTGGTCTCTACTGCCTTCTGTGACAGAGAATTCCACAGATTCACAACTCTCTGGGTGGAAAGGTTTGGACTCCCCCAACATTGGGGACATTTTTCCTGCATCTAGCTTGTCCAGTCCTTTTATGATTTTATATGTTTCCATAAGATATCCTATCATCCTTCTAAATTCCAGCGAAAACAAGCCCAGTCTTTCCAATCTTTCCTCATATGACAGTCCCGCCATCCTGGGGATTAATCTCGTGAACATACTCTGCACTGCCTCAATAGCAAGGATGTCCTTCCTCAAATTAGTTTCCATGAGTTAAAATTCCAGTGAGTGTCAAGAACTGTCATCTGCAGCCCCACTGCCGCCAGCAAATCCATCCTGCTGCTCCCTCAAATGCTGCACATAAGTCGGGCATTTGTAAGCTGGAGAGGACCTGTATAGAAAATGGATCATTTCCTGGGATAAGTGCAGGTGACAAGAGTCTTGCTTCCTGGTCACACAGATTGAAATTATCCCATGGTATAACTTTAAAGTTAAAAAAGCAACGCCTCACAGGTAATAATCTCTGGATCATTATCTGAGGTGCGCACAAATTAACATAAAATGGAATAGATTGGAGGGAACCATATTCCTGAAGAAGGCAATTCCTGCCCATCAGGTCAATCACAGCTTACAGAACAATCCATTCTTCTCACGAATTAGCCCCGTCATCTATCTTTCCCACATCACCATAAACTCATAACCCCCTCCCCCTTTCCACCCCCACCCCAACAGTTTCTGCCACTCACCTAGGGACCAATTAATCTGGCCTGTGGGAGGAAACGAGAGCACCTGGAGAAAACCCAATGTGTCACAAGGAGAATTTGCAAACCCCACACAGAAAGCATTGGAGATCAGGACTAAACCCTGGTCTCTGGTGCATCTTACCTGCCTGTGCCACAATATGTCCACAATGCATGGGAGATACATAGAGCATAGTGTCAGACCCAGGGATTTTAATTCATGGAAAGATGGCATCTATAGTGTGGAAAGGGGTGCTGGGGGATGGGTTCCAACTAGACCAGACTGGGATCACTTTACAAGTGAATCCAAAAAGTTAAGAACTAGATTTTGAAAATGTTCTAATTTTAATTTTTATGTTCTTTAATTTTAAATCATCAGTTTTATTAGACAACTAAAGTGTAAAAACTAAAATGTATTAATTAATTTGGGTGGTCTGGCCCCAAAACAGCTTAAGCAGCTTTTAGGACAACAATCCGCCAGTAACAAATTCGGGAGATTGCTTTGAAATCTTCTATCACAGAAACATGGTCCGTCAAATATTTGTGTGTGTATTACTTTAACAATAGGTGTAATTTTGAACATGTGTTGATTTTATAAAAGTTTTATCTAGGTTTATTAAAGTAGGAGTTGAATTGTCGCAAAATCAAAAGAGAGGAGGGTGTAATGATGGAAAAATGTGGTTGATAAATGTAGCTGGACTTTTAATGGATAAGTGTACTGGTACCTTTTTGTCTAAAAAAAAAGCACTGATGATTATTCGACAACAAGATCAACAAGAACATCAAGAACAGCACCTCCTTTTCCACTTGGGTAGCCTGCAGCCTAGCGGTATTGACATTGAATTTTCCAACTTTAGGTAAAGCACACGCTGTGTTCCTTTCCCACTGCTAACAGTCAACCTTGGATGTCTGTCCCTTTGTTCACCTTTTCTATGGCATTTTAAAGACTTTTAGATGGGCACTAGTTCAAGTGTGGACCCGTTGGGTCCCGTTCACCAACTCAATATTCCACCAAACTGTGCATGCGCAGCTGACGGGCCCACACTGCGCAGGCGCGACTGCCGCGTTCAAAGTTGTGCCATAGACGGCAGAAGTTAAGTTACAGTTAATAAAGTGAATTGAGGACCCATGGAGCCATTTGTAAAATAGAAGGAAACTTACCCGTGGAGCTGTTGGGTCCCCGTTGTGAGGCCAGGCAAGTAGACGCGGGAAAAAAAATGCCGATCTGATAATCGGCAAATGCCTCAACTGTGCATGCGCGGATACCGGGCCCACTGCGCAAGCGCAGGGAGACGGCATCATTTAGCATCACTGCCGCGTCACCGGCATCATTTTCAATTGTGACGTGGCTGACGGGCCTCCCCCAACTGCGCAGGCGCGGCTGGCAAGTGGGGGCGCTGTATAAAGTTAATTTAAGTTTTAAATGTCAATAACTTGTAAAATATAACATCAATCTGAACGAAACTTGGCTAATGCACACCGCAGGACAATGGTGATTAAGGTGGGCCTAAGATTGTAGCGCCTTGGTGCACCGTTTTTGCAGAGTTTAGGGAACACACATATATCTATCTATATTTAAAACTCTGTGTGTGTGTGTGTGTGTGTTTCTGGCTGTGTTTCTGCCTGTCTTGTGGGTGCCAGCCTTCCTTTGATTCGTTGCTACGCCAACACCACATGCAGAAACGGCGAGTTTTTTACATTTCGGTAGAGATTTCACTTTTCATTCCAAGTATCCACTCCTGATTAAATTTCGTCGTGTTTATGTACAAAATTTGTAATAAAATCCTTCGCCCCCCCCCCCCCAAATTTAAAATGTAAAAAAAAACTGCTCTCACCCATAGAATGTTGGTGAACATTCCATCGTGTGATGTGACAATGCCCAATGCTCACAGATGTCCAATCGGAATGGATCCATTTACATATGCCTTTGCAGCAGCCCAGCTCCAGCCCCTCCCCTCCACCCCCGCAGCCTGTGTCGAAGCGCGTCATCACGTGTGTGGGAATAGAGAAAAAGGATTGGGGGTGATAGGAAATGGGGAACAGATGGACTGTCCCTACCCCTCCCCCTTCCACTCTCCCTCCCCACTATTTCCCCTTTCTCCCCCCACCCCTCTCCCGCTCCCTCCACACTCTTCCCCCTCCCTCCCCTACTCCATCTCCCTCCTCCCCTCCCTCCCCCATCCCTCACCCCCTCCCCCACACCTCTCTCCCCCTCCCCATCCCTCTCTCCCCCACCCCCTTCTCTCTCCCCCATTCCCTCCCCCACCCCCTTCCCCTCTCACCCCACCCCCTCCCCCCACCCCCTTCCCTCCCCCACCCCCTTCCCTCTCTCCCCCACCCCCTTCCCCCTCCCCACTCTTCCCCCTCCATCCACACTCTTCCCCCTCTACCCCCTTCCCCTATCTTCTGCCCTCTCTCTCTCTCTCTCTCTTCCACTCTGTCTGTGCACACTCTCCCTGCCCCCCCTCTAGACGTGAGAGGTGAGGGCTATTCGTCAGTGGATAGGGTGGAGATGGGATAAAAGAAGCCAATTAATAAAATTAAGATAATATCAAGCGGTGTGATGAGTGTGTGTGTGTTTGTGGGTGCCAGATTCCCACCCCGCAACCGTGCTTTGGAGGAACAGACCCAACGGGTCTGCACTTGGTCTAGTATGTATATATATATATACAAACAAACAAACAAACAAACAAACAAACAAACAAACAAACAAACAGACAAACAAATAAACAAACAGACAAGATGAGAGTTTTAATGATATATAACTAGATCGATGTGGATATGCAGGGAATGGAAAGATATGGATCATGTGCAGACAAAAGAGATTAGTTTGGCTTGGTATCATTTTCAGCACAGATATTGTTGGCCGAAGTGTCTGTAGCTGTGCTGTGCTTTCCTATGTTATACAGTATGTTCCATATTCCCTCCCCCACCCCATTTACAGAGTCATAGAGTGATACAGAGTGGAAACCGGCCCTGAGGCCCAACTTGCCCACACCGGCCAATATGTCCCAGTTGTCCTATAGTCCCACCTGCCAGCGTATGGTCTATATCCCTCCAAACCTGTCCCAATCCATGTGCCTGTCTACCTGTTTCGGAAATGTTGGGATAGTCCCTGCCTCAACTATCTGCAAAAGTTACCCCTCAGATTCTTATTAAACCTTTTCCCCTTCACCTCAAACCTATTCTTGCTATTGAGGGAGTGCAATGTGGGTTCACAAGGTTAATTCCCAGGATGGCTGGACTGTCATATGCTGAGAGAATGGAGTGACTGGGCTTGTATACTTTGGAATTTAGAAGGGTGAGAGGGGATCTTATTGAAACATATAAGATTATTAAAGGTTTGGACAAGCTAGAGGCAGGAAACATGTTACCGATGTTGGGGGGAGTCCAGAACCAGGGGCCACAGTTTAAGAATAAGGAGTAAGCCATTTCGAACGGAGATGAGGAAACACTTTTTCACACAGTGAATTGTGAGTCCGTGGAATTCTCTGCCTCAGAGGACGGTGGAGACCAGTTCTCTGGATACTTTCAAGAGAGAACTAGATATGGCTCTTAAGGACAGCGGAGTCAGGGAATATGGGGAGAAGGCAGGAACGGGGTATTGATTGTGGATGATCAGCCATGAACACATTGAATGGCGGTGCTGGCTCAGAGGGCCGAATGGCCTACTCCTGCACCTATTGTCTATTGTCTATTTTCTATGTCCTCTGGTCCTCGATCCACCTGCTTTGAGCCTCCCAACTTCTATACTATTGATCTAGATTCATTTCCTACCCCCACTTGGTTCCATCTGTCCTTCACCCACATAATTATCCACCTGGGTGTGTTCTCCATTGGCCTACCTTTACTATACTTTCCCACAAGCCATCTGCCCATTATCTCCCCACCACACCTGGTTCCACATATTACCCACCAGCCCATTTCATCCCTCGTTCTCACCTCTTAATATTGGCTACAGTGTCATAAAATCATATAGCGTGGAAAAGGGGTCTTCAGCCCAACTTACCCACACCAATCAACATGCCCCATCTACATTAGTCCCACCCGCCGATGCTTGGCCCATATCCCTCTAAACCTTTCCTATCTGTGTACCCCTCCAAATGTCCCTTAAATGTTATGATAGTACCTGGTCTCAACTACCTCCTCCGGCAGTTAGTTCCATATACCCACCACCCTTTGTTTAAAAAAAGTTACCCCTCAGGTTCCTATTAAATCTTTCCACCCTCACCTTAAACCTATGTCCTCTGGTTCTCAATTCCCCTGCTTTCGGCAAAAGACTGTGCGTTTACCCGATCTATTCTCCTCATGATTTTGTACACCTCTATAAGATCACCCCTCATCCGTCTGTGCTCCAAGGAATAAAGTCCAACCCTGGTCAACCTCTCCCTGTAGCTCAGGTCATTTAAATCCTGGAAACATCTTTGTAAATCTTCTCTGCCACCTTTCCAGCTTGACAACATCTTTCCTTTAAGATGGTGACCAAAACTGGACACAATACTCTATGTGGCCTCAACGGGTGGCGCCAGCAATGGCGGCCTCGCCAACAGTCTGTCCGTCCTTTCCTTCTTTGTGTTTTAATTGTATGTGTTAAATGTATGTTTTGAGTGTTCTTAAGCTTGTTTTATATGAGGGGTGGGGGAAACTTTTTCTAATCTCTTACCTCGACGGAGATACAATTTGTTTTCTATATCGTATCTCTGTCCGCACTGCAGCTTAACATTGAGGAGTTGCCGGGCATTGCTGGAGACCAATTTTGAGAGCTCCACCGCAGGGACTTACCATAGCGGAGCTCATGATCCCTTTGCCAGGAGTCCAACCATGGATGCTTACGGACTTAACATCATGGAGCCCACGGTCTCTGGTCAGAGACTGACTTCGGGAACTCCAAGCCGCAGGAGTTTCAACCGCCCCGACGCGGGAGTTTCGATCGCTCCACGCGGGAGTTTAGATCGCCCCGAAGCGGGGGCTTTGACCGCTGGCTGCGGCAGTTTCGATCGCCCCGACAGATGGTTTGACTGTCCCGACTGCGGGAAAATAAAAGGAAGAAGATTGTACTTTTTTGCCTTCCATCACAGTGAGGAATGTGGGGAATCCACTGTGGTGGATCTTGATGTTAACATTTATGTAGTTGTGTGGCTTGTTGCTTTTTTTTTCTCATATGGCTGTATGGTAATTCACATGGTATGGTACCTTAATTGGTACATGTGACATTAAAAGACCTTTGACACCTTTGAAACCAATGTCTCATACAACTGTAACATATCCTCCCAACCTATACTCAATACTCTGACTGATGCAGGCCCATGTGCCAAAAGCCTTTTTGATCACCTTATCTACCTGTGATGTCACTTTGAAAGAACTATGCTCTTGTGCTCCTAGATCCCTCTGCTCTACCACATTTCCCAGAGCCTTACCATTCACTGTGTAGGTCCTGCCCATGTTGACTTCCCAAAATGCAACATCTCACATTTCTCAGTATTAAATTCCATCAACCATTCCGCAGCCCACCTGCCCACTGATCAAGAACCTTCTGCAATGTTTGACACCATCTTCATTACCTACAACACCTCCCATTTTAGTTTCATCTGCAAACTTGCTAATCATGTCCTGTACATTCTCATCCACATCATTGATGTAGATGACAAACAACAATGGGCCCAGCACCGAACCCTGAGGCACACCACTCATCACAGACATGCAGTCTAAAAAACACCCTTCCACCATCACCCTCTGCTTCCTTCCATGAAGCCAATCTTCCCTCTACACTATCAGTTCTGATGCAAGGTCTCGACTGGAAATGTCACCCATTCACATGCCTCCATAGATGCTGCCCGACCCACTGAGACACAGCAGCAGTTTGTTTTTTCACTCCAGATTCCAACAGCAGCAGTCTCTTGTGTCTCCAAGTCAACAAATCTTTTGTTCATTGGACCATGCAATACTATCTCATTCCTTTGTCATTAGGCCTTAGACACAGGATTCTGAAAAGAAAACTCGATGATGCATTTTGGGAGGTATTTTGGAGAAAGGAGCTGCATAAAATGTGCACATTTAAAAAATCAGGGTTCAGATATACAAACCTTCAAAAGCAAATGATATGCTACATTTTCAAATGGGAAATAATGCTTAAGAAGCTAATAGAAAACTTGTATAAATCATTGGTTGGGCCATAGTTAGAATATTGTGTTCAATTTTTCTGGAACGATATGTCCTTCAGCTAACAAAAATAATGAATAATTAGTCTGAGTTAGTCAACTAGTTAATGGTGCAGTAACGCTTGGCAGTCACCGTTGATGGTATTCGATATACCAGTTAAGAGGGAGAAGGATGAGTCAGAAAACAAGGCTCTAAATTTTTTTAAGTAAACTTTGGGAAAGTGAGGGAGAAGAGTAGACTAAGCAGAGCATTGACAAACAATGTGAAATGTTCCAAGATCTTCTTGGTAATAGACCTGTACATTTTGAATTGAATTGGAATTATTTGTCATTCAAAAGTGTATGAAAAAGAAATGAATGTTATCCCTAACAACTAAGTTCAGGTAGACGGTAACATGGATAAGGGAGAGAGAGCTAGTGGATGTAGTGTACCTGGACTTTCAGAAAGCCTTTGATAAGGTCCCACACAGGAGATTACTGGGCAAAATTAGAGCACATGGTATTGGGGGTAGGGTATTGACATGGATAGAAAATTGGTTGGCAGACAGGAAACAAAGAGTAGGAATTAACGGTTCCCTTTCTGAATGGCAGGCAGTGACTAGTGGGGTGCCTCAAGACTTGGTGCTGGGACCGCAGCTATTCACAATATATATTAATGATTTAGATGAAGGAATTAAAAGTAACATTACCAAATTTGCAGATGACACAAAGCTGGATGGCAGTGTGAACTGTGAAGAGGATGCTATGAGGATGCAGGGTGGCTTGGATAGGTTGGGTGAGTGGGCAGATGCATGGCAGATGCAGTATAATGTGGATAAATGTGAGGTTATCCACTTTAGTGGCAAGAACAAGAAGGCAGATTATTATCTGAATGGCAGGTAGACACAAAATGCTGGAGTAACCCGACGGGTCAGGCAGTATCTCTGCAGCAAAGGAATGGGTGACGTTTTGGGTTGAGACCATTCTTCTGTATGGTGTCAGATTAGGAAAAGGGGAAGTGCAACGATACCTGGGTGTCCTTATACATCAGTCACTGAAAGTAAGCATGCAAGAAACAGCAGGCAGTGAAGAAAGCTAATGGCATGTTGGCCTTCATAATGATAGGATTTGAGTATAGGAGCAAAGAGGTCCTGCAGTTGTACAGGGCCGTGGTGAGACCACACCTGGAGTATTGTGTGCAGTTTTGGTCTCCTAATTTGAGGAAGGACATTCTTGCCATTGAGGGAGTGCAATGTAGGTTCACGAGGTTAATTCCCGGGATGGCAGAAATGTTATATGATGAAAGAATGGAACGACTGGGCTTGTATGCACTGGAATTTAGAAGGATGAGAGGATATCTTATAGAAACGTAAAATTATTAAGGGATTGGACACGCTAGATGCAGGAAACATGTTCCCGATGTTGGAGGAGTCCAGAACCAGGGGCCACAGTTTAAGAATACGGGGTAGGCCATTTAGAACTGAGATGAGGAAAAACCTTTTCACCCAGAGAGTTGTGAATTTGTGGAATTCTCTGCCTCAGAAGGCAGTGGAGGCCGACTCACTGGATGCATTCAAAAAAGAGTTAGATAGAGCTCTTAGGGCCAGTGGAATCAAGCGATATGGGGAGAAGACAGGAACGGGGTACTGATTGTGGATGATCAGCCATGATCACATTGAATGGCTCGAAGGGCCGAATGGCCTACTCCTGCACCTATTTTCTAATTATCTATGTAAAATGCTGGAATAACTCAACGGAAGAGGCAGCATCTCTGGAGAGAAGGAATGGGTGACGTTTCGGGTCGAGACCCTTTTTCAGACTGATGTCAGGGGTGAGTGGGACAGGGATAGAATGTAGTCGGAGACAATAAGACTGGTGGGAGAACTGGGAAGGGGAAGGGCTATTTGAAGTTAGAGAAGTCAATGTTCATATCGCTGGGGTGTAAGCTAACCGCAGGAGATGCAACACCTGTCCCTTTACCTCCCCCCTCGACTCCAGGTGAGGTAGAGGTTCACTTGCACATCCTCCAACCTCATCTACTGTATCCGCTGTTCCAGGTGTCAACTTTTCTACATCGGCTGGGCCTCACTCTGACAATGGGGGAGGCCCAGGACAGAAAGATCAGATTGGGAATGGGAGGGGAAGTTAAAGTGCTGAGCAACTGGGAGATCAGGTTGGTTAAGGCGGACTGAGCAGAGGTGTTCGGCAAAACAATCGCCGAGCCTGCGCTTGGTCTCGCCGATGTAGAAAAGTTGACACCTGGAACAGCGGATACAGTAGATGAGGTTGGAGGAGGTGCAAGTGAACCTCTGCCTCACCTGGAGTTGAGGGGGGAGTAAAGGGACAGGTGTTGCATCTCCTGCGGTTGCAGGGGAAAGTACCTGGGGAGGAGGTGGTTTGGGTGGCAAGGGACGAGTTGACCAGGGAGTTGCGGAGGGAACGGTCTCTGCAGAAAGAAAAAAAGGGGGTGGAGATGGGAAGATGTGGCCAGTAGTGGGATGGCAAAAGTGTGGAGGATTATATGCTACATGCGATGGCTGATGGGGTGGAAGGTGAGGACAAGGGGGACTCTGTCCTTGTTGTGAATGGTTCAGGTATACTGAACCATTCAGGTCCTCTGAGTCAGAGAATTCCACAGACTCACAACTCTCTGAGAGAAAAAGTGTTTCCTCGTCTCCGTTCTAAATGGCTTATTCTTAAACTGTGGCCCCTGGTTCTGGACTCCCCCAACATCGGGAACATATTTCCTGCCTCTAGCCTGTCCAAACCCTTAATAATCTTATGTTTCAATAAGATATCCTCTCATCCTTCTAAACTCCAGAGTGTACAAGCCCAGCCGTTCCATTCTCTCAGCATATGACAGTCCCGCCATCCCGGGAATTAACCTTGTAAACCTACGCTGCACTCCCTCAATACCAAGAATGTCCTTCTCAAATTAGGGGACCAAAACTGCACTCAATACTCCAGGTGTGGTCTCACTAGGGCCCTGTACAACTGCAGAAGGACCTCTTTGCTCCTATATACTCCTCTTGTTATAAAGGCCAACATGCCATTCACTTTCTTCACTGCCTGCTGTACCTACATGCTAAAAATCCCATGTTTACTCTCCCACATTTTCATCAGCTACTACCAAATTCTTCCTCTCAAGTTCAAGTTGAAGTTCACATTTATTGTCACATGCACCAATTAAGGTACAGTGATATTTGAGTTACCATACAGCCACACAAGTAAAAAGAACACCATACACAATAGAATTTAACATAAACATCCACCACAGTGGAATCAGCATTCTTCACTGTGATGGAAGGCAATAAAGTTCAGTCATCTTCCTCCTTTGTTCACCCGTGGTCGGGGCCTTGAACCCTCCGCAGTCGCCGCTACAGATGTTCAGGCCCTCTCGTCGGGATGATCGAAACTCTGACATCGGGACGGATTGGAACATACCTACACATTAACAGATAACCTATTGTGGCCTATTGACCTACCAACCAGCTATTTGTTAGGATGTAGGAGGAAACAGGAGGCTTGGAGAAAACCTCAGCCGTTACAAGGGGATCGCACAAACCTCACTACCATGAGTTCACAATGTCCCCGGTGTGCGTATGCGTTCAGAGTAATAGCCCAAACTGGAACCCCGTTCAGATTAGTCCCTTTACTTACTTTGTCTGTTCTGAGAAGCTCCACCATGGTATCTGTCATCCACCCACTGACTTCACCCCTTTCCTTTTGTGGTTGCCCAGATACTGTAGATGATAAGTGCATGTACCTTTAACATAGTGACCTCACCACTACTAACCACTCCCCACATCACTAGTATAATTACAACCTTCCCACCCAGTGCTCGCTCTCTGGTTCCGGTGACAGACCACGAACAGCTAGGGCAGTAAAGTATGTGTATCATGAATAAACAGTAGTAAAGACACAGTGTGTTATGACTCCTCTTTACATGGTGTCAGCATCGTACCTTTGCGCCTCCAGTTTATCGGGTTTTCTTTACTTTTGACCCGTTTCCCCATTTTGTTTTTTTATCTCCCGTGCCATGGCTACTTCTTGCCGCAAACCCGATATGCTTGTCTTCGACTCGGACATTGCCCATCGGTGGGGTGTCTTTAGACATGACTTCCAACACTACGTCACGATCGCCCATCCTGCTGCCACCCCTGCTACACAGGCTTCTCTGCTTCTCAACCTGGCTGGTCCTGATGCCCTGGAACGGGCTGAGTCGTTTGTCTATGGTGCAGGTGAAGATGCTCGGGACCCGGTTTGTCTTATGGCTAAGTTTACCGCAATGTGCAACATCCCCACTAACTGCATTCTAGAGCGTTTTAAAATGTTCACCCGGCGTCAGATCTCTGGAGCTGATAACTATAACTATCAATCGATAACTATATCGCCGCGTTGCGTCACCTGGCCAGGCGTTGCAGCCTGGACACGCTGACCCCCGATCAACTGACCCGGGACATTTTAGTGTATGGTCTTCAAGATGAAAAACTAAGGCTGAACTTCTACGGAAGCACGACCTGTCTTTAGCCGAGGCTCTACACGCCTCCCGCATGGCTGAGGCTGTCGCCTCGGCGGTGTCATCTGCTGATCATGACATTAACTTTACCAGTGTTGCTGGCCGCCGGCGGAACGCTGGCCCGCAACGGCAACGGGGGTCCCTGCACCCGGGGGTAGCAGCCCACAGCGGTGCCCCAACTGCAACTTTACCTCCCATCAGTCTATGTGTGCCCTGCACTGGGAAAAACGTGCAACTTTTGCAGGAAATTGAACCATTTCTCTGCCGCCTGTCGCTCTCGTGGGAAGCCAGTTCCTGCTCCACGCCGAATGTTAAACAACCTTGCTCAAGCTGATAGCGCGCTTGGTTCACAGTTCCAGCCTGATGAACTCCCTTTGTCTGATACAAGTTCCTCCCAGGGGGAGACCAGCATATTTTCAGTGTTGGATGCACCTGCACTGATAACGGACCCTTCGGTTCGCGTTACTGTCAATGACTCGACCTTCACCGCCAAACTCGACACGGGGTCCGTGACCAATGTAATGCCAATAAGCCTCTTCGAGAAGATAAGGACTGATGAGAAAGTTACTCCCGATAACTCCCTGTTGCATGCCTAAGGGGGAAGCGTGCTCGTTCCGGTGGGGAGGGCTACCCTGCACTGCAAGGTACTGCATGCCTCTCAGCCCCTCACTTTTTATCTACTGGATACTAACAACATCACCCTGTTGGGCGCCCGGGCGTGCCAGGACCTCGGCTTGGTCTCTTTCCACCGTGATATCCACCAGGTGCGGACCCTTATGGACCCCCTGCGCGAATACCCTGATCGTTTTGATGACAAGCTGGGCAAGCTGCCCTGCAGCTACAAGATCGTTGTCGACCTCGGTGTTGAACCTATGATTCGTCCACCACACCGTGTCTCCTTCGCCATGAAGGACAAGGTGGAGTTAACGCTGCTCAACATGGTTACCATGGGCATCCTGAAGGAGGTGAGCGTACCCACCCGGTGGGTCTCCACCATGGTTGTTGCTGCGAAAAAGAACAAAAGTGAAATTCGAATTTGCATCAACCCCAAAGACCTGAACCTTGCCATCAGACGCCCTCATTATCCCATGCGAACCAGCTGCACTCCCTCACCTCTTTGGCCATTATCGGGAAGCTGCGCTGCCACTTCGGAACCTTTGGCACCCCGGCAAGTCTTCAATCGGACAATGGCAGCCAGTTCTCGAGTGCCGAATTTCGGAGTTTCGCTGCCAGATGGAACTTCCGACACTATACCAGCAGCCCAGAGTACCCACAAAGCAACGGCTTGGCAGAGCGTGCTGTCCGCAGTGCTAAGGACTTGCTGGAACATTGTAGACTATCCCATTCTGACTTTTACCTGGCCCTCCTCAACCTTCTAAACATTTGCCGCGACACTGCCTTGGGCTCCCCAGCACAACGGCTGATGTCTCGCACTACGAGACCTCCGATCCCGGTGACCCAGCGGTCCCTCGTTCCCTCTGTGCTCCAGCCCACTGCTGTCCAGGAGCACATTGCCCTCAAGCAGGAAATCCAAAAGCGCTCCCACGACAAGTCCTGCCATCCCCTCCCGCCTCTGTTCCCTGGCCAAGTCGTCCGGATGAAGTCCCGCTCCGGTCACCCCAGGCTTGCCATCGTCGTCGGTACTGTTGGTTCGCCGCGGTGCTATCTAGTCGACCATGACGGTACTATTTACCGCCGGTCCCGCCAACATCTGCGGCTTGTTAACGAGCCCCCACCGCCGCCTGCAGGCCCCTTTTCCCCCCACTGTCTGCCACGTTGCCTGCCCATCCACGTATGCCTCGGTCCCAGCCTTCTCAGCTATATCAGCCCCGCTCTCCACCAGCCAGTCCTCCCTCGCCTGCCCGTCTTTCCGCTACTGCTCCTGCTTCCCCTGCTCCGTCTCCGTTTTCTCTTTCTCCCCCCGGTTCCCCGGTTCTCTCACCCGTGCCTGCTCCTACTCAAGTTTCTCCTGCAGAGGGGGGAGATGGCGAGCTGCGTACCCGGTCCGGGCGGGTGGTCAGGCCGCCTGTCCGTTATGGTGATTTTGCTTAACTGTTTGCTCACCTGCTCGTAGCATATGAGACGTGGTCGCCCTGTCACTACTGTATTGCTTTTTATTTCCAAGGGGAAGGATGTAGATGATATGTGCATGTACCTTTAACATAGTGACCTCACCACTACTAACCACTCCCCACATCACTAGTATAATTACAACCTTCCCACCCAGTGCTCGCTCTCTGGTTCCGGTGACAGACCACGAACAGCTAGGGCAGTAAAGTCTGTGTATCATGAATAAACAGTAGTAAAGACACAGTGTGTTATGACTCCTCTTTACAGATACCAATCCCCAACCTGCAAATTGGTTTAACTCCCTGCACTCTTTGACCCTCAGTCCTCAAATCTGCAGATCCCTATTGTCCCTATGTTTAAGAAGGGTAGTCGAGAAAAACATGGAAATTATAGGCTGGTGAGACTGACATCAGTTGCTGGGAAATTATTGGCAAAGAATTTTCAGGATAGAAGCAACTCACATCCGGAAAAGCACAGGGACAGCATGTATGTCAGCATCCTCTCCCAGGCCAAAATCTCCAGCATCGAGGGCATAAATTCTTTCAGTTGTTACATTGGACTGGGATAATCATTCATCTGCATGGCACCACTCTCCCAAACAAGATATTATCTTCCAAGCTCTTTGGTGGGAGAAGATTACTAGTGGATATAGGAAAATAATTAGCATATGCACAAAGCTTCCCCAAGATGTAGATCGTGGATGCATCGGTGATAATTTTCCAATGTTCTATAGATTCAGGCTCAGTTCCTGTGGATTGGAGGGTAGTTGGAGGAAGTCATCCCACTTGGAGGGATTGGAGGAAGTTATCCCACTTTTTAAGAAAGGCGGGAGAGAGAAAACAGGGAATTATAGACCAGTTAGCCTGATATCGGTGGTGGGGAAGACTTTCAGAAAGCATTTGATAAGGTCCCACATAGGAGATTAGTGGGCAAAATTAGGGCACATGGTATTGGGGGTAGAGTGCTGACATGGATAGAAAATTGGTTGGCAGGCAGGAAACAAACAGTAGGGATTAACGGGTCCCTTTCAGAATGGGAGGCAGTGACTAGTGGGGTACCGCAAGGCTCAGTGCTGGGACCTCAACTATTTACAATATACATCAATGATTTGGATGAAGGGATTCAAAGTAACATTAGCAAATTTGCAGTTAACAAAGCTGCGTGGCAGTGTGAACTGTGAGGAGGATGCTATGAGAATGCCGGTTGGGTGAGTGGGCAGATGCATGGCAGATGCAGTTTAATGTGGATAAACGTGAGGTTATCTACTTTGGAAGCAAAAACAGGAAGGCAGATAATTATCTAAATGGTGTCAAGTTGGGAAAAGGGGAAGTACAACAGGATCTGGAGTCCTTGTTCATCAGTCAATGAAAGTAAGCATGCAGGTACAGCAGGCAATAAAGAAAGCGAATGGCATGTAGGCCTTTATAACAAGAGGAGTTGAGTATAGGAGAAAAGAGGTACTTCTGCAGTTGTATAGGGCCCTAGTGAGACCACACCTGGAGTATTGTATGCAGTTTTGCTCCCCTAATTTGAGGAAGGACATTCTTACTATTGAGGGAGTGCAGAGTAGGTTTACAAGGTTAATTCCCGGGATTGCGGTCATATGCTGAGAGAATGGAGCAGTTGGGCTTGTATACTCTGGTTTAGAAGGATGAGATGTGATCTTATTGAAACATATAAGATTATTAAGGGTTTGGACACGCTAGAGGCAGGAAACATGTTCCCGATGTTGGGGGAGTCCAGAAGCAGGGGCCACAGTTTTAGAATAAGAGTTGAGCCATTTAGAATGGAGACAAGGAAACATTTTTTCTCACAGAGAGTTGTGAGTGTGAAATTCTCTGCCTCAGAGGATGGTGGAGGCCGGTTCTCTGGATACTTTCAAGAGAGAGCTAGATAGGGCTCTTAAAGATAGCGGAGTCAGGGGGATATGGGGAGAAGGCAGGAATGGGGTACTGATTAGGGTCATCAGCCATGATCACATTGAATGGCGGTGCTGGCTCGACGGGCCGAATGGCCTACTCCTGCACCTATTGTCTATTGTCTATTGTCTATCTTCATTGACCCCCTGGGAAATTTTGGTGCACGTCTGCTCAAAGTGGAGAAGGTCGATTCAGGATGACGTTGAGATTCTTTAGGCCATGCAGTGGGAGGACACAGAGTCCCAGATAAGTGGCAGAAGGAATGCATCGATACATAAACCATGCACCTGTCAACATCATCTGCCATGATTTGCCTTTGTTTGTGGTTCCCATACAGTAACCGTTAGCCATCTCAGAACCCACAAAGCTGAGTGGAAGCAAACTTTTCTTCCGCACAGAGTGACAGCTCAAGGAGAAAGATGCATAATTTTAGTGTTTTTTTGGAAGTTAGTTGGAAGTCTATAATAGGCTAAAGGGAAGGTCTGTGCTTCATGTTACAAATAAAAGAGCAATTACAAATGAATAGTAGTGTTCAAACTGATGGTGATTTTCGATGGAATGAGGTGGTGTTTCGATGGAGTGCTTAATTTATGAGGAAAGACTGTTGAGGCTAAAAGACATGCAGGTTTGTAGGTTAACTGGCTTGGTATAACTGTAACTTGTCCCTAGTATGTGCAGGATAATGTTAGTGTACGGGAACGCTGGTCGGTACGGATTCGGCGGCCTGCTTCCGCGCTATATCTCTAAACAGAACTCAGGCTAGATCTGCTTTACCTGGAGCAGAGGAAGTTAAAAAGGGACATGATTGAGATACATAAATCATGGAAGGCCTGAGATAAAGTACTCTGCAGGATATTATTCCCCATATTAGAGGCAGATAGAGGTCGAGGCATTAGAGTAAGGGAGAAAGGATTTAAGTGGAATCTGAGGGGCACTTTTTTAACCCAGAGAATAATCTATCTACCTATCTATCTATCTATGGCATTCACTCCAACTTGGGGTTGAGTGATGCCATCTGCTTCATGATGTCCTGCCACTCTCTTCTGTCCTTAGCTAGCCGGCTAGCTCTGACCAGAGAGTTGATGTTCTTTATGCTGCAGTCTGCTTTCAGGCAGTCACTCCATCTTTTTGGTGGTCTTCCACTTGGGCGGTTTCCATGGACACGGGCCTCAAATGCTAGTTTGGGAAAGCGTGATGATGGCATTCGCTGGCTATGGCCAAAGTAACGTAGTCTTTTTGTTCTAATTCTGTCCAGAATGGTTAATTCCATCCCATGGGTTGCACGAATGGTGGTGTTCCGGATCCTGTCGAGATGTGACACTCCCATTATTTTGCGAAGGCACATAATTTCAAATGTGGAAAGTCTGTTTTCATCTTCCTTCTTTAGTGTCCATGTTTCCGCTCCATACAGCAGTATTGAGAGCACAAATAATTTATAAAGCTCGATCTTAGTGCTGCTTCAGCTGTCTTTGGCGCTCCATATCTTTTGGAGTTTTTGAACAGTCCCAGCAGCTTTCCCAATGCGTAATTTTACATCTTCGGAGCAGGATCCAGTTTGACATATCTTTCCTCCTAGATATGTGAACTCCTCAACCTGGGCTAATGACATTCCATTGATTTTGATATTGATTTTTATGTTCTCTTTGGAGATTGCCTGCACTTGTGTTTTTTCTATGTTGATTTTCAGTCCCAGCGCTTTACTGCTTTCATGTACGAGGTGTACCAGAGACTGGAGGTTAGTTTCACTCGCAGCAATGAGTGCGATGTCATCTGCGAAGCGCAGGTTTAGGAGCAGACCCTGGATATTTACGCCTTTATTTGTGTCGTGCAAGGCACACAACATAACCAGTTCAAGCAAGATGTTAAATAGCTGTGGTGAGATCACACACCCTTGTTGCACTCCAACTGCAGTGGTAAACTAATCTGTTAGTTCCCCATTCACTCTTACAGCACTTGTATATTTCTGGTAAAGTGCTTTTAGTAGCCTTATCATTTTGTTGGAAAAACCAAAGAAACCAAGAGCCTTCCACAATGCCATACAGAATCGAATGCATTTTCAAAGTCAATGCAGCAAGAGAAGAGTCCTTTTTTCTTTTCGAGATGTTTTTCCATTGTTTGACCAATCTGGTCTAAACCCCGCTTGGGCTTCTGATAGAATCTCTTCTGTCCTTTTCGTGATGCATCTTTGAAGTATTAGGATGAGTATTTTGCATGAATGACGAAGCAGGCTGCTTCCCCTATAATTGCCACAGTCTAGCTTGTCTTTTTTCTTGTAGATTGGTGTAATGATTGCCTTTCCCCAATCATTGGGAAATTCTTCTGCGTCCCATATTTTCTTGCACAGTTTGTATATAATATCAACTTCTCTGTCCGGCTGCTTTGAGTTCTTCGCCAGTAATGCTGTCAAACCCCGGGGCTTTTCCATCAGACAGCTTTCTAATTGAGCTGACGATCTCGTCGCACAGAATAACTGGTTCCACAGTAGTGATTGGTAATTGGGGGATGGTATTTGTGAATTCTTCGTTAATTGGGTTTTGCTTGTTGTAGAGGTCTTGGAAGTTCTCTTTCCATCTTCCTTTGAAGTTATCAATTTTAGTGAGTATATTTCCCTCCTTGCTTTTAACCGTCTGCATTTTGGTGGTTGATTTCCTTGTAATTTTCTTAATTGTTGAGTAAACTTTTTTGGATTTAACAGCTTGGTCTACTTTGACGCATAACTCATTGAGCCACTTGTCAAGGCATCCTTTGGATTTTCTCTTGATTTCACAATTTAGGTATTTGTAACTGTTTCGTTTGGTTGGATCAAGAAGTTTCTCTTGTTTGGCTTTGCTTCTTTCCTTAGCAAGCTGGATAACTTCTTCACTAATCCAGGGTTTTTCCTTTTGGTTCTTTTTGTATCCGAGAACTTTCTTTGATGTCTCGCTAAAGGCATTTTTAATTTCTGTCCACATGCTTTCTATGTCGCAATCGCTCCATAAGTGGAGCGAAGAGTCCTCCAATTTCAATTTCATAATCACTTCAAGTATCTGGGTTTTTTGAGTCTGAAGATATCATACTGCTTTGGATATTTGGCTTTCTTGATTGTATGGAATTTCCTGCGTATATTAGCTATTACAAGCTGATGGTCAGATCCAATGTCAGTGCTTGGGTAGCTTCTGGCATATCATGATGTAGTCTATTTTGTTGTGTGTTGCTTGATCTGGAGATCCCCATGTCAATTGTCTTGAATCATGTTTCAGATTAAACATTGTGTTACCAATACATAAGTCATTTACGGCAGAGAATAATAAGTACCTGGAATACATTGGTGGAAGCAGAGTCGCTGACAATTTTGAAAAGCCTGGCTAGATAAGCCCTTAAATCGCCAGAGCATAAAAGTGCGGGGAAATGGGATTAATACAGCTGGCGCCTCCTGGTGACTGTGGATGTAACAGGTTGAACAGTCTGTTCACATGATGTATAACTGTTACTCTATGACTCTGTGAAAAAGGCGAACCTTTATCATTGCCAGGACAGAGGTTTATAATCCCGCAAAATAATTTGCGTGGAGATGAGTCGAGACATTATGAGGCATTATGATCTGCTATCCACTGCCTGTAAAGATAGCAGAATCTCATTCCCGTCATTTTCAAATGGGATTTGGATAAATATGTGAAAAGGAAAGTGTTGCAGGATACAATTGCCTGGGTGAAGGACAAATTAAATAGAATTGTGGTGTAAGGTAAATGAGACCAAGGTGTGAAAATTATTGCTTCTAATTTGTCAACTCTGACCAGTGATCCCATTCAAATGGGAGTTCTTCATCGACCTATTCTTGAAAAACTGCAAATATTTAGAGTCAAATTCAACCACATAGGGAAAAGCAGGATATTCAGGAACTGTGACTGTCTTGGCATAGACAAAATAATTGCATGGAGGTGGTCAGATGAATTCTGTTACCCTTTCAATAATTAATCTAAATGAGAACGTCTGACATAGTTTCATGGAGCTGGAGCAATCATCAACAATGCTAACATAGACTAAAGCATTCTTCCTAAGGCAACATTAACTATTTCTTGTGATTTCCTTTTATGTTCAGTGGGGAAAGTTTATAATAGGATAAATAATAGGTAACAAGATATTTTGACAAGCCCCGGCGTCATGGTACAGATCGATGTCCAAATGGGTAAGGGGAAAAACTAGCTTGTCCACATAATGTTCCGCCAAAGGCTTATAAGGAAGTCAATACCACAAATGGGAACAAGAGAAATTCTGAAACCATTTTTAGGAACTTAGAATCTGGCCTGAGGGCAAATTGATCAGCAAACTGTTTGAAACATGATCGAATAACTGCCACAAGCTTACATATGTTGATTCAGTCATGAGAATTCATTGCCAAACCACAGTGGTTTGAAATGAGGATGTGTGAATTTATGTAATAAATACAGATGTAAAGAAGAAGGAGAAAGCCACCTTGTAATCTGATTTTTTTCTGCAGTGGCATATTAAAGTCTCTGCTTCCAAAGCTGAAGAGAACGAGGGTAGAAGATAAGGACATAACATTACATCCTTGAGACCAAGCGTAGATTAGGTGACCACTTCGCTAAACACATGTGCTCTGTCCGCAAAGGCCAGCTAGATCTCCCGGTTGCTAAATATTTTAACTTCCCTTCCTAGTCCCATATTGACCTTTCTATCCTTGGCACTCCTCCATTGCAAACTTGGCACTCCTCCACAGGCAAACTGGAAGAACAGCACCTCATATTCCGCTTGGGTAGCTTACAACAGTGTGAACGTTGAATTCTTCAATTTCAAGTAGTACCCCCTTCCTACCCTCCTCTCTTTTCCAGCCCATCCCCATACTCCCCCACTCACACCAGTGCACACGCACCTCTCCAACCATCTCCCACCATCTTGGTCATCCTGCTCCTTTCACATTCTCTGTATGCTCATCTCCTATCCCTGAGTCCCATATTTCCTTTTTATCACCCCCTTTTCTCCTCCCCACTGTCCCATTCCACCCATATTCCTCCCTCTGTCTATCAATCATCACCCCATCTCACCTGTACCCATCTATCACTTGTCAGGCTTTGTACCACCCCATCTCTCTTGCCAGCTTTCTCTCCCTACTACTCCATCAGTCTGCAGAAGGATCCTGACCTGAAATATCATCTGTCCATTCACTGCACGGATGCTGCCTGATCTGCCGAGTTCCACTTTTCATAACATTAAAGTATCTGTTCTTTATATCAGTGCCAGAACAGATTCCAATTCAGTAAATTTGTTGAAATGAGTCAATTGAATGGGACTTTTCACTTCTGCATTTGCTGAGCATACCTACTCTTCGCCTCAAGGTCAAATGTTTCCTGAGACCACCCATTTTGCTCCTACAATGGGACAATCACCCTTTCCCCAAAGGCAACTCCTCCACTGCCAGGCTTTCAGAAGAGAATCACTGGGCTTGTGTGGAGAATTTGGTATCTATGCCAGGGACTCTTTCAGAGAGGAAGTGAGATTTGCTTTGTGCAGCTAAGAGGCACTATTTTGAAGAACAACGTATCACAAGGTCTGCAAGAGGCACCAGAATCAGGAACATGTTCTCCATTTCATTTCTTTGCAATATGCAGAGAATCGGCTGACTCAATGAAAGATCTGCTGCCTGTCAATGGTGCCATTCACCCTTGATCCCTGCCTATATTGGTTCTGAATATGCGACTTTTCACTACTCTTCCTTGTTTTTAAATCATTCCACTAACTTGCCCCACTTCTTCTTCCCAGGCTTTTCCTGGCTATCTAATGCCTCCATTTTACATAACAAATTAGCAAAGCCATCAACAGATCAATCGTGGCTTGAATGGGAATGCCCACAGATCACAGGTTGGATGGGGTGGAGTCCAAATCTGTGCCTGGTCACAAGAGTGGGGCTGAGGTGATTATCAGGTGGTCATGATGGGAGTAAGGTTTGGCACAATCGAGGAAAGCTGAGGCCACAGTCAACATGGAATATGACAGAGGACTTATCTGGAGATAGACACAAAAACTGGAGTAACTCAGCAGGACAGGCAGCATCTCTGGAGTGAAGGAATGGGTGACGTTTCAGGTTGAGACCCTTCTTCAGACTCTCGATCTAAAACATCACCCATTCCTTCGCTCCAGAGATGCTGCCTGTCCCGTTGAGTTACTCCAGTTTTTTGTGTCTATCTTCGGTTTAAACCAGCATCTGCAGTTCCTTCCTTCACAGAGGACTTAGCTGGATCAGCTTCCCAATACTGGGCCCCTTGAAAGAGTACCATAGCAGAGGCAGTAGCACTATGAACAGATGGTTATTTCAGGAGTGCCCAGGTGAGATTGACCCAGGTGGTCAATCTCAGTGCAGCAGGATTACCTGAGCAATGCTCCATTGAATTGAAAATTATATTATCCCATGCATGAATAACATGGAAATCATGAAAGCAAGGACTGATTATGATTGGAGATGTCCACTCCAGGAGAATGTATTTTTATCTGTGTAACACTGGGGGAAATCATTGTTATTAATGCAGATGAATGTGCCTGTGTTGAATATGCAGCGGATGAAAGCAGAACTATGATTCACAAAAAGCTTCTTCCCCACTCTTATCAGACGACTGAACGATCTTTTCATTAGTTAAGGGTGTAGCACCAATCTCTCAGCCTACCCCATTGTGGCTCTTGCACTTTTATTATCTGCACTTTTTAGGTAACTGTAAAGCTGCAATGCTGCAACACTAGATTCTGCTCTCTGGTATTTTTTCTCATCACCTGGGTGACACAGTAGCACAGATATACAGCTTATAAACAGGCTTTTCTGCCCAACTTGTCCATGCCTACCAAACTGGTATACCGGGCTAGTTCCATTTGCCCACATTTGACCCATCATCCTCTAAACCTTTCCTATCCATATAGCTGCCCAAATGTATTTTAAAAGTCATAATTATATATGCTTCTATAGCTTCTTAGGGCTAATGGAATCAAGGGATACTGTATGGGGAAAAAGCAGGAATGGGGTACTGATTTTGGATGATCTGCCATGATCATATTGAATGGCGGTGCTAGCTCGAAGGGCCAAATGGCCTACTCCTGCACCTATTTTCTATGTTTCTATGCTTCTTCTGGCAGCTCATTCCAACCACTGATTAATTTCCGAGTTAAAATATTGCCTCTGAGATTCCTCTTAAATCTCTCATCACACCTTAAGCATGCCCACTAGCTTTAGAATCCTATATCCTAGCAAAAAGGCTGCGAGCGATCACTTTAACCATGCTTTCATGATCTTATACATCTCAATAAAATCATGCTTCAGCCTCCTATGCTCCAAAGACAAAAGTCTCTCCCTATAACTCAAGCCTGCAAGCCCAGGTAGCATCCATCCTATAGTTGGTGCTCAGAAATGCACATAGAACTCCAAGTGTGGTCTCAACAATGACTTGTACAGCTACAATATTATGACCCAATCTTTGTGCTGTCTGTGTGGAGATTGCACGCTCTCTCTGTGACTACGTGGGTTTCTGCCAGTTGTTCTGATTTCCTCCCACACCCCAAAGATTTCTGAGTTTGTGGGTTAATTGGCCTCTGTAAATTTCCCGTAATGTGTATGGAATGGATGAGACAATAAACAGACAATAGACAATAGGTGCAGGAGTAGGCCATTCGGCCCTTCGAGCCAGCACCGCCATTCAATGTGATCATGGCTGATCATCCCCAATCAGTACCCCATTCCTGCCTTCTCCCCATATCCCCTGACTCCACCATCTAGCTCTCTCTTGAAAGTATCCAGAGAACCGGCCTCTGAGGCAGAGAGATTCCACAGACTCACAACTCTGTATGTGAAAAAGTGTTTCCTCGTCTCCGTTCTAAATGGCTTACCCCTTATTCTTAAACTGTGGCCCCTGGTTCTGGACTCTCCCAATCATGGGAACATGTTTCCTGCCTCTAGCGTGTCCAAACCCTTAATAATCTTATATGTTTCAATAAGATCACCTTTCATCCTTCTAAACGAAAATGGAATAACATAGAACTAGTGAACAGATGATTGATGGTCGGCGTGGATTCGATGGGCCAAAGGCCCTATTTCCATGCTTTATCTCTAAACTAAACTAAAGCGGGATAATCACCATCGCCCGCCGGGGGCTTTGACTTTGACTCTGACATCGGGGGGGGGAGTGCAGTGGAGAGATACGTTTTTTTTGCCTTCCATCACAGCGTTGTGATGGATGTATGTGTAAATTGTGTTGTGTCTCGGGTCTTCTTCGTTTTGTATTGTATGGCTGCAGAAACGACATTTCGTTTGGACCTCAAGGGGTCCAAATGACAAATTTGTCCAAAAGACAAATAAATTGAATTGAATTGAATTGAATTGAATAAACTACAGCATAGGTTTAAGCTGAAAGGGAAATTAATAAAATTACAGGCGCATAAATCACCGAGTGTTGCGGAACCATCACTTTGATTACACCACACCATTATGAGATGGAGTCACGCAGCATGGAAGCAGATCCCTCTGCACATCGATGCTGTCAAGCGTCTTGTCATTACTATATACTCTCTCCTTACATGCAACCTCACACTTGCTCGGGTTAAACTCCAACTGCCATTTCTGTGCCCTTTTCTGCAGCTGATTTATATCACGCAGTATCATCTGACAGCCTTCCTCATTGTCCGCAACTCCTCCAGTTTTGGTGTCAACCCATTTACATCTAGGTTATTTATATATATCACAAACAGCAGAGGTCCCAGCACAGATCCCTACGGAACTCCACAGGTCACAGACATCCAGCCGGAATATCTACCTTCCACCACTTTGGTCTTCTATGACTAAGTCAGTTCCAAATCCATATGACCAAGTCATCGTTAATCCTGCACATCTTAATCTTCTGGAACAATCTGCCATGAGAGGGATCTTATCAAAAGCATTACTAAAATCCATGTATACAACCTTACCGCCCTACCTTCATCAATCTCCTTCCTCACCACCTCAAAAAACTCAATCACGTTAGTGAGGCACGACCTGCCATGTACAAAGCCATGCTGGCTAGCCATAAATAGCCCATTCTCTTCTAAATGGGAGTACATCTTACATTGAAGAATTCTCAGGTACACAGAAATGCTGGAGAAACTCAGCGGGTGCAGCAGCATCTATGGAGCGAAGGAAATAGACAACGTTTCGGGCCAAAACCCTTCTTCAGACAGATTGAAGAATTCTCTCTTAGTTTCCCTACCAATGATGTGAGGTTCACTGACCTATAGTTCCTTGGATTCTCTCTATTTCATTCCTTAATCAAAGAAACAACATTGGCCACTCTCCACTACTCTGGGATCTCACCTGTGGCTAGAGAAGAAACAAAGTTCATCTTCAAGGCCCCTGCAATCTCCTCTCTTGGCCCCCTCAATAACCTTGGATAGATCCCATTAGGCCCTAGGGCTCATCCACCTTAATGTTCTTCAAGAGCTCAGCACCATCTCCTTCTTGATCTCAAACTGCCTTAGCCTATTTGTATTCTCTACTCTGACCTTGCTGTCCACCATGTCCTTTTCCTCAGTGAATACAGGTGCAAAGTACTTGTTTAGTACCTCACCTGCCATCCTCCATCTCAAAGCATAGATTCCCGCTTTTATCTTTGAGTGGTCCTACCTACTTCCTGGTCACCCTCTTATTTTTCACATACATATAAATAGCCTTGGGATTTTCCATATCTGTCTCGCCAATGATTCATGGCCCCTTTTGACCCTTCTAATCGCATGTTTGAGTTCTTTCCTACTCACTTTATATTCCTCATAAACCCAATTTGTTGTCACCGTCTTAAACCTGACATACGCTTCATATTTCTTCCTGACCTAGTTTACAACCTTCTTGGTCAGATCATGCACGGGCCCCTTACCTTACCGTCCTTGACAGTCCTTCCTACTGGAGCATGCTGATCCTGCACTTTGATCAGCTAGCCTTCAAACAACTGTCATCTGTGGATTTACCCAATAACAACAGCTCCCAATCTACCCTCCTTAGCTCCTGCCTAATGACATTATAATCTGCCTTGCCCTAATTACCTTCCCCCAGCATCCAGACCTATCCCTATTCAAAACTATCTTAAAACTTGTGGAGTTGTGATCACTATTCCCAAATTCTATTTCCACCTCAACACAAGTCTCCTGGCCAGGCTCGTTCCCACTATAAGGTCCGATACGGTCCTCATGTCGGACTATCCACATACTGTTTAAGGAAACATTCTTGGATGCACCTAACCCATTCTCTCCCATCTAATTATCTTGCCCTGAGTAAGTCCCACTCTACGTGTATGTAGGGGAAATTAAAATCACCCACTACAACAAACGTGTGGTTCCTACATCCTTCCATAATCTGTCTATATATATGATTATCTCCCGCAGGTTATTGGGCAGCCTGTAATATAATCCTTTTGGAGTAATTACTCTATTCTTACTTTTAGGTCAACCCACAGTGCCAAAGTAGACGTGCCCTCCAGTATATCCTCTCTGAGTACAGTCGTGATATTCTCCCAATGAACAAAGCAACTCCTCCACCACGTTTTCCCCTCTCTCTATCTCGTCTGAAACATCGAAACCCAGGCACGTAAAGCTGCCAGAAAATGTCCCTCACAACCAAGTTTCCGTAATAGCTACAACATCATAATTCCAAGCGCTGATCCTGGCTCTAAGTTTGTAGAAAGGAATTGCAGATGCTGGGTTACACCAAACAATGGGTTACAGCATACAACATGCTGGAGTAACTCAGCGGGTCAGGCAGCATCTCTGGAGAAAAAGAGTGGGTGATGTTTTGGGTTAGAAACCTTCTTCAGCCAGGCGCAAAGTTTAGCAGCTTCACCCACAATACTTGAATTGAAGTAAACACCATTATCATTATCCATATATTCATGGACATCTCCCTGCTTGTCCTACCTTTGACACTTACTTATCATAACCTCCATTTCTAAACAGCCCTTCCATTTGCTGACCTGTTGCTTTAGTTCCCAGCCTCCTGCCATTTCAGTTAATCATGAAAGGCCTGGATAGAGTACACGTGGAGAGGGTTTTTTCATTAGTGGGAGAGCCTAGGATCAAAGAACATGACCTCAGATTAAAAAGGACATACCTTTAGAAATAATCCACTCCCTACACACTGGGGGCAATTTCTAGAGGCCAATTAGCCTATAAGACCAGTAACTGAACTAAAGTAGCCATATACTAAATGTGGCTACAAAGGCAAGTCAGAGGCTAGGAATTCTGTGGGAGGTAACTCACCTCTTTACTCCCCAGAATCTGTCCATCATCTACAAGGATCATGTCAGGAGTGTGATGGAATACTCTCCACTTGTCTGGATGAGTGCAGCTTCAACTACACTCAAGAATCTAAACTCCATACAGAACATGTGTAGGAAGGAACTGCAGATGCTGGTTTACTCCAAAGGTGTGACACTCTGTACCCCTCTCCCCTGACTCTCAGTTTGAAGAATGGTCTCGACCCAAAACGTCACCCATTCCTTCTAAATTCAGTTCAGTTTAGTCTATTGTCACATGTACCCAGATACAGTGAAAAGCTTTTTTTTGCTTGTTAACCAGTCAGCAGAAAGATAATACATGATTACAATTTACAGTGTATAGATACATGATAAGGGAATAACTTATAGTGCAAGGAAAAGCCAGCAAATTCCAATCATGGATAGTACGAGGATCAACAAGGAGGTAAACAGTAGTTCAGCACTGGTCTCTAGTTGTTGTAGGATGATTCATTTGCCTGATAAACAGTTGGGAAGAAACTGTCCTTGAATCTGGTGATGTGCGTTTTCACACTTCTATCCAGAGACGCTGCCTGTTCCGCTGAGTTACTCCAGCATTTTGTATCTATCTCCGTATAGAACATAGTGGCCCACTTGATAGGTGTCCTATCACAACCATTCACTCACTCTATCATCACTCCACCATTGGTGCACGTTGGTAACATTTGCAGGATGCACAGTAGTAGTTCCCTAGACGGCTTATGCAGCATTTTCACACTCACAACCACTGCCAGCAAGGAGGATGATGGCAGCAAAAGCATAGGAACACCACCACCTGGTATATGCCCTCCAAGCCACACACCGTCCTAACTTGGAAATTTATTGCCCTTACTTTGTCATCGCTAGTTAAAAATCCTGAAACTCTACTCCTTGCCCCATATCAAGGAATGCAGTGGTTCAATAAAGGCATCTGCATTGCACCTTCTCAAGGGCAGCCTGAGATGGGCAATTAAATGCTGGCTCAGCCTGTGAAGCCCACATTCCCTAAATGAATAGAGAATGTGGTTGTATCTTTGCACCAAAGTGGATCATTACCATGGCTGGACAGAGAAGGACCACGAGGAGATCTGCGTAGGGGAATGAAAATTGGGAGTTGTGGGAAGTATGGATATGGGTTGTGGGGTGGTAAAGGAAAAAGGTTTTGAAATGGGTTGCAGTTTGCCAGAATTGAAAATTCATGGATGTGTTTCTGACCCTTACCCTGCACTCACATCCCTTTTTAGCACCATAATAAGGATCACGGTGGACTATTGTAAGGCTGAAAGGCTATTGCGACGTTATATTGTTTTATTATACCGTTATTCTTTCAATCTACACTAATACTGCTATCTAATATTGCAGTAATACTGCTGTGTATTTCTCAGCCGCTGCAGCAGTTGACCATTGTCAAAGACTGAGTGGAATAAACACATCTACAGAAAAAAATGAAAGTAAACATTACAGATCTATGTTAATGCTCAAAATTAATTGTTTGAAGTACTTTAATGAATATCATCAATTAAATTAACCTAAGACGTGTTCCTAAAGCAGTGCCACAGTACCAAGAAATTAAATTCCAGTCACAGTATGTGCAGTCCATTATCTGCACCAATACTCAGTGTTAATAGGAAGGATGTGGGGGAGTCTTTGTCATCACAAACACAAGACTCCTGACCAATCTTATCTGAGAGGGACCAGCCCTTTCCAATGACAATGATTGGAGACGCCAGTAAGATTACACAGTAGCCACGGCTGGACAGGGTCATAAACCTTTTGAGGGGTATTCTGGTCCCAACAAGTTCCAATTGAAAGTAGACACAAAAAGCTGGAGTAACTCAGTAGGACAGGCAGCATCTCTGGAGAGATGGAATGGGTGACGTTTCGGGTCGAGACCCTTCTTCTGACTGTCCCGCAGAGTTACTCCAGCTTTCTGTGTCTATCTTCGGTTTAAACCATCATCTGCAGTTCCTTCCTACATAAGTTCCAAATGAAGATTAGTGATATTTGGCTTGTGTATGATAATGCTTTGGATCTGATGATATGGACTGACAATGTAGAGTGGAATTGAGGATTCTTGAAGCATGGAGATGAAAGTAAGTCAGGAACTGATCTGGTCCTACCAAATGTTAGGATTCCACAGGACTTTGAAAGGGGTTGAAACTCCTATCACCAGAGCCTGGGGAGGGGTGGGGATTGGTGACTGGGGATGGGTGTTTACACCTTGAGCTTTCAAAGATCTATGCATGGATTAAATTTCAGATTCAGAATAGTTTATTGTTATATAAAACCGGGTGAGATGAATTTCCTTGTTCACATGGAGCTCAAAGAGTATACAGTATTTATAGTGAAAGATACAACAATAAATACAACAACAAATGTAAAATGGCAAAGACTTTAGCGTAATCTGAAGTAGTGTAAAAAAAATACAAGTGCAATAACGGAATAACCAAATGAGGTAGAGTAGTGGGATGGGGATGTGAAAGAAATGACTGGATTACGAGCAGTGAGGAAGAAACTATTGTTGATCCTGGAAGTCAGGGCAATTACCAGGATATTTTCCCAGATGATAGAAGAGAGAATAGGGAGCAGCCAGGAGGTCAGGCTTCCTTGATAAAACATCAGCCTGTCTGATGCAACACACCATGAAGATAAGGAATGGGCGACGTTACGGGTCGAGACCCTTCTTCAGACTGATGTCAGGGGAGGGCGCTGGACAAAGATAGAATGTAGTCGGAGACAGTAAGACTAGTGGGAGAACTGGCAAGGGGAAGGGGATGGAGAGAGAAAGCAAGGGCTATCTGAAGTTAGAGAAGTCAAGGTTCATACCGCTGGGGTGTAAACTACCCAAGCGGCGTAGACGGAGGAATTGGGAGTAGGGGGTAGAGTCTTTACAGGAAGCAGGGTGGGAAGAAGTGTAGTCAAGTTCCTTTTTTCTTCTTTTCATCGCCCATTCCTTCACTCCAGAGATGCTGCCTTACCCGCTGAGTTACCACAGCATTTTGTGTCTACCTTCGATTTAAACCAGCATCTGCAGTTCTTTCTTACACACCATGAAGATAGACTGGATAGAAGAAGGAAGTGATGATCCTGTAATGGACTGGGCTGTGTTCAACCACTCTCTGCAAGTTCAGGTGGTCAAGAGCAGAGCTGTTGCCACTCCAGGGTGAGATACAACCCATCAGAATACTTTGCATTGCACATCCTTAGATGTTTGAGAGAATCTTCATGGATATGTCAAATCTTCTCAGACACCTGAAAAAGGAAATATTCTGACGTGTGTTTTTGGTCACAACATTGATGTGAAAGGACCAGGTAAAGTCACTGGTGATATGGATGCCAAGGAACTTGAAGCTGTTGATCATCTCTACAGTGACTCTGTTGATGAGGACAGAATTGTGATCATGCCCTAACTTCTTCGTTCCACGGGCAACTCTTTCCTTGTCCAGACGTTGAGGGTTCGGTTGTTGTTCTGACACCATGATACAAGTTATCCAATCTCTTTCCTGTACACTGAGATGTATGGAGGAGAGCCAGTGCAGGATGCCCTAACCCGCCGAAATGAAACTTTGTATGGCTGTTCAAAATTGGTGTAAAAGGCCTGTAGAGATGTAGAGATGCGTTATTGCCAGGGCTTGTCTGCAATTTCTGCTTGAAGTCCATGATGGTATTGCCACAGCCCTGCCACAGTTGCTTGGCATCCACTTGATTGAACTAAGTCCCAAGCTTATTATGGATCCCTGAAACCTTACGGGGTGGCACGGTGGCGCAGCGGTTGTTGCTGATTTACAGTGCTTGCAATGCCAGAGACACGGGTTCGGTCCTGACAACAGGTACTGTCTGTACGGAGTTTGTACGTTCTCCCCATGACCACATTGGTTTTCTCCGAGATCTTCGGTTTTCTCCCACACTCCAAAGATGTACAGGTTTGTAGGTTAATTGGCTTGGTATAAGTGTAAATTGTCCCTAGTGTTAGTGTGCGGGTATTGCTGTTCAGTGCGGACCTGGTGGGCCGAAGGGCCTGTTTACGCACTGTATCTCTAAACTAAACTAATATATAGTTCATTATTGGCCTTTGTCTGAGTAATACAGATCATCGTTCTTGAAAGTATCGGATCTGGACTTTAGCAGAGAGTGAATCTCCTTGCTCATCCAAGGTGCCTGGTTAGGATAGCCCTTTCTGTCTTTGTTGTAAAGCAATCATCAATGCATTTCTTGATGAAACCCGTAACAACTGAGGTATACGCAGTCAGGCTGGATGAAGTGTCTTGAACACCTTCCCCACCATTAACTCAAGACAGTCCTAAAGTAGGTCTTTAGCCACTTAACACCACTGCTGCATGGCTCTCTTTGTCGGAACCGTGGACTTCAATGTTGGTCTACAGGCTTGCAGAAGCAACGCTGACAGATGAACAGACTGGCCGTAATGAGGATGAGGGATGGAGTGATAGGCATACTTGATGATGGTGTAGCAGCATCTTGAGTGTTAACACCCAGTGTTGGGCAGCAAACATGAAGTCCTAAAGCCTACGTGATTGAAATCACTGGTGGTGATGAATTGGGCATAAAGGTTGGCTGAATTATACTGAGACTGAGTATAATTTATCCAGTGTTTCCTTCCTTTGGCTTGGGATGGTACTGTATGTAGACCGCCAAAGACGAGAGAGGTGAATTCCAGTAGTAAATAAAAAACATTATCTATTAGGTAAAGCCTAGTCTGATAAATGTTATTATCATTTTATGATAAGGTATTTCAGGTCGGAGGAGCAGAATTGAGCTAAGAACGTCACAGCATGAACCATTGATCATAAAGCATTTCCCCTTGCATTTATAGTCACAATCCAAGGGCTCTGTTAATGATGTGGTTGTGCAGGATGGTTATCATTGTAATGCAGTTAATTGACACACAGAAAGGTCCTTTTAGCAACAATGAAACTGATTGATTGATAAATATGTTGGCCTGTACATGAGGGAAACTTTCTTACCCTTTTTCAAACAGTACTCCACCACTAGTTTTATTGTTTGCAGCCTCCACCAGAATTTTTAAAAAATCACTTCAATTAATGTGAATTCAGATCTATGGACAAGAATTTAAATTGGTCAATATTTCAGGGACACACACACTCCCATTCTTCCTGCACACACACACACAAACACATGTTCTTGATATTATTGTGTGAACATAGCACGTTCATGATCATATATTCTACTTTTCTGGGATCATTATTGAAGGAGGGTGCAGAAGTGTACATTGGGAGGGAGGGGGTTGAGCCTTTCAGACTGGCCTGATACAGCAAATCCTATGAACAGATATTCAAGAGGTTGCAGTGAGTGGTATACTCAGCCTGTTCATTACATGTATACCCATCCCCACAACCAAAAGCATTGAGATGAGATACTGTCTCAACGTTTAGGTTTACATGTACAGAGAAAAGTTTTGTTTTGTATGCTATCCAAACAGATCACATGTATCATACAGTTAGCTCAAACCCAAGTACAATAAATAGGGCAAAAGGTAAGATAAAAAGTTGAGAATATGGTTCTCAGCATTGTAGCTCATTGTAGTGCTTCATTTAGCTTAGCTTAGCTTTCGCTTAGAGATACAGCATGGAAACAGGCCCTTCGACCCACCAAGTCTACGCCGACCATTGATCTCCCATTAACACAAATTGATTGATAAGAATACATCTCTTGATGCTCCTGAACACATCATCAGTGATGTAACCTGGGGTTATTGGGTGTTTCAGGTCTTTCAACATCAGACAGACACCCTCACCCAGGTAACCCAGTCATGGTTGATCAGACCACCACTTGTGTTCAGGTGGCCATGGACCTCCTCTCCTGATCCAGAGCCATTTCGAGGCTTTCTCCACTGCCTCAGTGGTGTTCTTGATTGCTCTTCTCCTCTCCCTTCCGTGGATGCCCAGTACACTCATGGCTTTGTAGAGTGATTGTCCTGCAAAACCTCTGCAGCCAACCTCGATGGGCATACACCTTGCCTTCCAGCCCTGCTTACGGCAGTCTATGACCAGCTCTTCGTTCTTGGTCTTCTTCCTCGACGTCCTCGTCGAACTGATGCCAGACTGCCGTCTTGCAGGCCTGTGGCCATTTGACTCGAACCTTCTCCGGAGGTCTGTTCTGAGGGACTAGTTGCGCCACTTGGAGGCTTCGGGCTCTATGGGGTGCTTTCGGGCCCGGCTCCTCCTGCGTCTCACCAGGTAAAATACCTGTGCGATATGACACCCCCTCTCCCTCCAAACACTTCATCCAGGTCTGGTGAGTCTTCAGGCCTCAGCTGTTCTTGCAGACCTTTCCACATCTGAATTTCATACTAATAGTCGGTTGTCCATTGCCATTAGTCGTTAGCCTTTCATCCGTCAAATTGGGGTGCTCATCCTCCCCCCCCCCCCCCCCCTCTCATATGTTATCAGTCTTTCTCATCCACTCCCTACACACAGAACAATTTACAGAGGGCCAATTAACCAACAAACCTTAGACCAAGTCCAATGACCTCAATGGGGTTGAGGTGAATCAAACCATATTATGGGAAAGACCATTTAGAAGCCTGATAATGGAGGCAAAGAGGCAAATTCTGCAGGTGGTGCTTTCAAGCTTCTGTACCTTCTGTAGATGAGAGCAGGAAGAAGAAGGAATGACCAGGGTGGAACAAGTCTTTATGTTATCTTTAGGTTATTGTCATGACACCATGTCGCTACGTTCTCTATCTTTTTCCTGTACTCCTGTCATTGTTCTCAATTTGGCCTACCACGATGGTGGTGTCTGCAAACTAGTAGATGGAATTAGAGCTGAATGTGGCCTTACAGTTGTGAATGTAGGAGTATAGTAGGGGACTGAGAGAACATTTCTGTGTGGTGGCAGTGTTGAGAGTTAATGTGGATGAAGTATTCTCACCTATCCTCACTGATTGAGATATATGGGCCAGGGAGTTGAGGATCCAATGGCAGAGAGGGGAGCTCATTCCTGGGTCCTGGAATTTGGAGAAGAGTTTGGATGGGATTATCAGTGGAAGTATTGATGGGCCAGTGTTTCTAAGGCCTGGATTAATGATCCACATTTCAGATCATACCATAACAGTTAAATTATGTATGAATTAAGATGACCATGGTTGTAAAAACCTATTTGGTCCATCCATTTCTTTCAAAGTGCAGTACAATTAGTTTAAAAGTCAATTAACTTGATTGACACATTCTCTATATTTATCAGGGACTCACTAAAACCATAAAAATCAATCCAAAATACTAACTTGAAATCAATTCTGCTATATTAGCAGAATGACAACAGGATGCAGATGGATCACGAAAAATGTTGTGATGTTTTAGCTTCTAAAGCATATTCTGCTATCAAGATATCTACAATAATTTGAGAAGAGCATGGATGTTGTTATTAAAGAACAAAGTAGTGCTGACAGCCTGAAGAGGCGTCCTAACCCAAAACATAATTTGTCCATTTCACTCCACAGATGCTGCCCTACCAGCTGAATAAATTCCTGCAGCACCTTGTGGTTTGCTCTAGATTCCAGCATTTGCAGTTTTGTTGTGTCTCCAAATAAGGCAGGCAAATAGGATTAGTATAGATCAGCATGGACATGGTGGACTGAAGGGCCTGTTTCTGCACTGTACAAGTCTATCACTCTATGATTCTATAACAAGCTGTGATGTTGAAGGAGATCATGTAGTTCACTTTCCAGGGTGGTGCAAGTACAATTTATATATTTATTATATTATTTATTATGACATAATATATTATTTATATTATAATATAAGTGTATTTATACAGTACCTTTACATGTAACACTCTCCCAGCGTGTAATCTGACATAAAATAATGATACTGAGTCAAAGAATGAAACACTGGCACAGGTGAAGAATAGATGTGATCAAGGAGGTGGGTTTTAAGGAACATAAGGGAAGAAAAATTGGATCAAATTTAGTGACTGAGCTTTAGCTAAGATGGCTGTATGGTGCTGTGAAGAGATTGGGGAAAACAGCAGGGTCTGGAAGGATTTTAGTGCTGGAGGTGCTTCCATATATGGTACATGGGCTGTGCAGAATTCTGAATCCAAAAGTGAGATTTTTCAAGATCCATCTGCTTTCTGTTGTCATTCTGCTAAAAGTGGAATGGAAGGATTTGTGTTCTATCAGACCGAGCATCTTGATTGGGTTTATTTACATAACTTCCTGTTTCACATTTTTATAGGGTCTTCTGGAGCTGAAGGCAAAGAAAAAGATGACCTTTAACCTGATTGGGGCCCTGTACCCTCTGCAGACGCAGGGCGCTGATAGTAGCATTCCTGATTTCAGGAATAACAGCAGGTAGTCCCAACACATATTTAACAGCTGCTCTCCCCTCCACCAGCAGTCTGTGCTCACTGGAACCCAGCAGTCTGGAGAGCTCAGGAATGCACAGGCTTTGCATGTCTGCTGTTCTCTCTGGATGAAGCACATTCTTTCATTGTTAATGGCAATTTCAACCACAGGTCAGAGATTCTATTTTGATCTCTTTTATTGATATGGCAACGAGCATACATTCATGCAAACTGTTTGTCAGTATTCACATTCTGTACTTGATGATAGTGGCCTTCCTACTCCTGCAAAAGGAAGTTGTGTTATCAAAAGCCTGCTGCATATAACAGGGCATACTCTGTAGACTGTCCTCAAGTATCAAACATCAAGAGTATTTCATTAGGAACGGAACAATTAAATTCTTACTCTTTGCAGCTTTGCAGACAGATTAATGCAACAACACGACAAATCAATGTGCAGTAAACAATTGCACACGTAATTATCAGTAATACTGGCTTCCAGGCCATAATAGTGTAAAGTGAAGTTTGTAGAACAGCCTATGTAAAGTTCATAGTGATTCGCTGCTGAGCACAGCTCCTCTGCTCTCTCTCTCGCTGCTGAGCACAGCTCCTCTGCTCTCCCCACAAATGTTGCCCTTTGGGTCGAATGTTTCCAGGACTTTTCTCTGTCGGCAACTGCAGTACATTTTACAATTTAAAAAAAAGACAACATAGACAACATCATTATCACTTAGATAAGGGTTTGTCATTATGAATAGAGCAAAGCTTAATCAATGTACAGAATACACACCTATTTCTTATTGTGGAGGTTTATTACACATCACGCACTGACTGTACTGGTTGAACAGGAAGGAATATTTAATGGTCAAGTTACACAGAACACTCCTTGCTTTTGGCTAATCTGAGTGCACATATGTGCAGCATGTGATGAAAGCCACAGTATTGCTACACTTCCCATGATGTAAATGTTGTAGTTTCAGACAAACATCTGCTTGTTCTTACTGACATGCCGAGTGTCAAACTACGCTAAAAAATAACAGAGCACGCTCATCATGAGCACAGCTGCACAGAGACAGAGACAGAGACAGAGACAGAGACAGAGAGAGAGAAAGAGAAAGAGAAAGAGAAAGAGAAAGAGACAGAGACAGAGACAGAGACAGAGAGAGAGAGAGAGAGAGAGAGAGAGAGAGAGAGAGAGAGAGAGAGAGAGAGAGAGAGAGAGAGAGAGAGAGAGAGAGAGAGAGAGAGAGAGAAGAGAGAGAGAGAGAGAGAGAGAGAGAGAGAAAAAAAAAAAAAAAAAAAGAGCAACCGTGCATCAAGCGTACTGTATGTTCTGGAAATGAAGCGTGCGCGTCTCATGCACGAAAGGTGTCGGCAGCTCTATGGAATTCAGGGGAGCACCCTGCTGCGTCACACACACACACTAACCACCCCCTCTACCACCCCCCTCCCTCTAACAACCCGCCTCCTCCCCCCATCCCCTCCTCTCCCCTCCCCTCTCCCCCCCTTGCCTCTGCCCTCCTCCCCTCTCCCCCCTCTCCCCCCCCTCCCCTCCTCCCCCTCCTCCCCTCCTCCCCTCTCCCCCCTCCCCCTCCACACACACACACACACACACACACACACACACACACACACACACACACACACACACACACACACACACACACACACACACACACACAGCAGGTCCGATCTAAGCTGTCAATGAATACAGCACTTTTTTTTTTTTAACTGTCTTTGAAATTAAAAGTTAATGTTAAGAATTAGTGATGTTAAGTGACAAATAATTCAATTCAATTCAATGAAAACCAATGGAATCTACAACCTGG